>OX438780.1:11753292-12953292 GCA_949316455.1 Acleris holmiana | reverse complement strand
TCTGAAAATAAGTGCGGATATTCACATTGTAATTTTTCAATGACTTTTTCATTGCTACAATAATGCACTGGGGTTAGCTGTAAGTTAAACAAGGATATGAAATCTCTGCCAAGCAACGGCGGGCCGCCGTCGCACACGACGTGCGCGTCGAGCGGGTGGGTGCGCCCCGCGAACGAGACGGGCAGCGTGATCATTCCAGCACATTTAATGGCCGCTCCCGTATAGCTTTGTAGCTTTTTGTTCGTTGGTATCAATGGTACATCTGAAAAATGTCTATTGTACGTATTTTGTGATATAACAGTGACCGCAGACCCGCTATCGATTTCGAATTGAATTTCCGATCCACGGATCGTCACCGTTTCTACCAAAGGCTCTCCGCGAATAGAACGGATATTGTATAACTCACCGTCATCACCACAGTCCTCGCCCTCGGCACATGCATCCACAAAATTAACTTTCGTACACATTCTCCGCAGGTGACCCCTAACCTTACACTTTTTACACATGTAATTTGCAAACCGACATTCCATCGACTTATGGTTGGTATAACCACACACTGTACACTTCACTTTGGGCGCGTTTCCGTCTTTCTTATAATCCTTAGTTATTTTGAACAGCTGTTCCGAGCTCGGGTCGGCGACGCCGCTGGTACTGGAAGCCGCGGCGCCCGCGCGGGCGCAACGTATGTTTTCCGCTAACTGTATCGCCTTAGCTAGCGTCAAGTCTTGCAGATTCTGTGCGTACAATTTCTCCTTCTCCAGCCCGGGCGTCAAACCCATCATGAACCGATCGCGGAGTGCCTCCTCCACGTTCAGGAACTCGCAGTGCACGGTGAGGCCTCGCAGTCTCGCCGCCCACTGCGTGTGAGATTCGCCTGGTTGCTGCGTTGCCGCGTAGAATTTGTGCCGCTCGCCGAATCCGACGCGAGTCGGCGTGAAGTGCTCGTCCAAAAGAGTTAATATATCCTCATATGGCACGCTATCTAGTTCCTTTGGCAATGCCAAGTCCGCTGCTAGTTTGTACGTGCCATCGGTGAGTGCACTCAAGAAAATGGCTCGCCTTTTCGTTCCCGTAGCATCTTTCTCCGCATCAATGTCATTCGCAATGAAATATTGGTTAAGCCTACTCTTGTAAGTTTTCCAACTTTGGACACTATGATCAAAATTAGATAAAAAACCGAAATTAGTACCAGACATGGTAGGTTTTTTTTTTTTTTTTTCAATTTTGCGGGTATATTGCGCACGCGAGTCGCCACTGATAAATATACGAAGGGAACGAGTAAAACCACTGCTTGCTATTAGCGCACTGACATACGTTTATTGAATCGAATGGGTGTGGGCGCAGCCACACACACACATATGCAACAAATACAAATTAACTTTCCTACCGTACCGTACCGTATAAAACAGCGGACTCTCGCTCGTCAAATAACACACGAGCGAAACATGCATTACGGTACACTGAATCAAAAAGACACAGCGATGAGGGATGACGTATTATTATTTTTAAATTCATACACGGCAAAATTCCACCTACACAAGAATTTAAACCTTGGCTGTATAAACTTAAGGTTCTTGCACTGTGGTTGGCACGGCTAATGACGTCATTGTGCACTTGTAATACGTGGGTGTAAGCACGATCGGTGCGTAACGAATTTTCGGTTTTTACAATTCGAATAACGAGTCAAATTTTCGCCGTGACCGATTCGCGACGAAATCGCTTTGTCAGTAGCAGAATAGGGATAGCGGCGAAATGTTTATGGCTTTTGAAATGTGCAATTTACAATGATTAACTGCGTTGAAGTGCATTGAGTTTAAAGATTGGTCAAATAAGGTATGATAAGGTAAGTTTTATTTGTACTTACATAAACAGGGCTTCCCAAACTAGGTGCAACCAGATAATTTTAAAACATACAAACTATTGCAGTAACAGGTGTTTTTATTTAAAAAAAAATGCTTATGTGTTTGTTGTATTGAAAAATAATACTGTGTATTATATTGTTGTAAATAGCACATACAAAGAAATCTATACATACGTGTAATGTATAATAAAATAAATTGACCTAGTCCCAAACTAAGCTCTAGGCTTGTACTATGGGACAACGATGAACGTTCTTATATAGAGAAATATATACTTAAACACATAGAATACATCCAAGACTCAGAAATAAATACTCGTATTTCTCTATATAAGTAAGTTTATCGTTGTGTGTGTAAAGCTTAGTTTGGGAAAAGGTCATTTTGTGTGACATTGTCCCGAGATCTTTATTTATTTATTCATGTATCAGTTACATAAACTACTATTTATATACATACGTATACAAAATGCATCTATGTCTACAGGGTGATAGTTCTTAAAAGGTTATGTTCTACCGTGTCCAAAACTACTTTCTATTTGTAAAAAAACCTTACGTACCTTTTTTATTATAGTTACGCCTATTTATTTACCTAAACTCAATAATTTCCACCTACCAATCCCCGCGCCATTGGGTCCCGGAAGTGACGTCACCGGCGATGTATGGCGGCGCGCGCGCCGTTTCCGCCGGGCCCAATGTCGCGCGCATATCCGAATGCGATTTAACAGCCATTTGGAAATGTGGTAAACGAGTGAGGTCAGCGCGGTTTAGGGCTTTAATGGGAATATAATAAATTAATAATGTAGGGCAGTTATTTAGATTGGAATTGATTAGGTCATTTATCTCTTTTAATGCTGGTCTATATTTTTTGGTAATACGAGTAGGCTATTGCCGAAAAGACTCTTATTTCGAAGTAGCTTTTGCCGGCGACTCCGTCCGCATAGAACTGTACAATTTTTCGGGATAAAAACAATCGTATGTTGAACGATCGTATGGAATTAACGATTGTGTAACTGAGCATGTAGGGTATCTTTCTAGCAACGACAGCCCCGCTAGAAAAAAAGGATAACAACCGTTTTTTAGTAACAGCTTAAAGCTTAGTGCAAAAAACTTATCGTTTAAACCCTAACAGATAAAAGGGTCATGGCTGAACCTTGCCCTAACTTAAAAACAACTAAATACTTTAGGGTTGACATCATTATTAAGCAATTAGCTTTTGCATCATTATTAAACACTAGCTTTCTCCAACGACTTCATCCACGTTAATTTCAATTATCATTATTCCCTCGGAAACTTTTAAATTTTTAGAGATTAAAGTAGCCTTTGACCAGGGTATAAGCTATCTCCATTCCAAATTTCATCAAAATCCGTCCAGCCGTTGCAGCGTGAATGAGTAACAACCATCCACACATCCATCCATTAATATAAACTTTCGCGTTTATAATATTAACTTCCTACTAGGATAACCATTTTGTACATAATATATATGATTTAAATTGTTTCTGACCATTGAAAATCATTCGTCTCCTTCCACCCCGTATAACAACATCACCATCACTAGACCCTGTTATCGGAGGTGCTATTTGGTATCTGGACGTTCTTAGGTATGAGTAAAAATATTTATGATATCGATATCGATACTTATAGTTTTTCCTTACAATTAGTATGGTCTCCAATTTTTTACACAAAAATGTAACATTTTTATTTTGTATTCCATGATAATCAATGTTATCAGAAGCAGAAAAACACTATTGTTGCTATTTCACAAGTTACGATTTATTTTAATGTTTCGAGGTGCAAGCCAGAGAATGAAATAGACAAAATAAACACGTTTAAAGTTTGCCTAAGACAATCACTATGGTAGATAAAAAGTATCGACATAGCTATATTTAAAAAAAATATACCTATGCCTAAGAATGTCCAGCTACCGGTGGACCAAGTGCACCTCCGATAACTGGCTCTAACCATCACCAGCCTATGTGAGTCCACTGATGGTCGTAAGCCTTTCCCAAGTTTTGTACAACTCCAGCCGGCTATCAGATATAAGTCATTACTCCACCTCGCCACATTCGCTAGGCTAAAGTGACCTAACTATAACAGCTGTTAATAAGGATTATACAATATAAGATTACTGAAAACATTGTCCTTTCTCTAATACATATAATAAAAGGTCTGTTTGCGCAAGTTGGTCATAATAAGATGAGCGAGTCCGCAAACAAAGTTACAAATGTAACCCCCCGGCAGTTCATTAAGGAGCAGTTTAAGATGTTAAATAAACATACTAAATATTATTGAATAACTGGACGGTGGTATGCACAGGGTGTTAAACCTGATAAACTTTATAAAAATGTTGTTCCATCCTAGACTGCTTTTTTGTGACAAGAGAAAACTAATTATTTAATGAGAAATATAATAGAATGAATATCATTATTAGTGAATAATTCAGCAGTTTCAATTCACAAAGTTAACTTGAATTCGTTTGAATTATATAGATAAAAGATGAAATGATTGTAGAGAAGTAAAGGACGAGAAACACTTTATGTACGAGTAAATGTTAAACTTTCGAAACGCCTATACATTTAAAGTGAAACCAATGTAAATCTATCTCAAATCGAATCACCATATAATTCTTCAAGCCTTTTTACTTACAATAAACAGTCGACTAGTTTGTAACGTTTAAATTCCCTTGAAAACCAAAAGGTATGTCGTAACTTTAACAGTTTCACGTTTTGAATTAGTTTTTATTAGCTTTATATTACAGGAAACCTGTACTCTAACAAACTGTTCCATTAAATATCCTCACAAAACAACTAAACACAGCTACGTATAAATATAATACATCGTTATTTTTCGCCACTCACCTCTTGCAGACCACCATCCAAACATCCCCCTATAGATTAAAAGCGCTAATCAGCGAGGGTGCACCCGTCCCTAGCTAAAACTTGGGGCGACGTGTTAAAAACGCAATGACAGACAACACATTCACAATCATAACCGAACCTTTGATGAAACAAAAACTAATCAATTATATACCTTAAAACTTTGAACATAAAAGCCAAGTGTTTTTTTATAAAGGTTTGTGGAAAATTTGTATGGATTCAGTAATTCGCAACGCCTCCGAAGTGTCATATCATTCATAGGGATATAAAATACATATTTTGAATTGTGCTATTAACTATTATACTCTGCTGAAGGGGTGTTTGTCCGTAGGTTTATGATAGCCCTTTAAAGTGTTGTAAATATTTTATGTTGCGTTATTTGTTATGTTTATAATGTTAGTCGGTGATTGAAATGTTTTATATTACGAAGAAAATGCTGTAATGGATTTGTGTTTTAGTTTATGTTAGAAATTGTTGTGTTTCTGTCTTGCTATTGTTAACTTATTAACGTATTCACTGCCGTTAACGCATATAAGCGTTCTGCTGACTTTCACTCAGTTTTCTTTAAGAATTTAAACTAATGTTCTTTAAGTTTGACAAACAATGTCAGCAGTGAACGCGTTAGTAATGTTACCAAACTAGAATAGTTATACAGTACCGTAAGTCACATCCGTTTTTTTAAGGAAAATAAACAGTAAATTAAGTAGCGATCTTGACCATAATTTCTTATTTGATTTCACGCATGTGATAACCTTGATTAAAGTAATACTTTTGCGTTCGCAATAATGACTAACTTTATTTTTTTATTTCAAGCTTATACTTCTGTTAAGGTTAACATTTAAAATATATCTACAATACTCCAATACAATACCTTTACTATGCTAAGAAAGATCAAATAAAGTTTCAACTATATATCATTATATGTATTCCAAAAATAATATAGTGTTTTGCTCAGTCGTTGCAAAGGAATTTCAAATTGAAAAAGTCACGCGCGTTTAAAACTTGTTCACTATTGATGGATTAATATTCCAAAATATTATCTTGACTAGCAGAATTACTACTAAATCCCTAATAGGTAGAGAAAACATAACACGATATTTAATAAAAGGCAGGTGAAATTAAATCGTAAACTTTTCACCTTTCAAGCTCACGCAAATAAATTCCTTCCAGAACCTTCCATTCGCACATTTCCGCGAAAAGACCGAAAATAAACCCACAAAGTGTACAATAATAATATATTAGGTTTATTATTATTTAAATTCGTTGCGTCGTGCTATTTGAATGACAATGGGAGGGCCCGGGACATGTTGTACAAGTTTAAAATGGAGGGAGGGCGGAAGGTCGAGAGTGCCCCGAAGTCCTCCCTTGATAATTAGGGAATAAATTATTCTTTATGTAAAAAAAAAACAAAATTATAACCAAAATAAAACTGTTTACATACATAGGTAAGATTATTTTTTTTGTAAAATGGAAAGTCAAGAAAGCTGAAATTTGGTGAACGAAACTTCCATACAAAAGCACGCATACACACACGGACAACCGTCTTTATTTTGAACCACCGACGAAAAAGGTGGGGATGTTATTAATTTAAAACGTGTGTGTGTGTCGGTGGTGTCATGGTTCCCAAACGGGTGAATCGATTTGGACACGGTAATTTATTTAAAACTAGCTGTATCCCGCAACTCCGTTTGTGTAGAAGTCGTTTATTGCTATTCCCTCAGGAACCGTCCAATTATTTAGGAAAAAGATATCTTGTGTAAAGATACCTCGAGACTCAAACTATCTCCATGCCAAATTGCATTTAAATCGGTTCAGTGGTTTATTCTTGAAAGCGTAACAATCAGGTAAACAGACAGAGTTACCTTAGTTTAATCAGGATGGTTTTAGCTACGTTTCGTAAAAATCATTGGGTCGTTTAACCCTTCTAATTTTAATTAATGGCTTTCACTCCTGTCAAGGTATATTTCGTCAAAGTCGAGTTATTTAAAGTAACATGGCATGAACTTATTAGTGAAATAAGATCATAGATATCATACGTGAGAACAATTGTTCGGTAAAAGTGTATTTTCTCTTGTGCACTGAACAGAAGCACATGGGGTTAGCTCCACGAGCTTTTGTCAAGTGGATTAATCCTCTTATTCATAAACATGCAATAGCTAAAGAGGGCTTGAAGTATTTTTATCCTTATCTGTCATTGTGACCTTTCCATCGGACAGAAAGAACTGACAACGCATACCTGGGTCATACACAGATTTAGGTTATCGTCTTTCCTGTGGACACCGAAAGTTAACGTTTTTAAGACCTAATTTTCTGGCTAAGCCCATTCCCGCATAAACGGCGTCAGGACTGCTTTAGACCTATCATATAAAACATAACTTATATACACACAAGCTTTTAACTATTGACCACAGGAGAGACAATTTTGGTTTTTATGAGTGTGTATGACCCACCTACCTCATCAATCATATTACTTATCCATTTGACAGTCCTTGAATACCACAGTATCATTGTCCTATTGATAGTATCCGTAAGGTTCAAAGTTAAACATTTTTTTAATACGTTACCGTGCACTCCTTTGCGGGCTGGACTGTCAAGTGGTTACTACTGGTTACAGCAATTTTATACCAACATAAACCTAAACGCAGTACATAAATTATTAAGTAACATATTTAATTTCACCGATTTCAAACTAGTCCGGCTATTATCGTGCCCCCGCCCCGTTTGAATCTCTGCGTAATAGATGGCGCCACGAGCGCGCTTCCGGCACGTGACCAGTTTAAAATATTATTCACTTTAAAGTGCGTTTTAAATGGTAATAAGGCTGGTAACATTTCTAAATGGACTCGCTACAGTATGCTTTTAAATAATGTTTTGATACAGCGATTAAAATATATTTCCTTTATTTGATTTGGTAAATAAGATCATAAAATGAAAACAGTTTTATAAAAAATACAACGCGAGAAGATACTTTGCAAACATTTACTAGGTAGGCCAACTAGCAGGAAAATTGTTTTTCAATTTGATTAACGAATTGTTTTTTTTCACTTATACAACGTGTTACAAAATAATCCGTAAAAAAGAAATTACGAAAGTAGTGTCAACCCTAGTATACTGTATACCTAGGATACTGAACTGACGTTATTTAATAAGGGTTGATACTACTTTTGTATTTTCTTTTTTACGAATTATTTTGTAACACGTTGTATACTACGAGATGTTAACTATTATACAACGTGTTACTAAATAATCCGTAAAAAAGAAATTACGAAAGTAGTGTCAACCCTAGTATACTGAACTGACGTTATTTAATAAGGGTTGACACTACTTTTGTAATTTCTTTTTTACGGATTATTTTGTAACACGTTGTATACTACGAGATGTTAATTATTATACAACGTGTTAATAAATAATCCGTAAAAAAGAAATTACGAAAGTAGTGTCAACCCTAGTATACTGTATACCTAAGATACTGAACTAACGTTATTTAATAAGGGTTGATACTACTTTTGTATTTTCTTTTTTACGAATTATTTTGTAACACGTTGTATACTACGAGATGTTAATTATTATACAACGTGTTAATAAATAATCCGTAAAAAAGAAATTACGAAAGTAGTGTCAACCCTAGTATACTGTACACCTAAGATACTGAACTGACGTTATTTAATAAGGGTTGACACTACTTTTGTAATTTCTTTTTTACGGATTATTTTGTAACACGTTGTATAAGGCAAGACTTTTGTAAAAAATCATCTAAGTTAAGCTTTATACCCGTGTATACTTTTGGCATAGACTGATCAACGGCTTAAGTCTATGGAAATTATGACGGAGTTCTTCAGACCACATTCAAATACTTACTTTAATATTTCATAGTCGTCCGATTTGCTTACAAGAATTAAGTCAGTAAGACTAATACAGGAGCTGAGAGCTAGTGAATACTCACAAAGTAAGTCACTGAGTGGTGGTCCTGTGCAGGGTCCGTCCGGATCGCTACCACCATCTTATCCATTAACCATCCGCCAAGCAACAGTGTTCGCGTTGTTGTGTTCCGGTGTGGGGATAAGACAACCGGTGAAATTACTAGCATAGAGGCATTCCATCTTAGTCCTCAGGGTTGGCAACGCATTTGAGGTCTTAGGATTATAGTTATGAAAATTTAAATGTCTATGGGTCTCAGATTCCTTTTACCATCAGGTGGCCTGAGTGCTCGTGTGCCTTCTCCTTAACCAAAAAAATAAGGTCATTTTAATTGACAGTGGAAAGGCACAATGTTTAAACGAATGGCGCTTAGAGCTTTAGCGCCAAGCTTAGTACTGGCGTACCTTTCCATCATCGATAATGTTCTATCGGCATACCCTGATTCACCATTGAACTGTGTGTGAGACAAATTGTGGTGACATTCTACGTTGCGTCATTATTCAAGTAAAAAAAAACAAATTTGGAACCATTTGTCGCGAAAACCATTTTTTCAATAGTAAAACTTCCTGTAGCTATTAAATCTTAATACAACCGTACCTTATTTTCCAATCTCGATTCTACAATCGACAAACGACGCCAAATGAGTCATCATCGGATCGGTCGACAATGGCGTCGGTAATTATTCTGAGTCGAGATAGCTGAGAGTAAAACGATAACCGCTACGAGTCGTAATACGCGACCTGATAGAGAGAAGTCGTGACAGAAGCATCTCCCTAAAAACATGGCTTACGATATCAAAAAGATGTATAGAAGGTTTACCTTATAGTAAGCAATCAAAATTGCCCGTGATCACCGGTAACCTGTCAAAAAATTACAATTTAATGTTTTCTGCCGTAATCAGAGACGTCAATTAATTTTTAAGTGTAATTAAAGTTGCTGCTGTCACTGTCTTTGCCATATAAATAGAATAGGACAACACGTCATTTAACTAGCATTAAATTGAATTGACATTTCTGAGTGCGGTCGTTAGATATGCTTTAGTAGGCATTAATCTGCCCGCGATGTTCGTTATTCCCGCGCGAAATTTTAGTTTGACCGGGATAAAGTGATCCAAATTTCATCCAAATCTGTCGAGCCGTTGCAGCGTAAAGGGGTAACAAACAAACACACAAACTTTCGCATTTTTAATACTAGTAGGATGTGAAAGTAACTCTGTCTGTTTGGTACGCTCTAACGGCTGAACAGCTGAACCGACTTAAAAGACAGCTTAATTCCTGAGAAGGGACTTCTAAGTGGATAGAGACATGTCATTATTATGTGTTACTGATGCAGTTGTTTAACTAAATCAATCAAATATGCGCTGTTTTCATAAGGCCAGGATAGTAGTTCTCGTATCACATGAAAATCAATTCAATTTACCATTTAAGTCATTTTGGCCTCGTTTACTAATAGTAGTGTTAACTGCAGAGCTAAACCATTGCAATGTTCTATCAGCAAAATTATGAGCATTATTTAGTTCCAAGTACACCCCACTCGACCTCTCTTGGCTTTGCTCTTGATCCTAATCGAGACCAGAAAGTCAGGACTGTGGTAAAGTGTAACTGTGGAATTGACGTAAGCCACCGAGATAGTAAC
Organism: Acleris holmiana; assembly: GCA_949316455.1. Taxonomy (NCBI): domain Eukaryota; kingdom Metazoa; phylum Arthropoda; class Insecta; order Lepidoptera; family Tortricidae; genus Acleris; species Acleris holmiana. Next base: position 12,943,005 of record OX438780.1, on the reverse strand, counting down.
GTGACACTTACGTCAATTCCATATATTTTTCAATCGAAACATAATCGCTAGCGAGTGTCGAATGCAATTTGACTAGCCCCACAGGGTCGACGACGAAGCGAGCTTACCCAGAAGGTACCTATTAATCCCTTTCTTTATAAGGACACCGGGTCAAACGCACACGGAAATACCGACTTCGGCAGTGTTCCAAATCTTGGCTGTGCGCATAATGAAAGTATATTCGAAGCGCTTGGTTCTTATTAATTTTACCGCACGATAAAATTAATAAGAACCAACCATCCATCCAACCATCTTATCCATTAACCACCCGCCAAGCAACAGTGTTCGCATTGTTGTGTTCCGGTGTGGGGATAAGACAACCGGTGAAATTACTAGCATAGAGGCATTCCATCTTAGTCCTCAGGGTTGGCACCGCATTTGAGGTCTTAGGATTATATAGTCTTGAGAATTCAAGTGTCTATGGGTCTCAGATTCCACTTACCATCAGGTGGCCTGAGTACTCGTGTGCCTTCTTGTTAACATAAAAAAAATGGCTTAATTACATCATCATCGTGTCGTCGAAGCCGTATCTGGCGACGGAGACTCCTATGTGTCCATCACGGTTCGTTATTGTGGTGGGGTCAGAGGTCGTAGCCAAGATGCGTTCGCTAACTAGCGTTTCTATTCGTTTTGTTTTATAACCATTCTCGTCACTGGTAGATCACGTCATACGAAAAGTCATTTACTCTACCAGTGACGCGATTGGTTTAAAAACCGGGCAAGAGCATGTCGGACCATGCTCAGTGTAGGGTTCCGATGCCGTTAAGTACTTACTACAAACATAAAATTAACAAGTAATAACTAAATTTCTTTTTAAAGCTATTTAGTGCCGTCTTACATGATTTTAGTAGGGATAAACACTAGATAGTCGTAATAGTTTTACTTTTAAATTCGTTATATCGACGACCGTAATCTAAATTGACGTAACGGACAAATGGCTACTTTTCAGGAGAGCCAAAAAACAGTATTTTTTTTTCTTTTAAAATTCATAGTTTTGTTGTTTGTTTACGTATCATGTAACTAAAAATAGCCAATTACTTACTTTTATCCACTCTTTAACTACAAATAACTCAATTTATCATACAACGGTTAGTTACTGAGATAGCATGTCCCTTACGTCAAAAAATAAATTCATAATGTCCAATACCACCCTTCTCCAACAGTTGACTTTAGAGTAAATTTGATGTATCTACAAATAAATTTAAAGAAATGAAATTAAAGTGATCGTAACTCCATTGAAAGTAATCAATGACAGGGTGTAAAAGGTACATGGGAAATTATCTTAGGTGAAATAATAAACGAAAACATAAAATGTAATTGTGTTATTTATTAGGATAATTAAGAGATCAATCATGGAAGTATAGACATAATTATCCAGAGCTCAGAATCGCAATTATTTAGTGGTATTTGAGTGTTTACAGGACTTTCATTATTTGAATCTTAATTTTTCTGTTACTACCAGCAATATACGAGGTTCGTAATTAAAGTAAAGTGTTCTGAAGAACATATACTTATTTTTATAATTATATTTCATCGATACATCACTACATACGCCATTATGAGCTCTCATTAATATGTCGATAGCTAGACTAGTACATACATACATACATAATATCACGCCTTCATTCCCATAGTGGGGTAGGCAGAGCTACAGAAACACCAACAATTCTAAAAAGATATGGCTAGAATTCTGTAACCACATTTTGCACAAGTAGGCTGAGATGTTTAGCTAGACTAGTAACAAGTAATAAAATAAAACAAAATACACGATTCGGTGTAAAAACGATTAGAGATATAAAATAAAAACAAACAATTTTAATTCGACAGTATCAATTAGAACCTAGGTACTAATAGTAGTACAATTAGCAATAGGCCAAATCCTATCTTAATGTTCATCACTGCTCTCATTATCATCGTCAGTTACAGCTAGAGTAGCTGTTATCATTTCAGAGTGAGGCAAAGTTAAATATTCGTTATGAAAACGCTTTGGGATAGTACCTAGAAGGAATTGGTATTTAATATATTTAGAAACGTGATAAAGTATTTTGGTCCTCATAGCATTTCTAAAGACTTGCAAAATAATATACCTACATAAGTAGACACAAACACGGTAATTGCATGTAGCCGACAATTTGATATTTTATTAAATAAAATACTTACTGCAATAACTTGTCTCGTTCCGCAGTAATTTATTGCGTCGAGCTAAGAGTGATTCAATACTGTTTATATTCATCGTTATCTCAGTCGCCTTCCTTTTTATTAAGTACTTGAAACATGCGTGAAGACGAGTGCTCGTGCAAAACAGAACTGAGCAAGCAGCGGCAGCACTCAATCCAGTGTAGCCAGGTGTAATTTGAAAAATTAATAGTTATTTATCAGTCGAAAATACCTTTGAATAAACGATTAATAATCTGGTTTTTTTTTGTACGTATGAAAGTACAAGAAAAAAACCAGTACGTACGTACGTATGTAGTAAGTACAAGCTTTATTGGAAAACTAACAATTGAATTATAGTGCTCTCATTAAAATTATTTTATTTTATTTCAATTTAAAAAAATATAGTTATCACGTGTCGTGTTCATTGTAAATACTTTATACTCTGTTTGCACAAATAACTAACCCTTGGAATATTATTTTAAATGCATTTATAGACATATTTTTAATCGATGTCCAAGGCTCAAAAATCAATAGATTGTCAAGAAAATTCAGTAGATTTCGTAAAAATCAGATGAACCGGTAACACTGTCAACCACAACCAGCAGCGACATGCTCTTTCTAAAATGTTTTTTGTCGCGTACAACGAGGTGATAGTGAGATCTCTTTCACCCTCAAGCAACTTTAAGTGCGTGAGAGTGATTTAGCTATATTAACGAACACTGAGTATGTCATCTAACGAAAGAGATAACGCTAACATTTTAATGTAAGGGACGGTAGTTTTATGATTGTAGTTGTGAAAAAATGTCGTATATACTCTTAGCAAATATTTGATACACTTACAAATTACCGTAAGGGTCACTGTTGCCTTACATTTGTGAAAGCAAAACTGCGTATCGTACAATTGCTTACAGAATAATAGTCTTTTACGACGCAGGTAAATTTAGAAAATTATAGTTACGTCTAATTGTGATGGAATCAATTTTATTTTTGTAGATAATTTTGAGAACGTTAAATGATGTATCGTACCTTTACTTATTTAATGGCGCCTTACAGCGTTAGGTAAATTGCGAGATGAAGGTTACACCAAGAATAAATTGCAGTTTTTTTAATTGCTGTAGATACGTCGTATTTTTTTGAAATACGGAGTCAAAGTAACATTTTTTTAAGGCTGTAAGGGGCATGTTTTTTAAGGCTATCGAGACGTCACCTATACCAATCGATAGAGAAAAAAAAACTGAATAGAACTGCATTCATAACTCATTTTCGCCATTTTGTCCCTTACATCAATTTAGATTACGGTCGTCGATATGCGCTTTCATTTAAGTTTTTTTCTGATTTTTAGTATTTGTAGTTTTGGCTGTAGGCGGAGGGACACTTGACTCGAACAAAAATTAGCGCTTTAAAGCTTAATATTTCATAAAAGGATCCCTTAGTCGAAAAGTTGTTGAGACAAACCCGTAATATTTTTAAAAGACCTATCCAACGACACCCCACACTAAAAAGTAGACGAAAAAAAAATACATCCCTACGTAACAAACCTACAAAAAAAAATTTTTTTTTCTTTTTATTGTACTACTTTGTTGGCGTGACTAATATGTATATTCAAGGCAATCACAATTTGTATGCCTCGCGGCGCAAATGGTGACACTTTCCAATATTTAAGACCTTATGTACTTACCTGTGTTATAAATACAAATAAACGATCTTTGTCTTATTAATTAGTTCCTCATGATGCTAGTCGGAGTGTAATAAAATTATATATATCCAAATCAAATTTTAGTCTTAAATTTTGCAGTGCCCATAACAATATTCGACAATGAACTCTCTCAAATGCTCTCTGACTGGACTAAGAAAAAAATGGGCAAGAAATTCATTTCCTACAATCCCCGTGAAGTGGAAACCGAATGAGAGTAGAAACGAGCTCGGCGGAATTGAAAGTCATCGGAGCGAAACCGCGGGGCGCGCTTGTGTATAGCTATTGACATTATTGAGGTAAGTAAGTGGTGATTTTAGGGATAATCTATTGCACTGAGTTTTAACCCCTATTGCAATGGGGTGAATCAACTTTTAAGGTACTCCCCAATTTTCGACATGTCTCACTATGTCAGCTTAATTTGGTAGAATGCAATTTTTTTTTTGATGTGGTTTATATATTGAATAAATCAGACAATTAAACTTACTTTCTAGCTGACAATTTTAAAAATTCTTCTATGATTTACACAAATATATCAGGTAACGCAGGGGACGACGTTGTCCCCGGGTTTTGTATGAAAAACGTGCATTTTCCACTGCGTTACCATGTTTTTACAAAATTATAGAATTGGTTTATGATTATGAATAGTGAAATCCAAAAATCTAATTATCTAATTTTAACATGTGTAAACCATTATCAATCTCACATATTCTAGTAAGTTTTTATTAGCGTGTAGAGGGAGGACTTTAAAAGTTGATTCACTCAATGGTATTTTCTATAAAAAATATGCATATCAGAGGATAGTCTCACACAAATTGACCTAGTCCTAAACTCTAGTCTTGTACTATGGGTACTAGACAATGATAAACTAAATTTTATAGAGAAATATTCATAAATAAATAAAAAACATCCAAGACTCAGGAATCAATTTGAACCCGGGACCGTTTAGCTTCGAAGGCAAGGTCACCAACTAGGCCAAAGTGTCGTCGAAATGGTTTCAACAGCAAGATGATTTAATAATGTTAAAACCAGGGATCGTTACCGGTATTCTGACTACCGGTTTTAAAAGAGGTATAACCGGTAATAATTGCATTTCGCTATTTATACCGCTAAAGCTCTGATTACCGGTATTCAAGAATATTATCGGTTTAGCCAATTGAGAACAATACCTCTTTTTGATACTTTACCTCCTAAAACTATTAGCAGTAATACCTGTCAGTGTCAATATTCTCGTTTATGTATATGTAAATGTTTTCGGTGCTCTTACAAAAAACTTAGACTCGCGTTAGACAAGTCTGAAATTGCAGTTAATTACAGTCTAATTCACATCACATTTATCAGGTGCAATAAATAGCGGTATTGAATACAGGTATTTAATACTGTAAATAGTGTATACATAGCGATAAAAACAAAAGCGGAATGACAACAATACCTCTAATTTGAATATAGGTATTATTTTTTAGCGGTAATAATTTGACAATGTAGATACAGGTATTGAATAAAACCGGTTTTACAATCCCTGGTTAAAACCGACCAAAATACCGCAATTTAAATCAATCTAATCTTACTTATCTATGATTATTAAAATGTATCAGCAGCTTTATAGTTCACTAGCTGTTTCCCGCGACTCTGTCTGCATAGAAGTCGTTTATAGCTATTTTCTAAGAAACGGTTTCTGTAGGAAAACGTATCGAAACTTGATTGAATTTTTAACCGACTTAAAAAAAGAGGAGGTTAATACGTTCCATTGTATGTATTATTTTTTCTTTTTTTTATGTTGTTCACCGATTACTCCGCCAATTGTGGACCAATTTTAATATATTTTTTTGATTTGATAGAGTTTACTTCCGAGGTGGTCCCATTGTCACCAAAAGGAATTGAAGGAGCTCCTCAAATATTATATAGTGATTTTATTAAGAAGTCTAGCATTTGCATTGAGAAAGTATTACTTGGGGAAGTGGAACTGATGATGAAGACCACAGATGGCCATCGGAACTCCTCAACGGTCCTCAAGGGTGGCGATCAGATATCTCGATTAAGATTGAGCGACTACAACGAAGAATATTTACTTGTTAAAATATGACTATAACTTTCCGGCGGCGTTGCTTGCGGCGCGCTTTAAACTTAAAGTTTCATATCAACTAATAGGTGGGAGTACGGAACAGCGCATTTATGATCACTTAAAAGTTTAAAATTAAATGTTTTTAAAATAAAAAATAAAAATATTTGGCGGATTTTTGTTTTTTTAAACATTTATTTTATTAATTTCATGTAGTCTTGCACCGTCATAGCTAGGTATAAATATTATTACTTTATGTATTTGCTCTTGTGTTTATTAGAAGTTTTGAAACGTTTTCTTCCTTAACTAATGCGTTAAAAACATGTAACTAGCTGTTGCCCGGGACTCCATCCGCGTAGTAATAAAACATAGCTTATGACACTTACAATTAACGTGGCTTTCTATTAGTAAATGATTTTTCAAAATCGGTTCAGTCGATGCAGAGATTTCCTCTTACGACCTCATATACTCACAACCTGTACCTCTTTATAATATTTGTACATACATACATAACATCACGCCTTCATTCCCAGAGTGGTGTAGGCAGAGCTACAGAAATACCAACAACTCTAAGAAGACTTGTGTATAATTCTATAACTACATTTCGCACAATCAGGCTAAGATGTTTACCAGTGTATTGGTGACAGGTTGCAAGCCCGTCGCCTAACAGTACTACAAGCCCTTATTCTTCCTTTTCTTATTAAAGGTGGGCACTATTTCTAACCCCGAAACCACACAAATGCTCTTTATATTATTAGTATAGATAACGCTCCTGGTAAAGACAATAAAAACTCTTTGATCTCCCAATGAATTCGGAATATTACCACATATTTCCCAATCATTTTATTCCACATTTGATTGCAGTGCCGTAAGCCGCACAGCTGTGCATGCACTGCACTGCACAGATGCGATTTGTGCTTGCACTTCGTTAGACACGCCAGTAAGCCCTCGCATATTATAACTACGTTATGTTGGGAGATTGTCGGATGGTTCTTGGCTAGCTGAAATATAATTTTCAACATATTAACCTTATACAAATATTACCTACGCTTTTCTCTTCAATAGAGCTTTGTTTACCCGTGTGGTTGCCGGGTTAGAATTGTGCCACTCCATGTCTTCCCGTGGATGTCGTGAGAGGCGACTAAGGGAATAAAGGCTTGTAGTCCTGTTAGGCGATGGGCTTGCAACCTGTCACTAATAAACTGGTAAACATCCTTAGCCTGACTATGCAAAATGTGGTTACAGAATTATCAACAAGTTTAGAGTTGTTGGTATTCTGTTGCACTGCCTACCCCACTCTGGGAATAAAGGCGTGACATTATGTATGTGTATGTGTAGAGCTTTGTTTGTTTTTAAAGTGAAAACACCCTGTAATTATTAGTAGGGTATCAGACTTCAAATTCGTTTTATGAAATCACTGTATCGGCATTAAATATACAGGGTGATTAAATGTAGAAAACATGTCTTCTAGGGCATAGTAAAGCTCATTTGCAGCAAAAAAATGTGATGTCACTTGACTGAAGTGACCATTATCTGAAAAAACTAGGCGTTCACTGAAAAAATAAGATTTTGCTGTATGGATTTAATTACCTACTATTTTTATAACTCATTCAACAGCTAACCTAAAAATGTTATTTGACCAACGCTACATGTCATGTTCTACATTTATTTCTGGAAAATCAAGTTGATGATTTAAATAAAAAAATATCAAATACAATGTATCAAATTACTTACAATGTATATTTTTTTCTAAAGCCCTGAGCTCATATCCCACCATATAAACAATATTTGAAAATTATATTAAAGGTCTATCAATCAACAATGGCGGGTTGGTATGCATAAAAACCTAAGCTTTTCTTAAATTAGTGTCTTACTTAGTCTTTGACGTTGTCAGGGCTTAAATAAATAAAAAGCAAGTTAATTGTTTATTTCAGATAATTATACGTTAGTGCTATTGTAAGTTCATAGTTTTAGCCAGTTAATAATAATGAAATGCGACTAAACGAAACGCGAGGAGAAACGAAATAAAATACTTCAATGTAAAGGGTGTTTGATTATTTAAAATCAAAACAGAACTACGAATTAACGTGTTCAGTTTGTTTGTCCCTGATTTACGTTAAAAAATCCCGATATAACGTGTTGATCCCCAAGTTCAATAAATTTATAGAAGTCCAGGAGCCACAATAGTGTTAATTACTGGGATATCTGACGCAGAGTCCAGTCTACTAAATATTTATTAAGTATGTATTACATTTCTTATTTTAAGTGTATAACCTGTCGAGTTTATGCATGATTACTCAACCAGAGGGCTTATGATTGCCGTGTTTATTACGTGACTAAACGTGGATAAAACATTCGTCACTTTCTGACAAGTACAGTGCGAGAGTGACGGATGCTTTATGAATCGCGATAAACGCGACCATAATACGGGCCCAGGGGATACAAATATTGACATTTTAAACGGATTGCTGCTCTAATTACCGAATGACAAGGTCAATACTGGTGTAATTAACAACCTGGTTCTATATTAATGCGCTAATTAACAGGGTGGTTGAGAGGGGGTGCTTTCGCTTTCAGCAAACTAGGCTCAACAGATGTCAAACCTTATTTCAGGACATTTTTTATGTGCACCTTTTTATACAACTACATGGTGCTCAATTTTTTTATTGTATGATATAACAGAGTCTTTTCTTAAGCAATTTCAGTCAGTGTAGGTTTAAGATACTTTTTTTATTAAACTAATATCTACATCGAGTGTCTTTATTTTTTTTTGTACAAAGGGATAAATTATACAATTATGATATAGGTAAGAGATCATTAAAGTTTGGGTACCAAGTTTAGAAAAAAGCGTATACAAGTATCACCGCTGCGTACCATCGTTAAATTTAAAGTAATTGTAAAGTTATAACTGACGTTCCAAATATAAGAATAATAAATATTCTATAGGTTTAAATACTGTCTCAATGTTAAAGGAACTCTCAATTAATTAAAATGTAGTAAAATTTATTGCTCTTTGCTACTTTAAATAGAATTGTAGGTATAGTCAAAGTTCAAAGTAGGCAACTTTATGCTGAGCAGCGAGCCATTTCAGTAAGATCCATAGCACCTTAGTTTTATAGCATTTCTGTCAGTAGTAAGTTAAAATGGTGCATTATTATATTTTAAAATTCTTCGTATTTACTGTTTGCCCTTAGGTGCTGTACGTGTAATTGAACAAATACTTTTTATTTACATACATACAGAGCTACAGAAATACCAACCACTTAAAAAAATCTGATTGGTAATTCTGTTACAATGTTTTGCACAACTAGGCTGGTAAACATCTACCAGTGTAGTGACAGGTTGCAAGCTCTTCGTCTAACAGTACTACAAGTACTATTTATTTATTTCCTTCAAAGTAGATGAACTTGGCTTGTTAAACCATCATAGAACCTAGCGTCACAGCATCAAAGTTACGAGAACGAATTTGTGCCAAAATTCGACATACGCTTTCAGCGACGGGTGTGACAACAATACCTTGTTGCTTTTACTCATTCCATTCGACGTTAAACAAGTTGTTCACTTCCTTTGACTGTACCAATTATAATCATCCTATATCTATATACAGGATGATTTTGTTTTGTACAGTCAAGAGATACCAATTCCATAAGTTAAGTGCAAAGCCCCAAGTCCATTACTATCCAGCTCTTAGACTTTTGCTATTAACCTAAAAACTTTCCTCGAAAGCCTTTTCAGACTCCAGAAATCCAGCACACTTATGCCGAATGCCATCTGCATAGCAATCTGGGGAATGCATTCTAACTGGGCGTGGTTTATATCAACCAATGTGCACTCAGGCGATATATAGTCCATACATCTCAACCTGACCTCCCTCACCCCCCTTTACGTATACAAAACAGATCTAAACAGAGCAAAATCGGGAATTTCCACGGCTCTTTCATCACTGGTCGCGTTAAAACTCCGCCCATCGGCACGCTTGGTTGGTTTTCCCAGTGAGCTAGAACGGGATGGCTTTAAGAATTAGATAGAGACGCGGATAGCTTTTCTTAAAGATAGTTGCCAGATTATGTGAAATGACAATGTCAGAGTATATAAGGATATATAAAGTGCTTGTATGGAAATGAGATGGATATTTATGACGGCGGAGGAACGAATTGTTGAAATATGTGAAAAGTCAGGCTTGTTATTTATTTTTATCGATACGCTTCGACGACCTGTTTACGCGTAACGAACCTGACATATGCAAAGTGATCTTGGATTTTTATTGAAGGCATGCCTACCTGGTTATAAATAGTTTTCATATACAGGGAGTTTGGTAATTGCGTGTTGTAGATATTTCTTAAAATCCCTAGTAGTATAAGAAGTACAGTGTTATTTTACCACCCCGTATATTCACAGTTTTTTGGGTGAAAACCGTTTAATAATTATAAAGTAGCTTTACGAGTGTAATGATTGCAGAGATGGACTATTTAGAGTGCAACAATATTTATTGATTTAATTAAACTTTTCTGTACAGCTAAAAATAAAAACAAATAGCCAACTTATTGTCGTAAAGCATTATCTGCTAGTCAACCACTGGCCAAACAGAATAGTTGGGCACATAGCTGTTGTTTAAAACAATTGACTTTAATTTTATATTTTTGAACATCCTGTTATTATCCTAAATATTATATTATTCAGAATATTATGTTTGATCTTACGGTCTAAGCACACTGCTGTTTCGCAACCTTACTAAAAATTAAAATTGAAGTCATTTATTACTCATAATCCATAACTTTTTGGCGACTGTATAAAATTTACTTCTTATTTATTTCTAATAGAGGTGATACATTGTTAACCTAAACTTGCGCCAGCGCGCTTTCTAACCTTGTAGTATTATTATACCAATTACAAACAAACACGTATAATAATTGTATCCTCTTCAGTGGATTTTTATTTAAAATTCATTCCATCCCAGTAAAGTGCCTCGAACAGAAATCAATAAAATTTGGTATAGATATAGTTTGAGTCCAAAGGAATGACATAGGGTACTTTTTGTCGCGAAAATTTTGACGTTTCTTGAGGGAATAGCGATAAACGACTTTTACGCGGACGGAGTCGCAAGAAACAGGTTATAAATATGTTTAAAATCGTATACATAAGTTATTGTACCTTGTACGGTATATTTGCCGATGACTCTGTGTGTTGTGTTAATCAAGTAGACCTGTCAATATTGAATGGACGTAGACAGTACTACTTCAAAACAAATGATAATATTTCTCATAATTTACATATAGCGATAATTTAAAAACGTGCCCTTTTAGTTTGCAAAGAATTTAGTATCTACAAACACCCTCTATAAATCCCCGGAACTATTGGAAGGAATCCATCTTACGATTCTAACAGCGGTCGGCGGGGTGCAGCGGATCATTTGCATCGAGGGGGACCAGGCCAGTTAGTTTTAAAACGAAACTTTATTTACAAGAGCGTTTCAAATATATTGAAAAAGTGATTTGAATTTGGTGACTGAGATGAAAGAAATTAAAAGTCAGTAACTCAATAATTTAAGAAATTTGTTTCTATTTGAAATAAAAGTATTTCATTGTTAAATATCTAGACACTGTGCTACTGGCCATGTGTACTTATACCTACTGTGAATCGAAATTTCGATAATTATAAAACGAAGAGGCAAGCAAATGCCTTTCCTAACTAAGGATATGATTTTATATTTCTTCAGTTTATTTTATAAAATATAAACCAAAAACTAAGTACGAATGACATGTCATCTTATTACAAAAAAGAATAGCGATATATTTTGGTCATTACTAAAAAAAAGGCGTTGCCTTCCTTGGCAAAAAATTAAACACGCTGTACCAAAGAACCGACTGAAATCATACCACAGCATTAAAAAGAGCAAAGCTTACATAATTTCAAGCATCCCCTATTCATCCTGAAAAGCCTCAAGTATAAAAGAATCTTATTATAATACTTTTGCGGCGTTCTTAGTTTTTATGACGCGAGTGAAATACGGTTATGGCGGACCCCTCCCCTCCCTTCCTTCCCCTAGACCGTTAAGGCCGTATGGAGATCCGAACCCTCTTCAAATGTGTTTGGGGAAAGAAACTTTACAAAAATATCGATATTATAATACTTTACCTTTTTCGCTAAGTGATTGGACATATCAAAATCTTTCCAGAATAAAAACTGACGTGCCTCACCATCAAAATACCTACTTACCCAATTAATTTTTAAATGGACTCACAAACCAAAGAGAGGAAAAGTATGTTTTTGAAAAGTCCAGTTAAAAGAAAATCTAGTTTTATTTCAGTCCTAAGTACAGTTTAGATGTTTCAAAGTGCATAAATGTAGTAATCAGACTTTATATCATTCTTACAGTTATGGGGCGAGTCAAAGAGGTTCTAGTTTTTTTTTAATCAAAAGTTATATGGAAAGGCAGGTAATGATCACCATTTCAAAATCACCCTGTATATTTTACCTAGCTTTATTAAAATCAACTTTAAAATATACAGGGTGGTTTTGAAATGGTGATCATTACTTTCCTTTCCTTATGATAAGTTTTGATAAGTTTTTTTTAAACTAAACGCTGTTAAAACAGAACATTTACCTAACTTTATTAAAATCAAATATAAAGTTCTCCATTAACAATCCTTATAACCCCAGCAGCATAACAATTAGGTTAAATAAGTACATCAATTTCAAAATCATCATTAATTAACGTCTGGCAATTCCAAAACCATAAACCATCACCATATTCCAATATCTAGTCTTACTACTTACAATCAACGTCATCGCGTACGTCGGAACAGAATCCAATCAGGACATGCGATGTTTATGCCGCGGCGTACGTACGTTACTGCATTCATGCATGAGGTAGGGTTGTCGATTTATTTCACCTGCAAAGTATTAACCAATATTATATGGCTAGGCCTTTGCCCAGCAGTGGGACATTCTGGGATCATAGTAATAATAATAATACTAATAAGTACATCAGAAAATTAAAAAAATAAATGTAGTTATGTTGCTTGGAATATTTGCTACGCAGTTATAATCGCTACATCATTTCAACAGCTAGTGAAATAATGAATTTTGAAAGAAAGAAAGGAACTCATTTATTTTGCAAACAATTAACAAACCTAAGGAAACTACATTTTTCTTTTTTTTTATGATAAGGAGAAGGCACACGAGCACTCAGGCCACCTGATGGGAAGTGGAATCTGAAACCCATAGACAATTGAATTCTCAAGACTATCTTAAGACTGCAATCCTAAGACCTCGAATGCGTTGCCAACCCTGAGGACTAAGATGGAATGCCTGTATGCTAGTAATTTCACCGGTTGTCTTATCCCCACACCGGAACACAACAATTACATAAGAATTGGACACAATTGCATGCAAAAAAGGATACCACTCAGCAAAAAATTATTTTGAGTAAGATATACGCTGCATGTTACACCTATTATTTTAGAAAATACGTTTGCAAGTCTATGTAAAAATATTTACGTCGCAATATAAATATAAAATACATGTATATACGATATGACCTGTTTTGCTGCAAATGAACTAGGTATATACACTACGTCCCTTTAATAACGTATCGAATTACTCTCCAATAAATCACCCTCTATATTGCAAAATCATTAGAACGTTTATAGTATTTATTTAAATACAAGTACAGTATAATAGGTGGTGTTCTTTATTCATAAGATAAATAAATAAATAAAAGACCATGAAACACAAAAACGCAATATTATTTAAACCTTTTCAACGCTATGTCTTATTCAAAAGAAGTCACTCACACGCCAGTGACAGCTTACAACCAGAGCGAATGTCATCCTTGCCTCATAGAAATTTAGCTGTATTTTGCGCTGTCAACCATGACTGAAATATTCGTCAATGTAACGCCATTACATTTTCATACATTTTCAACGCAATTCTTAGTTTAATAAATCTTACCTTGGTGCCATCCCTATACGGCGCAGGTACCGTGGCGAAGTCATTAGCAGTAATGGCTGATGCACTCGGCACTGGCAGATTTAGCACCGTACGTGCCGTATAGCTAGGTACCATGTAGCTCGTAGGCGCCATGTAGCTGGATTAGGACGCGTTACTACGAAAGATGAAATCGTGTTGTCCGGTTTTAGTAGGAGTGTGTGTGTGTGTGTTATAGAACATTGAAAGTTTGAGTTGAGCATGGAATATATTGTATGTACAGTATGTTCATTTTTTGCAGTAAGTAAATATGTCTGTATGTAAGCACTTTATTGTACAAAAGAAAAACCAATACCAACAATAAAATGAATAACAATCCAGTAAGCAGGTGTACAAATTTATTTAGAATATTAAAAAAAAAACAAAAATTAACCAAAAATACCTATATAAAAACTAACTACGTGTCATTTACGTGGCTTGCATTTGATAATTTTAAACTTAGCCAATTTGGTAATTTTAACTCTTGAAAAACATACGATGTTTTTTACATGGGATACTAATTAAATAAAAAAACATCGTTTATTTACCTGATTACGTATAACAGTAGGTAATTTATAATAGTCCTACTATAGGCAATGCCTGCACAGTTTAGTTTGAGAAGTAAATGTGATTCCATGATATTGATTTATCAATCATTTCATTCACTTAAGCATGAATAGCATTTGTCATTATGTTAGTTTTTTCAAAGTTAAACAACAGCGTTTTTTGTATACTGTTCTGCATAATTGTCTTCGTCATAGTAATATTTCGCTATTCTCTGCTTAGGTCATTATCTACAGGCTGTACAAAATCTGCATGCAAAGCGACAACTATGAAATGAAGGCTGCGTCCTAACAAAGGGTGTAACCTGGATAGGCCTAATAGGCGTAAAGTGTAATTTTGTAAAGCTGAGTGCCCTCGGGTCTAGACTCCGGTTCAGGGGTGTCACTTAGGCATACAAAAGTCATTAAAAAGTATTTTTATGTTTTTTTTACTTTCAATTTTCTTGGCAAATTATTAAATTGTCAAATACTACAAAAGTAAATAGAATTGGCAGAAAACAAAATACATGCTAACATGCATGATATGTATAGCCATAATTATTAATGAAACCTTTCGGTTACAAATGTGAGCCCGATTATAAACATATTGGTTCGACAACATATAGTACATACAAATAAATATTTCCGTTCAATTGACATAATTAATGTACTTTTAAAAGACCTAGTAAAAACCTCAAGATATAAGTTTATAATATTTGAAATTTGCATGAATCCAAAAAAAAATATCTAATATTTAATTGAACGTTGAAACGCATTTTGTTACGCGTGCCACCCCTATGTTAATCCCATGGCTACCATAATGGGCACCGAGTGGAAATAACGGCCGGGAAGTGGGGGTATTTTAAACTTTGTAACTGAATGGCGGTAGATAACGTTACACAACACAACCTGTATACAACCTATTATCCTATATACAGCCGGAATATGTTTTAGGCTAGGGATAAAGGATTATAGGAGGTGTTCTATTTTCAAAAATTGTGTTCTTACACTCAGTATTGTAACAGTATTGAAATAGCTATGCTATTTGAGCAATATTTATATATTACTTTGTAATCGCGTTCTCGAGAAGTGATAAGTTAAAATTGCTGAATGTTTTGATGAAATTATGTTTACTTAGTCTTTTCCTACATATTTATTGTTTTAGTTTATTCTCTACGCACACCAAAACATATAGTTTTAAGGAATGCATGTTTCTCAGTAAGTGATTGTAAATCTTATGAGAAAAAAGTATCTTAAACCTTAAACCTTCTCAAAAACGACTTTAAAGAGTTTGATCAAAATTGTGGAATAGGTGTTTATTCGGGCCATGAAATCGGTCTGTTAGTTGTCACCTTCGGTAACATTCGTTTTTACCCTAGCGACGCTCGGTTCCTCAGGTAAGGAATAATAATGTCAAGCTATTAAAAATATTGTTCATATTGTTGGTGACCTTTTTTTCCCCAAAAGTCCTGAAAGCATGAACAATGCGAGTCCTTACGCTGAAAAGCTACACGAGTCAATGGGTCGTATAATGATTCATTATTTTTACCGTAATTGAGAGATCATTATTTAATTGTATGTATTTTATTTCAAGCTTTACAATTTTACTGAGTATCACGTAGTTGTAATTTATCATTTGGTAATAATAACGCAACGAATTATTGAAAAAGGTTTAAATTAATTCTATCGCTTTGAAAAAAATAGTTCTTTATTTAATGGGTAGATACAGGCTGTTCCGTAACCCGGTTAGGTATTAGCGTTATTATTTTTAAGCTATAAAATAAAATATTTCTTTTTTTTTAACTAGTTTGATTGTAAATTGTAAGTTGTAGTAAGTTTTGTTGGGTCCGTCCTAAACGATACCTCTTACTCGCTAACCTGCCTAGAAATAGCAATTTCCGCAAAGTATTCTGGTAAGACACCCAGTATAAGAGCCACCTTAGTCCTTAGTTACGCGTGTGCTTTGCCTCAGCTTAAAAAAGCATTTGAAATATGTATGTATGTATGTATGTATGTAAACACTTTATTGTACAAAAGAAAAACCAAAACAATACAATGAATAAAAATAAAAAGATGTACAAAGGCGAACTTATCCCTTTAAGAGATCTCTTCCAGCTAACCCTTGAGAGATTGAGAGAAGTGAAAGGTTGTGCATCGAGTAAACAGGTGTACAAATTTATTTAGAGCACCCAAAAAACAAAAACTAACCAAAAAGACTATAAAAACAAAAAAAAAGAACCATAGAATAAAAACAAAACTAATACATTCAAATACGTACATAAATAGATAGAAAGATATGTAATTATAAATAAATAAACATACTTAAACTTACATAAACTAAATATATGTATATATCAACATTTGGATAATTGATACAATATTTAGGAAGTAGAGTCAAGCCAGAACTTTTTTAATTTGCCTTTCAGGGAATCTACCGATTGTGATTGCCTAATACCCGCTGGTAGCCGATTCCACAACCTGACAGAGTGCACAGAAAAGAATTTGGAATAGGATTTAAATAATGCTATTTTGTATTAATTATTCGGTTATTTAATGTCATCCACTTATGATGAATCTTTGGTTGATATGTAGCGCCAATAACTCGATAACGTTAATGTGAAAAAATGTAGAGGCTTTTATAATGTCATCTATCTTAGAAAAACATTAATGCAAAGCAACATTAATTAACCTAGCTAGCCATTTTCCGCTGCAGTCGGCTCACACGGCCGGAAAACGCGCCGTTATTAATAACGAACCGTGCTTCCAATCTTTGTCATAGAGACCACCGTACCGTGCCGACTTGCCGGCCCGATGCATGTACGAAACCGCCTAGTGTGTAAACACAATATGCAACACCACTGGCCATTACAAATTAAGCTTTATTCTTTAACTTTAGGGATGTTTTTTGCTTAAGTTATTTGACTGACATTCTAAGTATAAAGGGTGTATCTTTTACAGAAATTACATTGCATATGCGACCTTTTTGTTAACACGGTAAGTTGAATGTGGCTTTTGCTTTAATTACAGTTACGCTGTTTTGTATTGACAGGACAGTTTGCATATTAGTAGTGTGCAATATGTTGCATGGAGAGCCTATGTTCCACTGCTTGACAATAATGCATGGCTGAGCTAACGTTTGCTTTGTATCAGGGCTAGTTATGTTGACCGCGATGCTCCGGGCGTGAATGTATAATTTGTGTAGAGGCAATTAAAGACTCATGCATTTTGTATGGGGTTAGGTTTGATTGTTGAGTTTACGTTTGAATTATGTTGTGTACAAGACGTTTATTCATGATATTCGATAACGATCCAGTTAAATTTTATAAGCATACGGCTAGTTTATTTTTTAGAGATATTAACACCTTATACTTGCGAAAAATAAAGTTTAGATGAAGAAACATTAGGCTAACCGCATAATTCAAGTACGATACCCTGCAAAGACACAGCGCACCATTTCTTAGCGACTTAAATTAAATTATAAATTAAATACATACATAACATCACGCCTTCATTCCCAAAGTAGGGTAGGCAGAGCTACACAAAAACCAACAACTCTAAAAAAGACTTGTTTATAATTCTGTAATCACATTTTGTCAAACAGCCACATCTTAATGTTCACTAGTGTATTAGTGACAGGTTGCAAACCCATCACCTAACAGTACTACAAGCCTTTATTCCCTTAGTCGCCTCTTACGACATCCACGCAAAGACATGGAGTGGCACTATTCCAACCTGGCAACCACACGGCAGATAAAATTAAATAAATACAAGCTTAAAATTTACACATGCTGTACTTAAACTATAGTAGTAACACTGTGCCTGCCGCGCCGGCTCAACGACGAGGGTTTAGGCCTCTCGTGAGCGCGGAGCGTGACACGTGTCCGCGGTCAACGGTTTGAGCAGACCTACCAATGGACTACACATGATCTAAAGGATGTATTTTATTTTTAGGGTTCCGTAGCCAAATGGCAAAAAACGGAACCCTTATAGATTCGTCATGTCTGTCTGTCTGTCCGTCCGTATGTCACAGTCACTTTTTTCCGAAACTATAAGAACTACACTGTTGAAACTTGGTAAGTAAATGTATTCTGTGAACCGCTTTAAGATTTTCACACAAAAATAGAAAAAAAAAAAACATAAATTTTGGGGGTTTCCCATACTTAGAACTGAAACTCAATTTTTTTTTTTCATCAAATCTATACGTGTGGGGTATCTATAGATAGGTCTTCAAAAATGATATTGAGGTTACTAACATATTTTTTTTCTAAACTGAACAGTTTGCGCGAGAGACACTTCCAAAGTGTTGAAATGTGTCCCCCCCCTCCCCTGTAACTTCTAAAATAAGAGAATGATAGAACTAAAAAAAATATATGATGTACATTACCATGCAAACTTCCACCGAAAATTGGTTTGAACGAGATCTAGTAAGTAGTTTTTTTTTAATACGTCATGAAAACATTGATCAAAGCTACAACGAACTTTTATATTATGTTACTTGCTGCTACGGAACCCTTCATGGGCGAATAACCCCCCATTTTCAATTAATATAGACTCCATAGCTGGTATACGATCTGAAGGGTCATTTCATTACGTATCATCGACGTATTTTTCATAATTTGACTCATTATTAATTATTCCTGTTACTCACTTCCGTTGCTTTTTACGAAACAATTCCCAAAAGGAATTTAAAAAAATGACAGTTGGTTCTCTTAATATGTGCCATTTTCGTGATTGCTCATGGCTGTTGCACAAGACTAGACTTACGAACAATCAACATAATAATATATTGTGTTATAAACATGAATTTTATTAAAATACCATAATACGCTTGTGTTTTTATAATTAATTTATGTTATAAGATATAGATAATAAATATTTTGAGACATAAGCCTGGGTTTCTATTCTACTGCGTTAATTATAAAACACGTCTAACGCGATATCGTTATCGCGTTCGACCTGTTTTAGAATGGTTTATGTCAGAGCCGCCATTATTGTAAATGACATAAGAATTATCAAAACGTTGACAATACGGAACCACGTCAAAGACAATATCGTTACTACCGTGTTAAATCAAAACCCAGCTCTAGCGCAAAATGGCTGCATTTCGGCCTGTTTTGCGCGTCGCTTCTTCTAAACAAGACAAATTTTCGAGATGAAAAAAAATCCCCGTTTAAATTCATTGAAAACAATTCAGTCATCTCTAACACCTTCCTAATGCAGCAGAATGCATCTGCACGTCGATGCAGTCAGACATCGCACGGCATGCACCAGGCCAATGTTCGTGTCGGAAAACTTGCGGGATTGGATCTTCGGTCCACCCTGTATGTTGGCTTTACTGATTGCTAAACGGATTTACAAGTAGTTCGTGCTGTATTTCGATATGAATTCAAAATACGCTGTTATTTAGGGCATCCTGATTATAAAAGGATTGAGGAGCAAATTTTTGCTCCGGGCGATAACATTTGTGGACTATTCCGAGTAGTTACATTATTAGTTCCATTGATGGAACTAGATGGACTTTTATTCCAAGTAGTCACATTAAAAATGCAGGGATTAGTTTATAAGGGCGTTTTCCAAAAAAACCTATAGTTAAGGACAAAAATTAACAACTTTAATTTTTCCATTACGTCACGAAAATTAGTCATATTGTTATATAATGCCCTCATAAGCCAATAGTAGTATTTCAAATTAAATAAGCATAGCAGATTCAAACCTCACCTATTAGTAATATGGTCGAACTTGCTACAGGAGTTTTGTCTAAAATGCCACTATTTCTCTTAAAGCAGTAATAGTTAATTTTCGTGACGTAATAGAAATGTTACCGTTGTTAATTTTAGTCCTTAACTACAGGTTTTTATTTTGGAAAACGCTAAATGCAATTAAATGGACTATACCTAAGAATAAAACATTTTTTAATAGACAAAGAAATTGAAATTAAGTAACTTCTATTGATTGCATTCGTTTTTATTTTATTCTTATAATTTATACTTAGGTACAGTCCATTTAATTAAACCCTGCATTGTTAATGTAACTACTAGGAAAAAAATCCATGTAGTTCCATCAATGTAACTAATAATGTAACTACTCGGAATAGACCCATTTTCTTACTCCGTAATACAAGTCCGAAATCCACGATTTTTGAATATGTTGTAGTTATTATAATAAAAACTAGATATTAACGTTTAATTTTTTTTGGCTCTAATTCATATATTATTTTGTTATAATATCTACAACACAGGTGTTCAAGAATCGTAGAAATAGGACTAGTTTTAAAGGGAAACAAACGTTATCGAAATTTCAGCTTCACGCTCCTCTTAGCTGAAAGTTGCTAATATTACATTCGATCTTTCTTTTCTATCTTAATTTTTGGTAGATAGAGAGTATTAGAGAGTTATATCTTATATCTAACGTTTTACCTCGGCCGATTTAAGAAAGTAATGAAGATGAGGCTTAGTTGATATACAACTAGGTATTTATTGAACGGCAAATATAAGCATAGTATTTATATTTGACAACCTAATCAAAATTAAAAACAGATGATTTTATTTCGACTAATATTATTTTATAAATAATCCAAACCAAGAATCTAACTCCACAAATATTTCAAAGTTCCACAAAAAATATCTATCACTACATTTTTCACCGACGCGGCGTTCCGCCCCACGCACACGGTCTCATAGTATATTAAAATCACGTAACGTGCTCTTAACGCTCGCTGCACAGGGGTTGGAATATGCCAGCTTTTTACATCCAGCCAGAACTAAAAAATATTCCAAAATTTAATACATCCAGTGCCACTGACTAGCAATTTGTATACAAGTTTGACAAGCCACGTGTGTCGCGGGCAACGAATGTGTTAATACAAGAAACATTCGGCGGACCAGCGGCGTATAAAATTTAAACAACGAACGCGAATGTTCGCTAATTATTTTGCGAGGTACGGTGTACGGAACGTGTAATTCTGGCCGGTTGGAATAAAAGCAATTCGAAATTGGAATCATATTTTTTTCATGGGAATTCTAAATTAATTTTCTAGAGATATATTTCGTTTGTTACATCGCAACCTGCTTTAAAATGTGTACAGGGTGCCTTTCACTCATGACGAGATTGAATAATTTTTATTTGTTTTTGGATTTAACCGGGCTTATTGGATTTTCAATTAATTATAAAACCTTAAATTAAGTTCGAGATGAATTAACATTAATCTTAATTCAACTCTCGTGAAGAGAGAAAAGCAAAGTTCGCCCAAATTTGAGCCATTAGGAAATATTAACGTATTTTTTTTAAATACGAATTTAAAGAACTATGTTTACGAAGGAGTATACCAGCCTCTTCAAGTCTTCGACCCTCATCGAGTGAACCTCTTAGCCAAATTACCAACCTCCTTACACGTACCTACTCAGTTAGCTCCAGTCCTCAGGCACAATCGTCACTGAGCTAGATGATGCAATTTGACTCTAAGTAATTAGAATGCCTACTGCCTCTACTAGGCGTCTAGTTTCATTTGCGATATGTAATCCACTTGGTAAAGTATATATCTATTGTTTAGTATAGGAGTTTTTCGATTATTAATTTGTATTAAAATTGAGTGTACTTGTGTTTATTTATAATGTTAAAACTAAAATATAGCCGAAAAATGCCTTGTAAAAGCTAATTTCGCACAATGTTTAGAAAGTCCTCTAAGATTTCTGTAAAACTTATTCTGACTTAGAGTAAACAGTACGTTTTTAAATATCATCGGCACTCTTCGTATTTACATAAACCCAAATAATAAGAGACAGATACTCAGATGATCACTATCACATTACTAAGTAATGAAAAACACATGCTGTATATATCGACATGTCATACAGTCTTTTATATTATTTCACCGCCCTTTCTCTAAATTCAAATGAAATTAAAAACAAAAAACTATTAAAATATTACGAGTCCCAATAAATCACCTAAATCATATCAGCCAGCAACACCACGCTAACCGACTTCCACTTTCAAATCATAATTCGAAATTCGAAGCAGGGTGCTATTCTCAGAGCGCATTCGGCGCGCGTAGAGATGGTTATCGACAACCGTGTCGAGCGATCCGTGAAAACTGAAATCGGTTGGCCGTCCGCCAGCGACGGAATTGCGCGGCGAATTCAAAATACGAACGGGTTCGTTGATGAAATACGACTGGCTGAAATTGAATTTAAATATTTGGTATTGTGATATTTATTTAGTTTTCGTTAATAGGTGATCTAATGTGTTACATAATAAAGTAGGAACAATTGAAAAAAAACATAGAAGGGACATTTTTCATAATGTGACATCGTGTATGTATACAGACAGGTTCCAATTATGAGTACAAAGGTTGTCCTAATTAATTTTCTGCCTTAGTACAACATATTTCATATTAAAAACATAAAGCCCCAAATTATTTCGCTATTGGTCATAAGCATCTCTGCCTTAGATAAAAACATATCATGTCAGTAAGTCTCAAAGTTATTTAAACTACAAACCTGTTACCTATTATGAATATTTCGAAACATAATTTCGACTAGTTTACTCTAAGTTCAAAGTAAGAACACCTATATTACGAGTAATACATCAGCATAGTTTTGCGAGGTGAAAATATGTTGTGGGGTCGGTTAAACCAGTATTTAACTGTAGTTTATCTATAATCAAAATCTAACATAAGTATATTAGTACATTTTATCTTGATGACAAAATAATTGGATCACATTTTAAACTTCTTCAACTGTTAACAAAATCCCAAAAACCACGAAATAGTAATCTGTTAACAGAATTAAGTGTCAAACTTAATAACACTGTGACACAGTTCTATGGTGAGTCAGGGTTACATTTTGCCACAGTGTTATTAAGTTTGACACTTCTTACGACTTGATTTTAACGTCACTGTGAAACGGTTCTATGGTGGACCAGGATTCCGTTTTGCCGATTGTAAATTAAATATCTTTCTTCTACTAATCACATAATTGCAATAATATATAATGTGATATACCATATATTTCGCATTACTTTTCATTTGGCTATATCTTATCCATAACTTAAACTACAGTTAAATTGAACTACCAGCCTTCCTAACAAATATTGGCGCCGGAGGACACATTGAGAAGCGCCATCTTTGATCACACTTACAAGTCAAATTGGCGGCTTGCGGTTATCGTGTACAAGACATATTTGACATTTCATAGTCGTGACGAATTATACGTGTATCTCTGAATTTAATCAACTAAATTGCTACACCGTAGGCTTTTGATCACGCTGGAGTTGTAAATAGTAACGTTCGTAGTTCGTTTGTAGTTAAATGTGCCACGTTAAGATATGCAAATTTGGGTAACATATTTTATATCATCGTATCGCTCTTTGTTTAACAAAGCTATTAAGTAAAATCAAAGGAATAAATTATCATTATTCAAGAAGCCAAGTAGCCCTTTATAAAAATGCATACAGAAGTTATTTTATTAAAAAATATGACTAATATTTTGTCAACTTTAAATTTATTTTTTGTTTGTTAAAACTCTTGTACCTTCCTTGCAAGTATACTCGTATTAAGTGTTTAAAACAGCGTCACAAGAATCACAGATTCAATACATTAACCAAATAAAAGTAACATTTTCAATTACAAATAACTATTTTGCTTTATAATTATTGTCTGATAACAATACTGAGAGAAGCACAGATCAAAAGCAGGCTCCCCTAATTAGTCAAATGGCAGTTACCCGGTTTGACCGTGCGTTTGACGCGCTATGTAACCGTTTCACGCGCCACCGGCCCGTCGACGTTGGGAACAATTTCAAATATAGAATTGATTTGAGTTATGTACGGCCAGTAATTAATGTAAATATTTCTGAACTCAGGGGGTCGATTCTAGTATATATTTTTTTTAAACTGGCCGCCATTGCTGCAAAATAATGTAAAAAAAAAAGATATCATGTCAAAAGCAATAATAATTTACAGACTAGAATAGAGTCCCATTGCCTTAATTCTACTTTAGTTTCTAATTCAGACTTTTGACGTTATTAGAACCCGTACTGTCAAGTAAAAGCTGCCATATTAATACGATGTCTACTACTAATACTACTAAACACCTCTCAATGAAAGTATCGTTAGCATCAATACGCATAATTTTCATTTCATCGAAAGTCACAAGTCTAACCTAACTACGTCATTCATGTTTATGATATCCTGAAAACATGATTTCAGCAGAAAATAGCGTTCGATAAAATTAAATTCGGTGAAATACCATCAATGAAGTGAAATTCTATTCATGATGACTATGATGAGCAGGGCTCGGATTTTTCGTCGCACAGTAAGATGAAAGAAAAATAATGGAGTCGATATTAAAATTAAAACTTTAGTCATATTCATACTCATACTCACTCATATCCCGTCTTTTATATTTATCACGCTGTAACTATTTCAACTTAATTACGTACCTAGTTTTCGGACTACTGTTGCGTTAGACCTTTATTTATCAAACTGGACGCTTTATCAATATTAATTTATTTACCTTGCTTGATTTTGGAACACCAATTCAGGAATTTCAGGAACTACAGGTAGTTAGATGATCTATGGATTTATTTAGAGATTATTTAATGTTCACATTATTTTTATTGACTTGATATTTAACATTTTTATTTATAATGTACTCTTTTGGTGTTATTTATAATGAATGAGTATGAGTATGAATATAACTAAAGTATTAATTATAACAATAGACTCCATAATTTTCTGTCATCTTACCGTGCGATGAAAAATCCGAGCCCTGATGATGAGTTACCGATTACGATATCGACGCAGGCTAATGCAATGTGGAAGGCTTTTCACGAGTTTATCGATATAAAATGAATAGCTATTACACTTACCGCCTGTTTCACAATCGTCAAATAAAGCATATCAAATAGCCCTTTTTTCTTATCCTAAATTTGAAAGTAGATAAAAGAGGGCTATCTTTATTTGACAGATCAATTTTCCTGTCGATTGTGAAACAGGCCCTTAGTGTTTCTAATCTATGGAGATCTGGGGTGTTATTATGACCTAGCTATGCAGTTCATTTTACGGTGAGCGTAAAAGGCAGAGCTATGGCCGTTATATAGCTCGGTCCTTTTCTCTGAGCGCAAACAGAACTGCGTAGTTATGTCATAATAACCCCCCTAAACACTCAATAATGTTCCGTACATTAACGAAACCATGCAACGTCAAGTTATATAGAGAACACGCCATAGATAACTTAGAATACTAACTTCCGTAAAACTAAGTTAGCCATTTTCAAAAATCAACGAAATTCGTAGGACTGACGTTAAGTGATGATGATGACAGATCACCACCACCATTTCAACTCCGTACAGTCAGCATTAAAAGAAGCTAAACAGAATAACATGCTCAAAATGATCCAGACACGACGTATCTTGACAATAGAGTTGAATGCAGAACATATTGAGCTCTTCGGTTGCGTAGCTACTTCTGCTGCCGACTGTACATTTCGAGTCAGAAACAGATACGTCAACAGCGTTTGCATTTCCAACGTCAACGCCATCGTCGAAAAAATCTCTAGCAAATAGCGTACTTATAAAATGACCTAGACCCAAACTAAACTCTTTTATTGGTTATTATCCGTTTTTAGATAGTTTTTATTGTATGTACTAATAGCACAAGCCTGGAGCTTGGTTTGGGCCTGGGTCAATTTGTGTTGGATCATCCTCCGATATTTATCAACGATTCTTGAGCAGCGGACAACACTGGTTAGAACCGGTGCGGTCCACTGTGTCCGACACAGCTCGTCGGGACACAGCGCATGATTTATGGCGCTCTGTTATCGACACGCAGCACCCTTCTGTCGAAACGGACGAGGGTTACAGTGGAATAGCGCGATTTAGATATTAAGATGAAAATTTTGAAATTAATATTGAAGTTATTTTGTAAAAAAAATGTAAATCTTTAAACTCACAAATATTAATACTTATCGTTTCCATATTTGTGAGTTTCAAAATGCAAAGAGTTTATGTAGACTGTTTTATTCTTAAGCGCTGTATAGAAAGTAAAGAATTTGTCGTGTTAAATTTTTGCTATTATTTTTTGTTTTTTTTTTTTACAAGTGCGTTAACATTTTGCGAAGTTGCAATATGCAATAGGTACGCGTGTCTTAGGTGCGTGTGTGTGTACGTTTAAGATCAAATAATTAGTGTCTTAAACACGAAAACTGTAGAAAAATGTAACATTGTAACATTACCCAACGATACTTAGTTAAGTACTAAATTGTTTACGAATATTGTTTAAGAGGACCAAATAAGCCTTGTTAAGATTTTTATTACAACATAAGAAAGTTTAAAATTCTTCACTCCACTCCTCCCCTGTTCTGCGTCAAAATCGCAGATCGCTCCGCTAGTGCGTGCGGCTGCGATTTTTTGTAAGATTTTCCGCGCGATTGCGCGCGCGCCGCCCTGCGACTGATTAATCGACTATTGATTAGGACGGCTGCGGAGGGGCTTCCCAAAATGGCGGAGTTTAGCAAATTGGGTACAGATTTACCTATAGTTTTGAAATATTTACAAAGCTGACGGAAATAAAATCTGAAACCTGATGAAGATATCTTCTAGTTACTTTAATACCCCAAGTAAAAAAAGAAGTAAAAAAACGGGTTATTTAATACACTTGAACGACTCAACCAATTTATACCTATTAATTTTGCTTAACTTTTCCTCCATACACAAATTATGCAAGTATACAAAGTCGTCAGTCTTTTAATACCCCTTTTTTGGTCGCAAGTAAAAGAATGTTTATAAATATATGTGAACTTTGTTGAAATTTTAGCACGTGTTGCAAATGCTAGCAATACCTATATCCAACGAACCAAGACATTACAAATTCAAATGTACATACGCAACAAGTCAGTAATAAAACGCCTCTAATTCCGAGAATACCTTCTAGATGGCGCCGCTAAATAATTTAACATGTTACGTGTGACGTCACGCGTGACGTCAGCCTGATACAGCCGTAAATCAGTATGCCCTGTTGAATCGTTTAATTAATTCACGAATAGCTCAAGTTGTATTGTACGTTTAAAATTAATTTCGACTAGAATTGTGTTGACTCTAAGACTGAATGTGAACGTTGAAATGATATATTATAACCTTTAGCAGGGTTTTGGTTTTTGAACGCGGCAAGAGTAAATTTGTTTAAAAAATAAGTCCAGTGATAAAAATATTCTCACATTATTTTGATATTTTGCAATTGTTGTAAGGATGTTCTTTATCTCTAGAGAGTTTTGATGTGTTTATAAATAATAATTACTGTTAAATACACTTAAGAGTAATGAAAACGGGTCACAGTAAACGTCACTGTGTAAAATCCATAGCTATTTTCATTGTCCGTGTATTTAGTTTACTTGTATTTTCACGCTTCTTAATTTATTTAATAACTCTTTGATGAGAAGTTATTTTAAATTTAAATTCATATCAATCAGTTTTCTATTAATTCTCAGAGCTTCAGAAATAATTAAAAAAAACACCTGAACATCAACCGAATTTACAAATGTATCGGTGTTTTGAGATATTTTGATTCGGAAATTAGGAATCGTGTAATTTCTTACGTAATTTTAGTATAGAGATATTTTAACCTTTAATTTGGCAAAAATTAAAAAAGTCGTGAGTTCAAACCCTTTTTGATTTTGAACCGGCATAAAAAAATATCAATTAAAAAAAATCTAATAGTGAACATTATGATATGTCAAGTATATTGGACACTATCAAATAAAAGGGTTAAAGTGAATCAGAATGTATTTCTGTAACTGAGCCCACAAACTTTAATCCTAATTCTCAATATGTGTGAAGTACTCGTCAGTTTTTCAATAACACCCAAAATCGTTGCCCACATGCCAGAATTTCACACATTAGGTAAATTTACATGAAATGAAGGGTCCCAAGGCCCCTTGTTTCCCAATTTGCCCTGGAAGGGAGCAATTTGCCCCAATTGTCTTCCCTTCAAATCCAATTACGCCGATACTTGGCGATTTTGATTGCTTCCTAATATGCAATGGCGAACCTTGGTAGAGACGGATTTGTTAATAACAATTATATGCCAAATAATTTGGTATACTACTTAAATAACGAACGGGTTTTATTTCCATAATAATTAATTGATTAAAGTCCGTTCAGCTACAGTACAAAAAAATAAAATAAAAAAATGGTCCTATTTAAAGTATACTTTCTGTCGTATGGGAAAAGCCTGTTTTTATATATTACTAACGACCCGCCAGCGGCTTTGCCCACTGCATTTTTTTTTCTTTCATGTGACATGAAAGTGCAGTGTTAGAGGTATGAAAAATAGATGTTGGCCTATTCTCAGACCTACCCGAAATGCACACAAAATTTCATAAGAATCGGTCGAGCCGTTTCGGAGGAGTATGGGAACGAATATTGTGACACGAGAATTTATACCACAAAATTTTACATTTACAAGCCTTATTTAGCCTCACCAATGAAATAAACGCAAATTTGATATCTTGAAAAACTACACTAGTTTTTAGATTGTTGAAAGTATCCTGAGATTATTAGAGATCCTAAAAAAAACAATTGCCAATTGCTACCATGTCTTTGAGAAGTAGGTAATCGTATTGTTTTTAACTTGGCCGCCATTACGCCATGGTGATTGAAAGAAAGAAAGAAAATACATTTATTGCCACACCACTGTCGCATAATAATTACACAGAACATATATTAAAACGGAGAAATAAAAACTACACTAAGAAAAAGTAATATAAAAAAACTTTGCTTATAATAATAATTGAGATCTAAGACCCACACGATCTAAGACCCGCACGCAAACGTGCTGCCAATCACGATTACTAAAGCGAAAATACTTCTACCCTAGTAAAATCACCGGTTGTCTTATCCCCATACCAGAACACAACAATGCGAATACAATCCCTGCCTTTGAGGCTTTGATCAGCTTTACCATTTACCCTACCTTTAATACTAAATAAACAAGACTAAAATAATCCTTTACCCCGGTAACGGTGTCACTCCATGTCTTCCCGGGGATGTCGTGAGAGGCGACTAAGGGAATAAAGGCTTGTAGCTTGTTGCTGTTAGGCGATGGGCTTTCAACCTGTCACAAATACACTGGTAAACTTCTTGCCCTAATTGTGCAAAATGCGGGTACAGAATTATAAACAAGTCTCATTATTGTTGGTATTTCTGTAGCTCTGCCTACCCCAATCAGGGAATGAAGGCGCGATTTTATGTATGTATGTATGCAATCGTTAATTAAAATCATCGAAGACAAAATATGAACCACGATACAAAAAATAAACCCTCCACCAATCTTTCTGCAGGACAGAGGGCGAAAGCTACATTTCTAAATGGGGAGCGATCTTTAGCTTTTTTTCACTCATTACTAGAGCGGTTTCCTGTTTTTTTGCCTTTTCCGGTAAAAAGAGGGAAAAAAAGGTGAAGATGAACTGGCGAGGTGCAGAGTAAATACGGGGTCAGCTAGGGATGGGACACGGCGGATTACGAGTTATCGATTGTTTGGTTATACTTTAAGGTTAAAGTAGTAACATGCTGTAAATAAGTACGTACCTACTTAGTATTTGTTGTTGGCTTTTTAATAACAACTTAAGCTTACTTTAGAAAAAAGTCTAAAAACTAAGGATAAGATATTTTATGCGGTACCTATGCCAGCAATAAATATACAAATAGCATATTTATTTTAGTATCTTCTGAACCGTGCCAGTTATCCAAATGAGACATTTACTAAAATTTCAGTTAATTTTTGTATTGTTTTCTGAAATTTTCATTGGAACCCTTAACGGCTTGGCTCCAAAATGGCTCGTTTTGGAGCCTAGTCGAGAAAAACTTTCAGACAGACGAAAAGACAAATGTTTTAAAAACTGTCAGTTATGATTAGGCATTTCAGCATTAATTTTGAAATTAGAGATAAACATTTAAACTTTATTCAATGGTATAGCTAATAAATAAAAAAAAACAGCCTCTATTCTACTCCAGTCATGTTATCGTATTGTTAACGTTGCGATAGCTCTTATTTACTTGACAGTATGGCGGCTAAGTTGAAAACAATACTTTAACATGGTAAAACCATTATTTTTTTACCGAGTAGAATAAATCCTTACAGTGTCATTTTCATCCTGACAGTAGGTATAATATGAATGTTTGTTGGCTTTAATGCAGGGTTGCTATGGTAACTCATCATTTTATTGAATTTCACTTCATCGAAAGTATCATTTTATCTAATTTCATTTTATCGAACGCTATTTTCTGCTGAAACCATAATGTTTTCAGGGTATCTTAAACATTAATTACTAAGATGTTTAAAATACGTTGAAATAATTATAGTTTCGGCAGAAAATAGCATTCGATGAAATGAAGTTTGATGAAATGATACATTTGATGAAATGTGCTTTGATATAATGATAGACGCCTGGGTGCCATAATACGACACCTGTGAATTAAATCCAACAACCTACTTTGTCAATTCAATAATACAAGTTAAACTGTATAAATTTTATATCCATCGACAGACAACATAGCGTCCCACCCACCGCAGACCGCACGGACCGATGGACACGAAAAGTCCCAAAAATATATTAGAATATACATTACCCTACGCGACTTGGATGAATAGCCCATTCGCAATTCACATTTATCTACCTCATTTCTAGTTATTTATAGATACCTCTTTGCCCTGGGTTATGGGATTAAATAATTAGTTGGATTGCGGTAGATTTTTAGTAGAGGTCTTATGGATTTTTAGGGGTCTTTCGGCTAATAGGTAATGTCATCCATCGTAATGCCATCAAAATAATGAAGCAAGTTATTTATATATTTTAGTTTTAGTTAAGTACCTACTCATGTTTTTATAATTTTTCTGTTTTTTTTTTGTTTGTGTCGTTGAATGGGAATAAGTATATACATGTTAATTCCCTTATTTATGATACGAATGTCAAAATTAAGCTTATTTGGGCGTTTCCTTGGGATATTATCATCATCACTACATAGTATAAAACAAAGTCGCTTCCCGCTGTCTGTCCCTATGTATGATTAGATCTTTAAAACTACGCAACGGGTTTTGATGCGGCTTTTTTTAATAGATAGATTAATACAAGAGGAAGGTTAATAGCTATAATACTTAAACCCGGAGCAAAGCGAGGGTAGATCGCTAGTTTATGTCTATTTCACATTATTTCCAACCATCTTCAATAACAAAAACATTATTTTTCGTCACATCCATGCCAAAGTCGACAATCTGCACTTGGACTTCAAAAGACAATGACGGAAACGCCATAGTAGCGAATATGCTATTCTTATTTCGCAACTTTGGCATGGATGTGACGTTTTGCCGTTTTACGTCAGCCTTATTTTTTTTACAATAAGACCCAGGGAGCGATTTTTGTCTTCAAAAATCTTCAACCCGTTCCATCTTTTGGATTTGATGTTATAAAGGCGTAATGATATCAAATCTAAAAGGTCGGCCCGCTCGTAGATTAAATAGCTGCACAAATTGATTCCAAACTTGGTAATTTTTCTTCGGTGAGATTCAAAAATCGCCCCCCAGTCATAACGTCAACAGAGTGATTACAATATCGAATCACATTGGGCTGAACTAAAGTAGGATAAACACGCTAATTCAAGACAGTCGCAATCTTTTTTTGTAAAAAGACGTAAGTATTAAGAGGCAGTCATTTATTTTGTTCTGAAGTGCGATCGTGTTTCTAGGAGCGGTAATAACTGTAGCAATCTGACGAAATTAAATAAATAAACAAAATATATAACGCGACTTGTTATCGAACGACCAGATTGTTACTGCCAGTGTAGTGTGTCAGCCGCTTAACAACTGACAAAAATAAATAGGGTAGTGTGGTTGTATCAACCACAGAATAAAAACTAACGGCGTAGAAGGAGCGATAAAATAAAAGGTGACATACAGATAGCTGATATGCACAGTCTTATTGGGATTCAGTGTGCCAAAAAGAGATAGTTCTATAAGCTAACAAAATATTAAGATAAATATTATAGCATGGTCGTACACTATTGCTATTACATAATCTATGGCCATGATGTCCAGTTGGTGTCGTTGAAGACCAGTTTACATGAGTTGACAACTGTACTCTATACTCTTTCCTGTTTTAACTTATTTATCATTCTTGTTGCAGCTTTCGAACAGGTATAGATTTGACGCTTTCGTTTTAAGTTCTTATTCTATGGTATCAACGCCTACCCACATCGAAGATGACATAGCTGACACCAGTCCCTTGACCACAGCTGGTGCAACCCAACCGAAATGCCCGATTAGTAACAACGTAACGAGGTGTGTGTATACTTACGTGGTTTCTTTAGTTTTAATCAAGTAACTACCTGATTCAATTTCTTATGACCTTATATCAATCCCATAATGATTATTGCAGATGTAACCGTCGCAGAGTGAAACTTCTCTCAGATTCAGGGTCCGACTGTCCGTTTGTCCACACAATTGGTATAAAACAGTAAACCGTCAACTCGCAAAACAGTACTGGTCGAGATTTCTTTCAGCGGGCCCTTTTATAGGGTATGGCGTGCTTATTTCCACCGAAGCTGAAACTTGCAGTGGAGCTTAAAGCTCGCGTTTGTTGCGTCAGTGCGCACGAGTCGGGGTCGGGACGTGTGCTTGAGACGAACTTTTGAGAGTTGTCTTGGTTTTTTAGTATAGATTGTAGTGATTGCCGTGTGGCTGCCGGGTTAGAATGGTGCCAATCCATGTCTTCCCGTGGATGTCGTATAAGGGCTTGTAATACTGTTAGGCGATGGGCTTGCAACCTCTCACTAATATACTAGTTAACTTTATGGCCTGATTGTGCAAAATGTGGTTACATAATTAAAAACAAGTATTTTAAGGTTGTTGGTATTTCTGTAGCTCTGCCTACCCCGCTCTGGGAATGAAGCGTGAGTATGTGTAGTGATTAGGTAGGTGCTACTATTAGGTATGTTGACGACGCTGTTGCCCTATTTGGTACAGTTACGTGTTTAATGAGAGTGAGTGTTTATTCCTAAATCGATTTATTTCTCTATCCTCCTGAGACCCAGTGTGCCGTATGAGGTACAGTCAAGGTCATAAATATGTATACACTTTAGTACCTTGTCTATTTAACGCCATGTTTAAACTGCCATATGAAATTGTCACAGCGATTAAAGTGACAAGGTACTAAAGTGTATACGTCATATTTATGACCTTGACTGTATGTAATCAAGGCAATATCTAAACTACATTTTAATGAATATAACTCTTAATCGTAACCCAGTTCAAACCCCAGCGGTCACTATATCCCAATTAGTTTTTCCAATTTAAGTACACTACTCTTACGGTGGAGGAAAAACATTGTGAGGAAACCTGCACATTCGAACAGCTCGAGTGAGAAAGAGGGTAATAGGGAACATGCATTTTTTCTTACGCTCTCTGGAAAGTGCTATGAAAGAGAGGAATAACTGTATACGCGAAATAATGGTCGTGTAATTTTTTCATAAGATATGAAGCTGTAAAAAGTCATAGTTCACTCAACACTCTATACTGGAATGACGTCACAGCTGTTGTTCCATGTTTAAAATATAAGGACATCATAAAGGAATATGTTTAAGCCAATATTGTTGAATTAAAATATTACGTAAATAAAATGAGGTTGCCGAAAAAAACAATCTCAACATTAAAAGAAGTTTTGATTCTACAACGTGTTACAAAATAATCCGTAAAAAAGAAATTACGAAAGTAGTGTCAACCCTAGTATACTGTATACCTAAGATACTGAACTGACGTTATTTAATAAGGGTTGACACTACTTTTGTAATTTCTTTTTTACGGATTATTTTGTAACACGTTGTATATAAAAACTTAGTGTATTGCGTTTTAAATGCTTTTTTTTTTCATTTTCTCCTAAATCCGATCAATGAAACTCAGTTCTGATTTGCACATAAGATCCTAAAGGGGTCGTCTATAAGATAAGATACAATAAGATCAATATAAAGTTCGGTACTTTTTATTGAAAATGGCATTTTAGAGCAAGCGTAGTTAAACTTTATTTCCCCGTTTTTCGTATGCTGGGCCTCACGAGGTTATGTTATTTTCTTAAACGTTGTCGTTGTCTACAAGTCTACAATTTGTGACTAGGTTAATTTATGTGAAAATGTTTGATAATTATTTTAAGGCAATATTTTTGGTATATCAAAACATTATAAAAAGTAAAACCAACTTGTTTACCTTGTAACTTCCCCTCTAGACGAGTACCTCTTGTTTTGTTGAGAGCGGCGGCGGCGCACCGTCGGAAAACTTGCTACTTTGGTTCTACATAAAGAAAAAAGAAAATACAAGTAACTTATTTCATGTATAATAAACAGATGTTTTGAACAAAATTGCTGTCTAAAAATACTGTATTTTACTTGATTTTTTTTGGTTCGATAAAATGTGGGTAAACGTCAATTTAATTCATGTAATAAATTTGAAATGAATATGAGCTCTTACATGTAGTGACTTAAAAAATGCGCTATTTACTACATATCTTTACATATCTAGTATAAAATAAAGTTGCTTCCCGCCGTCTGTCTCTCTGCAAAGGATTATATTATAATCAATATATAGAATGGTTCAAGAGGAAGCTTTATCTTTAAATATTATTAACTATATAACTACGGCGGTAAAATATACTTCCACTCCAATACCCTTAAATTGGCAAAAAATCGTGAATTTAAACTTTATTTGATTCTGACCAGCATAAAAAATATCAATTAAAAAGTAATGAAATTTATGGTATATGGTAACATTGCCTACTATGCCCGCGACTTCGTATGCGTAGAACTAGGTTCCGGCTACACCCCCTATTTTAAATTTTAAAGGGATTAATTTTCAATAATCCTTTATAAGTGCTTCCCTTGACCTCATAAGGAACCTGCGTGCCAAATTTAGAAGCTCTAGACCCAGCGGTTTGGGCTGTGCGTTGATATGTCAGTCACTCAGTCAGTTTATTCTTATATCTATTTAGATGATAGGACACCGACCACAATCCAACTATATCTTGCATTACGAAATGCGTCAAGCCAAGTCTACAATAAGTCACAGAAAACAGTTATAAACATAAACCTACACCCGAAAAGCTTTACACTCATAGGAATGTCGGTTAATAATAATGAAGTTCTTATAACCTTATGGTAAAATGGATGTAGGTCGTTCTTGATACAATATTTTCCTAAAGTATAATAGAAAACATGCATGGAAATCAGAATTGAGTTTTTTTGATACAATTTAGGATAAAATGTAAATATATATGTTAGAGGGACGTGCATGGTAGGTACTAAATAAGACAAGTAACTCTAATCCACAAATTGTATTTTGTACGTTCTACTTTAAGTGCCTGACCAAGAGTGCCGTGCTGGCTGATGCTATCGCCTTTTATAAGACACTGTCAACGAACTGCACCTGCATAGCACTCTAAGTCAAATGACTGTTTGTAAAATAATAAGTTAATAACAATTAAATCTTATGTTACAATTTTAACAGTATTTTGATTTTATAACATTAACGAAACTAACTTAATTTGTTTACATTAACATTCACTTTGTAAAGTAAAACATGCAATACAAATCGTCATTACCTACCTACAATTTATTATTTATATCATACAAATCATTTTAATCATTGTTGTGAGGGTAGTAACTACGAGTTATAATTAATTATTAATATTATAAAAGCGCTATCATATATATATATATATATATATATATATATATATATATAGAATCAAAACTTGTTAAAACTTTAAAACTTCTTTTAATGTTGAGATTGTTTTTTCGGCATCCTCATTTTATTTACGTAATATTTTAATTCAACGTTGGCTTAAACATAATTCTTTATATTTTAAACATGGAACAACAGCTGTGACGTCATTAGGTACTGTCGTCGATTTTGTATAGTGTTTTTGCAGGGGATCTGAACTATAAGTTTTTACAGCTTCATACCTTATGAAAAATTTACACGACAATTATTTCGCGTATACAGTTATTTCTTTCATAGCACTTTCCAGAGAGTATAAGAGAAAAAAGTATGCGTGTTTACTACTGTAAAAACACATGTGACGACACGTTAGCCTTGTTGGGAGTGACCCTGCCTTCGAAGCTAGGGGTCCTGGGTTCAAATCCCGGTAAGGGCAGATATTTGTGTGATGAGCGCGAATATTTGTTCCCGAGTCTTGGATGTTTTCTATGTATTTAAGTATATATTTCTCTATATAAGTATGTTTATCGTTGTCTAGTACCCATAGTACAAGCCTAGAGCTTAGTTTGGGACTAGGTCAATTTGTGTGACAATGTCCTGTGATTATTATTATTATTATTATTATGTTTTCCCGGCACCTACCTTAGGCTTTCGTTAAGTTAACTTAATTACAATAATTCACGAGGTGATATGAATGATACAAGCATTATTATTAGAGCAAAAAAGATGTGTAGACAACTATAATATAATATTTTTTCAAAGACAAAGCGCAAAGGACGCGTAAAATTAAAAGTGAAATCACAAATCATTATGCACTTAGCTTCATAGTAAGATATGCCAGTTGGCTGACCGGTGCAAGTGGTTCAAAAGACGGCAGAGCGCACTCTAGGCGAGGCAAAAAAATGCGGCACTCCCGCCTCAGCGAAAAGAAGATGCAAATTTTTTAATCAAGAGTATCCTGGTATCGATGTCAATAGATTGACCCCGAGGCGAAATCAAGAAAATTATGATGAAAATATCACAATTACCATAAGAGTTGATATGGCATAAATACCATGCTAAGAATAGTATTCCACGCAGCTATCTCTGGCATCCGTCATGTTAACCCGTAACTGCAATACAAGGAGCCATCAACGGGTAAATACTTGAGCAGTTAGCGGCGGTGGCGGGTTGGACTGACGACGGGAAACTTTGCCGATGGGGGGCTACTATTGAACCTGTAGAGAAAGTGTCTATTATATATCATTGTGTCATTAAAGGGTTACATGTCGTGTCGCAAGACTGCACCAACGATGCCGACCATGTAATGGTAGCGACATAAGTATTATTGTGATTTTGAGGGTTCCATAAGTCTGTTTGTCCGTCTGTTACAGTCGATTAGCTCCAAATCTGTAAAGCGATACATTTTAAACATGCAGCTTACTTTTGGGGTGCAAAATAAAGATTGAAGTTTGAATATTCTTCCCAAGCCTTACCTCCAAAACTACAATTTAAAAAATATGCATAAGTAATTTAAAGAAAAATATTGAAACCTCTCCACGCAAGTTTAACTCACATTATTTTGACCGATTCTATAAATGAGCTTAATCATTTTCAATGATTGATTTGGTGTAGCTAACATGACATTTGATGCCGTCAGCTTAATGGGAATAATCGGTGGGACTTCATGGCACTAAAAATGAATGCTTATAAAGCTTTGTTATACACTAGACGAATGTTAGGTATTGCTGCCTAGAAATGTGAATATCTATCTATTATGATTAAGGATAATCACTGAACTATTTTGATAAAATGTTGTATGGAGATAGCTTAAATCTTGAGAAGGTACAGAAGATACTTTTTATGACAAAAATTTGGATAGGCTCCGCAAGAAAAAACAGCAAAACGAGATCTACTTGATTTTAAGGCAAATAGTATATTTTCTAAAATTTGAACTACAAGAAAGTCCGCCTCTTTGAGAATCGAACTCCGTCTAGCCTCTTGGCAGTTTCTAAGAAGCCACATATAACAATGAACTGAGCGAGGGATAGGCAAACGAGATCGCAATGGCCGAAGTTTGCCGCATCCTCAAACTCGTTTTATTTCCAAACTGCGTTACAACTATTTTATGCTCTTAAAATGTCAGGGTATTGTCTGCTTACTTCTTAGTTTGGCATTGTTATACTTTTCAAGTTTATTACGAAATAATGTTTGAAAAATGCTTTGTTTTATTTATTAAGTAAGGACGTGGATTATTTCGCCTTTGTACATATGTTCGCCTTTGTACATTCATATCCAGTAAATAATGTATTTGAGTTTATGTATATTGTACAATAAAGTGTTCACATACATACATTATTAAGAAGCGTTGTTCAAGTGTATGTAGACGACACTTTTAAATCACAAACCAGTATTCCGCAATTTTCACCATAATTGTTTGAGCCGTTCACGAACGTCCTTACCAATATACAAATATTGCTCGTTAATAGTAAGGATAAAAGATAATTTAATATTAACTTATGGGACAAATTATCACCACGATAGGTGATTAACCACCACCATTTAAAAGGGCGAATAGGTGAGTGAAATTATGAAATTTACAACAGCGGATTACCTACCTACACCAGTTACACTGGGAGTGCAAGTAAACCCATAAATAGTGGGCAATAGTAGTAGGTATTGAGCCATATACATAACAAACTAGGAATTTTATTTGTTAATTATTTATTGCACGAAAACAAACACAAATGGCAGCCTTCATGCCTAATGGCATTCTCTACTAGTCGACTTAATACAAATTCAGAACATACACAGCACGCGGCACACTTCACTGTCTGCCTGCAAGATCTCCAGATTTGTACCTATATGTCACAAAACCTGAACATTATAATCGTGGGACCAGGTGTGCCAAAGGAGGTAGGTACATAATCAAGGCATGTTCAGACAGTATTTTAACGGCCATAAAGTTCATTTTAATTTGTTTCTAATTTAAAAATGACATTCAATTGTAAAGGTGATTGAAAATATGGCCTTGCTAGCATGGCCTTTGTATGGCTGGCATCGCGAGGAAGAAGTCAACCCTGACATCTGTCATCGCAGTATTTATAAACTATCCTTGAGACTTGACAGAAGCGCGTGGAGCTAACCCCATGTGCTTCTATTTAGTTCACAATAGTAAATACTCTTTAACCGCACAGTTGTCCTCGTAAATGATATCCACGGACTTGTGTCTTATAAGTTCCATGGTGATTGTCTAAAACTCGACATGAATTAAGACAAATAATCTATTCTAGCGTTTAAAGTTATAACCTGCACAGATCTCAGGGCAGGTTTAATAAACTGAGCTAGGCTGAGATGCCGTCTCCAGACAGGTCAAAGTAAATAAATCTTAGAGAAGTGTCATTTTTGACGATTCTTCAACATCTTAGTCAGATCAGTTTGAAGTACGGCCTTCAGTATGTCGTACAGAATTCAGATGATGATGGTGATGACTTCTTGTATTCCTTTTGAGGGCCTCCAGGGTAAAATATTGTCTTTGACCTGCTTTGGTATTGTTTTTATCTCGGCCGCCAATACTGTTAAGTAACTAAGAGCTATCGTAACGTGAACGATGCGATAACACGTCAAAATTAATACTGCTTTACCGTCTTGTTTAGCGTTGAAAATTCCCGAAAAAATCTAATGTTTTTTCCTTGGCTTTTTGAAATTTTCGTATATTTCCATTTTTTTTGGACATTTTAGAAAAAATAACACATTAATCACATCGTTTCTGCCTCCATGTCGTCGATGTCGCCCCTTTGTAGGAGCAAATTTGACCGAATATAGATTAAAGAAAACAGCAGAGAATTACATTGTATTTTTCTATAAAAACCCGAAAAAAAACGAGTTGTTTGGAAAAAAACTGGATTTTACCGGACTTTTTTAACGCTTGTCTTGAATGAGGCTTAGCGGTATAAATAACCGAACCATACCGTATGTTGTTGGATAAGTTCGTATTTATCTTGCATTCTCAGTTAAGGGTCACTTTCATTAAGCAATAGCTCGTATCCTTGTAGCAATCCATCGACGAGTTGTTATAACATTATTGAGCCAGGAACTATTGCAGCGATGCAATGTATCACGAAAGCATGGCTATCGACCAATGAAACTGTGCCTTTATTTAGTACAAGATAACTGAAATACCTACTTATATTCTGCACTACATCTGTGTAATTTTTTAGATTCATGTTATCCATGCCCGCAAAACTCCGTTAACATGATAAAACTCCCATAAAACCATACACAAGAAAAACCGTAAAATCCAATTTTGATTAGCCGCCTCAAATCCTTTGCTGAACCGTTTTTTTCGTCACTTATCGCCGCGGATTAAATTTTCACCTTCAGCTAACTGAAAAAATCTATTACTTCCGCCAGATGTCACTGCGATCAAATGTCCCGCGACAGGGGAGCCGTGGAGACGAACTTATGACCTCGTTTCTTATCGTCAATTTTCGGATGGCGAAATCATTTTTAAAACAAGGGGTGATGTTGAAATTAAATAACATAAATTCTTTGACGACACGTTGGCCTAGTTGGGAGTGACCTTGCCTCCGAAGCCGGCGGTCCCGGGTTCAAATACCGGTAAGGGCAGATATTTGTGTGATGAGCACGAGTATTTGTTCCTGAGTCTTGGATGTTTTCTATGTATTTAAGTATTTATTTCTCTTACTAAGTATGTTTATCGTTGTCTAGTACCCATAGTACAAGCCTAGAGCTTAGTTTGGGACTAGGTGAATTTGTGTGAGATTGTCCCGTGATATTTATTTATTTTATTTATTTATTTATACTTGCTGTGTGTATTTATATTTTTAATGGAGAAGTTAAATTTCACTTAAAAATAATAGTAATTCTATTTAATAAAGTAGACTAAAAACTATGAAGTTAATAACTACTAGCTGTTGCCCGCGACTCCGTGCGCGTAGAAAAATAAAACATATTTAGCCTATAGTATGTTAATTTGGAAAAAAATGCATTCAAATGGTGAAAGAGTTTTTGAACTTGGCCCATTCGTTTTTGAGTTTATTTGTACATACGTACAAATATTTCCTCTTAATGATATTTTAATTATGTTTTACTTTTAAATTAAAAGAGGTCGAGTGTCACGTGAAAATAATAATAATTTCAGATTTAATTAAGTAGACTAAAAACTATAAGGTTATTAACTAAGGGCAAAAGTAGTTGCAAAAAAATATAGAATTCTTATACTTAAAATAAGTTTCCACACTTAAACATGAAATTGCTAGCATAGAGGCATTCCATCTTAGTCCTTAGCATTTTATCTTACCCCATTTGGGGTTTTAGGATTGCAGTCTTATTCCACTTACCATTAGGTGGCCTGAGTGCTCGCGTGCCTTATCCTTATCATAAAATAACAAAGTAATTTTTACTTTATTTGTCATAGTTCGATGTGTGTCCAGTTCTGTGTTTTATTTTAATTTATCGGATTTTTATAATAATAATTTTAGTACAAACTCCGTTTAAGTTTATGAGTGCCATACATCGTTACCGCGGGAGCAAATACGATTTGACAGTACTCAAATATTATGACCAGTAGGCAATAACAGAAGCGACACTCGCAAAGTGGCGCGTCTCTATGGGAAAGGAAAGACTAGGTACCTTAAAAAATACAAAGTTTACAATTTTAAATACTGAGTATCATCATCCTCAATAAAAAAAACTGAAAAACGGGTTTTAAAGCCTCTTATGAATCATCTAGTATAAATGTCATTAAGCTATCTTCTCAATCTACAGCATCAGGATTTAAAGATCGAAGGTATCGTAATTCTGCATGGTCACGGGGTCTCAATACGTGTACTTATGTTAAATCGATTGCAAGATTTGAAGCTAACGGCCACTAACAAACAAATATACGCGGTGAAGCTAAATGAAACTATAAAAAAAAAAAACATATTGCTGGCTTATTATGAAAATTTCTTTGACCAACTATGTCTATCCAGAGAAAACTTTGTGTAAGATATGAGGAACTTCTTAGAGGTTTAAAATGCGTAGGCATAATATTCCTTTTTTGCTAAACAGACAATCTGTTACATGTGTTCTATAACATATTTGCTTTTGCTCCCGCGATAACAATCTATGTTTATGACGTATAATTCACGATCGCCAATTTTTATCATCTATCGTATCGGCCCCATCCTCTGTTCCGCGGAATCACTGAAACACAAAGTTTTTTTAATCGAGACAGACAGACTGACATTAATCAACGTCAGCCCGCGCAGGCGCGACGGCCTATTGTCTTCGATGGCAGGCCAATCACAGAAAAGGTTTTTGGGGGAAATATACACGATTTCCACCGAATTTTAGACATAACTTGGGTACAGGGATGAGTAGTGGTTTGTAATAAGATTTTCAATATTTGCTCTTTGGATTTGACTTCTGACGTATAGTCTCGAAAATGGCATGTTTGTAGGATTTACCGTTTTTAATTTAAAAAATAAGTATGTATGTATGTAAACACTTTATTGTACTAACAAAAGAGATACATTAAAGGTAATAATATATTGCTTGCTTAAAATTAGAAAAATTAAAAAAAAATACAGAAAGACAAAGAAAAAATGTGTCACAAGACCCACTAAGAATGCTAATGCCATAAAAGTATGACTATTAGGCGAGTCATAAAAAGGCAACCCGAGAAACTTAAACTAATTCTAAGAATCAAATTAAATATATTTTCATACATAAGTGAAGGTTCCCGCGAGTAAATAGCTTACCCGTAATCCCGTAAATGCTTTAAACAAATCTTATAGCGGCGCGCGCGCAGTGAAGCGAGCGACGCGCCAGGGCGGAAGGGGTGGGGCTTCACTGCCGGCGGGAAGAAAGCTCAGAAAAATATATATGTTTAAGCCACATGGTGTCACGCTTAGCAGTAAGTACTTAGCAGGGTGGCTGAGAGGCCTAGGGGTTTAAGGGGCTACGACTATGCATTTTTCGAACGGTATCATAATCGAAAATGTATAGGAATGATTAACCTATAATTTTGACAGTTTTCGAAAATCTCTAATATACTCGAATATTGGCCACAAAACAAATTAAAGAGGCGCTAGCTAAGACAATCGCTGCCAACGTTTCTGTTTTCTTTTGACTGGAAATGTATGGAGTTGACATAAAACGGCGACACGACGTCAATCCTATACCTTTTCGCGAAAATCGCTCCCGAGGGAGTGCTCAGGTTATGGTACTGGATTATCATTTTATCATTCATCTTCAACTCTTGCCGCA
Source organism: Acleris holmiana (assembly GCA_949316455.1). NCBI lineage: Eukaryota > Metazoa > Arthropoda > Insecta > Lepidoptera > Tortricidae > Acleris > Acleris holmiana. The sequence goes on along the minus strand of OX438780.1, from coordinate 12,899,546 downwards.
TATAAGTGCCAGACTTTGTTGACCTTTTCGTAGCCATCTATTTTTCTCTGTCAGTCGTTAATTGAGTTTAAGAGCGTTACAAGTCTTTCAGTTATATCCTCTTGAGGCCCACCATACTACAATCCGGCAGATTTTTGTGAGTAGGAATTTGAATCTACCAGCAAGGAAATAAAGCTCAATGACCTTTGCATTTAAATTACATTTTCAATTTTGAAACAAATAAAAATGAACTTTATGACACTTGAAATAAAGTTTAAATTGAATTGCGTAGATTATGTACTTTCTATAGCAGTATATCCTACAACCTTGGTCATTAAATATTTATTTTAACTATATTCTGTAACAAGTTTTGAAGTATTTAACTCGACTTAAAGCTTACAACTCAAGTTGCAATAAACATTGAGTTGCCAGTATTTTAGCAGCCGATAACGTTAAAAACCTTACTTTGTACTAGTTAAGGTGTATTTTGCACTTTATCTAATTTTTTTGTTGTTTTTTTTTTGTTTTTTGTTTCGTTTTCGTTTTTGCAGACTTGTGAAATGCGTCTTGTCAAGGCCCACAGGGACTATTTTAACTCGGTCGCCATTACTGTCAAGTAAATAAGAGCTATCGTAATGTTAATAAGACGATAACAAGTCAAAAATAATTGGTTTTACCGAGTTAAGTTGCTGTAGCCCCTGGGCGTCTATTCTACAGGGTTAAATCTATATCACCTTTGACGTGTTTCCGTATTGTCAAAGTTTTGAAAACTTTTATTCACTCGACAGTTAATGGCAAAACAAGTCCAAAGGCAATACCCGTTGTTTTTACCCTGCACAATTAGATGCCCTAATATAGTTACAATTGCCATCGAGCTGCCACTCGTCTTTTAGACGAAAGTGCACTTGTCGGTTGCAACTTAACGATAAGTTTCTTAAATAACCGCTAGATCTAAGGCCCCGACCCTTAGCGCGGCTGCCTCTGACTCCCTGAGTCTGAAAATCAGAATAAATCGCATCCTCCTCGCTATACAACTTTCCTAATTATTAATAGCGAAATATGCAAAGTTCCGCCTGTTGGTATTAATGTTGGGTTGTTGGTTTGTACGTATTTAACGGTAATTTTTAGTGGAAAAAAAAAAAAGACTTTCAACAAGAAATGATTAAAATACAAAAAAAAAGTTTTGTTACAGTATTAAATTGTTTCGGTACATCTTCAAATAAATCTCGAAGAGACTCACTGGAGACCGAAGAGCTGGCAGTTTAGTGGTGGTAGGACCCTGTGCAGGGTCCGTCCGGATCGCTACCACCATCTTATCCATTAACCAACCACCAAGCAACAGTGTTCGCATTGTTGTGTTCCGGTGTGGGGATAAGACAACCACCGGTGAAATTACTAGCATAGAGGCATTCCATCTTAGTCCTCAGGGTTGGCAACGCATTTGAGGTCTTAGGATTAGTCTTGAGAATTCAAATGTCTATGGGTCTCAGATTCCAATTACCATCAAGTGGCCTGAGTGCTCGTGTGCCTTTTCCTTAAAATTAGTTTAACTATTCAGCGAGGAAATGCTACCAGCATCTTCGGTAACATTCCACAGGGCGCTTTGTAGAATTAGCTACTTATTTAGTTTTGTTCCGTTTTACTTTTAGCTCTGTCTAGTATTTTATATGGTTGCAATAAATACTTATCTTTAACTTACTATTTTCTGGAGGGCGATTAATGAAGCTCATCACAATTCGCTCATCAATTTGTGCTGCACAAATTGATTGTAAAGTTAGTAAGTTTTCGTCGATGAGCTTCAAAAATTGCCTCCAGGTCCCAAGAAATATACAAGTCCGTACCCGCCGAAAACAACTAGTTCAAACAACCCGGGAACCTCTAGGGGTTTTCGTTCATTTAATTTCGAGACAATTAGAATTTTAGATTGAGATTTTCATACTCCGCAACGTATTTCCGAATGAGATGTAAATTCCGGCTATTGTGCTAAACGGGTTAAGGAAAGCCAATTTTGTACTTGACTTTAGGAAAGTATTGAACGGGAATTTACATAAGTATTTAGTAGCTGTTGTTACATGTACAGTGTGTAAATGGTATACGGGCGTTCCTTTTAACTGTGGTTAGTACCCCTACTAAGCACATTTAGGCAGCTTTTGTTAAAATTAAAAAAAAAACTATACAAAATAATTTAACACGCAATGTATAACGAAAAATGCAATTAATTAAAACGAAAATAACACCTGACGGATGGACTTCGATGTACATTGCGGGTCGATAGTATGTTCAAAAATTAATAACGGTGTATAATAAGTAATCAAAATAATTCTTTCTGTTAATGATTAGTAGAGTCTTAACCTATGTCCAGTTTTAATAAACGCCCGTATACCATTTACACACTGTATTTTATAAGTTATTATGTGCTAAATGTGCGGTGAAATAAGATACTAAATTATCAGTTTATTCTACTTCGATAAATCATATAATCCATACCTATTGCTTTTGACATGTTATTTTAGGGTGTCCATCATTTTATCGAAACACCTTTCATCGAATGTATCGTTTCATCGAACGCTATTTTCTGCTGGGACCAATGATTTCAGGGTATCTTAAACATCTAACCTAACTTAACCTATGTAATTAATGTGTAAGATTTTTAATATCTAATTATATATGTAAGATCGAGTATATACAGGGTGGCTCATTTAGATCGGTCAGTATGGGCAAGTGTGAATGATTTAATTATGTGCTTATTTATAAAATTATCGTATTGCTTTAGATAAAGTTATTATTTTCTATGGTTTCCTCGTTCATATTTTGTACTTTAGTTTTTGTCTATTGTTTGTTACATTTATTTTTACTCACTGGCACAAAGGTTAACAGGAAGAGATCCCTTTAAGGGACAAGTTCTTCTTAATACTACTTTTATTTTTACCCCGTATGGTGGCCGAGTTAGAATAGAGCCACTCCTTGTCTCCCCGTGGATGTCGTAAGAGGCGATTAAGGGAATAAGGGCTTGTAGTACTGTTAGGCGATGGGCTTGCAACCTGTCACTAATACACTAGTAAACTTCTTGGCCTGATTGTGCAAAATGTGGTTACAGAATTTTGAACAAGTCTTTTTACAGTTGTTTTTATTTCTCTAGCTCTACCTACCCCACTCTGGGAATAAAGGCGTGATAATAATAAATATCAGGGAACAATCTCACACAGATTGCCCTAGTCCCAAACTAAGCTCTAGGCTTGTACTATAGGTACTAGACATCGATAAACATAGTTATATAGAGAAATACATAATTAAATACACAGAAAACATCCAAGACTCGAGAACAAATATTCGCGCACACACACAAATATTTGCCCTTACCGGGATTTGAACCCAGGATCGCTGGCTTTGGAGGCAGGGTCACTCCCAACAGTCCCAACTAGGCCAATGTGTCATCAATTACAATTGTATTTCTATACATACTAGAGCTATTACTTTATAAGCGTTCCGTTTTTCCTTTAGACACCTCAAAGACCCTAAAAGCAAGTCTCAATGTGTCAGCGCCGTAAACCCCTAAGAACCCTTTTCAGGTCAACAGTCGTAAGAATATTTGTTTGCGGCGCACCCGACCGCGGGAGGAGCAGACGTGTGTTAAGAACTCTCTGATCCGCACTGACAGACTTGATACCGCAAGAGTTACACTTCCACGGCCAATATAGAGTGGATAATACCGGGTTCATCATTCCGAAGATTTATAATTTCGAACGCCATCTTTTGATCGAAGGATTTTGTTTTTTATATTGCTTACAGTTTTAACTTACAAAAATTACAGCACCTTGTTTTTAGAGGCATTCTGATTTGAAAACCGAAACACAGGGCCATTCGGGTAATTATTTCAAAAGTACCTTTATTTACTCTGGTAGTAATCTAAATGAGAACATAAACTTTAGTCACGTTTCTACGGTTCTCCGTTCGCCGACAAATCTTTGACCAATGCATCGTTCCCCAACCTATTCATTTGCCAACCCGCTTTTTTTTCTATAACTACAAATATTTCAGGATTTTTATAAAACTAACCTAACCTAACCTATATGGTTCTACACGATGGTCCTGAAATAAATCCAGAATTATTTACATGATGTTGCTTACAGTTTTAACGTGTATAGAAATATTTTTTTTAGAGGCCCTCTGACTTGAAATTTATAATTTCTAAGTGCATATATTTTTAGATACTTAAAGTTTCTAAGGACTGTAGTTTCTGTTACTCAGTCGTTCATCAGATCTAAAGGAGTTGAACATTTTGCTACTTATAATGTTTGCATTGCAAATGATAACATCTTTGAACTCTACTCTGTTACCCCATATTAGTACATTCTAACCGCAGACATAGATTCATACTCGTAGTGCGAGTAAAACTCAATCTTGTACAGCTTATACAAAATATGCCTAGGATAGGTATGAGTGTGGTCTGAAAGAATATGTTGTGACTAAGATTGAAAAGGGCATGCTTCGATGGTTCGGTCATTTGGAAAGGATGGATGAAAAACGATTGACGAAAGAAATATATAGTGCGAAAGTGAGTGGAAGGGTCGAAAGGGGGCGCCCTAGGCGTACTTTTTTTAATCAAATCGGGGAAATACTGGAAAAGGGAAGAATCTTAAGTACCCGAAACCGACGTGCATGCATGACTCGATGTATGAATGTGGAAGAAGCGAAAGAGCTTTGTCAGGATCGTAGCAGGTGGAAAGAAGTGGTCTCTGCCTACCCCTCTGGGAAACAGGCGTGATTTATGTATGTATGTATGACTGACTGTGAATAATTAACAAATGAGGTATGATACTTTTAGGTGCCGGTTTAATACATAAACCCAACACAAAAGAGGGGTGTTATAACTAAAGGGCGGAAGATAGATGCAATTTGGTGATGAAAACATTTGATGGATAAGACTTTTATTAAATTTCATGTAATATTTACATTAAAAAAATATTAGCAGTTTTTGTTTTATAGTTTTTTATCAGTAAGTGCATAATTCCTCTATCCTTCACAGTTCATTTATTTGGTATATTAGGAAACTACTAGCCACTTGTAAATTATCACCTCTTGAGAGTCATATCATAAGACTAGAAGTGTTTATATAGTTTAAATGTCTTAGACGTGTCATTTGGGTGCAAATAAATTGTGCTACTTGTAACTGAATTACCATAGAAAGTGGCTCGATTTCTTTGCTCCCAAGTAACACGTCTAAGACATCTTAGACATTGGTTATCTACTACAACAATAAAAGTATATATGTAACTACTTTGCTATTATATTCTCTTTTTAAAACCAATTTTCGTCATATCCATATTACGTATATCGTTTGACATAATTTTGACGTAATTTGCATCCGTCGTCCGCACATTAGTTATATTTTTGTATCTGTATATTTGTAGCATCGTAGTTACCACACGGATGAACCGTTTAGGACGCATATTTTTTTAAAGAAAGCATACTCAATCGATTAGCAAGGTGTCATGAAAATCAATAAGGCCGTTTACGTAATACCAGATCAGAAAGTCGGGGTCACCAATACATCTATTTAATAGTTGTGTTCAATTTCAGCAAATTATAAGTAACACCGTTACATATAAGTAAAGTCAAAATGGTGTTAGATTCACGATATATTTGCGGTTAAATGCACTCTATATCACATTCAGGATCAGATTCTATTGATCCTGCTAAGTCGAAGCGGGTGTGACATCCGCGGAAAGCAGCTTTCAGTGTTATTAACTGAACTTATACCGTACTAGCTTCTACTCGGAACTCCGCAACGGAAATTGAAGTTTCGTTCATCGCTATTGCTTCAAGAATGATTCCATTTTTAAAGGTACTTGCTGTAGATTATGACAGTTTGAGAGTTTCATTTCGTCTGTGCAAAAAGATACGTCGATTCATTTCTTTTTTACACGGTAATATCGATATCGTGTTTGCCGTGTTTCCGTACTGTCAATGTTTTGATAACTCGTAATTTACAATAATGACGACTGAGTCATGAACGATTCTTAAACACGTCAAACGCGATATCGTTATAACGCAGTAGAATAGACCCAGGTTTACTTACCAGTAAAAAACCACTTTATTAAATACCTACACCTGGTTTATATTTTTAGTAAGTCAAGATAATGTGCTCCTTTGTTTTTACACGCTTATAACAAATAAAAACATCTATTATTATAGAATTGTTTTTAGCAAGGCCGCCATTACAGTCACGGTCGTATGAGCTATCACAACATTGACAATAAGACAAGTATAGGTGTAATGAATGGCCCTGTATGTCATAAGACATAAAATTACATATTCTAGGCGTTCCAAAATATCTAAAACGAACTCGATTGTTAAAGATGTTAAAGCATTTCATAAATGATATGAGCACCTAAAGTATTATGCTTTAATATATTTGATGGTGTTTAATACGTTAAGGCTCAGTTTCATTGGGCTATAGCCCACATGTTTGTAGCAATCCATTGACGAGTTGTTACAACATTATTGAGCCAGGAGCTATTGCAGCGATGTAATGTATCACGAAAAGCGTGGGCTACCGACCAATGAAACGGAGCTTTATAGGTATATATCCTGCCTACCTGCTAGGAGCCTAATCCCCATCTGTCACATGCCCCGACAATGGCATTGTGCGGAACCCGGGATTCGGAGCAAATCAGGCGAGAGGCATCAGGACCTCATTTCTTCTTAAACATCCCCGCCAGCCGACCACTACAGCTGCGAACTTTGGATTTTTTCCAATATAATAATAAATATCCAAAATAAAATAACTTGAAATCACGTTTTCCCTAAGGTTTTCAGTATATATTTTTGATATTTCGCTAAATAAAATTAATTGAATTACTGCAAAAAAAAACTCATACCAATAAATCATACCCTCATCGTTAATGAAAACTTTTAACAGTTTAAAAGTTTAATGATTTCGAATTCAGAATGGTCAAAAAATACTTAAACAATAGCTTTATTATAAAATGTTACGATATGGATGCCAGCGACACTATTAAATAAAAAACAATTTCTGCACCTATTAAAAAATTACCCTGTATAGTTCTAACCAAGTAGAAGAGTCACAGCAAGCTAACCTTATTTATGTTTAATCTTCTAATCGGACTAACGATTTTACGAAATTCCTGTGCATTTTTGAAAATTATAATTACTTTTCCTAAGTCGAAAGTTTTTGCGATACCGACCACAATTTCCTCCCCAATCCCTATATTCTTAGAAATATAATTTAATCCCAGTACAATAGGGGCACGGCAGGTTGCGTCTTATATTCGTAATGCAGACTGGAGATCATCTGCCTCTAGCAATAGAGAAATGGTGGAAATTTTCGAACCCAGCGATGATTATGAATTTTGGATATAATTCCGCTTTTTAGGATTCCGTAGTGAAACTAGTTTCGCCAAGTCCGTCCGTCCGTCCGTCCACAGCCTAGCGCAGAGACTCTTAGTACTAAAAAGCTGTCATTTTTCATGAATATGCATATTAATCACGCCAACAAGTTGGAACAATAAAATGTAAAAACAATATTTTTTTTGGTACCTCCCCTACACGTAACGTGGGAAATATAAGCTATGATAAATATTAGTGTAATTTGTTTGCCATACGATAAATAAACTTAACGATAAGTAACGTGGGTTTTTTTTTCTTGTCTACCCTATATTGTGGGGTGTCGTTGGATAGGTCTTCCAAAAATATTACGGGTTTGTGAAAGCAGATTTTCGATTAGGTAATCGGTTTATGAAATATTAAACTTTATAGCGCTAATTTTTGTTAGACTCAAGTGTGTCCTTCAGCCAAAACTACTAATAATCTGGAAAAAAACTTCACTTCTTTTCAAATACTCTTCTCTTATTGGCTGAAATGTCTACAATGTGATTAGTAGATCGACGCGCAGTGAGCAGCTTTATCCAATGACATTTAAATGTAAAACTCGCTAGGCTGTGATGCCCATCTCAAGATACCTACGTCAAAGTAAACGTAAAACCATAGAAACCTGACATTCGACGTATTTTGGGCCAATCATTGAAGTCGAGATCAGTATATTAATACGGCCTTTAATCTAAGTAGGCCTACGACAAGTAAAGCGGAAATTTGGATCAGAAATAGACAATAGGGCATAGGAAAGAAAGAAAGAAAGATAGACATTTATTCACAACACAGAAGACACAAAAATAGATATAAATAAAAGAAAACAATGACAGCACGAAGACGAAGGGTACTTTTTATCCCGAAATTTTGACGGTTCCTGAGGGAATAGCGATAAACGACTTCTACGCGGACGGAGTCGCGGGAAACAACTAGTTATGGATATTTCTTTAGGATGTAAATGTAGGAAGGTAATTAAAAAGTATTTCATTTTCCAGATCGCTACCACCATCTTATCCATTAACCTGCCGCCAAGCAGCAGTGTTCGTATTGTTGTGTTCCGGTGTGTCAACAAGACCACCGGTGAAAGTACTAGCATAGAGGCAATTCCATCTTAGTCCTCTGAGTCTTGATTAATGTCTACATGTCTTAGATTCCACATACAATCAGGTGATCTGAGTGCTCGTGTGCCTACTCCTTGCCATAATAAAAACCCTCCAAAAAGAAAGAAAGACTAAAAAAATCTTCAAACCCTACTACTGCACTACGAAAATCTGTTAAATGTTACTAAAAATTCGGGTAGCCAGCCGCCCGCAATAAGATTTGATGGTCTGTATTCAGGAGGCGCGCCGGCCCTTGCGCAGGAAAACACGTCGTCAATGGATACGTTACCAATGTTATCTACACGACGCGGACTTCTACATCATCATCTACACACTTTCTATGGAAATTCTGTACTAAGTAGCCCATTTTCATTGCCCTTCACTATAGTTAGCAGTGACGGCAGGCCTTCCACAAGGTGGACCGACGATCTGGTAAAAGTCGCGGAGAACAGCTGGATGACAGCAGCAGAGGACCGGTCGTTGTGGAAAACCTTGGGGAAGGCCTTTGTCCAGCAGTGGACGTCTTGCGGCTGATGATGATGATGTTGATTATTGTTGGCAGGACCCAGCCTACAAATCATTAAACTCAATTATAGTTCGTTTATAGTTGTCTTTTCTTTTTCGTATTTTGAAACGTTGATATAATACTCGTAGTACTACTTATAATTCTAGGTATGGCCACCGACCGTTTCCTTTTCCTAAGATGAACCAAGAGTTTAAATGATTTTTAATCTGCATAAGAGGAATTAAACGTGACTTTAAGTTTTAAACAGAAGATAACAAAGTAAAAAACTAAACAAACCACAACTAGTACAAAGGCGAACTTTTCCCTTTAGTTTAGAAAAACAGCGGCTGACTTAACATACAACAATTTAAAACACAGAAGACATAGATAAAAATAGTAGCCAAATAGGATTATAAAACAAATATAAACGTTTTTTTTATAGGGTCGAATATCTTAGAAGTGGTATGTCATAAATAATGTCTTAAGAAAGTTTAAATGTCTCTATAAATAAGAAAAGTAAATTGACCAGTGTGATTGCCGAGGTAGAATAGTGCCACTCCATGTGTTCCCGTGGATGTCGTAAGAGGCGACTAAGGGAATAAGTGCTTGTAGTAGGTACTGTTAGGAGATGGGCTTGCAACCTGTCACTAAAACACTGGGTCTTGGCCTACTTGTGCTAAATATGGTTACAGAATTATAAACAAGTCTCTTTAGAGTTGTTGCTATTTCTGTAGCCCTGCCTACCCCACTCTGGGAATAAAGACGTGATGTTATGTATGTATGTTTAGCTATATAAGTAGACCTCGTTCTTTATCTCAGGGCAGTGACGGGAAAATAGGGAAACATGGAGGCAATTGGCACAGATTGATATTTATTGTAAGTAAAGTTACCTATTGTTATTTAAAAAATGACAATCACTAATAACAAGAACATTAGGTACTATTTAAGGTTATAAACTTACATTCCAATAATTTCACTTAAACATTCACGTATAAAGTTACAGATAGCTCTATTATAATATTTCAACGTCATTTTCTCGTCATTTATTTTTATTTTAATAATATGTATAGGTATAGACCCTCTTACCCGATAACTTTAGACTTGTTTATTTCCTATGGAAAGTCATATTGACAAGTACATTAATACTCAGTATGTGATTTTACGTTAGCTATATTTTGTTTTGTTACAATGGAAAAATTAAAGCAAACATTACATTGCCGATTTTGTTTTTTTGGTAAAAATTAAGTACGAGTAATTTTCTAAATGGTGCAATATACGATTGATTCCAAAAAAATATGTCATATATTACCATCTTAACCCTTTGCGACTGACGTGACGTCTATCAGAAACCGCCAAAAAAAATCGCTTTATAGCGTGAAACAGGTATGTATGGCTCAGCAACGTCTCCTAAAGACTCGAGGCATTATAAACTAACCTATGTTGAAAACTCCAGTTTTTTTTACCTTGTTCAAGTTAATGTCATTTTTTTTATTTAGAAGTCCATATACATGCTTATTATAAATTCCACATGAAAATTGAATAATCATACTATACACTTAATAAACAATGCTTATCATTGACCCATTAGTATTTTTTCTATGTTTTATCAAAAATGACGTCAGACAGACTCCACCTCAGTAGAATGTTTCTAAAAAAGTCACCACAGTTGCAGAGGGTTAACTCAGAAAGACACAATGAATTTGCAAGCGGCAAATCATATCAAGAGCTGTTTAATTAGGACCCAATAAAATTTATGACATCGTCTAAGATGTGTGTATGTTATTAAGGGTTAGTAGATTTTATTGTTTTTCGAATGTGCCATTTATACTTTGTAATCGTTCCAATTGGCCACATACTCCCCTGTTTTGACACTAGTGACGATTCACTGCCCTGAGATAACGAGGTCTATAGATAAGATACGTTAGTAAAACTGACACTTAAGTACTTTTCCTATTATCTATTCTGCGGTCCTACCACATCCAACGCCTTCTTACTTCTCGTAAACGCAAGAATGGGACACGTAAGGTTGTCACGGCGTTGGTCCCAGTACGCGATACCTCGTATGTACTGTATGTTATCCTTATGTACCAACCGCTAAATACGTACATTAATGGACTTTTTAATACTGCCACCTAAAAACATGCTTATTTTCTAAAGGCTTCCATTGAAATAAGAAACATACATACATAAGTACATAACATCACGCTTTTCCCAGAGCTTCATGTCATTAATGTTGTTCTTTGACGTTAACTTATTTAAGAGAGTCGGGTGGTTGCCGGGTTGGAATACTGCCACTCCATGTCTTCCGGTGGATGTCGTAAGAGGCGACTAAGGGAATAAAGTCTTGCAGTACTGTTAGGCAATGGGCTTGCAACCTGTCACTAATATACTAGTAAGCTTCTTGGCTTAATTGTGTGTATGTGTGTATGTATGTATTTCTTTTTAGAATCGTTTGTATTTCTGTAGCTCTGCCTACCCCACTCTGGGAATGAAGGCGTGATGTTATGTGTGATGTACCTATTATTTATTTTATTTGACCAGTCACATAAGAACATTGATTTCACAGTGTATACTAAAGTATACAAGCAAGTTCGCTTAAAAGCGAAGCCAAACATGAACTTTGATAGACAGAACTACTACTAAGTTATAAGTTGTTGATGTGAAGCGGTAAAGATTCGCGTTTGAGCGCTTGGGCGGATTACGCACGCCCGCGCGGAGGCCGTAATTAGCTCGTTATTACGGCGCGACTGGGGCCACCACCATACAACTATAGTATAGGACATGACATGTGTTAATATATAAATATCAGCGGAAAATCTCACACAAATTAACCTAGCCCCAAACTAAGCTCTAGGCTTGTACTTGGATACTAGACAACGATAAACATACCTACTTATATCGAGAAATGCATACTTAATTACATAGAAGACATCCAAGACTCAGGAACAAATATTCGCGGTCATCACACAAATATCTTCGGAGGCAGAATCACTCCCAACTAGGCCAACGTGTCGTCATATAGTAATATTTTTTTTAAAATTATTTTGTCAGTTGTGTTTTAGTAGTAGTTTATGCAACGTCACATAACCAAAGGGGTTTTGATAAGTACTTAGCTATAACAGGTAAAGTGCAGGGGTAGAAAATGTACAGAACTTCTTGCCTAGTATCCCGACAAAATTACGTAATAAACTCGATTTTGTTTGCGATTTTGTCCCTCTAAAATTTGTATGGCGTTATTTCCTTGGGGTCTATCAAATTGTCTGAGATGCAAATTACGTATGTAATGCTATCGGGTCTATATTGTCTGCCATAGTTATTTTAGTTAATTTTGATCAGTTGGACAGGGCTGGGATTCTACACGGTAATAACGATATCTTATTTGACCTGTTTCCGTATTGTCAACGTTTTCATAACTCTTATGTCATTTACGATAATGGCGACTGTGACATAAACGATTCTAAAACACGTCATACACGATATCGTTATAATAACGCAGTTGAATAGAGGCCCAGAGCAGTTGGACCAGTGCCCCGACACTGATTATGTCAACAAGGTAATTATGACCAAAAACAACTACGGAAAACAACGGGCTCCCGATGCTATCTGCTATACTAATAATATTAGTGAAAATAGTAAACTTGAACTCGTATCTAAAATATGTAAATAAGTATGATAAGTTTCCAATTTAAATAAGGGAGTTGTACTTTGTCAAGAATGACATATATTTAACATTATTTATAGTCCAATGCTCAAGAAGTCGATTCCATTCGGGCCACATACTAATTTCGTAAACATATTTTTTCCCGACGGACCCAGTCATGTATTGTTACCGACCAAAACTTCCCCCGCATTCTTGTTAAGTTTGATATTTAAATGTGAAATGGTTTTTCTAATTAAATCTGTAATTTACCATTCTACATATTAGAAAACATTCCATGCCAGTTCTCTATCCAAGCGGCTAAAGGGACTGTCCCGTCCTGAAAACTTCCCGCATGGCCACCCTGGCACACTCGTCACGTATTTAGGTTGGTATTACAGTAATTTGTTTATTGCTACACCAGGCTCTTTGACTTTGTACCTTGGAAATTGTATTACGAAGCCAGCGCGTGGCGTCGCAGGGCTGGAACAAGTAGCTTGGACGGAAAAGTCGGCATTCCTGGTTATGTTTTCTGAAATATCACAGATAAATGGCAGTATCGCAGACAAAACTCCTGTAGCAAATGCAACCTTACTACTAATGTGGTAGGACTTAATTTGCATTGGCTATTAAATTAGAAATACTTATTGGCTTAGAGGGTAGTTTTGTTATTCTATTAAAATGTTAAACGTGTTAATGTAGGCGTAATTGACTGTTCACTTTTTTACGTTCTTCTGTTTAACTACCGGCCTGGGGTGTAGTTCTTTTAACAACTTGCTTTACAATTCGTCGACGAAGTATAAACCAGCGAACTAAAGTTGCCCCGCGCTCATAGGCTCGTAAAGCAGAGTTAGGTACCTGCCTACCGCTTTTAACGAATTGCTTCATCGACCAAATTAAAATAAATTGACAAAAAATAGGTTTTTTTATGTTACGGAGAAAGCTCACGAGCGCTCAGGCCACCTGATGGTAAATGGAATCGGAAACCCATACACATTTGAATTCTCAAGACTATATATAATCCTAAGACCTCAAATGCGTTGCCAACTCTGAGGAGTAATTTCACCCTACACTGAGACACCACAATGCGGACACTGTTGCTTGGCGGGTGGTTAATGGATAATTTAATAGTTTATCGATGGTTTAAACAACATGCCAACAACAACAATCTTTATAGTTTTATTTTCCAAACATGGTAGTGGTGGTAGGACCACCCGCCAAGCAGCAGTGTTCGCATTGTTGTGTTCCGGTGTGGGGATAAGACAACTGGTGAAATTACTAGCATAGAGGCATTCCATGTTAGTCCTCAGGGTTGGCAACGCATTTGAGGTCTTAGTATTATAGTCTTGCGAATTCAAATGTCTATGGGTCTCAGATTCCACTTACGATCAGGTGGCCTGAGAGCTCGTGAGCCTGCTCCTTAACATAAAAAAAAAATCTTGACACCTTTTTTTTGGTTGAATCTTCGAAACACTTCTATCTTTAACGATGATTTTTGATTGAATAGGTATTTGATTGCTTATAACTTTTTTATAGTAAACTAACGGCCCGCCTGCGGCTTCGCCCCGCTGCAAATGTCTGACTTTCCCGGAAATGATTCGAGTTTTTCTCGCCGTAAAAACCATCCTTGGACTTTAACGAACATTAAAAAAAGTATATCGGTCCAGGCGTTGTTGAGTTATGCGCTTACCAACACATACTGCGATTAATTTTTATATTATAGAAGATAAACAGCTATCTGAATTTGACGCCTGCAATCAAGTCGCGCGCAAACTATCTCCATCTCACGTTCTGCGCGTAGAAGCACATAAAGCCACCCTTTTAATTCTTGTTTGGCGTGCCAGGTGTCGCAGCAGGCCCTCTATTCAACTGCGTTATAACGATATCGTAGGGGGGCCATTTGCAACGTTAAAAGATGGCGGACGTGTGATTTGTTTTAGACTTTAATTTTTGGGTAATTAGGTGTTCAAAGTTCTTTTCTGATAGTGATTTGTACTTTTTATGCCTTTGTGTCGCACAGTGATTGAAGACTTGGACTTATTTCGTGTATCTGGCATCTTTCTTCTCGTTTCAAGTGGACTCGCAGTGGTGCAGAGGTTAAAACTATCTTGACCTCTGACCTACAAATCACCGTACAACGTTGCCCCCAATCTTCCTAGAGAAGATTGGATTGTGTTTTATTGCTATATTGATTTACAATTATATATACTTACTTGACACTGGCGAAATCACTTCACGTGGAAACGCCATATCCCCGCGGTAGTAGCTGTTCAAGTCGCCGCGGGGGCAAAGAAAGAAGAAACGATATCGTATTTGACCTGTTTCCGTATTGTCGACGTTATGATAGGTAACTCTTATGTCATTTACAATAATGGCGACTGTGACATAAACAGGGCTGGAATTCTACAAGGTAATAACGATATCGTTGTTGACCAGACCAGTAGAGGCCCAGGGCCCCTATTCAGGTGCGTTAAAACGATATCGTGTTTGACACGTTTAAGAATCGTTTATGTCACAGTCACCATTATTGTAAATGTCATAAGAGTTATCAAAACGTTGACAATACGGAAACAGGTCAAAAACGATATCGTTATAACGCAGTTGAATAGAGGCCCTGGCCTCTTTCCTTACCACCGCCGTTGTTGGGTAAAGTAGTGACTACCAATTTCAATTGTTTCTGCCTCATGTCGTCGATGTGGCCCCTTTGTAGGTGCAAATTAGGCCAAGTATAGATTAAATTAAGAGCAGAAAATTTCATTGCTTTCTTCTATATATTTTTTCCGGAGTTTATCAATGGCAACAAAGAAATATATAGAGATTAATGAAGCATGCGTGGCGTAGCGACTAGCCGCGGCGGCGACGCGACGAAGCGATTTCCATCTTATCTGTTGCCTCTGCCACAGAATAGATACAAGTACCTGCCCATCGTAGGAATGTCGCCTCAGTCGCCGTTGCGCAAAGTCTACAAAGTCGTAGGCCGTATAGTTTTGAACTTGGAATATAGATAAGTCATATGAGAAAGTCTAAAGCTGCGAAAATGATAATAATCTATCAATTCCTGTTTTCTTCTGTAGTTGCTATAAAAAAAACAAAAACATAAATTGCTGTTTCTAAAAAGTGGCTCGTAACTTAACTTTGAAAACTGTGAAAGGACACATCACGTCCGTAAGTAACTATCAAGACGTTTAGAAAATTTGCCATTAGGATGTTTTTAAATGCATAAATAGGGGGTTCGCTAGTGGCGGACACCTAACGTTTTCGAAAAATAAAATAAAACCATTGCATATAATGAAAATTTCTTCATTAATTAAGTAGATACCTAAGTCACCAGACTTATAAAAATTGGTTTCCTGTTTAAAACATATGTATTAAAAAATATAAATTAAAATTTGGTGAAAATAACGCAGCACATTTCAATTTTTTATTGAAAATGCTTTTAACTATAAAATTGATACAAACGTTACCATGAATAAATCCCTGCCATCCCAAACTAACATCAACCGTGAGCATTTAACCGACAGGTTTACCTATCGATACGTGTCTCGTTATCGATACTGGATGCAAGTAAAGTGCAATATCGGGATCCCTCAATCACGGCAATATTCCGAGTGACGGGGCGGCAAATTTCTCATTTGCGACGATCGCGCCGTAATTGCACCGAAATGCGTTCAGATATCGGGTTGAAAAGCTCATAAGCGTCGTGGCATGTACTTAAAGGGTTAGATTATGAGGATGGGTAGGCTATGTAATGAAAGAAAACGTGTCACGGGATAAATTAGTGGTTCTGTTCCTCAATAACCTAAAATCTGGGCTGGGATTCTACACGGTAATAACGATATCGTCTTTGACGTGTTTCCGTATTGTCAACGTTTCGATAAGTATTTTGTCATTTACAATAATGGCGACTGTGGCATAAACGATTCTAAAACACGTCAAACGCGATATCGTTATAACGCAGTAGAATAGAGGCCCTGGTGTGATCTCATTACATCAGGTGTGACTTCATTCCCAGTGGGGTAGGCAGAGCTACAGAAACACCATCGACTCTAAAAAGACTTGTTTATAATTCTGTAACCACATTTTGCACAATAAAACCAAGGTGTTTGCTAGTGTATTAGTTACAGGTTGTTAGGCCATCGCCTAACAGTACTACAAGCCCTTATTCCCGTTGTAGCCTCGTACGACATCCACGGGAAGACATGAAGTGGCACTATTCTAACCCGGCACCCACACGGAGGGCACTAAGATTGACTATTAAAATAATAAAATATCTTTATCAATATTATCATCAATTCGCTTGGATAGTGTCGTCGCTTTTGTATCGCGCCGCCTTGGATGTGCCGCCTTTTGTCAAAGGATGCCACCGCGTAAACAAAAATGCACGCGGCGTACCCGCAAGTGAATTTAGCAGTTTTTTTTTATTATAAGGAAAACCCATAGGCATTTGAATTCTTAAGACTATAATCCTAAGACCTCAAATGCGTTGTAACCCTGAGGACTAAGATAGAAAGCCTCTGTGCTAGCAATTTCACCGGTTGTCTTATCTCCACACCGGAACACAATAATATAAACACTGTTGCTTGGCGGGTGGTTAATGAGTAAGAAAAATGGATATGTTTAGTGGATTAAATTCGTATTTTAATGCAATAACCACAAGTGCGAGCGGGTGAGCAATACTATCTAAGCGAATCGACTATACAGGCTAACACATGAAAAATAAAAAAACACTATTATTCCGTTTTGCCTTATATTGTGTGGAATTAAAGTAAAATGATCTAAACGACAATTCCAATGATTTCGATATAAACATAATTGTTACACAAAAACATGCATAGATAGGTAGGTAAGTTTTTAAACCATGCATTGCTTTTGGTTAGACGACACGTTGGCCTAGTTGGTAGTGACCCTGCTTACGAAGCTAGCGGTCCTCGGATCAAATCCCGGTAAGGACAGATATTTGTGTGATGAGCACGAGTTGTTCCTGAGTCTTGGATGTTTTCTATATATTTAAGTATGTATTTCTCTACTTAAGTATGTTAATCGTTGTCTTGTACCCATAACACAAGCCTAGAGCTTAGTTTGGGTCTAGGTCAATTTATGTGACATTGTCCTGGGCTGAGATTCGACACGGTAATAACGATATCGTCTTTGACGTGTTTCCTTATTGTCAACGTTTTGATTACTCTATGTCATTTACAATAATGGCGACTGAGTCATAAACGGAGATTGCCGGTAACCTTCGGGGAAGGAAGAAGGCCGATTGAAAAATGCCCGGCTTTTACTTTTGATTTATTCTGTTTACTGATTTACTCTAATCACTTGACATTGGCAAAATCACTGTGTGAACCGCCATTAATTAAAAAAGAAGAAGAAGAAGAGTCATAAACGATTCTAAAACACTTCAAATTCGATATGGTTATAACGCAGTAGAATAGAAGGCGTGTGTTAGTTTGTTATTTATTTATTTTAATGCGAACTAAGATTTCAAATCTATAACTCCTATGCCCAAAACACTGACAGATTGGCAACAAAACTAAAACATTTGCTGTAATAACAGTCGAGTGCCACTCGAGTCGAGTGCTCGAGCTCGTCCCCGCTGTAACAATCGAGCGGTAATATCGAGTGCAATAAACACTAGTGTAATTGCTTATTTACACTCGAACTTAATCTGTTTTGCAACTTGTTCCCCTGTTAGGTGCGGCGAGGCGGAAGAACGCTTGAAGGGATTTTGTTTTAGTATTGGAAAATGCTAAAATAGTATAGGGTGGTTCATTATTCATATAGAAATAGTTAAGTTATTTTTTTTTTATATTTAATATTTATGTACTTTATGTGTTACAGTTATCTAGCGGAATAGAAGGTTTAACGGTTTTATCCATCAACTCTTTCTAAATTAGTTTTCAGAAAATGGACTAACGCATTTTGACGACACGTTGGCCTAGTTGGGAGTGACCCTGCCTCTGAAGCCAGCGGTCCTTGGTTCAAATCCCGGTTAGGGTAGATATTTGTGTGATCAGCGCGAATATTTGTTCCCGAGTCTTGGATGTTTTCTATATATTTAAGTATGTATTTCTCTTAGCTTAGTTTGGGACTAGGTCAATTTGTGTGAGTTTGTCCCCTGATACAATTATTATTTATTATAAATAACTACAAAGTAGATAAAAACACTAGACATAATTCAGACAGGGCCTCTATTCTATTCCGTTAAAACAATATTGCGTTTGACGTGTTTTAGTATCGGCCACCATTACTATCAAGTACATAAGAGCTATCAAAACACGTCAAAGGCAATATCGCTTTTGTCATGTAGAATTACAGCCCAGAGGGGTGATTCTCTCAACATAGCGCTGCGTCGATCGCAAAGGTGAAGTTTTATCCGGCAAGTTTAAGAAGTCCCGTCGGAGAGTACAAAACACATTTTAGCGCGTGCCTTCCTAATTAGGTAGCAGGCAGGTGAGTCGAGTTCAGTGTCGTATAAAGCTGCCTAATCATCCCCCAGGGCTGGGTAGAATAGAGGCTGGGCTGGTCATAATTATCGCAAGTCATCACGCATTTTTTATAAATCAAATCTCACTTAGCCTTAGGTATGTAAAAGTTATAACTACCAATGATCATGTCAACAAAGTAATAAATAATTATGACAAAAAAATATATGGGAAACAACGGGCTCTCCATTGAAATCACTACTTACCAAACTAACTCTTAAACGGCGCATCCGATTTTTTTAAACTTAGCTTAAAACTAACGTTGATAAACTAGCTTTATTTAAAAAAACACGGTGTCCGAATCGGTTAATTCGTTTGGGAGTTACAATTATTTAAACAGATACATAGACATACACGTTAAACTTATAACTACCATTTGTTTGCATCGGCTATAAACAAAAAAAAATAACAGCCGAAAAAACTGAAAAGCGAAACATATTAAACCTTTTTATTTACTTAACCTTAATAAAATGATGGGTGACGCCGCCGTCCCACAATATTTTTATCCAATAGCCGAATTCAGTTGGACTGACCTATTGCCTATCATTTTAGTAAGGTTAAATAAAAAGGTTAATTATTTGTTGGTCTTTACTTTTTTCGGCGGTTTTTTTTGTTAAAAAGTTTTTACTTTATATTTTTTGTTGCTATAATTGTATAACTCCGCATTAAAATCTGTCTGTGAGTAAAAAATAAATCACCCCTATTTTCCCACCCTTAGGGTAGGTTTTTTTTTCAAATTTATATTGTATCAACTTTGAGATCTATCCAATTTATTTTTTTATTAAAATTGGACTACTCTGTAAAAAGTGATGCGTGGTCATATATTAAAACAATATATACGCGTCGACTTGAGAACCTCGTCGGTTACAACAAACAGCAATGCACATTTTCCAAGAGTGGGTAAGCCCATGCAAATCCCGGGCTCTAGGCATCGATGTCCCGAACGTGACTCTGCGCCATCGATCCCACGCTTCATTAACCGGCCCGATTACACCGGACCTAAGACCTTGAGCACATTCAGTCTTAGACAAATAAAACCGGACAACAGCCATGTGACCACCTCAGGTTCCGAAGCTGTTAAGTACTACAAACACAAAAATCTATCTCAAAAAACAAAAACCGGGCAAGAGCATGTCGGAACATGCTCAGTAAGTACTACAAACATAAAAATCAGCAAGTCGCTGCTTTAATACAAAAGCGCCACAAATCAAAAAAATACTTAGTAATAACTAATTTTCTATTTAAAGTCTGTTGGTGCCAAAAGATGATTTTAGTAGGTATAAACACTTTAATCGCCTGTATCTCAAGAACCAATGATGTCTACTCAGTCATGATAGTTTCCTTTCAAATTCGTTGTGTCCTTTCATTTCAGTTTTTTTTCAGATTTTTAGCATTTGTAGTTTTGGCTGTAGTGGGGGGGTCATTTAAGTCTAATAAAATTAGCGCTTTAAAGCTTAATATTTTATAGGTAAACAGTTTGCTTAATAGGAAAACTGTTTTTACAACCCCGTAATAATTTTGAAAGGCCTATCCAACGATACCCCATACGATAGAGTAGACGCCAAAAATAATACGTCCCCAGGCTACGTGTAGGGGAGGTACCCTAAAAAAATGGTTTACTGTTTATTGAACCACTTTGTTGGCATCACTAATATGCATATTCATGCCAAATTACAGCTCACTAGTACTGAAGACTCTGCGCTAGGCTGTGGACGGACGGATGGACGGACGGACATGGCGAAACTATAAGGGTTCCTAGTTTGACTAAGGAACCCTAAAAGTAGCTAATTTTCTATTTAAAGTTATTTAGTGCTTGCCGTCTTACATTATTTTTAGTAGGAATAAACATTTTAATGGCCTGTATCTCAAGAACCAGTGATGTCTACTTGATTTCTAGTAATTATAGTTTTGGCTGTTGAGAGGGAAGGGGGGGGATTAATCTTGACACTAATAAAATTTTGCAGTTTAAAGCTTAATATGTATATATTCATGCCAAATAACAGCTTCTTCGTACTAAGTGTCTCTGAGCTAGGCTGCGGACGGACGGACGGACATTGCAAAACTATAAGCGTTCCTATTTACGGAACCCTAAAAAGCCAGTAGGTGTACAGTAGTACGAGTATTCTATTGTGATGAAATACTTATGTACGGTCGAACTTTAAGTAGCTTAACATTTTAGTACTTTGTCGCAGCTATTGATATACTAAATTCAAACAACTCTCACTTGAATACGTTATCGCGATAAGGTACTCGTATTAACTAAAATGTAGAGCTACTTTTTGAGTTACACTGTACGTAGCATGCGTGGCGTAAGCTTTAGATTTACAACTGAATGGCAGTATACACTGCATTGCATCATCTCCTTTCTTTTGGCTTAAATCGTCAATTTGATTGTTGATTGAAATATAAAGTAGTAATATACACAGTCTCCACTTCCTAAATATCCCAAGGTCCGTGTGTCCCTCCCTCGCATCTAATCGACCATACTCAGCCAAGATTAATAAACTCTGCTTAAATTCTGCCTTTTTTCGGGTTCGCTAATGGGGCAGAAGTAATTAGCCGCTTTTTATGGCTACAGGCGATTTATTATTGGAAGTCCTCCGAATAAATTATTAGATGCTGGAAGTAACGTTTTTGGAGTTGTGAAATTTCACGGCGTTTTGTATATTAAGTGGCTCAAATGGAAGGAGAATTATGTTCGGTTTTTAATAAGTTTAGGAATTTAGTAAAACTTTAATTTAAGGGCAATGAGTGGTGCTAGGGGCAACTCATCACTTCATCGAATTTCACCACATCGAATTTCATTTCATCGAACGCTATTTTCTGTTGAAACCATGACGTTTTCAGGGTATCTTAAATATTAATTACGTAGGTTAGGTTAGGTTAGTTGTTTAGTATACCCTGAAAACATTATGGTTTCAGCAGAAAATAGCGTTCGATGAAGGGTGCTTCCATGAAATGATAGACACCCGGTGCTAGGACTTTGTGCAAGGTCCGTCCGGATTGCTACCACTATCTTATCCTTATAACGGATAAGACAACCGGTGAAATGACTAGCATAGAGGCACTGATAATTAAAAAGCAAGCTCCCTTAGCAAACATTTATTACGAGACTGAGCGCCTACCCTCCATAAACTATACATAATACATCTAAATCCCCAGGGTTGGCAACAAGGTCTGATGATTGCAGTCTTGAGAATGGGTCTCAGATCCCTTTTGCTTAGGTCTGTTTGCTCGTTCGCTGTCTCAGTGTCAAAAATAATATCGTTGGTTTTGGGTTTATTCTATTTTAAATACCAGCAGTCTGTTTTAGTGTCAACGAAAATTACCTTTATTTTTTTAGTTTCTTACCTTTCCTTTATATCTTCATGACATGTTTAATTAAAATTAATGCTATAAGATTTAATTACATAGATTTTAAGTGCGATTCCGACTCGATTGTTTTAACAGATCATATTAGATCAAGAAAATTAGTTTCCAAAGCATACAGATTCCCGATTCCACGCAGATTTAAGAGTTCGGCTAAATATAAAAGTTCTGGTTGGAATATGTATCCTATACTATTAAACGAGCAATATTTGTATAAATATATATTTATTTGTATATAAATGAATCCCTATTTTCCTTGGTCACAGCATCACGCATGAACGGGTAGCTAGTAATGTATACATATAAATATACTACCTACCCGCCAGCGGCTTCGCCCGCTTCTATTTTTTTTTTTCATATCACTTACATACATACATAAATCACGCCTGTTTCCCAGAGGGGTAGGCAGAGACCACTTCTTTCCACCTGCTACGATCCTGACAAAGCTCTTTCGCTTCTTCCACATTCATACATCGAGTCATGCATGCACGTCGGTTACGGGTACTTAAGATTCGGCCCTTTTTCAGTATTTCCATATCACTTAGGGGTATGAAAAATAGATGTTGGCCGATTCTCAGACTTACCCGATATACACACAAAATTTTATTAAAATCGGTCCAGCCGTTTCAGAGGAGTTCAATAACGTACACCGTGACACGAGAATTTTATATATTAGATAATCAGTGGTGCTAGACAAGTTGCATTCGACAATCGTTAGCGATTGTTTCGATTGAAAAATATATGGAATTGACGTAAGTGTCACGTTACTATCTCGGTGGCTTACGTCAATTCCATACATTTATCAATCGAAACATAATCGCTAACGATTGTCGAATGCAACTTGTCTAGCACCACAGGTTCTCGAAAACGTCTCTATCGAAGTTAATGATAATTGTGGTATGGGGAATTTTCGGATTTTTCGGGTCAAAAAATCTGTCAAGCCATCATCTTCGAGAAAATTCGGGTTCCGCCGAAAAATCGGGTTTTGAGGTATTTGACATACCTACATAGACGAATGTATGAAACTTTAATAAAATAGAGTCGTCTACATACGCTCGAGTAGAACTTTAAGTAAAAGTATTGTGCAAAATGTGGTGACAGAATTACCAACAAGCCTTTTTGGAGTTGTTGGTATTTCTGTAGCTCTGCCACCGCACTCTGGGAATGAAGGCGTGATGGTATTTATGTTGTTGTTGGGCGACACGTTGGCCTAGTAATATTGAGAGTGACCCTGCCTCCGAACCCAGCGGTCCTGGGTAATCCCGGTAAGGGCAGATATTTGTGTGATGAACCCGAATATTTTGTTCCTGAGTCTTGGATGTTTTATCGTTGTCTAGTACCCATAGTACAAGCCCCGAGCTTAGTTTGGGACTGGGTCAATTTGTGTGAGATTGTTCGCTGATATTATGTATGTATGTAAGTAAAAGTACAAGCGTAAGCGGTATAAGGAATAAAATAAACCAGTTATAATTCACAATTTATTGAATCTCGAATAGAATAATATAATATCATTATAATATTATATTTACATCAATATTTGGATAGTCAACTAGGTACAATATACTTTTATATCACTACGATATAGATAAACAATAGTACGCAACAAATAACTATATATTCTCTCATGTATGTCAACATTTATTTTTAAAATTAATTCCATAATGACTGGATAGTCATTTGATATGATTTTAATAAGCACAGAATTTTCGAAGGTGTTTTGAAAAAACCAATTGACATTTTATAAAAATAAGTTATTAATTGAAATAATTTGTTTTGGCGGCAGTGATAATTGTGTTTTATTATTTATTTATTTGTATCTGCTATAACCTACCTACATTATTACCTTCTAATTTGATTTGGAAATAGTGAATATTTTTGATTTATATCTAACACGTTCTTTGGTATACATGCTGTAATTTCTATAAAATTACAGGTTATTTTCGCTAATCTCTTTTATCTGAAATATCCGTAAAAGGTCCATATTTTGTAAGGTACTTTTTATTTTTACCTAATTGCGAGGGAGATGGGATGTAAATATAGAACAATACATAAATACTGAATAATTATCATGTTTTTATCCAAATTAGCCACCGTGTTACGAAACCCCATTAAAAAAATGTTTTTACAACCGTCATATGAGCACGCTCTAGTATTATAAGAAGTTACACAGGAACCTCGTAATATTGAGAAAAAGGCCTTTTAAACTGTAAACTGCTACCACAAAATCGACTCATTACCCATCTTGTATAAAAAACTAAGTCCTAACGGGGACGGTAAAATTAGTGTAGATAATAACACTAATATAAAATTAGCAAATTGAGGCCGATTTCCTAATTTGGTGTTCTAAAAATGAGCATTTATTTCGTTTCGAACTGTTACAATCTGGGGTTTGTATATTGGTGTAAGTTACCTGTATATATGTTTATTGCGTTTTGGCACAAATTTATAAGCTAATATTATACTATATTATTTATATAAATAGGCATATCCCCTACCTTACCTTAAAACATTGACAGACATCTTATAAGCGATAGTTGTACATAAAACTCGATCATATTATATAACAGTAATATAAAGCTCAGCTAAATATACATACACATATTTATAAATTAAGAGGAATTAAATATAAATAAGCAAAGGAAAGTTATTAAATGAAAGAAAATAATCATTGAATATTTTTACTTTTCACATCATATCACATCACAACAAAATCTCAAAGGCGATCGGTCTGAAAATAAATAATATACCAGTAACGTTACCAAGTTATCATATTTCATAGAACAATACGATGTAATGATGATATTTAATTTGATTTTAATCAAAATTTAAAAACGCCAAAGGCTTTGAGCAAACAGTCGCATTGAGTTAAATACCAAACATTTCGAATTTTTCTAACACTTTTTTTGTCATTACTAGACACAATTTTTATATGTACGAAGACAACGAATTACATTACATATAATTTAGGAGCAAAATTAACATCGGAAGCTCATGTTTAACTTTAATTAAATACACTCAGCCACATTAATAACAATTTTTTATAAAAAGTATTTAATTTGAAAAGATTCTCATGAGTTTTTGAAGTACGATAATGAACGCAATATTCGACTAAACTACGAAAAAAATGATATTCATGTGGCTGATGTTACTGAATACTCAATATATAACATAGGGTTGATATGTTTAATGTACTATAAGTTAGGCGAATTTTCAAACTTGCCGTAAGATTGTAATATCAACAACTTGATATACGTCTAAATGCCACCTTACAACTATATATATATATATATATATATATATATATATATATATATACAATACTTAGCACGACACCGCAAGATTGGTAACGCACAGTAGGTATATAATGACAGTGGTTATAACATAGGCCTTATTTATAAGTCCGAAAGCGTAAATTTTCAAATGAATCGATTGAATATAATTCGAATAATCCGAAAATCGTTAAACCCGATTGGATATCTTTAATAATCATAAGTATATGTCAAATCTAACCTGATAACCGTCGTATATTCCACACACAAATTAGAAAATAAACAAATAATATACATTTAATACTACTATAAATACAACAGCCCCTATTTTACTATTCAATAGTAAAATTGTTTATTAACTAATATAATAAGGTTACGGATCGTAAAAGCAGTGTCGAAATCGAAATATAAAAAGCCGATTTTATAATATTACTGAACAATTATGAACAGTGAACCGGCTAAATAATACCAATACATGTCAGTGCTGTGAATCACTATATTAAAATACAGATAAAGATTCGAGTAAGTAATTTCATTTTTCAACGCTTAACTCATTACAAAATTTAAGCCCTTACAACATTCATTGGAAGCCATTTCTAACGGTTCTTACATGACAACAAATCGCAACCTCCTAGTCTTATTTCGATTATTTAACTCTAAGTGATCTTAGACGATCATCTTCACAACTCTTCGGTGGAAGCTATCGGTGCTTTCAGGAGTGGAGTTCTCGGGCTTCTTGATCCGTCAGAATTCCTGGAAGATTGGAAATCCTCGTTGGATAAAGACGCAGGCATTGGTGCTATTTTTAGCTGGTGGCCGTTCAACTTTATCTCTGTAATGGAATGTGATCTGCCGTGGTTGACGATGGGTTTCTCCTTGTTGGTTGTGGTCATGGGGTCGTGCGTGGGGGTTTTGGCTTGGGATTGGGTCACCCGGACCCTGTTGGCTTGCTCGCGGAGAGCCATTTGGTAGGCCACTTCAAACGCTTCGCCTAAGGTCAGGATCACTTCAGTCGCTTGATCCTGGAAAAAGGAAAGGAGTAATTCTTTAAAATGTCTACTAGTCTTGTTATTATGACTTTTTTCCGCAGGAAATTAATAGTAAATGTGAAAGAGCATGCAATTTAAACAGTATTTCTTCTATGCCTAAGTCTAAGGAAAAATTAAGAGACAGTGTTAAGCCATAATTCTCCATTCGTAAATTATGAATGTGCTCACCATAGTCGCAACCCTGAAGACGTGACAATAGTGGCTCTTCGTGCTGTGATCCTTGGTGATGTAGGCGAAGTGAGTGAGGTCGTCGGCGTCCTGGCAGGCGCAGTGGATGTTGCGGATCTCGTGCTCGCAAATTAGGTCCTAGTCAACAAAAAAGAAGAAATATCAACAATTGTTACGAAACTAGTATACAAGTTGAAAATGAATAGAAATAAAGAAAGTGCTCTCCACGTAACCGTTATTCTTAAATTTAATGATGATAGTGTTATAGTTATAGTAAAACTAGCAAAATAAATTCAAGGAAAAAAAATGATACCCACTAAGAAGTTAGTGAGGATCAGACGCTGCTATAAAGCATAGAATAAACCGTCTAGTACCTTTCTGTTTAAAAAGGACGTCTGAACCGAAAGATTGAATTTAAATATATTTATTACAATAAAGTGAAACGCTAAACGTAAACACAAAATATTTTTCTAAATATCAAACGTTTTATTCAAAACAAAATAAACCCAGTTTTGGTGAAGCCTAAAAAGCACAACACCGAAAAACATTAATTAATAGACCTAACTAACCGTAAAGAGTTCGTAAAAAAGAAAAACAAAAAGCAATCCTTTTTTGTAAGAAATACAAAGGCAAGATTGGTCAGTGGTCCGATGAAGTGTGAAGGGTGATCCATAATTAAAAGTCAAGCGAAGCCAGGGGCTTTGTTTAGTCCGGGGACGTTTGCCCTTTCTTCGCTTCGTTGCATTCTCGAAAAGTCTTTCATGAACAGGACAAAAACTTGCCAACTATTATGCTTTAAGATTGGGCTATTCATAGAGTATTATTAATATTCTTGTAAAACAGAGCACAGTGAAAGGCAACCGATATTACAATGGATGTTGTAAATATCAAAACGGGGCTTTTAATCTCAATATGAGTAGAAATTTTCTATATATGTATTTAGAATTGAAATTTGTCATCTTTAAAACTTATGATACTGGAGTATCTTATTTTGGTTTGGTTTATTGTTTTGGATGGATTTAAAAGTTAGGGACAGAATAGATTAACTTTGACTCTTGAACTCATCGAAAGCCTTAAAACACATTCCGATGTGAAAACCTGCAATAACAGTTATTTCGTATCCCCGTCCCACTCCTGAATGTAACTTGGCAGGTTTTGACCCTTTATAACATGGCCGCAGATGGTTTGCTTCTGTGGAGTAAACTAACCTTGGTAATAGTGTTGAGAAACTTGACACCTCGGTAGCTGATCGACAGGATGATGTCGGGAGAATCTCTGGGTTCTTTGGTTGTTTTCTTTAGCTTCTGAATGGACTTCTTCGTGGACTCCGTACCTCTTAGCTCCTTCACAACTGTTGAACCTAAGTACTATAAAAAAAATAAAGATAAATAACGGCCTTTTACAGTACTCCTATTTTCTTAATGAAGATCGGCTAGCTGTCGCTGTCTCACTCGCACTCGCATCTGACAGGATATTTGACACTCTTGTTTTATAGAAAAACGAAACTTGCCGAGACACATTAAGAATATAGAAGCACATTAAGAATATTTATGACTTCGCTTAATATCAAATCAGATATCTCAAAAAAGTATCTAGATTTAATACGTATCAGATCAAATATGCTATCAATAAAAATACTGAACTACAAATTTGATAAAATTTTCGATATGAAAAACCTTACAAAATTACACATTCGTAAGTATATAAAATAATATCACACAGTGACAATGAACTTACATTGGCTACATAAGTCACAGCTCCAGTCACTAGCACAAACGGCTGGTGCTTCCACTGCGTCTTCAGCGCCCCTGGTACTCCAACAAGGAGTTCCGAGGGCGCCCTGATCTCCAGGTCTGAGGGTCTAGGTGGCTGAGGAGCAGGCCTGTTCTTCTTACTCCGCTTCAGAGTCTCCCCACCAGGTGGTGCCAGTGAAGGTACTACCGGAGGTGGAACGGCTTTCAAGTTCTCTAATGCTGGTATTCTTTCTTTGATGTTTTCTTTTAGCTGCTTTGTGTTTTTCTGTAAACAAAGAGAATAGATTATTAGCTGTTGGTTTTTCAATCAATTTCAATCAAGAATTAAGTGGAATATTTTTAAATAAACCCTGCTAATGATCAACAACGCGTCCGTTTCATATTGAACTGTATCGTTAGCCTCGTTAAAACAAAATGGAAGCCACCCGCCCGAAAAATACACGCTAATTAAACAAAAAAAAGGCTAACAAAGCGTACAATAATACAAAGGGGAAAAATGACACTCCGACAGCGATTCACACCTCGCAGGTGCGAAACAAAAGTAATGATGCAACGCGAATAAAAACAGCGACAAATTTTAATTAAGGCACTGAACTCAAAGGTACGAAAAATAATTGACATGAGCCATCTAATTTGACGTTTGTTAATAAAAAATATATCAAGAGCCGCATTCAGGCTGGTGAATGGAATATTCCAACGGGATGAACCCGAATGGTTGGGGCGAAGTAAAGCCGGTGGTTTGGGAGTGCACACCCCAACTATGTGTTTACGGATTTGGCTTTTGCATGGATATTATAGTGCTAGAATTAAGTTTTTAGTTTTCGTATTGATTTCTGGTCTGGGTAGTACGACATACCTTGTCTTGATTGGTTCTTGGCGATTTTTAAAAACGAAAATATCACAAAAAAATATACAATTTGTCTTTCGACACTGTTACAGTGTAAAATAAACTTGAACAAAGGCTAGACTAGCAACTGAAGACGCATTCTATCTTGGTCAGAACGCATTTGCATTACTAATCAATACCGAATGCCTACAGGACAAAGATCCCACATAAAAAAACACAGGACAATGTCACACAAATTGACCTAGTCAAAAAACTAAGCTCTAAGCTTGTACTATGGGTACTAGATAACGATAAACATACTTATATAGAGAAATATATACTTAAACACATAGAAAACATCCAAGACTCAGGAACCAATTCGTTCTAATCACACAAATATCTGTCCTTACCGGGACCGCTAGCTTCGTAGGCCAAGATGCTGCTAAAAAAAGACTTCCATTAGGTTGATTCATACGCGAATCAATCGAGTTAACATCCCTGAATGTATGAGACCATACACCAAAGCCAGTCCCTTAGTAAGGGTCACAGGCATTTCGCCCGTAACCACACACTCGTGAATAGGCCCTGAATAGACGTAGGATTGAGCACTAATTACCTATACACGATCGCCGACGTGTGAAATTAAAAAAAGACCGACGTTGCCACCGCTTTGCAATAAAACGGCACATGTGAAACACATTCTCAACACACATATGCCCTTTTACTATTAAAACAGCGCCGATTTGTTCGCCTCTTTATGGCGTACAGAAGTTTTATTATGGGAAAATATTACTTTTTAAAAGAGAAACTAGTTGAAATAGTCTGAAGTGCTGTGGAAGTGTTTTGAGTTGTGTTATAAACTGAATTTAAGTTTTATTCAGTTTTAATTAATTATTAGCCACGACCGCTGAATAAAGTATTTACAATAAGTTATGTTACGGCCTACAACCAAGTCTCTTAAAGGTAATTCAAATAAATTATTACCTTCACTAGGTGTAGATAATCGAATCGTGTTATCGTTTTATTTTGCTACGAGTCCTACTAAATCACTATCTTCACGGGAAGATGATAATCTATCTCTCGAATCAGTATACAAGAAATATCTCAAATAAATAGTAACTCCGATAGTTAAGAGGCCGTATACAAAATTTTGCCGGTTTTGCGTCATTTCGTGATTTTACAGTTAAAATACTGCTTTTCCATGAGTTCTAATGCACATTATGAAATATCATTTCAGTTTTGATCGAATAAAATGACTAATGGCCAATGGGTTACGAATGAATGAGCTACTTTTTTATTTTCATCGAGTATTGTAATGTGAGATTTAGGTTGTTTTAAAACATTATAGATTGCAATTTTCGTTTTTTTTTAAACAATGGATTGATTTGATACTGAACTTTATTACCGTTATTTGAATTTTATGAACGAGATTTAAGAAGCCGAAATCAAAAACAATCAATTTTACCAAGTTAATATTTTTTTTACACAAATATTTTATACAAAGGTGGTAAAGAGTTAAAAATAAAATTTTTAGACGACTTTAACAACAATAAATTGTACTTTTTTCATACCTTTCAGACGTCAAAACGATCCGTGAATGTGCGATATTCTATACTTCTTACAGCAAAATTCACAAAACAGTCGCCGGTTTCAGGCAGATTAATCAAAATGAAATAGTAAAAACAAAAAAGTAGCTCATACATGCATTGAAAATCGAAATTATCTTTCGTGTTGCGCATTATAATTTGTAGAAGTAATGTATTTTCAACTGTAAAATCACGTAAATAGGCGAAATTGACCAAAGGGTCTCATGTCTCATGTCTCGTGTGCCTTCTCCTTATCATAAAAAAAAAAATGAAAATTGATTTGAAATAAACAAACACGTGTAGTTAAATTAAGAGCTTGTTAAAAAGCCCCAGCAGAGCATTTTGATCTTCCTGGCCCTCAAGTGCACATCACAGCCAATCAAAAGAATTACGATAAAAAATCTGACACCCAAATGAACATTTTCATGGCTTCGTAGTCAAACTGTCGTATGTTCTATTTTGGTAAGTGTACGTTATTGAACCCCAAACTCAAACAATAAGGGCGTGAATGCCATAAAATGTCTGTAACTGATGCACTCTGTTTAAAGGAAGGGATATCCCACTTATAAAGGCATTATCACACTAGAGTGTTGCCTGGTTACCCCCTTCGCACGTGTTGGTCGTAATTACAGGTATGATGAAATTGATGAGCAATTTGTAGGGGATTACCTTTTTAATCTCATCTGGGGTAAGGTTTTAAGCGATAGGTTTAATATTAAAGTTTTAGAGTGTAATTAAAGAATAATTAGCAGAAACTACATAAACGTATGTGACACATTTTTAAAGTTACTGCCATTTACCGCATGATAATTTCTGATTTCCAACAGCTCTCTTAAATTACAGCATTGTAAATGCACTCTATTTATAGTCAAGAGCAATGAAAACGGGTCACTTGGTACAGAATTTTCATAGAAAGTGACCCGTTTGCACCTGAGTGTAGAATTCTCGTCACTTAATATGGTAGTCTTTAACCGTTAACCTATATAATTCCTCTAATGTGTTAGAAGGTGCCTGCGACTGCGAAAGTTCACGTAGAAAATGTTTTTACCCCCGTTCGGGTTCCAAATACATATATTTTAGTAAATGTGCCTACGTTATCACAGAAATATATTTAAATTGTAATGTTTTATAATCAGTATGCTAATTATTAATTTATTGCTCAATCAATACACAAATGGGGTACAGATTGCGGATTTAATGCCTAAAGGCAATCTCTGCCAGTCAACCAAAGGCCAGACAGAAACAATATGAGGTTGGTGCTAAAAGGACACAAATCAAAATATATTGCTGTGAGTCAGTCAAAAACGAAATAGTTTTCAATATGAAGATGGCTATTATAATTTTACGGTTGATATTACGCCTATTTTACTTTAAAATAAATTATTTAACGACTATTAGTAATTAGGTATAGGTTAGGTACGTATGTAATATACAACTACATTAATTATTTGCCATCAATACCTACTACACGTAGATCTACTCGTACTTATACACAATCAATGAAAGTATGTGATTTACCTCCTCGCCGCCTGTGAATTAAATAATTTCAACACGCACAAGAAAATCATAACGATTTCACAAAATATAAAATATAAATTATCTCTCATATCAAAATGGTGACCCCGATATTTTCTAGACATGCGTGTCCTTTAATATTAATTCAAACCTCGTAAACCGAGACATAAAGTCGTTTTTATGCACCTGGCCACTCGCACAGTTACGTTTAAGAACGTCTATAAATGCATAACAGCCTTACGCAATAAAAGTTTAGCCTGTACTTTGAATAAATAATATATTTCAATTTGAATTTTTAATCAGTGCGTTTATTTTTCATAAATTTATTTTATATTTAAATCATATTTTCTAATCCTTAGGGTTAGGATTTTGGTGGATTACCGTGGTTCTAATCCATGGGGTCGCTATTTCCTAATTATTATATACTGGCTGATGCCCGCGATTCCGTCGTTTTCCAATTAAAGTTAATTAAAACTATACATCTTTATCTTCTTTATGGTATATAAAGTCGCTTTCCATGTCCGTCTGTCTTTCTGTTTGTCTGTATATCCACTACCTCCTCCTAAACCATGCAACGGATTTTAATGTGGATTTTCACTATAATTTAGATAAATCTTCAAGGTTTTTTTTTAAGTATTCTATACTCTGGATTACGTACGGGTGTTGTAACACGCGTTTCAGCGTTTACTGTAGTAAACTCGCATAAACTAAACTCTATAAACTCTATAAACGAATAGCGTTAGAAGAGACCGACGCACTTTGCAAAAAAAAGGGGCTTTGTCTACGAACTATACTCAAACGCAATGAAAACGGGTCACTTTCTAAGGAAATTCTGTACTAAGTGACCCGTTTTCACTGCTCTGGACTATATGTTTTTAACTAAAACCAAATAAAATAAATAAATGAATTTCAGGGACCATCCCACACAAATTGACCTAGTCTTAAACTAAGCTCTCAATATTATTCCAATGTGCCGATAAAATTGCACGTTTCTGCATTATTTTTTAATAATCAGTGGGGCTAGACAAGGTGCACTCGACAATCGTTAGTGATGATTATGTATCGATGGAAAAATGCTTGGGTTTGACGTAAGCCACCGAGATAGTCAACCGAGGTACTATCTCGGTGGCTTACATTAATCCCATACATTTTTCAATAGAAACATTATCGCTAACGATTGTCGAATGCAAATTGTCCCACAGAGAAGTCTAACGACATAAATATAAAATCATCTTTCACCACCAATGCTTTAGAAAGATTGATGCAAGTTTAAAACGAAATTCAATCCGTCGCCCTTGCTCTCTCTCCATGAAATTTAAGCAGTTGAACGGGTGCATTTGAATTCCGCAGTAGCGTAGCAACTCCCTCGACGTTTTACTATGGATAGCCCGTTCACTGTGAATTGACTGCTCGCTTTACGTCTGAAATTTTCCAGTTTGTACTATTGTGTTATTAAAAGTATAGAAAATCAGAGACCCTGGCTCCTATTCATGAAATGGCAAACGCAGGAACATAAATACAATAACGTCACGCCTTCAATCCCAGAGTGTAGGTAGGAGGTAGGCAGAGCTACAGAATTTCCAACGACTCTAAAAAATACTTGTTGATAATTCTGTAACCACATTTTGCACAATCAAGCTAAGATGTTTATTAGTGTATTAGTGACAGGTTACAAGCCCATCGACTAACAGTACTACAAGCCCTTATTTCCTTAGTCGCCTCTTACGACATCCACGGGAAGACATGGAGTAGCACTATTCTAACCCGGCAACTAGTACTTATTACATCTTTTTTATTAATCCTTTGCATTAAAAGTTAGTTACTAAATAATATTATTAATAATTACACGAGTAAGTCATAGTAGGATTTGTTAAAGAGTTAATAAAAATACCCATGAGAAATAATAAATTAAAAATGCAATAGCCTCGTACCCTACGTGATGTCTGTGTCCAACAATAAGCCGTCATGGACGGAATACGAAACAACTAAATCATAGACAATTCCATTGTCGACAAATACCTACTCAAGATGTACGTGACGACAATAGCATTAGAAGGGTCATATCAAATATGGTGCAACGAGTACACGATAAGAGGTGGTAATATTGGGATTTTGGTTTTTATTAAAATGTTTAACTCGCAGACCTTTTGATGATACAGATGTATACAATATACAATTCATATTAAAAACCGGTCAAGCACGAGTCGGTCTCGTGCACCGAGGGTTCCGCACAAACTTGTAAGCATGTAAATAGTTCGTTCATCAGTGATCGAGTCTTGAAGGGGTGTCTATCATTTCATCGAAACACCTTTCATAGAATGTATAATTTCATCGAATTTCATTTCATCGAACGCTATTTTCTGCTGAAACCATAATGTTTTCAGGGTATCTTAAACATCTAACCTAACCTAACCTACGTAATTAATATTTAAGATACCCTGAAAACATTATGGTTTCAGCAGAAAAAAGCGTTCGATGAAATGAAATTTGATGAAATGGTACATTCGATGAAGTGAAATTCGATGAAGTGATGAGTTACTGTCTTGAAGATTTTGCCGTTGAAAAACTGTTGTCTCTATATAACGACATAGGCCGCGATTAGTTTACCAAATGCGAATGTTTGTAATAAAAAAAAAGTATTGTAATGGAACAACAACTTTTCGTGTGCTGTAAGGCCTTTCTTGTTGCCAATTTTCATAATTCTAGGTCTATGGGAAGTCCCTATAGGTTTTGATTCTCCTGCGAAGTGTTAGAAAATAATGCTCAAATGGCCGTATCTTTGAAGTTCGTTGACTTGGAAGCTTGATTTTTTTACAACTTCAAGGAACTGCAGATATAAGTACCTATTTGATATTAATTTCAACCTGATACCTTCACGCGTTCCCGAGAAAAAGAGCCTTAACAGACACACAGACAGATGGAGAACAAAGTGATCCTATAAGGGATCAGATTTTTTCATTTTGAGGTACGGAACCCTAAAAAGTAAGTACAAATTCAAAATCAAAATCAATAATCATGCATCGTATTTTGCCGGATATGTTCGTATTCGTCTTGCTTTCTTATCGATGTGCACTAAAGCTGAATGACGAAACCACCTTAATCCAAAAAAGATATGTCCAATATTCATTATATCTGTCTGGTAGCTTTTAAGTTAATGGGTATTTGGAATCCGATGATTGTTTATAAGTTTGGTGAAATTAATGTCAAAAAACTAAAATATCTATATAAATGTGCTTCTGACCTTTAAGTTACATTCAAGGCAGTTAAATTTGTAAGAAAAGGTCAAAACATATTTTTATTAAAATAATTTAATTCACTCGTTCATAAATAAACTAAATATTGCTAACTAAAATCCCGGACAAAGACGTTGTGTCATTGTATCCAATTAGCATATTTAAATACTATAATAACATAACATGTAGAACAACAACTTACCAATGAGTTGAGATCGGCATTGATGTCCATATGGTTCGCAGGACCGTTCTGCTCTCCGGATACCGAAGCAAGGATCCTCTTCCGATGACCAGCTTTCTGGATCTCTAATACTGCTGTCAGTTCCACCTCCCAAATCCTCCTGACCCTATCCATATCCACATACAAATGCTTCCTAAAAGTATCACTATATATCTCTAAATTAATAATTCTAAGCCACTCTTCTACCGATTCGTTTTGGTTTTTACTTATATTATTATTGTTATAATTATTGCTTATTTCTGTTATTTTAAGAGGTAATTGTTTCGCTGATTCTAGTATTCTTTGTCTATCGTTTTCTTCTATACCCATTTCTCGTAGGTCGTTATCATTTAGTACGCCGTTCTGCAAAAAATAAATCCTATCAGCACAATTTGCAACAACACCACCACTTTTTCATTGTTATACTTGTACGCTTACCCAAACATTTTATAGGTTAATTATCAAATTATTACGGCCACAAGTATATGTTATACTTGTCCATAAACAATAAAACAATTATGTTCAAACAAAGAAATGCAACACACTAACCCAAAAAAGGAACAATACTTACAACAAAATCCACGTCATCATAACCGCTCTCAAGAAAGAGCGGTTCGTAGTCATGGAGTCCCAGGCCAGACAGCCAGAGGCCCAGGGTGGAGGCCACAGAGGGGCTCAAGGAGGATTCGGAACAGCTGAACCCCAGTCGGGAAGTGAACTCCTGCTCGAGCTCAGACACGAAGACTGACTCACGGACCAATTTGCTGCCAAATGAGGCCATTATCTCGGAAATTTTTGCCCATTCCTCCTGTTGGACAAAGGAAAGGCGTTGGTTAATTTTCATGCTTAGTCATACACGAGACGTAACTACTATTAACATTGTGTCAGCCAAAAGACAGCACTGCAGGACATAGACTTATAAGTAAGCATGTAAAGACCAAATTATTGTTTGTTATATTTCAGTTATTTGTCATTATACGAGAAGCTATCACAGGTTTAAATTAACTCTTATTCTAAGGTAGTCGGTAGTAGGTAGCTATTAAAGATTTCAAAATTATTCAACGTTAGGACTATTTGAATAACAACACCAATGAGTCAAATGCGTAAGTAACAATAAATTATGAAGCGGTAATAACCGGTAATGTGAGATTATTACTACTAAAAAACAGTGAATTGAGCTCATGTCTTTCTTTCAAACATCACGCATCCTACTTGGAAACATTCTTATGAAATTAACACCTTCGGACATCTGCAAAGACTTATACCGTTTTTATTCACACGTTAATATGTTCCGTTAGCTGAATTTTAAAAACCTTTAATGATTATCATCCGTATAAAACATCTGCCGCATGTCACAAGTGTATGTGTTTTTGTGTGCATGTGTGACACATGCACACAAGCTGCTCACGCGCACCTGCCTTCCCGCATATTGTGCATCTTTTACACGTTCGCATATTTATTTTAATTTAAGCTTTACGTTTCAACCATAGTCATACGACCAAAGGTTGTTTTTTTCTGCAAAAGTTAAATAAATGCATGATAAGGTTAAAAGTAGAAAAAAATCATGTGATAAAGGCACAGCTCTACCCGCATTATCTTGCATCAGCTAAAAAAAACGAAGCATTGTTTGCCAACCCAACATCAAAAGACCTTTAAACTAGGTACACATTAATATTGGAAGATAGCAAAAATATACATAATTTTAAAGATAAATAATGCTATCAGAATTCCCAATCGCATTCCTACGCCAAGAAATAAGAAAAAGACGTCAATGCATAATTAAAAGACCTATAAGTAAACGTTAACATAGGCGGACGAAAAAAAAATATAATAAATATGCTATCACATTCCCAACCTACACCAGATAATAAAACCGGGCAAGAGCATGTCGGACCATGCTCAGTGTAGGGTTCCGAAGCCGTTAAGTACTAAAAACAAAAATCAACAAGTAATAACTAATTTTCTATTTAAAGTCTTTCTTACACAAAATTTGCGCTTTAAAGCTTAATATTTCATAAACGGATTACTTAATCGAAAAACTGTTTTCACATTTTGTACTTTTTATTGTACAGTCGAGTTCAAAAGTATGTATACACTTTAGTACCTTGTCTATTTAACGTCATGTTTAAACTGCCATATGAAATTATCCAAGCGATTAAAGTGACAAGGTACTAAAGTGTATACATACTTTTGAACTTGACTGTACCACTTTGTTGACGTGACTAATATGCATAATCATGCCAAATTACAGCTTTCTAGTACTAAGAATCTCTGCACTAGGCTGCGGACGAACGGACGGACGGACATGGCGAAACTATTAAGGCGAAGTTTGCCTACGGAACCCTAAAAAAAGACGTTGAAGCAACGTAAGAAGCAGTAGACAGGGAAATGTCATTAGTAACCATGCTCGTTGCCTACACAATTAGTAACGTTATGTCTTCTTGGCATTTCTACTTGTTTCCTGTCAGTAGCTTTTGTTCGTTTAATTGTAGGAAATATTTTGCATACTTCGGCAATTCGACTTGGAAAACAATGGCGAGGAAGTGGGTAATTGCTATCTATTTACATCAGCTTTAGTTAAGACTATTTTATTGTTTTCTATGCTGGCAATGTTTTTTAATTAAATTACGATGCGTTTTGTATCGTTCATATCATGATGCCTAAATAAATACCGAAATACCTGTTTTTTTCTCAAAACGCTGGGTTCCTAATGTGATGAAAACTCATAACACCTTTATTCCAAGACGCCTGGTTAACCCTGCCTGCTCACTAGGTATCGTATCATTAATTATTTATTTGACATTTTGAGACACATTTTGGATTTAAGTTAGTCTAAGAGTCAGTCATATCAAAATTCAGGTATTTTGGAAATTAGAGTTTTTGGATTGATTTTGTAAAATTTTCAGGTATTTTAAGAATGAGGTACTTACTTAATTTAATTTTAGTTATTATGAGATTAAGACAATTTGAGATTTAGGTTTTTTTTTAACGACTCTAGCTTAGTTGGTAGTGACCCTGTCTACGAAGCTAGGTGTCCTGGGTTGATGTGCATGAGTATTTATTCCTGAGTCTTGGATGTTTTCTATGTATGTATTTTAGTGTATATTCCTCTATATAAATAAGTTTATTGCTGTCTAGTACCCATAGTACAAGCTTAGAGCTTAGTTTGGGACCAGGTTAATTTGTGTGACATTGTCCCGTGATATTAATTTATTTATTTTAATTAAATATCAAGGCATTATGAAATTCAGTCGTAATAAAACCTCCTCGTTAACTGTGGGTAATCTATGGTATCAAAATAAAAACAAACGTGTATAAGGCCAAGGAAATTATTGTCTATTTACCTAACTTTCTCGTCTGTTTATCTGGCGTCACACCTCGTCGCAAATCGTGACCGATAAGGTCAAGTTCTTTCCACGTATTGCGCATGAGCCCTTCTATTTGCTAAAGATAGTAATGATCTATTGACTAGTGCAATGCTTTGCTAATGTACTCAGATACATAGTTAATGTATACTTGTACTTAAGGATGGACACCAGTAGTAAAAAACTTAACGGATTTGTGAATTTTGAGTCTGTTCTTGCACCTCATATCACTATATATAATGAAGCTGATAAAGCGATCTCTATAAAACAGCCACTGTAAAGCATATTACGGGGGGAACAAAAAGATTTTCAAACGATTCAATTAAAATAAACTTCTTCATAAATTTTATGACGTTATGAAGATAGAAAAGAAAACAGCCAATG
Organism: Acleris holmiana; assembly: GCA_949316455.1. Lineage (NCBI taxonomy): Eukaryota > Metazoa > Arthropoda > Insecta > Lepidoptera > Tortricidae > Acleris > Acleris holmiana. The sequence continues at coordinate 12,859,713 of OX438780.1, read as the reverse complement.
ATAGAATTAAATTGGGTGAAATAATACACAATGAAACATTTTGATGCACATCAGATATGAGTAGGTTAGCTACAGAATCTCAAAAATCCTTCATGGCAGGGAAGTCATTGACCACCACTATAGTTCTAATGAAAGTTGATTGAACGTGACATAACGTAAGAAGCAACGAAGGCAATTAATGAACAAGAGAGTTGTATTTTATGAAGGCCGCGGAGTACAGTAGCACAAATAACTTAGACGATAATGTTGATCAATAACGTCTAAAAACGACTTTATTCTCAACAGAGTAAGAGTGTGTGTAGATATTTTGACCACCTTATCTGTGAGCTATTCTGTTGGTGAGACTACTGTTTGTGGTAGCATTAATTGTACAGCCATATTGAATAATCAACTGTTACAAAGCGAGCTTTTTAAGATAGTCCTAGATAGTAAAATTAACCGGTAAGAGATGGTGCCATATATTGCGACTAGAGTGCCAAGATCGAAAGAGCAGCCGATAGCTAATATGTTGGACATTCTTAGTTCTACTTAATAGGAATATCTATAGTATTTTTAAGTTTTTGAATGGTCCACTAAATAAGATAAGACATGGATTTCGCGACGCTTAACTGTCAGTGAGTTGTTCATATATTTTGCAACAGCTTATAAGACGCATTAGCGTCTCAGTTAAGGAATTGAGATTTCGCTATTTGAAAGTTGGGAACCATGTTATTACGTACATAATTTTCGAGTAAAGGTGTAAATTAAGATTTATATATTTAACTGACACTTGTCTGGTAAGTAATAAGTATTCTTTGCGAGCTCCACAATTTACAATTAAAATCGCTTTAATTGCGTCATTCAAAAAGTTATCACCGTTAAAAATATCTGAACTTACTTGCTCATCAAACGGACTAAGAATCGACAGCGACTTGTCGCCGCTGTGCGTCGAGCTGGTGGTGTTACTGCGTCTCCTGACATCATCCTCGCACCCGTTGACGCTTCTCTCAGTACCCTGTCCATTGCTGCTCAGACTGGAGATGTTAACTGACGTCTGCTCTGTCGGGGAGGGGTCGTATACGGACTTTAGCTTGCGCAACGTCTTGGGCCGTTCCGCAGGCATCGGCCGGAGACCAATACCATCGAGTGTGGTGGTTGAGCCTTTGAAGAGGCCTGTGGACAAAGAAAATACATTTAGGAAAAAACAGTACAGGGGGTTTTGAAAATAATATATTCAACTAAAGGACGCCCATGACTTCGTACATTTAGTTTCTCGCTCCCCCTATTACTTCCCGTAGGAGGTAATAATTTCCCAAAAAAACTTTGTTTTTTTTTTGTGCACCCGTAATATTATCTCCATATTTTAAGTTACTAGGTTCACCAGTTTAGGCTGTGTGTTGCAAGACAGACAGTCAGATACAAAACAGCCTCAATTCTGGGTACTCAGTAAAACAATATTGTTTTTGACGTGGTTTTTAATTCGGCCGCCATTACTGTCAAGTAAATAAGAGCTATCGCAACTATGACGATATGATAACACGTCAAAATATCTTTTACCTTGTTTAATAGAGGCCCAGTTTTATAACTAAATATGTTTATTTTCCTAAATTGGAAATATTCCATGCATTTCTTATATCTTCACATATAATGCTTTAAGATTTTTTTGAGTCACAATAAGTAGGCGAATATAGATTTTAATAGAGCAAGCCACCCGGCAAATTAATCATTTCACACACCTCATAAATTTTGGTTGAACCGTAAGCAATAAAATTGCTGCACGTTAAACAAAAAAAAAAATTACAACTTCGTTCACTTTTACACCCCCTATATTAACTGTTGACAATTATTTACGTGAATAATGGACCACATTATAGCAAAGTTTCTTAGCAAACCTTAAATTCTTCTGTACTTTAAAAGAAAAGAAAAGTGAAAACGCCAAATGATAATGCAACGGTGCCAAGGTTTCTAACAGTTATCAAAACCAACCGGTCCCGGCGAGGCTACGTCGATGGCATAGAAACAACTAACTACACCCAATCATAAGTTATTAATACACATCACTATTACGTATCAATCATTGGTAATGTCACTGACACAGTTGATGACGAAATACCAATTAACACCAGGATTAACATTAAAACGGTAATCATTTTAACAATGTTGATCATTTTTCATTAAAATCATTTATGTCCATTAAATAAGTGAGATTTGACTATGAAAGGAAGAGTTAATCGCTGACACGTCCGATGGTCTTGATTTACTTATAAAATAAACCAGTTAATCTAGTTCTTAGCAATCTATCTACCAAGTGTAACGCATTATATTGATATCATATGCAACACTGTGAGTTGTAACTGCATCTGAATCTAAGTGGCAATATGACGTATTTCAATAAGAAAATAAACCATTTAGGCACAATAATACTTTATACTATTTCAACATAAACAAATATACAGTCGATGATCTAAATGACCCTGAAAACGTGTTAATAATAACTCAAGGTAGGATTGAAATGTTGAAATAGTTTGAAAAATTGAAACGTTGAACGTAATGATAGGAAACTTTCATAGCACTATGTTAAAAGGTGAACTAAATCAGATTTTTATTTGTATCTCTTTTATAAATAGATACAACCAATTTATAATAATTAATCTATTGCTTGGTATGATTATTTGAATGTTCTACTTATCTAGTTTATCAATATAAGTCAGCTACTTTAATGATTCCTCAACTTGCTAATTTATCATTTATCATTAAATTACGAAGATATATTCCTTTATTTCGATTGCATTAGAATTGGAGAATTCTTTGTTCTTTTTGCCAGAGAGTACGGTGTCAAAAAGCAAAATCATTAAACTTTGTAATTTTACGCGAAATATGGCCAAAAAATAAATAAATCGTCGCATACCATAAATTATGAATAAGTAAGCAGGCACGTTTCAAAACTAGAGAATACAGAAAATACCATTGCCAATCCGTCACAATCATTTCATGATACACTATAAGGAGAAAATTGATGGCGTCTCAATTTCGCAGTGAAACTGTAATAATTATTAATTATATTCCATCGGTAACAGAGTTCGAAACCCTCACTGCATGTAGCAATTTTGTACGCATGACCTGAGAGTAAATTTTGCATCGTTGAGTCCTAATTGGCTTAAATTGCGCTTGCAGCGGAAGCTTGCACTCTGGACATCACGATGTAGATATCAATTGAGGAATCATTAAACTCCAAGCTTGTTAACACATGAAGCCCACAAGCTCAATATGTAGCCCATTTTGTAGTTGCCTGAGCGATTCCGGTACTGAAACTATTATCAAAATATCTGCGCTAGTCAACATGGTAATTTGCAATCTGTGCAAATAAGTTATGTCGTCAACGCATACCAGTTTAGTCAGCGGCTGACAAAAACAATACATACAATGATATAAGTTACTGTGACTTCAATTGCGTTCTAAATTAAAAGCACATAGAACATTGTTAGTACACACTGCTTCTCACTTAAGGATATTGACTACCCTATTTGTAAGGTAAACAAAAAAAACGTACTCAGGTGTTAGTATCTTAATAACAATGTCGAACAGTCGATCGCGTGTAGGCACGCCCATAAATGCTGTTTTATACGCTCTAACGAAACAATTTAAACTCAACGGTTAATAATTTAGTAACGTCAAAAGAAAATAAGTTACCAGATATTTATTTTTGGATAGCAGAGGACGCTACTAAAGAAAAGACTACAGTGTCACCTAGCACACATGATAATGAAGTCGCGATAGACAATGGTGGAGGAAACAATGCCCATTGTGACCCTGCTGCTGTCTTGTCTGATGCAATTACGATAACACATGCACTTTCCGTTGGGTCCAAGTTTTGAAAAGGTTTCGAAATTGTAAAGAAGATGATATATGTAATGTACACAAAAGAACAAAAAGGAGGAGCGACACAATTTTTTGAAAGCGTATTCCGGTTTATCCGAGAAAAAGGCTGATTCGCAGTTGGTAGAAAAAAAACTAGTTCCGAAATTTAACGCAAGGACAAAGCCAATGACAAAGTATTTCGTATTTGGTCATAAATTATTTAAAGGTGTTAATAGCGCAAAATTTGCTTTTACTAATTTAACAGACTATTACATGAGTAATAATAAAATGGTATTAGTACTAACAGATTGACAACAGAACGTCATGTTATAATGTTTGAGAAACGAAGTGGACACCGAAGAAAACCATTCGGAATGTTATGTTTTTACGCCACCGCAGTAAAAAGTGAACAGCGTCTGTTGAAACTTTTACGACTCGTAATGAGCAGTTTGTAGGAACACCCGTGGTAAAATGATCAATTTAATAGTTACAGTCACGAAATGATATAACAACGTAACCGTCACTAGTAAATGCAGTTACGATTAGGAAATTATGATGACCTTTGACACCAATTTGTTTTCAAATGAGAACTTTCATCTCTATGACTTTGAATCCAATTGAGCATCACTATGATACTATTAGTATGAGGAAATCTATATCAAAAATACCTGACTAATAAACGTACGTACAATTTCCCATCGGTGTGGCAATCATCAAATGCTCCAAAGTATTCCGTAGTCATGTCTGCACAAGTCCAACTAGACACTTATTAATCACATGACATATCTCCACATCACATTTCCATTCTCAACGATACACATTTAAAACACGTGCCACACCGCCGCGGGGAACGATACAATATGTGCAGACGGTTTGCAGCCGACTGTTCAACTCCGCAAGAATATTGATAAGAGTACACCAACGTCATTTATCGTCGGGCACTTTATAAATCTGTATCAATTTGTTCATGGAGACAATTGCGGTATTGAAGGCTTCCGTCTGGTGAGAACGATTGTTACAAATGACTGTCGACCTCCGATTGGTGGGAACGGGGAGGTAAGCGGTGTTGTTACTGAAATTTGTTTGATGAATTTGATAACCTGTGGAAGACACTGCTAGTGTAGTGTTCACTTGTTGACACACGTTCATTCAAGTTAGAAATGTGCTCATTTGGGAAATTGATATTCTTTTCAACTGATGACACAATCGGTCGAAATGAATGCAGAACACCCAATAGATAAAATATTCTTTATTCCTAAATTAAATTCTGATTTAGCTTTGAGAACGTAAAATATAACAAAGAAAAACTTGTTTGTACAAATAGTTTCAAGGCAATTTTTGATACATAAATAAATCCTAACAATCTACAACAAACAACCTAAAACGATCCAAAATCAGAAAAAAACAGGGTTCAAAACACAAGGACCCACTGTTAGAGATAAAATGGCAGTTATGAATAATGTCACAGATAACAACGAAGTTAAAAAATCTCGTTATCAATTTGTGAGTTTCTGCGACTGCCTGTTATCACCCGATAATGTTATTTAGGTCTGATATAGAGGAATGTGGATTTACGAGCGTGCCCGATTTGTGCTAAATTATGTTGTTTACATTAAATAATAACCGAAGCAAATTGTGGCAAATTGAAGAAGACGATTGGAGTAGTAGATTAATTTATTATTTAAATATTAGTTTTCTGGCCCCAGTGTCGGTGCCACGTTAGAAATTTTAAATAGTGCCACTCCATGTCTTCCCGTGGATGTCGTAAGAGGCGACTAAGGGAATAAGGGCTTGTAGTACAGTCAAGGTTATAAATATGTATACACTTTAGTACCTTGTCTATTTAACGTCATATTTAAACTGCCATATGAAATTGTCACAGCGATTAAAGTGACAAGGTATGTACTAAAGTGTATACATATTTATGACCTTGACTGTACTATTAAGCGATGGGCTTGCAACTGTCAATAATACATAAACTTTATTATTCTGTTTTTGCGAGAGTTTTTAGGGTTCCGTAGTTAAACTAGGAAGCCTTACAGTTTCGCCATGTCCGTCCATCCGTCTGTCCGTCCGTCCGTCCGCAGCCTAGCTCAGAGACTCTTAGTAGCATGACTATACATCTTTATCACGCCAACAAAGTGGTAAAATAAAATCTGAAACATTTTTTTTTGAGTGTACCTCCCCTACACTTAACGTGGAGATGTGTTTTTTTTGCGTCTTCCCCATAGTGTATCTGTTAAACCATAATAGATAACCGGTTGATTTTTTAGAAAATTTGTGTTTTAACTTACACCGGGATTTTGTAACAAATCTTAAAATATAAGTAAAGGAATTTTTGTAAAATTTCTAATTTAATTTGGCGTGAGTATCGTGCAAACCGTAAAAAAATACAAAAACTAATAAAAATTGGCTAACTTGTACTAGATATAAGATGCTGTTGTTACAATATAAGAGCAAATATTTGTGTGATGAGCACGAGTATTTTTTCCTGAGTCTTGGATGTTTTATATATATATATATATATATTTAAGTATATATTTCACTATATAAGTAAGTTTATCGTTGTCTAGTACCCATAGTACAAACCCAGAGCTTAGTTTGAGACTAGGACAATTAGTGTGACATTGTCCTCTGATATTTATTTATTTTGTACATGTAATTAAATCATAAAATAACTCTTCTCAAAAAATAAAACCTTGCTCCCGGTTTTATTTTTTGAGAAGAGTTCTTTTATGATATTGTTTAAACTCCCGGTCATTCTATGGTACAGTTACTAAATAGGGAATATGGTGCAGTTACTAGTAGGGATGTTTATCTTAAACACCTGCTGAGTATAACAGGTCGGATTAACATATCTTAGTGAACAGATAAAGTTATGACACTAATTTATTAACTTGATGGCAGAGTTAACTCGTTAAAGGGCCGGTTAAATGACTTAATTTTAATAATATTCCGATTACCAGTGTGATTTCTCTAGCTTTTGAAGCTTTTATAATGATTAGCGAGGTCAGCTTACGTCAAGTATATAAATGCTTTTTTTTTATTTAAAAATGGTATAAGTACCTACCAGTAGAGATTGAATAAATAGTACTAAATTAAAGTATTATTTAAGATGAATTGTGATGAATACTTATCGATGAATAATAACCACGTAAGGCCGACGTCAAATGCTATTTCAAAAATCTCAACTACAGTTTAGAGTCACTTTGACAAATGTCCTAAATTACGAGGTTAAAGTAGTATTTATTATCATTTACAATTAATGTAAAACTGTAAGTTGTATGAATATTTCAGCATATACCTACTAGTCGTAATAAACTTTGCACAAAACTTAAAAATCTTGAACTTTTGCTCAAGCCAAAGATCATTTAACCAGAAATGGGGTAACGCATGAACTCGATACTTCAATTTGGAAGATAACGATGACCACATAACGTAACAGAAGCTTTATGGCGTTGAGGCTCGTCTTACATACGGTAACACTGTGAGACATGTGGTCAATGTCAAGGATCTGAGATATCAGATTAGCTTCCTGGAAAATCATGCTTCAAAATAGTTGGTTGAAATTTTATAAGATCGTAAAGATATAACGCTTATAAAAAACAACTTTTTCCTTTACAAAAAATGGTGAGAGTACCTATTAAATAAAAACAAAAGGAAATTTTAATACCAACAATTTTACTATTGTTCAACCTCTAGCAAGAATCGCCCTGAGTAAGGTAAAAAACATAAGTTTATAAACTCCAAAGAAATACTTCGATGAAAGAAGCATTTAGTTGCTAAAGACAAACCATATGTTGCAAGTAATAAAAATAAAAAGTATCCCCTTTTTAAAACCGATATTGTCAAAGTTAAAGAGACAATGAATGAAGCAAGTAACTCAACACTGGAAATATCTTACAAAAACGTCAATTTATATTATGGGAAGACGTTAAATGATTTAATTAACATAAAGGAATACAAGCTTAAAGGCAATGAGATAAAGTTATTTATTGTATGAGGGACTTTGGAGATAAATTAAGCTATCAGGTTAGAGTAACTCGATAGTTAGTGTGGTTTTAAACTTTTTTTTGTAAAAATGTCGACACACATGTCTTTCTATTTCAAGAATCTAAACTAAGAAATAGTAACAGTGTTCTTTTTAGAACAGATTAAAATTGACAAATTCAACAAAAACTGCTTTCGTCTTAGTTATTTCTACTAACTATGACAAAGAAGTCTGGCAAGGAATCTATCAAATTACAACAAACAGGAAAATTAGAATTTCTCAAAATTTTCACAAGATTCATGACGCGGACGTGACGGCAATGCAAATGATAAGATTTTAACTGCAAACATGAGTAAGTTCAGTAATTCATATAAATGACAATAATTTTCCTGGAATGATAAATAGGTGAATGTAAATGGCAAAAGAAAGTTGTTTCTGAAACTTATTGACCATTTATTATTTTTTAATTGATGTACCGACCGCATGGAAGTTTAATATGTAGTTTCTGATTTTTACATTAATTTATATAAAAAACCGAAACTTTGGAATTCCATTCATTTCCGAATTCTGAACACATCAAAAATGTTCAGGGATAAAAAATGATTTTTAGATAATTTTGATATTCTACAATCTACCGCAAAACGTTGCTTTTTTTTGAAAAACATGAAAATAACGTATCTGTGGATATTTATTAATATTTGATTTGTGATGTTCATACGGAATACCAGATTACTTTAAATTAAATTTATAATTTAATTGCTAAACAATGAGCAATAAAAAAATATTAAATCGGAAAATTCTGTTAGAATTATGTCAATTCAGGATTTTGAGACTTCGGAATTATTTAGTGTCACCAATGTCAATCTCTGATGACTTAAATATCGCAGGTTAGCCGGTGTTTCCTCCTGAGTCATCGCCCACATGACTCACACATTGCTCACACGAGGTAAATGCGCTAAATATTTGATAACACGAGATTCTTTATCAATTGATTTTGCTCTAACAGACCTAATGGCGTTTACCGTTTACTCGTATTTAGCAACTCTATCGCATTTGATTGTGGGGTGAGTATAATAATTCGTAAGATGAATGAGGATTTCATGAATGTCAAAATCATCAACGTCTTAAAAACTAGACATAAGATTATTTCTATCAATCAATAGGCAATGTTGACTTATTCAGTGAAGCGGTCAACCGCATACGACTCTTAAAAGCTTCTAAGAGATATTTTTTTATGTGTTGCAACGAAATGTAATACAAGGCCAATTCGTTTTTTTTTTCGAATAATGTTTTTTGCTGATTCAATTGAACGTTTCAGTTTTTGTGGTCCAATGCAACCTACTATACAAGAATTATGTCATCAACAAATTTCCAATTGAATAACGTTTAGGTTGCCTTTTGCTCCGATATCTGTGATAATGATGCTAGAGAAGCAAGTGCTCTGGATAAGCACTGGAACTGTAATTTTTTCTGTGGTAATAGGTGCTCTTTACCTATTGTTAGCCTTTGAACAATATTTCACGTAATTTCACGTCTTTCTGTTCGAGCGTTGTTCCGTGAAAACTAATAAGGGTAAGGATCAATTAAAAAATATATTTTACGGGTGGTCTGGTCTCCTTCAAAGGTCTTTGGAAGCAAAATTCAAATGATCTTCGTCATTATTTATTAAGCGTGCATAAAAATGTCAAGCTATTGTGTCACGAGCTGAAATATAGACAGGCATCGCAAATAAAAAGGCAGCAGTTAACGCTGGACAAAGGCAGTTCGATGACTTTAAAAATGAACATGTCCATTATAACACGATTATTATATGACAGGGTGAAGACAAGAAGACGTAAAGTAAGGATGTAGAAACAAAGAACGATTGAGGTCTCGAAAAAAATACAGATAATCATAAAGTCATTCAATATAGATATGGCTTTATCTATAATGCAAAATATTAAAAAAAAACTACCACACTAAGCAACATTTTATAGACAATTAACCCGGTCTTTATTCAAACTTGTACTTGTATGAAAAATCGTCACAAAGACTTAAATCGTTAAGTATGACTAGACTCTAAGTGTGGCCGTTATTTCTAGCGCATCAGACATTTTTGTCAGATTTGTAACAAATTGTTTTACTAGTAATGTAATAATATAAATGAACAACCTACTAAAACTTATAATGCAATGCATTTCTTATCAAAGAAGATAAGAACATGCCTTTTTTATCGTGCGAGATTATATTTTTATCTCATTTAGCACACATTGTGCGTTTTTAATCAAGCAACGTTAATGCCACTTGTGAGAACCGATAAAGCGACCTCGTTTGACCTCGGTACAGTGATATCATTGTATTATTGTTGTAACAAATTGATGTAAATAAAATCGTATTGTAACTTACATAATACATTGTGTTATGGGTAAAGTTTATCAAGAAACACGTAACATTGACCATTAATAAAACAAAAGACAAACACAAACATGGGCGCAACTTCTTAAGCTAAGGGCCTCTATTCTATTGTGTTATAACGATATCGCGTTTGACGTGTTTTAGAATCGTTTATGTCACAGTCGCCATCATTGTAAATGAAATAAGAGTTATCAAAACGTTAACAATAGGAAACACGTCAAAAACGATATCGTTATTACCATGTAGAATCCCAGCCCATTACGCTTTGCACATGTTGTGTTTTCTCGCTGGTCGCTTAGTGCGTCTCTATCATGACATGACAGACTAGATAGAAAGGGAAATCGACGAACAAGTCGCGGACCACTTGTGCCTTCAGGGAGCGTATTTTGTTTTTTTAAGCGTCAATGTTACGTGTTTCTTGATAAACTTTACCCAAAACACAATGTAATATGTATGTTACAATACGAGCCGTGCAGATATCTCTTTCAAACAAATCTGTAACGATAGAGACGCACTGACCGACCAACAACAAAATACAAAATATGCTGAGAGCCATTCCGGACAAGTAATATGTATATTCTAAAATGTTTTTTTTGTAGGACAGAGAAAACAACGAGCAGACCAGCCACCTAATGGTAAGATCTAAGATTCACAGACATTTGAATTGTCGACTCTCAACTTCTCAAGCAAGATTAAATGCGTTGCGTGACGAAAACTAAATTGAAATGTATGAAAGCCCTTTATTTCGTAATGTCTTAGCCCGCTCAACATATTTTAGGATCTCTTTTTCAAACCTTTTTATAACAAACTTTTGTACTCTATTAAAATCAAAAGAGGTTTAAATCCACAACTTTTTTAAATTTGCGAATAGGTTTAGTAATTTCACCGGTTGTGTTATCCCCACACAGGACCATATCAATGCGATCACTGCTGCTTGAAGGTAGGTTGTTGGTGGTGATCCGGACGGGCCCTGCGCAAGTTCCCACCACCACTGGTTTGCAACCTTTAAAGACTATTTAAATTCAATACCGTGACGCCTCGAGCTGTGGAGACGGTGGCAAGTCGTTGCACTGACCCTACGGACCTGCTGACCTTGCTAGCTTTATTTGCCGGCGTCGCCTGCTATGATCTGTGATGTTACCCGATTTCTATTAATAACTATCGCAGCGTTATGATTGAATTATTTATATTTCGCATTGCTACACTTGGTAAGTAGCATAATTTGTGGTAAAGTGGTAAAAGGTTAACATTTTCTTGTTAGTCTGTCAAACAGACATAGAATCAAAGGCAGTATTCCTATTATAATAAAATTAATGGCTTTTTAATTTAACTTACATTTTCGGTGTGGTTCAATAGCCATTAAAATATCGGGACGTAAAAGTCGTGTTTCCACAGTAATATTGTTCACTTTTCAGTAGGCACTCGATGTAATGTTCCTACTTATTATCCCACTAACCCAAAAAAGAATGGGATGAAATTTACCAAAAAAAAAAAAACGACGCGAATAGAGTCGCCAGTCACATAAAACTGGGACACCGACCTAGATCTTTAGTAAATCCTGTTTGGACACCATTACAACAATTTTGGCCACGCATATGCATGTTGCATACAATTATAACACGACACCATTTTCGTTAGCTAATGTCACTTTTACCGGTGTAAATGGGCAGTTTAACGTGCAGTAAAGTTGCAGTAAAATCACTATTATTTACTTTCGTAAATGTTGACTCTTTCACAGTACGTCTAAACTGTACGCTAGTATACTTAAACCTCATGAGGTTACCATAGGTACTACAAACAGGAATAATTTTGTAAATAGGAATTTGAAACTTAACAAAAGGGAAATAAAGTTCAATTACCTGTGGTCTTAAATGACTCTTTAAATTTTACAACAAATAAAAATGAACTTTATACTTATTGGGATATAGTTTAAACTAAATTGCACCTACAAAGCAATTTTCTTCGATATTTTACTCGATTGCGTAAGGAGGTTAATGTTCTTGGAGCATATGTAGGTATGTAATTATGTCTATTTTTTGACAATCTCTACAGCCTTCATTTTTTTTTATGTTAAGGAGAAGGCACACGAGCTCTCAGGCCACCTGATGGTAAGTGGAATCTGAGACCCATAGACATTTTAATTCTCAAGACTATAATCCTTAGACCTCAAATGCGCTGCCAACCCTGAGGACTTAGATGGAAATTACTAGCATAGGGGCACCTATGCTAGTAATTTCACCGGTTGTCTTATCCCCACACCGGAACACAACAATGAGAACACTGTTGCTTGGCGGGTGGTTAATGGATAAGATGGTGGTAGCGATTCGGACGGACCCTGCACAGGGTCCTACCACCACTCAAAGCCTAAACGGCGGGATTGATTTTAACATACGAGGCATCGTTAGATTTCGTCTTGGTTGCGGGTTTTTTATGCCATGTCGACAATATCAAAAAATGCAGTTGGATGTTAAAGATTGCTTTTATAGTTTCGTAAAATAACATAACTGACAAACATACTGTCAAGCTGTGTTTGACCTACTTCTGCCAAACATAATGCTAAATGGAAAACATGTTGGCACGTCTTTACTGCTGTGGCCTGTAACCCTTGTATTAACAGTGTCACTTATTAGTTGATAAGAACTATTCATTACGAGTATAATGTTATTACCTAAAGAGGTATAATGTCAATGTGTTTTGCTGTCTTCCCTTATGTTAATGTGTTTGTGACACAAAAGGAACATGGATAAATTTGTTTCTTACGCTCTCTGGCAAATGCTATGAAAGAGAAGAATGACTGTATACAAGAAACAATTGTCATGTTGTGTCATGAAGCTTTAAGTCATAGTTCAAGCCCCCTACAAAAACACAAGTCAAAATCGACGACAGGAATGACGTCACAGCTGTTGTTCCATGTTTAAAATATACGGACCTTATAAAGGAATCTGCATTTATTTTAGAAATTACTATGCTTATAAATCTTATAATTGAATTAAAATATGGCGTAAATAAAAAGAGGATGCCGAAAAAACAATCTAAACCTTAAATAAGTTTTAAAATTTCAACAAGTTTCGATTCTTTAATAAACGGGTCAAAACTTACCGTATTTCGTTTTATATGCTTATTTACATCTTTTCCCTAATATATCAATGAAACTCAATTCTGTAAATAAATATAAAATAATAAAACTATAATAATTTGCGTAGATAGAAACCAAGTTTTTTTGTATATCACGTACTTAAGAAAACCCTTCTTCACTTTTGTATAATACCAAGCACTTAAGTTTCTATTATGCCGTTCAATTGTTACGAAACCTTTTGTGTTTTTGTTAAGTTTTAGTCTTTTATGTTCGTTCTTTACATTTAGCGGTTTGGTTTGGTTTTGTTGCTTCTTCTTCGATGTTTAAGAAAAGTTTATAGCGTTTGTAATATTCAGTTCAATATTTTTTGTTTCTATATAGGTTCTATTTGTTGTTTCTTATTGATGATGTGAGTGGTGGTAGGACCCTGTGCGGGGTCTGTCCGGATCGCTACCACCATAACCATTAACCAAGCACCAAGCAACAATGTTCGCATTGTGGTGTTCCAGTGTGGGGATAAGACAACCGGTGAAATTACTAGCACAGAGGCATTCCAACTTAGTCGTCAGGGTTGGCAACGCATTTGAGGTCTTAGGATTGTAGTCTTGTGAATTCAATTAATGGGTCCCCGTGTGGGTGCCGGGTTAGAATAGTGCCACTCCATGACTTCCCGTGGATGTCGTAAGAGGCGGCTAAGGGAATAAGGGCTTGTAGTACTGTTAGGCGATGGGCTTGCAACCTGTCACTAAAACACTGGTAAACACCTTAGCCTACTTGTGCAAAATGTGGTTACAGGACTATCAACAAGCTTTTTAGAGCTCTGCCTACCCCACTCAGGGAATAAAGACATGATGTTATGTAGTATGTATCTATGGGTCTCAGGTTCCACTTAACATCAGGTGGCCTGAGTGTTCGTGTGCCTTCTCCTTATCATAAAAAAAGAAATAGTTAAACGCTGATCACACAAGTACGGAATTTTGATATTTTGAGACATTTTGAGTACCGATATATTCAATAGCAATTGTACCTACTTACTCGTACATACATAGTAACATTTACATTAAATAACATCTTAGCAAAACAGAAAACAATATTGTTTACGTCTCTCTTAGCGTGTGACGGCCTACTTCATCGAGGTGCTAACTAGCGAGTGCCGCCTTTAGTTGCAACACGTGCGCAGCTAAACACGTCTTAAACTAAAAAAACAATAAGTCGAACAAGATTATCAAGCAATATTGTACTCTAACCCGCGACTGCAAAGTTCAAAATAAAATGTGGCAAATTTAGTTATTTGACTTTTTATCGTTTCATATGCGACATGGTGTGCTTGCCAGAAAATACCAAGAATGCGATATCGTGTCGATTTTGTATGAAATTCGGTAAACTTGGCACTTAATAACTAGTAAGGTTATTGTACACCCTTTTGTAACTGCGATGAGTAGGTACTTGACCGATTTAAAAATTGATTCTGTCAATTTCTTTTATCCTTACTTATCCTCGTAAGATCCGATGTGTATAGTCGAGGCAATTTCATTTAAACTAGGTACATTACAATGGTTCCATTTTCAAAGTATATATTATGCATTATAGAGTAAACTTTTTTCCGTGCGTCTAGAAGCAAATCCACAAAATCTTTCTGTTTGTAGTATGGTAGTCTATTTATACAAAATGCGAACGTTTTGTTTATTTTGTTGTCAGATATTGTTCATTGATTCATATGCATATAGGATAGGTATTTTTTATTGCGGTGTCTTGAACAGTTACTGAGAACAGCGCGAACGGAGTGGCGGGAAAAAGATTACTGAGCCATAAAATATTTTTTATAGATACACTAGCGACCCGCCCTCGCTTCGCTCCGGATTAAAGTATTATACATATAAACCTTCCTCTTCAATCACTCTTATCTATTAAAAAAAACCGCACCAAAATCCGTTGCGTAGTTTTAAAGATTTAAGCATACATAGGGATATAGGGACAGAAAAAGAAAAAAACTTATTTTTTTTAGGGTACCTCCCCTACACGTAACGTGGGGATTTTTTTTTCTCTGTCTACCCTATATGTGGGGTGTCGTTAGATAGGTATTTCAAAAATATTACGGATTTGTGAAAACAGTTTTTCGACTAAGTAATCCGTTTATGAAATATTACGCTTTAAAGCGCTAATTTTTGTTAAACTCAAGTGTCCGCCCCCTACAGCAAAAACTACAAGTACTAAAAATCTGAAAAAAACTTAAATGAAACAGCATAACAAATTTTAAAGGAAAACTATAACGACTAAATAGACATCATTGGTTCTTGAGATACAGGCGATTTAAGTGTTTATACCTATCTACTAAAATCATCTAAGACGGCACCGATTGACTTTAAACATAAAATTACTTATCACATGTTGATTTTTATGTTTGTAGTACTTAACGGCTTCGGAACCCTACACTGAACATGGTCCGACATGCTCTTGCCCGGTTTTTACATTATTTCCAAGTTCAATTGACACAGATTTTACAACTTAATCCTACTTCCTCCGCAACGCCCTCTAATATCTTTAATATGACTTGTTTCCTTATTAATACCCTTGACATGACT
The DNA here is from genome assembly GCA_949316455.1 of Acleris holmiana. Lineage (NCBI taxonomy): Eukaryota > Metazoa > Arthropoda > Insecta > Lepidoptera > Tortricidae > Acleris > Acleris holmiana. The sequence goes on along the minus strand of OX438780.1, from coordinate 12,843,833 downwards.
TTACTTTATACCCTTAACAATACTTTATACTTTTTGTAGCACTCCGACCAACAAAAAAATATTTGTACTTCCTTTGTCTTGTTACCATTAAACTCCAAGAAGAATCCTTGAGTGCTTTCCTCCTATCGACATATCGTATTTTAGGCCCCAAAATGGTCTTAACCTTTTGCGAGCCGTGTAAACGCAACAATAAAGTTTTGTCCATTTATGGTCAATGAAAAATTGAAATGGACAATCAGGGTTACACGAGTAGCTTTAGAGATCCGCAAACAGTTTTTTTAACTCATACGAATATAAATTTAATTAGATGTGGTATATAGATAAGAGCCCCAGGGAAGGACATAGGATACTATATGTCCTGAGGCAATAGCGATATAAGACTTCAACGTGGAAGAAGTAGCGGAAACAGCTAGTTTTTTATGTTTATGAATAATACACATAAGTTACCAAACTAGACATAATAATTAGCACTTTAAAATGCACTTTTAAATAAATGGCTAATTCATATCCACATAATTATGGACTCTCATAACTTTGATAGTCTCGTTTCACTTTTTTTTTGTATTAAAGGTATGCTTTATTTTCGAAAGGTATGCTCACAATATTTATATGCATTGAACCAATATTTTCTATTAAATTTTATTTCATTTCTAAACCATAACATTCTAAATTGAACCAATTTGCTGTTTTTCTCTATTTCATTGGTTAATAAGTCACAATTAAATGTTATTGTCGCTGATCCCATTAACAGTACGGTTGCACACCGGAAGTTACAGGTACAAGCCCTCCTTCCGGTGCATTTACTACCGGATGTGGCGCCATATACATCAGATGCTCCGATTTATTGTCAAGTGTCGTGTGAACAGAATAATGGACTGCTGATCTATATTCGGAAGGTAGGGAAACTTTTTCAAACTCGCAAGTCTTAGTGTAACTCCTGCTACCCGGGACCAACGGCCTTGACGCGCGATTTTCCGATATTTTCCTTAATATCTTTCAAACGGAATACAGTTTAGTAAGTTTAATGAAGGACTAGAAGACGCCCGCGATTTCGTCCGCATTCAATTGGTTTTCCGCTGCTACCCCTATGTGTATGTAGACGACACTATTAAATCACAACTTGATAGTGTCGTATATGTAATGTCAAATAGCTCGTTTATCGCTTTTTCCCTCGGGAATTGTAAAATTTTCCGGGAAAAAAGTATGTCCTACCCCGGGACCTAAGTTATCTCCATACCAAATTTCATCTAAATCGGTTCAGTAATTCCTGAGATTAGCGCGTTCAAGCAAACAGACAAACAAACTCTTCAGCTTTATATATTGTATATTTTTACAACGGTAAACAGAAAATCATTGGATCATGAAGTCGTTTTGATTCTCATCCGAAATGACATAATACCTACCTATCTTAACTTTTGCAAAAATGTACAAAAAATCCAGTAAGTTATCCTCTATAAAACTACCGGTCATTTTTTTCATATTGTGTTTTTGTGTTCCGTTGATAGATATTAAGGAAAATGACAGAAAATCGCGCGTCAAGGCCGTTGGCACAAGGTTAACCTATTCAACGCCTTACTTATCTAATAAAAAATACGGAAAAAATTTCTTCATCTTTACGAAATAACATCTCTTTTCATTCGTACCTGTACAACTAACTAAAAAAAAATTCAGTAGCAAAAGCAAATTAAATCATTTATTATTCTCTTGGTAATAAGGTTGCATTTGCTACAGGAGTTTTGTCTGAGATACTGCCATTTGTGTTAGCAGAGCAGTATAAGTGTCGGTAGAGTTGCAGGCGTTGTAAAGGTTTAACGCAAACTTCTAATAAAACCAAACTAGAGCATGTCGGACCATGCTCAGTGTAGGGTTCCGAAGCCGTTACTATACAAACTATCCCAAAAGTCCCAAAACACAACAATTATAAACTTATTTAAAGTTATTTTGTGCTGTGTTATTATTACTTATAGACGATTTTTAGTAGGTATGATGAACAATTTAGCCGCTTGTATATCAGGAGGCCCATCAAGTCTACTTAGTCATATAACGAACTTAATAGGGAAACTCGATTAAGTTCGTTATATGTGCTTTAATTTAAGATATTTTTTTTTTTTATTACTAGTAGTTTTAGCTATATGGCAGAGGGACGTGTAACTCTAGCGAAAATGTCACTTTTCGAGTTAAATATTTTCTAAATGAACGCTGTACAAAATAGTTTTTAAGGGGTGCGCCAAAGTTCATATAAAATTGCAAATTAGATTATTGAACTCCGAAAATGTAGGTATCTCATACAATTTTACATCATAATGATAACTTCATAAAAATATTTCTCATACAATTTTACACTATCCATATTAACCATACACCAGGACCTGTTTATTTTCACCATTTAAAAATATCCAACTGGTAAATAAGGTTAGGTTAGGATAGGTTTGCTTTATAAACGTCCTAAAATCAGAACGGTTTCTGTAAAATTCACTTTAGGGTATGCGATGATTATGATGAATAACAATTATGAACAAAAAAAATATGAGCAAAATTTTTCGGAGAAATAATGAGAGACCAAAATATGAGCCAATATGGACCCTTTTTTAAGAGCTATCTTGACACCTCATTCGATATCATAATGAAAAAAAATCGTTTGCTTTACTTGTGCTTTGTTGTTTTGTTTTAACAATTTTGTCGGGTTTGAACGCTAATTTACAGCTTTGTAGTTCCTACCAAGAGTCTGTGAGTAACGCCGCGGGCTGATAAACACGGCAAAATTTGAAGGGTTCCTTGTTGTTTTGACAAAAAACAAAGACCCAAAGGAACCCGAGCACCAAAAACCTCACAAGTAACCCTAACGCTCTCGATTCCGCCGACGATCTCGTAATTTAGCCTCATTGTCCCCTGCGACGCTATAAAAAGCCTTTCCCCAAGAAAGCCATACAAAAAATCCTTCACCCGAATCGCTTCAACCTTTCATTATCATATGTGTGTGTAAACATGTAAAAGTGATGAGAATGACTGCATTTGGTCTCACATATTGGCATCGTTAGTGTGCGTCAATTTTTAACCCGACCAAAAAGAGGCGTGTGCATGTCGTAGCTGCCAAACGGATAGACCGATTTAGACGCGGTTTTTATAAAAAGAAAGCTTGTTTAATTGGGATGGTTTTAAGTTAGTTTTTATGAAAATCGGTTGGGCCGTTTAAGAGATATCAGCTGTAAAGGGGTCGCTATTACATCAGGTATTTTATCTACACTCAGGCGCAATGAACACGGGTCACTTTCTATGGAAAATCTGTACTAAGTGACTCGTTTTCATTGCTCAAGAGCAATCAGAGTCAAGACTATATTTGATAGTGTAACAACAGTAAATAAAACAAGTGTGGAATTGAACTTTAGACCAAAGGTTTAAGATTCAATGTTGAATGGTTTGGTTTTAAGAGTAACAGCGTGTTAGTTTTGAATGTGCGAGTTGTGTTCTGATATTCGTTGTGTCGGCTTCACCACTACAAATAACACCGCAAGCCTCAAACGATTTAACCCATAACTTTATTCCACTCACGAGCGAGATCACAATGGATGATAAAAGCTCCTGTAATGGTAATGTTGCTGTTACAAAACGAACTCTACTCCGAAAGAGCTTAAAGCTTAAAATAAATTGTACCCAAACGAAAACAAATAACAAACGCCAAGACAACGCTTACGTTAACGCGTCGTTTAAAAAAAAACGAAATTAAAGCGACGTAAGATTGAAAATTGTACAGACCCGTTTGACAATATGGGGTAAAAAATGGCCGTAAAAGAAATTTATGTGACAAAGAAATTACGTCTTTATTGTTCACAGTGAAAGTATGTTTTTGCTGCACGATGACGTTTTGTAATTTCAGTGAAGTGAACAATGCCTATAAAATTTTACACCTTTTACTGTTTAATGTTTTTTTTTTTTATAAAAATGTCGTTCGGCATCTGATGTTAAAATCTACAATAATATCGAGATTATTCTAGATATTTATACAAGTATAACGTTCAAATATGGAAGAAATAGTATTCTGTGGGTTTGTTGGATACCAGTGCGTCAGCGTTAAAAGTAGATACGAACTTTTGTACCTTGTCGCTTTACAGTGACGTAATTCTCAAACAAGTATGTCAAAAAGTTCATGCGATAAAATATTATACAAAACTACGTTTAACGCTGACTGACCTACTAAAATTCATCCCTAAGTTTCTCACGATCTTTACCAATAATAATATTTTTAACAGTAACTAGCAATAAAAAACTGAATAAAAAACCAGGACAAATGCACTAGGTACTGCAAGACAAGCGGTCTAGCCCATTTCGGACCGCCTCCTCCCATTCTAGACCATAAGCTATAACCAGCCACCAAAGACAATGAAAACAAAAATACAACCATAGATAGGTAGCAACAAACTTATGTTTGCCGCTATATGCATCGCTGGTGTCGAACGAGTCGTATAAAGTCAGTTACGTGACAATAAAAGTTCCACGTTTCAACACCGCTTTAGATAAGTTTGTAGAAAAAAAAAAACGTACCCATTTGCCCGTCCGTTGGTGCGTAGTCGGGAATTTTTAGGCCTGTTACACACTGTGCGGCTCAATGGACAGTTGACATGCTTTTTTATTTTTTTGTAACATCACTTGCTCACAATTCGTTCGCACACATTTTTTCACTGGTGTTGCTTAAAAATGTCATAGGTACCTTAAAAGAAAACAAATTTGATAAATAAATAAAAAAATAAAGCAAATTAAATGGAACAAAAGTGGTTTGAGTATTTGATGATTATATATTTTTTTATCTAATCTTGATTTAGATTTTGAATACCTAATTAAAGTGGTGTACGTCCAACATAATTGTTTGTGTGTGCTAACGCAGCTGCGTCAGCTTATTAATAAAACAACTAGTTGACATTTGGCGGATATCAAGATGATGTCAAAATGGAAACGCGGGCCTGTCAACTTTGTTTTCTCAGAGCTCACTATCGCGTGTGTAAACAGCTTTTTGTGTATGAAGTAATTTAGAAGTTATTCATATGAAACCAACTCGTTAAAAGAACATAATAACAGTATTTTGCCATCCAAAGTGGCAATGCTTCCAACATTTTGCAAACGATGCCATCTAGTAGCGGTTTGTTATATTATTTTTTTATTAGTATACTATAGTTTTAATTAATCTACTCGTAGTAAAGGATATTTTCAATTTGATCTGTATCTGTCCCTAATAAAGAACTAATATTTAAATGATTCAAATTTCATTAGTACATTTAAGTTGTTGGTAAAGCTCTGCCTACCCCACTCTGGGAATGAAGGCGTGATGTTATGTATGTAATTTCATTAAAATTTTCAAATAACATGACTTTACTGTAATTTACTTATTAGGTACTTCCAACGATTGTTTTTATATTATTTTTACTACAAAAGTAATGCATTAGCAATCCTTGTGAAGATTAAGATTAATGTAATGACACAGGTAGAATAGGAATTTCCTAGCTGAACTAAAAATAAAGAGGAATTTAGTTCACATCCATCTATCCACCTGAGAGCGCTATCGAATTCGCAAACACCGTACCAATATTCTATATTCCAAATTAGAAAGCGGAAATCGATGTTTATGGCCAAGGAAGAAATAAAAAAATATTGACGTCAGCACACACTACAACAATGTAGGGCACCAACGCAAATACGAGAGATGTTTGTTTGTACAATGTCAGACAAACCATTTGTTATTAAAAGCTTGAATTTGAACAGTAATGCCAATCAAGCTTTTCGGAAAAGATGCATATTATTTAAATTACGAATCTTAGACGCGCAATGAATAAACAACCATTAATTATGAAAATAAAAATACCCTTTAATATCAAAAAAAACTGATGTGCTTAACTGGCTGGCAAAAACAATAAGAAGCCATCGGCCGGGAGTTCACTGTGCGAGAATAGAACGTTCTATATTTAAACTGGCCGTTAGTGAAGCGCCGCGGGAACTGGCATTCTAAATTTCATTTATTTTTATATTTCGAATCCTGTCGTTTTGTCACGTTCAAGGTCGTAGTTCGTCAGTCAACGATTCGAAACTTAAATCTGGATTTTGTTTAGTTTTTTACGTGAACAGTCTAACATCTGGTGATCATTGTGCCACAAACGTTATGGTAACAGTAGTTTTATTGCCTTTAAAATGAGCTATTTAGTTTTGTTGCCTAAACAAACGTGGTTTAGTAAGGCATTGGAACAAAATTTGTTAATTAAGATAATCTTGCCTATGTAGGGCATTTAAATAGATAAAAACTACTACCAAATTGAGATTATCTTTGAAACTCATCTGTTCATCGAGGTCTTGGATCCTCTACAGATTCAAAGAGTTCAATGCGGCATTAACTTTATTAAATTGAACTTTGTCATTATCATGAAGGTATATATCGCACCTTCGGTAGAACAAGGGCAAAATATACAATGTGACTAAAGGGGCGATTATGCCCTTGCTCACTAGAACAAAGGGCACAATGTACAATGTGACTAAAGGGGCAATTGTGCCCTTGTTCTACCAAAGGTGCGATATGTATACATGTAAGCTCTTTATTGCACAAACATAAAATAACAAAATAGAAAACAAACAGAAACACAAAGGCGAACTTACACCTTTAAGGGATCTCTTACAATGTGGTAGTTAATTATTGTAACGTATTTTCAACCAACAACACATTTCAATCAAGATTCTAATTAGGTCCCGAAATAGGTACTTAAAGGTAATTCATTTACGATTCCTGTAAACCAAAACCAATGCCACTATAACTTACGTGGTGACAGACAGACAAATTGGTTTTCTAAATCCTACTACAGTATTGGGTGACGGCGTATCTAAATATACTTTCACCATATTGCTAACATCTTATTGGTCTGGTTTGTCTAAATATGGTGAACGATGGGGATTTGTGGATGAAAACTGGAACTTCACAAGTAAGTTTAGATTTAATTTTAAGGTACATGTCAACTTAGTACCTACAACGTATACGAGGCATGTTTTAGATTATATTTTGTATTGCGTTGACAGCTATCAAATCAGGCCTTTACGTCGACGCCAGTATAGTCAAAGTAGAGAGTTGACAGAAGCGCATGGAGCTACCCCAAGTGCTTCTGTTTAGTCCGCAATAGAAAACACTCTTTTACCGAACAATCACCCTCGCGTGTGATATCCACTGGCTTGTTTCTCTAGTAAACCTATGGAAGTGCAAATAAAATTATTCGACATTACCGAACACACACCTTAACAGGAGTGGGAGCCAATGCTTGGGTGGTTTTAAGTAGTCATTTGTTAAACTATTGCATTTTTTTAAATCCTTGGGCCCATAGAGATCTATGCTCAAACGTGACGTAGCTTACGTCACATAAATGAATCGAATGTTTTAAATAGAAATAACTATGTATACGTAATTTACGGCAATTTATCCGTTGCCAGGGTAGAATAGTACCACTCCATGTCTTCCCGTGGATGTCGTAAGAGGCGACTAAGGGATTAAAAGCTTGTAGTACTGTTAGACGATGGGCTTGCAACCTGTCACTAATACACTAGTAAACATCTTAGCCTGATTGTGCAAAATGTGGTAACAGAATTATCAAGTTTTTTAAGAGTTGATGGTAATTCTATAGCTCTGCCTACCCGACTCTGGGAAAGTAGGCGTGATGTTATGTATGTATGTATGTAATTTACTGCCAAAATTTAGAAGTTGGTGTCAAATCACAAAATAACATCATACCGAAATAAACAAAAAAACACGAGAATATCGTTTCGTTTGAAAACGTTTAAGTTCATCGTTTACGAGCTAATCTAAAATATATATTCAATAATAGAAACTTTATGAAACTAAATGACCATTCGAGTATTTTTATGCGTCGCAGCATGGGTATCCGGTGAAGTCGTAAACGTTAATAATAGGTGATAAACAATCATTACTAAAAGTTATAAAAGGTACTGTTAACCATATCTTAAGAATACATTTTTTTTTATTTTAAATGCATCTTTGGATAATCATACACAGTTTAAAAACAGTAATACACCATTAAAGACAACGAGGTGACTTGGAGAAAATAAACCCGTATCTGTACGTTTGTAGATTACTATAAGCTATAAAAGTTTTTTGCAGCATCCTTTTACCATAGATGTTTTAAAATGAAAGACCGTCAAACAACGTCGACCGTCTCAGCCCTGAATGTCAATCAGTTTAAAAACCGGTTGGATCAATACTTCAGCAGTACAAAAAACACTTGATGAAGGAACAAATGGATACAGGCATTTATCAGTTGTCCCAACTGCCGCCTGCTACATAAATAATAATAATAATAATAAAGTATAATTTAAGTAACTCTCGCTTTAGCACTGCATAAAATTTTAATGAATTAATATACCTACTAATGCTTTGATGATTTGTTCATATACCTTGCCTATGTGCCTTCTATGTAAGCTTCTAAAAAAGATTTATTTTAAGACGTATTATTTACGTTTTTATTAATATTAATAATCTTGCCTATTTCCAGTTTATCTGGGAAGATGCTTGTTTAGGTCTTGCATACACTTCTGTCAGCTGTCATTTTATAATTATTTTTATACGTTGACATCGCATTACTGTTCTTACGTATTCCACTGCGTTGAACCGCGTGCGCTTGGGCACCGTTATACTTATAATTGGGAAGGACCCTTAACGGGCCGGTCACGACACGACGTCATTATTAGCATATGACATATGTAGCTACATATGCATCGACGACGCGTTAGCCTAGTTGGTAGTGACCCTGCCTACGAAGCTAGCGGTCCCGGGTTCGATTCTCGGTATTTGCAAATAATTATACAATGAGCGCGACTATTTGTTCTGAGTTTTGGTTGTTTTCTATGTATTTATCCATATGAGTAAGTTTATCGTTGTCTAGTACCCACCAAAGTACCTACAAAGCTAGAGCTTAGTTTGGGACTAGGTCAATTTGTGTGAGATTTGTCAATTTGTGCCCCTTATATTTTTTTATATGCCTTATGCTTCGTATATAGCATGTTTTTAAGTTATTCAAGTATTGCAGTTTTTTAATAATAATATTTATATACTAGGACAAGCTCGTGGTTATATGCGAGTACGTAGGTATGAGCCTGAGGTACCTAGGTACTACACTTGGGAGCAAAGAAACTGAGCCACTTAGTACTGAATTTCCGTAGAATGAGGCTCGATTTTTTTGCTTCCAAGTGCATTTTTTTAACTGTTTTGAGGAAAACATCTGTCCCAAAATCGCAATACGACACCAGTTCGTCTTCGAACTGTTACAGAGGATGAAAGCCAGGGACAGTCCTATAAGTAACTCTTATAAGACCTTTAACAATTAAGCTACTCACGTGCGCTCATTCATCCAATGATAAATTAAGACTAGGGTATAATAAGCAACCTGTACTACCACTTAAATATGAGTAAGAATTATAAGAAACACGTTTTTAACGTTTTTCCCGAGTTACGTCATCAAGTTATACGCAGCGATCGCACGTGCTTCTGCGCAATGCCATCCGTATCGATCAGGGATCTACTTTCCCCACAGGAATTCGATGATCTGCCGAACGATATTAGAAAGACATTTACTTTTTTAAACTCATTAGTAGGTATCTTACCTCAATAGAACCTAATCTAACTTGGGTGAGGGATAACCCTAACACTTATGGAGGTAATAATTAAAAAACTCCGTAATGTAAAGTTGCCGCTTTAAGGTCCGACAATACTGATGACTTCTACATTGTTATTTTTTCAACTGACACTTATATCAAATTCCACAGCACAATTAAAAACAATATATCGGAAACTCTACTAGTGCCCTTTCATTTAAAAAGCTGCAATCAACAAATTAGAACAAAGGTATACTTCTTGATAAGCGATCGTGAATGGATCCACACATCACATAGTTGCGCACTAAGCTGCGCCTGGGCACGCTCGATCATTGCGTCACGCACACACGCTACCGACTCTATATTTGCATAATAACCGTCTCTTACAATGTGTGGATTAGGAATTTTGATTGAGCTATGATTAAACAATGGCATTCATGTACCAAAGCTCTAAACACCTGATCACGTAGACAAAACAAAACTTTCACGTTCTAAAACGGTAAGTATGTGCTAATAAGAGTATAAAATTAAAGACAATAACAAAGCTAACGCAATCTACAAGAGTACAGATAAAATTGTCCATAGTAATAATCCTCAAGGCTAGGAGACAAACACGACTTGATGCCCTAAAACAGAACCGACTCGGTTTATCCGATGGCAAACAATAGCGGAGTATTATCATATTTATTCAATAATCATGTGTCCCTTATAACAAGATCACTGCGTAGGAACATACTATAGAAATATAAGACGTACAGTTACATTTAATGCAGTATTTAACTCGCAATAAATGATTCTTAGTTGAAAAACGTTCCAAAAGTTGCATGCAGTCACAAAATATCAGTCTATATTAATTACATTATACCGATTCCAAACCAGGTTAGTGTAAATTCCACTTAGATCTCACTATGCGCGACAAAGAAAATACAAAGAACTCGTAAAAGAAATGTACCTATTTACCAAGACATAGCATTACCTCTAGATACCTACGTCAACATTTCCGCAACAGTTAACAATCGGCAAATCGTTACTCATTAATATGCATGCTGATATACGATCAAATAACATCTAATGATCTATTTGTAAACCCAAGCCTTTTTTCTCATCGGCGAATCTAAACACAAAGCCAGCTTCCTCTACGCTCATTCTTATTCAGATCAGATGCATCATCGCCGTCGCTTCTTTTCACACGATGCTGGTCTCAGTTCTAACTCTAAATGTCATTTTGAAGACAATTAATTCACCGTTCCTCTCTAAAACTTGTGTCTGAAAAATCGTCTAAAAGAGACGACCTAATCATAGTTTTGTGCTTGACTATATTTTCATTTTTATCTATCAGTTAAAAGAAATGACCTTGCACCATTAGAAGCCTACATAACGGTGTTAACTGAATTTCATCACCACATTACTAATGCAAACGTGATCGCTAATGCAGCACAGTTCTCGTTTCCTGCCGGTTCGCAGAACGCCGCCGCATTTTTAATGAATGGAAATTTAGAGGAAAATGTGTAATCCTCATTTAACGATCACAAATTGTCTCTCAAACTACAGCATAATGGAGATAACCATAACTTTCTTCTTAATCTGACAGTTACAGATAACAATTTACTATATCCGAAAATTCTCACGGCCGTTAATTAAGTCACTGGTATTAATTGAACATATGAAAGGGTTAATTTATTTGCCAAGCCATTCTTATAAAATCACTGTTATGTTAAATTCTGTGAATTTCAAAGAAGTCCTAAAATAACAAGTAGATAATAATAGGAAAATACTTCCGTGAAATAAAACCTAGATAGATCGAGTTTTTGTGCCCGAAAATTCCAACTTTTTTCCAATAGTGTAAAACGAGGTAAGTTTACACACACATCCTAAAATAAGGCATAACTTGTTACAAATAAGATCAAGTATTCAATAAAAAAAACGTAATTTTCTATTGGAAATTACTTTGGTCTTATTATTTTATTAGTAACATATTATATTATGCTTAATTTTAGGTTGTGTCTCTATTTACCCCTTAGTGCCTATTTACCCCGTTTTACGGTATCTAAAGCAGGTTAGAAAAACACGATTATACACAAACGAGTAGATCGTAAAGACCATAATCAACGAACACAAGTAGATAAACCAACAGTATGTCGAAATAAAATTAAAGAAGGAAGTCCAAAGCATTCCATTCAATTGCGATTAATTGTAGTAATCAAGCAATTGTCAAGAGGATTACATTGCTGAAATTAACAATGATAATACAAGACAGAAAACATTAAACGCTAATGAACCTAAAGCCCTTTGCAGTAAAGTCTGAAATGATAAAGCTAAAGAGGATATGTAACAAGAAACGTAGGATGGAGTAAATAGTGGTGTTTCAACGAACAGAAACGTATAGCGGCCATTTAAGGTTTAATGGCGCTTGTAAAGTAATTGTGGACGAGGCAGTAAAAAAATATTCAAAGGTCTTTATAGTCAATGTGAGAAGCACAGGCAATCGAGGAATCGGAGGAAAAACGTGTAATAAATTAACAGTGTACAAACGTTGACAGTGGCAGAAACAACGTAACACAATTAAAGCAAATATTTTAGCTTCTTTCGCTCATACGATTTTGTTTCTAAGTAACACGTTGTAACAAGTTTCACATTGATTTAAAATAATTATTTCGTATAAACCTTCTTTCAACAAAATATTAATGGATGCGCGAAAAGGAATGTAAAACCACTATTTAAATTTATACAAAAATAGTCTCTAAAATATCACATTCATTGTAATAAAGGTCTATTACGTTTGTCACGCTACGTAAGACAATACAATACGAGTACAAACTCTCAGTACCTCCAAATTTCCTCCGTGCCACCGTAAAAATGACTCACAACTACCAACACCAATTAGATACACAATAACCGTATCCAATTCTATTTAATCTATAACACCATACAATTCTCCCATGACTGATCCAGATTAAACGAAGGTCGCGACCTGTATTCATAGATGATGTCACATGATTCAAACAGCAGGGTCCATTTAAAGGCCAGAACAGCAGCCAATTTATGATGAGCTGCAGGACAATAAGTAAATCCCCTTTGGGTCCTAATAATGGTACAATTGAAGAGACAGGAGAGGTCAGACGTGGCTGGTGCGTTTGATAATGACGGGTGCATTGTGAGCAGCGTTCGTGGAAATGTGACGAGTGGGAAGAATGGGGACGAACGACGCGATTCCGCTAATAAAGTTGTTTAATTTTTGTGACCAAGGTCAGTTATCACCTGAAATAGCTTTGACTAATATGAGTAATCACAGCGTCTAGTAATAAAATATTCAGGTTGGAGTGAATCATTTTACGCTTAGGGATAGCAAACTAACAAACAAGTGATTTATTTATAATCTAATAATTGGAGATGGATTGTTACAGCGATTAAACATGTCATGGAAAGTAACAAACTACGTACTTTTCTTCTTTTAAGTAATAAATAAAACTTTACAAAACAATAAACCATTCGCAATTTACCATTCGCTTTTTGCTTAATCGATGTATCCATCAATGATCTGTTGGCATAGTTTGAGTAGGGTTTGATGGTAATGCTATCTGTTGAACAGGTTGCACCATGGTTCTTTTGTAGTGCATAGTACAAACCCGTCTGGCAGCGGAGCGTGCATCCCGTACCTGCGCATGCGTCCGGTGGCGAAACCGCGATTGTTCCACGCTAATGCGCCATCGATATTAGCTAACTATGCAGTTGAAATCCTAGTAGAATATAATAGAGTAGACTCGAACGAGTACATATTCATAAACTGTGAATGTTTTAAGGACCATCATTCTGATAGAGACGACAAAATGACTAAATATAGAGACGCGACTAGAAGTATCTACATGCAGAAAGAAATCTTACTTCCAAAAAGGACTTACTTGCAGGGTGACGAATCAAGTTTAACTTCGTCGTTAAGTTTTAAATCTACAAACATTAGTTTAAATAGTAGTAGGTAATTGACGACGTGTCGACTTCGAAATGTGTCCTCAACCCAACTAAATATGCGTACATAGCCTCCTCATTTAAAGGAAACGGTTCTGTTTAATTATGCTCTTCAATGTTTTTTCTCATTTTTTGTCAAATTGTTTTCAACTCGCCGATCAGAATCGTCATTAGCCGCGTCATGAGTCATCGGAACGCCTACACAACACGTGGCGTCTTATCTGTTATGTTATGTCAACTGGTCATTAACTGCGCGGTTGTGGATAGCAGCCAAAACATTGCCAACGTTAACGGCACTCTGTTCAAATAAGTCTGTGGCTACTTTGGATTTGTGGGTAAATATGAAAATATATAACCTTTTCATTTGTAACAAGTAATAACAAAACATCATGATTGCAAACACCGAGTTTATTATCATGTTTGGTTATATCTATAAATAATTAAATAACTTTATCAGAGCACCAGCAAGCTGCAAGCATAAAGGTTTCATCCACGACGCCCAACAAAACAAATGGAAGTAATCTTCAAAATTAAACACTAACCACTTAACTTAATCAACTGGTTTGTCTATAGGTAAAAATATTTTTCTTTCCAGTAGCTTTTAAACGTGTTCATTTATTATATGTGGGCAGGGCAATGAAAACATTCCTTCTGACGTGCTAATCTGGTTTTGAATTTTTTGCTCCTTTGCATGCGGCAAGTGTTAATTCTAACAATTATCAACTGTGTAACTGGCTTGGATCTAGTTAAAAACCTATAAATACCTTCTCTGCCATTTCACAAGCTGCCAAGTAATAAATAGTATTGTTTATTCTATTCCTCAGAAACATGAAAAATAAACACACGATAATACGACTTAAGCGGAGAAATCCCTTTAAGGTGTAGAGATCTTAATGATCGATTTCAAATGAAAACAAAAATAAAATCAAATATTGATTAATTACAATGACCCAATATACAGATTTGCGTAATGTACTAATTACTAAACACTGTACCAAATTTTCTAGGTATCAAAGTTTACTGTCGCCTACGCTAGGCTAGGCCTGTCTCACAGAGTGGCACTGTACATAATTTCCATGAAATGTTTATCCGATATTATAGAATTTTAAAGTACATACCTAGTAATATATAATTTCAATTATCATCATGGAAATACTTGGGTAGTTTAGTAATTTAGTTTGGAGAACGAAGGAAGGAAGTTATGTATGTATTGTATTCCTACTTTTGAGCGTGAGTGACTATGTGTTTGTTAATATAGGGAAGAGGATGTGTAAATGTAGTGCGTGTGTGTGCAAATGCTGAGTTTTTTTTCAGTATAGTTCTAATTCAACCAGCTATACCTATTTTACCCACCTATTACGTTATTGCTAAGCCATATTTTTGATGATAAAACATCCGACCGTGTTGTCATCGTCAACCCGTATTCGGTTCTTGACAATCTTAATGACGGTAATTGAAAAGCAATCAATGAACCTGTTTAAGATCAACTCAATCTTTTCCAGTACCTGTTTTACTTTAAATATCATTTAGTGTCAGGTTCAAGAGTTATAATTTGAAGTTTACTACGCGATTAAAAATCGTGTACACGAATTTGTGGGTTTGTAATGCCTGATAAGACTGGCGTAAATGCATTTTTTTTATCCTGTGGAATGATTTAATAGAAAATACATAAGAAAATATGACTCGGCAAATAAGCCTGCCTGTTGTTTAATTTGTAATAATCTGTAGTGTGCATTAAAATTTTGCATTTTATTGTACATCTGAAGCAAAATGCCAGTAATTTTCAGTATTGCTATAAAAACAACAGATGGCACGAGTTGAAATAGCTTTAATTTTTTGTATCTCAACACCGGAACGTCTCAAAATTAATCGCTACCATCCGGCAACGCTTGAGTGCCGGAAACCTCATAATTTGATAAAAACCGACAACAAGGGCACCATTCATCATGGAAAGCAGTTTTTTACACCTTAAGTGCCGTTAACACTTGTACAACGAGCAAAGAGGTTACACGAGGAAAATATGTTATAAGAATGAGAACATTTGAAGGTGAGATGTTATGAGATGGCAAATCTGTTTATGGAGACGAACGTAAAGAAGAAAAGAGAGAAGAAGTTCTTTATGAAGCAGATGACATGAATATTGAGCATGATAAGATTATATTCGAACAGAAAAAAGAGCTGATTGAAGCTAATAATGACAGCAGGAGGTTTGGCAAAGAATCAAGTCTGACATTTACTGAAAATTCGTTTGTTTATGTACCACGCGTGTTTAAATTTTTTTTTTCATTGTTGCGAACTAATTGTAACGTTTCTTTAACGTCAGGTCATGTAGCCTGGTCTGGGATTCTACAAGGTAATAACGATATCGTTTTTGACGTGTTTCCGTATTGTCAACGTTTTGATTACTCTTATGTCATTTACAATAATGGCGACTGCGACATAAACGATTCTAAAACACGTCAAACGCGATATCGTTACAACACTGTAGAATAGAGGCCCTGAGCACTATGTTTTGTTTTGAAAATAATTTCCGACGAACTCAAGTTTTAAAGGCAGTATTTTGATCTGAATCTAGAGTGTTTCAATAGTAACAAAAGTGAAATTGTTTCTTGAACTATTTTCCATGCTTATAACTGTTTGTATTATTTAGGTTTTACTAAAAGTAAACACGTGTGTTCATAGATTACCCAATCGAGGAAACAAAAGATTTCCAAGACACGCCAAGTCAGTGTGTACATAAACAAATATGAAAAGTTTTCTTACTTATGATAATAATAATGTTAGGTTAGCAGACGATCGTGACCTTATAACAGACGAAGCGCATGTGCCTATCAGAGGTTAAGTAAATGTTTGGACGGTCGGTCGACAGCTTGAGAAACACACAAAATCAATAGTGATTCATCGAAAATTCTAATACCTAGGGTCTGAACTGAACACTTTACGTAATACATCACGAGGCAATAAATGTTTGAACACTCGAAGTAGATGAACGGGATAGTACATTTAAAGTATATTATTTATTTGGTAATGATGTATACCGACCGATAACATGTGTAACTGCGTAATTATGCCATATTTTTTCTGTGAGAAACAGCAAGTAATAGTTGTCTTGGTAGAAATTGTGGGAACCTCAATAAAAAGTACCGACCCATGATGAAATTCATGATAATTTCATTCAAATTTGTAAGAGAAGTTGACAGCATGTAACCTCAAAATAATAATTGTTACGTTTCTGAATTTATTGATCACTTTCAAGTAAACTAAAGTGATTCGCCTCAGTCAATGCCTCGTCGACAAAATATACTCGTACCGACTAAAACCAGCATTTCTACTAACACTGTATGGCGTAGAGCTTGTCTCTACAATATTAGATGTCTGTGTAGTACCCTATTAGTCACAAATAACTTCTCTTTTTAAACCTTGTTCGAAAATAATTATAAACTTATTTGTACTACCGTTCTAAGTTTTGCCTTCCTTTGCTTTTAGTTCTAATTTGGACAGCCATGTTATCAGTCTATTTTGCTCCTATTAAGGAAGCTCTCGAATTAAAAACCTTAAAACAAACAAATTATTAAAAGAAAGCTAATTTCTGCGTCGCAAACGGATCTTGTGCATATTACATAATTTCCAATTCTTTTATTAAGGTCTTGCTATAGCTTTGTATCGAGGAAGGATCAGTTGCATAAATGTTTGGACCTCATTGTTGCAACTACAATACCGGTCATTGTGATATAATCTAATCTAATCATGTCGCTAATTAAAAATGTTGCCATACATTGTAATATAAATAAATGTTGCCACTGATTCATAGTTGACTCACGAATGTTAACGCTAGCGATATTAATCAAATAGATGACTCTGATTACTAAGTCAATAAAAATCATCAAATTAACACTAAAGTTGATATACGATACAAAAATACTCAAACCACTATCACTCTTATCGAAGACATTAAAGAAACATAAAAAAGATAACAGAAAACAAACCTATCATGAATTTTAAAGGTGAATAAACTCCAATTGTATCCGAAATGACCACTGTCTAACACTGTTTAGATTACCACTAGTAACTATCGATCGGGATCGACGCGGCAGCGTGGATCGATGCGCGAGAGCAACTGTCAGACGGCGATCCACAACCGTGCGCCTGCGCTTATAACCCGACCGATTTTAAAACTAGTTGAACTTTGTAGCAACCTTTGAACACTGTGCCTCGTTGATTTAGTCGGTTGTTCGAGTGTTTATACACCATGAAATGTATTTTTAGTAAAACGTAGGGGCAGGTAACAATTTCTATGGGCCAAGGGCTTGTAAATTTTGATTGTTGGTTTAAGGGCGGTTTATTGTAGAGGGTGGACGTAAATGACGGATATAAATTACACAGCCGGGTTATATATAACGGTCTTTTGGTTAATTCTAGAGGCGTCGGTTACAGTTAAAATATTGAGTATTGATGTAGAGTTCTAGATAAATAATTCATAATGATTTGGTAAAACTGGATTGCAACAAGTTTACGTTAGATGCAATAAATATCTGACAAGTTATGTTAATCAACACAACATGTATATTGCTAAACTGATTTTTAAAAGTCAAGATTCGTATGTTAATATGATCGGCTCCACTCACACCAAGATACTTTTTGAATAAAAATAAAATTCGTAATATTTAGCGTTTTGTTTAGCGTTGAGAATTTTTGTGACTTTTATTTAAAACAGCATCAAAAAGGTATAATGCGAACACTCCAATAGAAAAAGCTAACTGATCCTACAGAATAAAGCAATTCTCGTTATCAATTAAAACACATTCAATTCTTTGGCATCATCATTATTTAAGCGGAAAGACGTCTTCTGCTGAACTAAGGTGTTTCTTAAGTATCTCCTCATCATAACTAACCGATTTTACCATTAACACTTGCTAGATTTATAAGTTTTATAACTATTCAATAGATAGACCCCCAAAAACACGAAAACCCCTACTTTCATGACCATGCGATTTGTCCTAATCGGTACAACCGATTTTCATAAAAACTAGCTAAGAAGCATTCCGATTCAACTAGCTCTCTTTAAAGCGAGTCGGACTCGCGCACCGAGGGTTCCGTACAAACTTATAAGAATGCAAAACTGTATTGCCGTTGAAAAACTGTCGTCACCATACATCGACATAGGTCGCGATTAGTTTACCAACTTAAAATAAGATTGCAACCGCAATATTTTTTTTGCGATGGAGCTACCAATTAACGATTTTTGGGTTTTTTCCTTTACTTGAGCTCTAAGACCTTCCTTCTTTCCAAATCTCAGGATTCTAGGTCTATGGGAAGTACTCTAATAAATTTTGATTCCCTTGAGAGTGTCGAATACTTATACCTTTTTTGCGGCATAAACGGCCGTAGAAATACCTTCAAAAGACTGTAGACCTGAGTATACGGTTTGAATTTCAACTCGATGCTACACGCTTTTCCGAGATAAAGGGTCTTGACAGACTGATGGACGGACGGAAGGATGGACGGACATCAAAGTGATCCTATAAGGGTTCCGTATTTTTCTTTCGAGGTACGGAACCCTAAAACGCATCCAAATCGGTCCATCCGTTTGGGAACCATGGCGTCACAGACATACACACAGATACACAGACACAGAGATACACAGACAGACATGTTAGCATCAGCTATGCAAGCCCCTCTCGCTTACCCTGGCGAAGTAAGAAGAACGCACTCGTAATCGGGTAAGCTGGAACGATAAAAAACTAATTTCCAAAGCATTCTAAATCTGTAATTCTAAATCGGGCGCGTTTGGTGATCGATCGGATCAATAGCACGGAACAGTGCCTGTGTCAACGCTCTGCGCGTGCGTCGGGTCCTTGTCGACTCACGTGAACTATATGGTATGGGGCTTATTTTACAATTTACAGTAAAGCCCATAAGTGTGGTGGCTAGTGATGAAACACGTATAATAAATCAATTAATTTACTCAAATTATGTAATTACTCGGTGCATAATAACTTACCATAATTTGGAAAAATATATCCACCACACCATATTATTGTCGTAGCTAAAATATGGTAGCTAGCGGACAGACAGGACAGTGAAAATTAGAATAGCATTGTTGTAGTTATGGGAAAGTGATAAAAGAAAAAGTTGTTTATTCAGTGAGTTGGCCGTAGGGGCACTTTTACACGTCAAAATTCTACCAGCGCTTCCCGAGAGGAGACTATTGCTGAGAAGAAACGCCACAAGAAACTCAACGTGACTGCAACGCGTGATTTAGTATTTTTAATAAATTATACATAACATCCTGTAATGAGAAATATACAAAGTGATCTAGGATTGTAATCGGAACGTACAAAAGACATTTTAACGTGTGCCTTCTTAATTAGGCAGCTTTATACGACACTGAATTCGACTCACCTGCCTGCTGCCTAACTGAGAAGGCACGCGCTACAATGTGTTTTGTACGCTTCGACGGGACTTCTTAAACTTGCCGGATAAAACTTCGCCTTTGAGATCGACGCGTGTGTTGAGAGAATAACCTTCGTGTTTTCTGACCAAATCCCAAACAAATATTAATTCTACGCAGAACTTACTGGTAAAAACCAGTTAAAATAAGGTACAACAAAAGACCGCCGTCATTGCGCACAATAAGAGTAAGTAAAGGGAGGATCTACGGAGCCGGCGGCGTCGGCGATGACGCGCGAGCGCGACCGACGCCGTCTGGACGCGCCCGCGCGGCTATACCATAAAAAATGCTACACGCCGATTCATGCACAGCCTAATGTAAACTCTAAAGTGTTCGAAGAAGGGTGGAATTAGCTTAGTAGCCGTTGGAATTAGTTACTTTTTAATTTAGGGATGATATAAACTTATAATGAAGTGTAGCTTTGAATGTAGATAACGAGTAAGCAGATAGGGTAAGCCGAGCAAAGACTGTGAGATAAGGGAGTTTTTTATTGGTTAGGACGTTGAGGTGACGTTAGGTTAGGTTAGCTAGCAGTTAGCATGTATTAGTTACATGAATGCCTATCATGGTCGTGTTTGTTGATGAGTATACGTGGATAAAACAACATGATGCTTTATCCACTGAAGTTGTATTTTCTCGCTTGTCGCACAGTGCATCTCTATCGTGACAGACTGTATAGAAAAGGAGGTGTGTGCCAAAAATCACGGGAAATTTGTGCCGATGGATGCGAGTGACGCAAAACCTGCTGTTCCGTGGAGATCCTTGGGGAGGCCTTGTGCAACAGTGGACATTAGGCCTGACGGTAATTCATATCAGCTGAAAGACGTCCACTGCTTGAAAGAGAATTTCTTCTAAAAATATGTTTCAAAGCTCTGTCTATGGTCGAAATATAGAACACACACTGAACAGTGTGGGAAAAGTGTTAACATCTGTAGAAAAGTCGAATAAATAAAAATAATCCGAACAATATTTTCTTATCTACTTCGAATAACTTTTTTAAACATTTAATTTTATTTTACAGATTAAAGTATTATTACATATAAACCTTCCTCTTCAATCACTCTATCTATTAAAAAAAACCGCATCAAAATCCGTTGCGTAGTTTTAAAGATTTAAGCATACCTACATAGGGATATAGGGACAGAAAAAGCGACTTTGTTTTATACTTTGTAGTGATTAAGTTTATACGTACAGTCAGCATCAAAACTAGTTAAGCAGAATAACATGCTCAAAATGATCTAGACACGACGTCCTTTCCTTTTGACAATAGAGTCGAGTGCAGATCATTTTGAGCTCTTCGGTTGCGTAGATTATTTTTCATACGTCGGTTGTTGTCCAGTTAAGAAAATAATTTGAGCAGAACCAACAGTAATCGTAAAATAAGGTAATTAGTCCTAAAACCATGGTAATAAGGTTGAAAATAAGGCTACTCGCTCCAGCGGGCAAGTACCATTCAGACAAAACCACTCCTTTTATTAAGCCCAAGCGATACGCTTTCAGCGCCGGCAACGAAACATAATGCATCTCAAAATAAGAAGCATCACCTTCAACACATAGATTTAAAGTTTATTTTGTAACGGTTTGTGTTATTTGGCTGCAAACCTTTGTGAGCGCACGTGGCGACGTGTAGGCGACAGACAATTTCACGAGTGGTGAGCTAGGTCATGCGTCAGTCTGTTTGCGCATTAAGCTAAACTTTTTATGTTTATAAATATATACAGTCTTGTGAATTTTATTAAAAAGTGGATACATTTCTATGTAGTCGACTGTACAGGGAGATTTGGTTAATAGGTAATATTTTTTTAGAACTTTTTGTAGTAAATACAGTCCGTAGCATCCGAAATTCGAAAGTTTAATTATTTGTACGTATCCTTTTTACATTCAGTTTTAGTGTTGTTTAATTTAAAGTGATTTTCTAAAAATATTTTTTGACATAAGTAAGTTTTTTTTTCCAAACCTAGTCCTTAATAAAATTATTTTTTTAGTCATATCTTATTAAACGAGCAATATTTTTATATACATATTTGAAGTTTATCACGTTCTCGGAAACGGCTCGGGAAAATTCTGTGTCTCCGATAAGTTGTGTTGGCGAGTATATGACATTTATAAACACGTCACTATCACATTGTGAGTACCTAAATAGAGTCGTCTTCATACAGCCGCGTAGAGCTCGGTTGCCCAGGTATTGCATGTAAAAACAAGGGTCCTAGTGCAAAAGGGTATAAAGTTTTCCGAAGATCAATTGAAAAAGGGTTTAAGTCTAGTATACTCCGTTTATGTATATACCCTTTTTATTACGAGTTAAGTCGACATTATACCCTTTTCCAGGGACCCGCCCACCGGACCCGGCCACCCATTCACTGATAAAAGCCTTTGAAACACTAACCTCTCAATAGAATACCTCACTAAAAGAATAACTCTTGGAACGAAATATATGACTAAGTTATTTGTTAAACTAACCATACACTATAAGGGAAACCCTAACAGCTAAAGCACAGATAACCCTTATAAATAGAGCTTTAAAAAACATAATAATAACTTTTCTAAGTAAAACCCTGAAAAAACCCATTCGAAACCCCTTGAATTAAATAGCGGGTTTTAAAACCAAATCGAACAGCTTTTAAGCGATACGGCTTTTCTAAGTAAAACCCTTATAAAAACCCATTCGAAACCCCTTGAATAGGACCCCAGAAATTAGGAAACTCATAATTCTCGTTTAAGGTATATTCTCAAGTAGCAAGTCAGTGACCTTATTTGATTGAATGAACCGTTTCCGTAGAACGAGATAAACCAACGGCAGGCAGATGATTCACTGAGCATCCGCTGAAATGACTATAGGGTTAGTAATCCAGACTACCTACAATGGACGGAGTTACTGAACACTTTAGTGCTTTGTCAGTTTAACGTCACATTTGAACTGCACTAACCTATCAAAGGCTTTAAAGCGACAAGGTACAGAAAATATGCAGCTTACGCTCTAAGGTCAAAAAAGTTGGCCACATTCAATCAAATTTTCTATGAAACTTTCCCATTGTGCGACGAAAATTAGCCATACATTTTGTAAGTATTTTCACGTTTGATGTTTGTATGGTTAACTACGCTTAACTATGGTCCAACTATTTGGTCCTTTTCCATATGTACAGTCCCGGAATGAAAAGGTTTGTCACTTTTCGGCTCTATATCAACGAGGTACGATCGAAAAATGACAAACTTTTTCATTCCGCGACTATACAAATTCAATATACTACATATTATCCGTATTTTCCATACAAAAATAAGCACTTCTCTGGGTCTTGTTCTTTTTGTATCTATGTAATTTTGTATTGTTGCGAATAAATGTCTCTTATCTTTTTAAATCTTATCTCATGATTATTTGGGTTCCGTACCCAAAGGGTGCCAACAAAACCTTACCTAAGCGTCCGATGTCAGCCCTTCTCTCTAGTAATAGCCCTTCTCTCTCAACTTTAACAGAGTGTGTATTTCTATACCCACTATAACAACAAATTTAATCGTAAAGATATTAAAGTCCAACTCGTACGCAGCCGGTTTTTAAATTACCGCAACACATCTGCCGAAAATTACGTCACTCAAAAAGTAATTTAATTACGCCGAACTTTTGCCGCGTAATTTTGGCAAAGGTATATCATTAGACCAAATTAAGACCTTTTCGTTGTAGGAACTTACAATTCGGTTGCTTTTGTTAGACCTTTGAAACGGACGTTCCCAAAATACCAACACGAAAATCACGAAAATCAACATTAAAAAATGATTAGTTTTTTATGATAAGGAGAAGGCACACGAAGACTCAGGGCCCCTGATGTTAAGGAATCTGAAACTCTTATTTGACACAAGACTATAATCCTAAGACCTCAAATGCGTTGCCATCCCTGAGGACCAAGACGGTATGCCTCTATGCTAGTAATTTCACCGGTTGTCTTATCCCCACACCGGTACGCAGATCATTGTTGCTTGGCGATTGGTTAATCAACATTTCGAACCTGATGTTTTGTAAATCTGGTAAAAAGGGTAGTGTATTTTACTGGTGTTTTCGAACTAAGCGCTTTAAAATACATGTCCTGTTTTATACACCGAATGTCAAATTAATTCAACACAAACATCATATCACGTCATCGTCGTAATAGGCTCCAAATTTTTCACCTATAAAACATCGTGAGAAAATCGTCGGACATGATACAAATTAAATGCGGTTATTTAAAACTCGTTTTTCCGTCTGTTCGTGTACTATTAACCCATGCGTGACCTTTAAACATATCTCCAAGTTAATACGTTATAACTCTACGCTTAATCATTATGCGTATCGTGCATCTAATGATTAGGAACCTACCTAAGCATTATAGTTGTGGCGTTTGGAAGATTATAAGATTTAAAACATTGTCATCATTAGAAGAAACATTTTTGTACTTATTTATACGCATTGATATAATCATAATAGGAGTTATATTGTTTTATTTGTGGCAGTTCCGTAGTGATTTTGCCAGTGTCAAGTGAGAATACAATCAGTAGATAAAAAAAAAAAAGCCCGTCATTTTTCAATCGGCCATCTTCTCTTCCTCAGTCATATTGATTATCTATTTGAAACCCTAGGTACTATACATACAACAGGAATACTATAGTCATGACTTATCTGTTGCCCGCGGCTCCGTCCACATAGAAAAATAAAACATCATAGACTATGTTTTATTTTTTACTCAGTGATCATATAGCATAATATTGGTGAAAGATTTTGAGTTTATTCGTTACACGAATCTTCTTTCTTTATTATATTACTAGAGACCAGCCCTCGCTTCGCTCTGGGTTGAAGTATTACACATATAAACCTTCCTCTTGATTCACTCTATCTATTAAAAAGCCGCATCAAAATCCGTTGCGTAGTTTTAAAGATCTAAGCATACATAGGGACAGACAGCGGGAAGCGACTTTGTTTAATACTATGTAGTCATAGTGTAACATTACTCAGCTCAAACCACGAAATAAAGTTCTTGGAAAAATATCTACACTAAAAACTTAAGACCGGGTACATTATAGCAACTGTAATTTTAAAATCCATAAAAACAACAACAAAAAATGAGAACGAGATTTTAAATTACCAAAGAGTGACGTGACGTCACTGTTGAGTTTATCATAACATAACTCCGTATTAGCTATAGTTTTTTCACTTCGTAAAAAGGAACTGATTTGACTTGACAGTAATTTATCACATTTGTTTGAATTTGCCTGTACTGTGCAACGGCTATAGGTAATGTTTTCAAAACGTGTGTACACGTGTAGTGTCATCAGTCATAATATATTGGAAAACTTTATTTTCAAATATATCTGACTCATCTCTATCATTAAAGGTATTAAGAACGGGTCAAATATTTATTTACCTAAAATGTTAGTTGCGATATTATTGGTGCTGCCGTATTCTGAATGCCAATTGACATTTAAATATACATGTGAAATAGCAAAATTGGAGCAATTTTTATTTCGTAAACTGATGACGTTTTTTTTGGTACTGAACTTTAAAAATAATATTAAAAAGTTAAAAAGAAGAATATACCTAAGAATATAAATACAAACTCAAAATAGCTTAATCCAAAATTACCTGGAAGACCAAGCGTTGCTCGCGTTGCAAAAGGGTTAAATACCGAAATGTTTGACACTCAGCATGGTGTCAGGTTTACTAGCGTTGACGCTGGTTACATTGCTAGGTTTATCTAATCTTATCTTAGTGTTGGGGTCCTTACGGATACACTTTGGATCTATGTAATCTTTTGTGTAACTACCCCTCTTTTTTAGCTCTTAGTCCAATGCTGCCTCCACCCTTTCCAGAAAGCGGATAGTGGAGTGCGTTAAAAACGTTTGGTTCTGGGTAGCCAGCCATAGCCTAGGATTTTCATTGGGTGCGCCAACGTTCATACAAAATTGCAAATTAGATTATTGGAACTCCGCAAATGTTTCTCATACCATTTTGTATCATAATGATCACTTTTCATAAAAATATTAATAAATAAGGTTAGGTTGGGTATGTTTTATAAACTTCCTAAAATCAAAACGGTTTCAGTAAAAATCACTTTAGGTGTTGCGATGATTATGAATAACAAATTATTAACAAAAAAGTATGAGTAAATTCTACAACAATTCCTTTACTTTTCAGGCTGTCCGTCTGTGGAACTCCCTCCCTGTGGAGCTGCGGCAGGCTAAATCTTTACCTGTCTGAAACTACTTGAGCACTTTTTGTCGCAGTCTTAATTGTATTGTCTCAGTACATTTCTCTCACTATGCATTTCTGTCGTGTGGCTGCATTTTTTCCCTGATATGGATGTACTCGTATTGACATTAATGTATGTATTTATTTATTACTATCTATTTATTCATATCCCCGTGTGGGTGCCGGGTTAGAATAGTGCCACTCCATGTCTTCCCGTGGATGTCGTGAGAGGCGACTAAGGGAATAAAGGCTTGTAGTACTGTTAGGCGATGGGCTTGCAACCTGTCACTAATACACTAGTAAACATCTTAGCCTGAATGCAAAATGTGGTTACAGAATTATCAACAAGTTTAGAGTTGTTGGTATTCTGTAGCTCTGCCTACCCCACTCTGGGAATAAAGGCGTGATATTATGTATGTGTATGTATTTATTCATGTAAGTCATTATAATGTATTAGTTTGTATTAGTATGTATTTGATTATCTATTTATTAGTTTGGTAAGCGTTTATTTATAGGTATATTGCATTTTATAGCTAGCATAGTTCCTTGTTATTGTTCGAAATTGGTCTGCACTACCTACGGTGTAAATTGTTTTAACTTGCACCTTATCCCTTCTAAGGTTGTCTGGAAGAGATCGCTAATCAGCAATAAGACCGCCTGTTGTTTACCTGGGTCTTCTACATTGTGCAAATTCTGTGTAATATTTTTATTTGGTGGACAATAAAGTGTTTTGTATTGTATGAGGAAAAAAATATGAATAGTCATTATTATGAATACAAATCGGTAGTTTTAAAACAAAAATAGGAATAAGAATTACGAGAACCAATGTCGACCCGTTTTCATTCTTACTTTGGCCAGGGCATCACATGGTTACATTACCCTCCTTTTTAGGGTAGTCGGTTAAACACAATTCTCGAACTCATAAAGACATAAAACAGCCCGACAGCCACAAGCCACAAGCGTACAATTTAACAAGCCTGCGACCTCCGGCCCGTTATCCGACGCCGGTGCAATTTCTATTACTCCAACCGCAAAAGCAAATAGTTTTGATTTGATCGCCTAACCGCAAGCGCTTGCGCTACCATAAAGGTTGCATTGTTCGACTTGCATGAGCCCCATAATTCGTAAACCTTTAGGGATTACATACATACATAACATCGCGCCTTCATTCCCAGAGTGGGGTAGGCAGAGCTACAGAAATACCAACAACTCTAAAAAGACTTGTTGGTGATTCTGTAACCACATTTTGCAAAATCAAGCCATGAAATTTACTAGTGTATGATTGACAGGTGGCAAGCCCTTCGCCTTACAGTACTATAAGCCCTTATCCCCTTAGTTGTCTCTTACGACGTCCACGGGAAGACATGGAGTGGCACTATTCTAACGCGGCAATCACACGGGGTCACTTTAAGGAATTTTAGGCTTGAAACCCTTTTAGGCTTATTTAAAGGTTCCAACTGATATACAAGATGATTGATTACTTCAGAAATTTCGGTTAGGTTGGCATGGTATTATTTAGGAGAAAGTCATGTTATCAGAATATTGAATGACAAAATGAAGACTTACTCTTTGAAGTCGGCATTAGTTTTTGATTATATTCATTTTTTACCCCAACTTACAAGTGTGATATTTTGGGACATACCTAAAGTGCTAGTGTCTGTTAACTTAACATCGCTAATATCTTCATACTTTAATATATTAAACCGTTTTATTCACATACAGTGCGTTGTGGACTAATAGGAAAAAATACGGCTTTTAACGATTAGGAAAATCCACATTTTCAGTTATGTCTTTTTAAACGGCAATAAAATGAATAATAATTGCTATAGCTTGTTATTGGGAACTTTAATGTACAATTTAAACATAACAACAAGTACCGAAGAAATTTAAGTTTATGTTATAACATGTACTTATATTTAATGTTATTGCAGGACTTAACAAGTATGATAACAATAAACGTTAAAGCGACCATTGTGAAAGCTACAGTACAATTCCAAAAATCGAGACCTCGCTAAACTTATAACTTAATTACTCATTTCACCCACTTACCCACATACGATATTAAAAATTGCGTTACAAACGGACATAACAATATATCCTTTTGCTCAAGCGCACACAAATCTACTACACATTTCGAAAATTATATCTACACAATCGTGTCATGCAAATGTCACCCTATATAACAGTGCCACAAAGTTGAACTTACAAGTCAACGCAAGTGATATAGGATGTTCAGAAAGTGGTGAAAATAAAAAAAGATGGCGGCGGCTGGCGCCGGCGCTTGTTTCGTTGCGCTTTTTGCAATTACAAGCAACGTGTACCTTTACGCGTCGCAAGTATTGCTAACTCGATTAAGGCTGTAAAGTGTACTAATAGTCAGTCTACCATCTAAGCTTATCGCGTCGAATATATTTTCATCAAGATAACCATAAGCCTACCATGCGTACCTACGAAGATTGCGGTCCCAGGATCGATTCCCGGTACTTTGTGATGAACACGTTTATTCCCGGTTCTTGGTTTTATTTTTAAGTACGTAGTAGATAACATCTATACACCGTGGGCCCGAGGAACCCGAAAGATTTTATAACCA
Organism: Acleris holmiana; assembly: GCA_949316455.1. NCBI lineage: Eukaryota > Metazoa > Arthropoda > Insecta > Lepidoptera > Tortricidae > Acleris > Acleris holmiana. Next base: position 12,814,991 of record OX438780.1, on the reverse strand, counting down.
CGCATTCCGCAGGTCATTAGGAGCAAAAAATGTTATATGACCCCAGTCAAATTCGGCTCAGTTTTGAAGATATTATGAAAGTGTCACATACATCAAAGTGTCACCACCACTCATTAAATTCATCCTGTTTTGGAAAAAATATCGTTACCATTTTTAAGGCATAATTTCCATAGAGAGCGATAGTTACCCAAGTTTTAATAATCAAAACAAAAAAATATTTTTTTTGCTGAATTTAGCTTCATATATATATTTTTTACTCCTAATGACCTAAGGAATGCGTGGTTAAATCTTTCTGGTTCGTCGGGCCCATGGTGTATAAGTAGGTATGTTTATCGATGCATAGTCCAAACGGAGAGCTTACTTCGGGCCTTTGTCAATTTGTGTGTGAATGTCCCCTAACATTTATTTATAACTTCTGTTTGCGACTTCGTCCGCATCGAGCATCCCAAAGGAACAGTACTTTTTTCGTAATAAAAGGTAGCCTATGTGTTTATTTAGGTACAATCTCAATTTCAAATTTTATCTAAATCCCCCTTCAGCGTAAATGAGTAACATACATACTCATAGACACACGTACAAACTTTAGCTTTTACAATATTAGTTTGATTTATTAGCATAGATCGTTATCGCGTGAGCAAAAACAAATGTGTTATAGAACACATATAACAGATTGTCTGTTCGGTAAAAAGGAATATTATGCCTACACATTCTAAACCTCTGAAAAGTTCTTCATATCTTACACGACGTTTTCTTTGGATAGACATAGTCAAAGAAAAATTCATAATAAGCCAGCAATGTTTTTTTTGTTTTAAACGGATTTATTTAGCTTCACCGCGTATATTTGTTTGTTAGTGGCTGTTAGCTTCAAATCTTGCAATCGATTTAACATACATGTATTGAGACCCCGTGACCATGCAGATGTACGATACCTTCGATCTTTAAATCCTGATGCTGTAGATGGTACTGCTTAGTTTATGATTCATAAAAGGTTTTAAAACCCGCTTATCATTTTTATAATTGAGGATGATGATACTCAGTATTTAAAATTATCAACTTTGTATTTTTTTCGCTTCTGTTATTGCCTACTTGTCATAATCTTTGAGTACCGTCAAATCGTATTTGCTCCCGCGATAACGATGTATGCTTATTAGAGGCAGAACAAGTTCTAGAGCATTCTTCCGTTGGGTGTAAACGCACTATCACCTGAGCACTGTGATGTCGCAAATGTCGTAATTTAGTTCGGAAACTCAGTGCCCAGGCTTAAAAATATCCGTGCAAATTAAACTTAACCAAAAGTACTTGGCGCTGGAAGTATTGTGGTAGGGTTCCGTACGTCCGAATTAAAAGCAGAACCCTTATAGGATTAGGTCTGTCTATCACAGCTAAAAAACGGAACCATCCTTATAGGATTACTCGTATGTCCGTCGGTCCGTCTGTCACAGCCAAATTGCTCCGGATGTACAAGAAAGATCAAGTTGAAATTTTGTGTACATGTGAACCAAACACCGAAAGTGTAGCGTAAATCAAGGAATTGGAAATTATGGGGGTAACCTTTGGTGGTAAATGAGAAAAATGAAAAAATTTCAAACCGTACCATGTGACACTTAAAATAAATAGTTTTAAAGTTATTGATGAAAATTGATGAAAATTGATGAAACTCGACCATCTCACCCTTATCTCTGAAACTTTATCTTTTGAAAAAATACAGCATAGGTATAGTTCTTTCTCTATCCATAAATTACAGGAAAACGAAGAACTCTATGTACTTAAAGTAAGATAGTATATTTCACGGAACCATCTCCACGCAAGTTCAACTCGCAATAGTCCGGTTTTTTGTATTATTTTCATAGATAGAACGGACTTTTTAAGATTAAGTGCACGTTGGGGTAATATTAAATTGCACGACAATTAACTTCGCGATTGATGAAGATAATTCCACCGCACACTGGAGTAGTTTTATTTTAGGTTCCATGGTTTGCGAGAAGATTTTTATCTTACGTATAAATAGCTGAAGATCGTGCTTATAATGTACTTAAGTATTTACCTATTCTTTATGGCTTGGAGAAGGTAAAACGGTAAGGTAAAACGAGCGCACAGGCCAAAAAAGCTTGCCAACTAAAGGTTGAATTTAAATAAATAAATAATAATAATTATAAATATCAGGGGACAATCTCACACAAATTGACCTAGTCCCAAACTAAGCTCTAGGCTTGTACTATGGGTACTAGACAGCGATAAACATACTAAGATAAAGAAATAAATACTTAAATACATAGAAAACATCCAAGACTCAGGAACAAATACTCGTGCTCATCACACAAATATCTGCCCTTACCGGGGATTTGAACCCGGGACAGCTGGGTCACTCCTAACTAGGCCGACGTGACACCATGTTGTCGTTTATTTAGCACGTTATTTTTTAAATGAGGAGTTTTTAATAACTAATTTAGTACATGTTGCCGAGGGTATAAAGTATGCGACTTATGGAAGAGTCATAAAGAGCCGAAACATAGTAATGTAAGAGTTCACAAATTGCACTTCCTGCCGAGGCAGACATAATGCTTTTGTCAACCAGGGCCTCTATTCAACTGCGTTATAACGATATCGTGTTTGACGTGTTTTAGAATCGTTTATGTCACAGTCGCCATTATTGTAAATGGCATAAGAGTTATGAAAACGTTGACGATACGGAAACACGTCAAATACGATATCGTTATTACCGTGTAGAATCCCAGCCCGGGGCGCGGATCATATACTTGCCGCAAAAAAAAATCTGTTCCGTTCGCATAAACCGGTTTTTGAAGAAACCTTTACATAAAGTTCTTTTTAAATTAACCGGTAAAAAGCTTATAAAAACGGTTTGACCAGACGCACGTGACGCACCATAAGCAAGCGCCGCTTAGTGTTTTTACCTATTCAGTGCAAAACTTTTGGTGTCTCGACTCGCTGCTCGTGGATTAAACCGGTTAATTAATGTTAAAATAATGTTATCAAAACATTCGCGTTGCCTGGAAAAGTTCGGAGCAAAACCGAAATAAGCCGGTATTAACCGGTATTTATTAAACCGGTTCCGAGCCCTGTTGTCAACTACTGGAAGGAAGAATATTTTTCTTTTTAATAAATTATTTACATAATTAGTATGAAACCGGCCAAGAATAATTCGTATGAAAACGACCAGTCAAAAAAGTGTCGTTTTTTGACCGCATACCAGACCAAAAATATTCTTGTTTCCAAGCAGTGATGAGAAAAATAGGTAAAACGCACGATTAGCGACGCCATATTTTAATTTTGTTTACTGAGCGTATTTAGCTAGGTACTTACATAAGAATTTTTTGAATCTTTAGTATCTTTATTGTCAACTAGATTTTGCGCGCAACTTCGTCCGCGTGGAAGTCGTTTATAGCTATTCTCTCGGGGAATGTTCAATTTCTTACCCCCCCCCCCCCCTACAGCCAAAATTACAAATCTTACTAAAAATCTGAAAAAAAAACTTAAATGAAACAGCATATAACCAATTTTAAAGGAAAACTATCACGACTAAATAGACATCATTGGTTCTTGAGATACAGGCGATTAAAGTGTTTATACCTACTAAATCATCTACGACCAATTGACTTTAAATAGAAAATTAGTGATTACTTGATGATTTTTTTATGTTTGTAGTACTTAACGGCTTCGGAACCCTACACTGAGCATGGTCCGACATGTTGCCCGGTTTTTTTTAAGTAAATACTGTTAAGTCGTATCGAAAATCAATATAAACGATCAACCGCATCTAGCTTAACAGCCACTCGATATATATCGCATCTTCGGTAGAACAAGGGCACAATTGCCCCTTTAGTCACATTGTACATTGTGCCCTTTGTTCTAGTGGACAAGGGCATAATTGCCCCTTTAGTCACATTGTATATTTTGCCCTTGTTCTACCGAAGGTGCGATATATACAAATAACCGTTATTAAGGATCTATTAAGTCGCTGTATTGTGAGACCAAAGCGCGGCTGTAACCGCAAAGATACTGTTCGGCAAGAAACGAGGTTTAGCTATGAGGAAGTAAGTTTTGCGGTCGATTAACTAAGTGGCAGATCGTTCCTTTACTATCTCAACCTCTCCAAGCACTCCTGTTTCAAGAAGAATAAAGACTACTTTTCTTTCAAACTATTCGATCAGATAAGAGGTTGAGAAAGTAAAGGGACGAAATAGTGATGAGTTCTGGGGAGGAAGACAGCCTAATCTCGTCGAAGTCCCTAAGTACAGTCAAGGAAATAAATATATATACGTTCCCAAGACGTAAAAAATATCCATACACCTTCATGCCCCTGGAAATAAGGTTCATGTATAGGTACATATATTCTCCGCGATGGCTGTATAGATTTTAATGCCCTAGACTTTGCACCTATACTAATATAAAAAAAGTATGAAAATAGTCTGTCTGTTTGTTACTCTTTCGGGTGTTTTCCAAAAAAAGTAGGTACCTACTTACCTATAGTTCAGGACAAAAATTAGAAATTCATTTAAAAAAGACCGGATTTAAATCGGATCACACACACACACTCACACACACACACTTACTCGTCAAACTTATAACACCCCTCTTTTTGCGTCGGGGGTTAAAAATATTAAAGACTCGGTAATTAGTTTTATGTTATCCCGTAAATATTATGCCATTACCGCGTATCGAACCCAGGAGAGCTAGCATCGTAGACAGCGAAACAACCAACTAGTGTAAACGCGTAAAGAAAAGTTTGTTCATCATCACACTCATCACTACCACCAGTGACCACCACGTACCTAGTAGGTATGTACTTATAAAAACAAAATCGCTTCTGGCTGTCTGTCCCTATGTATGCTTACATTTTTAAAACTATGCAACGGAATTTAATGCGGTATTTTTAATAGACACAGTGATTCAAGAGGAAGGTTTATCCACTCGTGGACAAATTATACGGGTCAGATTGCGTATTTCATACAAACGATAAAGGACCTGTTGTATGTTGTTGTGTACAAAAATAATATGGAGCTTACATCAAATATCAAAATATAGAATGTCGAACGGTCTATAATGTGTTACAAATACAATACAACAGGGCTGGTATTCTACACGGTAATAACGATATCGTATTTGACGTGTTTCCGTATTGTCAACGTTTTGATAACCAAGGTAACGGCACCAATACTCGACAAAGGATACTGACTCTTATTCAAAGAAGAAAAGAGTTATTCATTTGTTTTGCAACAATCAATTTATAACCCTATGATCTTTGAATTAGGAGCTTCTGTCCATGATTGGTGCATGGCAGCTATAAGTGTCGAACACTTATATCATGTTGTTACCTTATGTCATTTACATAATGGCGACTGTGACATAAACGATTCTAAAACACGTCAAACGCGATATCGTTATAGGGCGTTTTTCAAAAAAGTGTTAAGGACACAATTAAGAAAATTTAACTTTTTCCATTTCGTCACGCAAATTAGCCATACATTTAGATACGTTCATTTTCGTGACGAAATGGATAAAGTTACATTTTCTTAAGTTTGTCCCTAATGATGTACACTTTTTTTGAAAACCGCTCTATAACGCAGTAGTATAGAGGCCCTGGTCATTTTTTCAAGTTTTTCGCCTATACAAGCCTAAAGCTTAGTTTGGGGCTAGGTAACTCTGTGCGAAGGAGTCTCCTGATATTGACATGTTATCAGAGACAGTTTACTGGTATATCGTTTTAATGTTACATTGCTGTTAGGTTTATCGCAGGCATGCTTGGCAATAAGCATTTTACAATATAGTCCATTCGCTTAGAAAATGTCGCTACATCCACACGCACTTGTGGTTACATACATACGAAACATCACGCCTTCATTCCCAGAGTGGGGTAGGCAGAGCTACAGAAATACCTACAACTAAAAAGATTTGATGGTCATTCTGTAACCCTATTTTGCACAAGCAGGCTAAGATGTTTACCAGTAATGTATTTAGCCCATCGTCTAACAGTACTACAAGCCTTTATTCCCTTAGTCGCCTCTTACGACATCCACGGGAAGATATGGAACTATTCTTATGTCTTCCCGTGGATGTCGTAAGAGGCGACTAAGGGAATAAAGGCTTGTAGTACTGTTAGACGATGGGCTTGCAACCTGTCACTAATACACTGGTAAACTTATACTTACACTTATCAATTTAAACAAAAAATAAGAACACTTCGGAATATTTTTTCTTTAATAATCGTAACGCATCGGATATTGTAATATATAATGATTAATATCGTTATCGTAATGGCCGAATCTTTGCATTCTTAGTTTTAACTAAAAATGTATGCGTAATTTATACAAGGTACGTAATAGATCGCCTCGGAGTAAATTAATATTTAACCACCGGTTGTCGTCACGCGGGGCCGCGTGAAAACTGTAATCAAGTGGGAAATAAACACACGAACAAGTGCCAGGTGGGATCAATGAATGGTTCCGTGCATGAACCAATAAGAATCAGTTTTGTTCAAAATATTGTTATAAACAGGAAAACAGAATTATTTTTATTCACATATCGGGAACTGTCAAAAAATCTGATTAAAAATTAAATACCCTATGACTTATCCTGGCACCTTAGTTATCTCCATGCCAAATTTCATCGTAATCGGTTCAGCAGATTTCATAATGGCGTCGTATACGATGACAGCCGCGGCTGTGTTTATCATAATTCACCTAATTATTATCAAAAAGAAGAAGAAATCGCTTCGGTAGTGAAACGGCTCAGCAACTTTATTAAATTTCTACGCGCCTCGACCAAATACAAGTTAAAACTGGTCGTTCTGCCCGCGGCACGCTCGGATACACGTCCAAATTACGCGAGGTACGCACACTTAGGCGCCTTTGAGCGTGGTCAAAAGACCGACTCTCGACGGCTCGCCGCGCGCCGCTCGAACGCTGCTAGCGCACAGCACGTGAGCGCGTACGAATTTGAGTAAAATAGGTGAGCCGTGTGTGCCTCAACTCGAGGCCTCTAATTCGTACCCACCTTTAGACTTACAAAAATGGTAGTCTTAATTTACTTTTTAAATATTTACTTTCTTCCCTTAGTATATCAATTTCAATACAGTTTTTGGAATCAGAAATTTGTTTGTCCTTCTACCGTAATAGTTTTTAATATATCAGTTAATAATAGAACAGAATAATAATATAATGACTTAAGTAGTCGAAATAGCCTCACCCGACCTTATGGGTTTTCTCGCAAGCACTATACCAACGTAATTATAACAATACAATACAATACAAACATTATTTATTGAACACCACATACAAATACAGCATGAAAAGTAAAATACAAATAAAAAGTTACTGAGTCAATAGGCGGTCTTATTCCTAAGTAGCAGAAAACCTTACAAAGAAGAGAAGTTGCAAAGGAACAACATAACACTTACATACCATCACAACTTAATCATGCTATGGCTACATTTCTTAACCTCCTAAGACCCACCATACAACGAAGTTTGCCAATGGAATATGAACCACATGCAATTACATGCATTACAAATGCAATAGAGTCAATTTTCTAGTTCGATAGTCTCTCATAAAAGCAAAGAAAAACCTATTTTATTTCATATGTAATAGGTATATTTTCTAATGAACGTCTTATGTACATTTTTGTGCGAGAGGTCTTAGGAGGCTAAAGCAACTCAGGTTTTTAATTTCCTACGGAACTCTAATGACCGTGCGATGTTAATGTGCGCGTGAGACTAAAAAAAAACACAGTACTTACTTTCAAATGATACGCTTGGACGTGTAAAATGCTGCTGACAATTTGATGAGGGTTTTTCTTGGAAATTGTTAAACGGGTTTGGGTAAAGTCGCTCAGTGAAAGGAAAGTACGAAGAGGAAAGCGCAGATAGTTTAACGACACGTTGGCCTAGTTGGGAGTGGCCCTGCCTCCGAAGCCAGCGGTCCTGGGTTCTAATCCCGGGAAGGGCAGATATTTGTGTGATGAGCGCGAATATTTTGTAACCGAGTCTTGGATGTTTTCTATGTATATAAGTAGGTATGTATATGTCTATATAAGTATGTTTATCATTGTCTAGTACCCAGAGTACAAGCCTAGAGCTTAGTTTGAGACTAGGTCAATTTGAGTGAGATTGTCCCTTGATATTTACTTATTTAATGTTGTGTTATGGGCTGACTGTACTTTAAGTGCAGGTATGTAGAAACCGGGAAATGGTTGTCGAACCTTGTTCAAGGGCCGGATCAACGCATTGAGGTCTTAGGATTGCAGTCTTGAGAATTCAAATGTCTATGGGTCTCAGATTCTACTCACCATCAGGTGGCCTGAGTGCTCGCTCGTGTGCCTTCACTCATCATATAAAAAGGGCAGATATTTGTGTGATGAGCACGAGTATTTGTTCCCATCTTAGTCCTCAGGGTTGGCAGCGCATTTGCTTAGGATTGCAGTCTTAAGATTGTATTCTTGAGAATGCTTATGTATATTGGGTCTATCCCACTTACCATCAGATGGCCTGTGTGCTTGATTGTCAAAAAAAGGTGCTGAAAATTTGATAATGGTATTTGGGTCATTCTACTTTTAAGCGCAGGTCAATTTTTTGACAAGTGCTCTTCAAATAATATTTTTATAAAAACGTTAAAGTGCTCGGTTTTGTAATTTAATATTGGAATAGTTACACAACTTGGCTTACATTTAAAATTATCACTACATTTAAAAAGTCACTATAATTAACTTTAAAGTAGGTAACATAGTGGTCACGCATGCCCCCGCCATTTGTATGAAAAAAGTTTATTTACCGCTGTGTTACCAACTTTTCCTGATAAAATATTAATAAATTTAAAGTGTTTTATTTTGAACTATTAAATTTAGTTGTTCCAGTTTCAAAATAAGTCAAATTTACGTGAATAAAGGTCTAAAAATGCCTTTAATTTCACCAATGATTATTATGCGCTAAAAAGTAGAATGACCCATTTCTTGCAAATGGTTATTACAGTGCACGTGGATTTAAAAGTCATTTCATTTGGGTTTGGCTGAAATCGGTTACACTAGCATTATAGTATATGAGAGTGAATGAAAGGAATGTGCGGGAAGATTTTTTATGGTCATTGATTGATACATTCAGTGCAAAAAAGTTGATGGGATATTTGGTTCTAAATAATGTCGGATTGTTCACGGACGGAAATGTTTGTTACTACTGTTATTAGGTATCATTATAAGTTACGTGCTGCTGCCAAATAATTGCAAATACCTATTAAGTACTACAGAAGCGGTACAGAAGCGTTACTCACGCTATAAAAAATACAATTCCGCGGTAATTAAAGAATAATAAACGTGATTTATTGTTTAAAAATGCCTCTCTGTCGAACTGATCGAGTGGGCGAATTCATACGAGCGGGCTCACTCGCCCGGTAAAGCGGGTAAGCTGAGAATGCACGCCGTTCGTACGTTCTTACACGAAAACTTAAACTCGCCGGTTAATAATTGGTACGTCAAGTTCAACAGCGAGTTGTTTAAGATCACCTACAAGAGTTTCGTGCCCGTGCTTCTATTTGTTTGTTTAGTACATTTATTTGAAGTATCCGAGAAATTCTTTGAATACATTAAAAGCCGTCATCGTAACGTCTCTTGGGTCACTCAGTAAAACCATGATTTTAAAAAACCAATCATCTTAACGGGTTTTGTGGCAATTAAAACCTATTTCTGTATGAGTTTTCTTTCAAGTATAATTAAGAAATAAATAAAATAAAAACAGCCTTTATTTCCTTAAGTTAATTTACATTTAAGTTTGGTTCTAGTCTATTAATTATCTATATAATACTTTAATTAAGGGTCTTCCATTTCTGGATGAAGGCCTCCTCCATCTGTTGCCATCTCACTCTATCTTGTGCATCTCTCGTCCAGGTTTTTCCTGCTATAGATTCGATGTGTTCTCGCCATTTCTGCAATGGCCTGCCTCTATGTCTTAAGTATAATTATAAGTAGTGTTTATTAAACCATTTTTCTAAGAAACTGTATCACGTTTGTCTCCTGGCAGACCATCCAATTACGATTTCAATCAAACTAAAAATCGTCACGACTAAACTACTGCCGTCCTCAAACTAAAAAGCCGTTAAATGCAACAGGGTCATTTTGAGTTATGGCCAAAAAACGTTTGAAACTATGTCTCTACAAACTGGTGCACGATATCGATGTAATTTTTTTATATAGTAAGTAATGAGGGTTGCTTTATATTTTTATATGAATTTGATATTTTTTACTCATTTTTTATTGGTAAAATCTTTAATTTTCCTTTTTAGCTATGGACCCGTTGAATTTAATGTAATACTTTACATAGCTTAATGACGGTTAAAGTATGTTTAGCGGCCTTCTAGCTCAGTAAATTAGGTTATCTGCGTTACATTTTACAAATATATCAAAAGTTATATAGAAAACATAACTAAAAGGCGGTTATATGACATAGCCACTTTTTAGCTATGTATGTCTAGTTAAAACTATGCAAACATACATGACTAGAAAACGGCCACGCGACTTTAACTGCCTTCTAGTTAAGAAAAGGTAAATGAGGTGGAATCTGACATATAGTTTTAATATTCAATGCTTGAGAAAAAGGCAGTTAATTGCAGAACAAATCACAATAACTGCTTTTTTGTTATGGATTGCAATCAAAATATGTTTTTATATCCAATGACTTGGGGAAGTTACTGCCACAATGTTATTTGGATCCCTTAGAGGAGTGTGAAACTACATTATGCAAGGAAAATAAAGTTGTGCTACCTAGGTAATACGTAAAATAACTGCAAAATTACTGTTTTATTAAATAGAGGGGTGTCCCAGAATTTAACGCAAATATTACGTATAAGAAAACCTCTTCCATACCGGTCAAGAATTTAGTTTTAACTTTCTAATAATATTAATTAACTTAATAGTTATAATGGTTTTCATGATACTGGTAAATAACCTTGCGGTACGTGATGATTTTAGCCCTTGCTTCCGCTGGCTAAAAACATCTGTAATTTGTAATTCTAATACTTGAGAACTGTAAAGCTGGAAATTTAAATGCAGTCCTAAGAAAACTTATAACTCACTAGGTTAATTTACTGGTCAAAAATACACAACAAAAATTCAAAAGTGGTCAAGTGAATTTAAACGTGGGAGGGAAAGCAACGATGACGATCTAGGGTCGTCATCGTTGCTTTCCCTCCCACGTTCCTGCAGGGCCTGTCGAAGCTACTTCACAGGAAAATGTATAAAAAAAGTGGAGAAAATTATATTGGAGAATGGTCGAGTGAAGGTAAAATCGGTAGCTCAAACAACCAATTCTTATTAATTAATGTATACTTCTACTGTATAACTATATCGTCCTTGACCATCTTAACATTATCATACATAAGTTAGTGTGAAATGGGTGCCCCGAATGCTGACAACGCTTCAGAAAGATATTCCTGTTGCTTGTTGATCTGACTTTAACTGAGCTATGCAATGAAAATCCTGATGAGGTACTCCAAAAGATTGTTACTGGAGATGGGTTCATCATTACGGCTGAAAGAGCAAACAAAAGTCCATGCAGTGGCACATTAAAGGAACACCTCACCACAGGAAGTTCAAGGTCATTCCTTCAGCTGACAAGCTCTTTGCCAGAACATTCAGGGATGTTGAAGGAATATTACTGATCGATTATAGAGATAGAGCGTGTAAATATCACAGGACAGTACTACGCTAATATTTAACGGCAGTTAAAGAAAGTAATCAAAGAGAAGATGCGGGTAAATTACCCAGGAATGTTCTGCTTCTGCCCGACAACGCCCTTGTGCATACTGCTCATATTGTCGAGGCTGTTGCTTTTGAATCTGGGTTCTAAACTATTATTCACCCACTGTATAGTCCAAACTTGGCCCCCAGCGACTTCTTTTTGATTCCTAAACTTAAAAAGGTTCTGGGCTGAAATCGATTTTCTGACGATGACCGTTGAATATGTCGTAGATATATTATTTAAAACTAGGTCTGAACGTTTAAAAATATCACTACATAATACAACAAAATACATACATAATAAAACATTACCCTTGCCGCTGTCGGTCCCTATTTATGCCTTTAAAACTACGAAACGGATTTTGATACGGTTTTTTTTAATGCATCGAGTGATTCAAGAGGAAGGTTTATATGTGTAATAATTTACCCGGAGCGAAGCGAGAGCGGGTCGCTAGTACTTAATATTGCAATAATCGACCCAAACCAAGATTTCCTGAATACCTCGGATGGGTACGAAATTGAACCGATTGAATTCGGTCACTTAAAAGAAAAGCAAGCTGTAACATTATTTTTTACCCATATTAAGTAGAACTTGTACACAATTTCGAAATTTTGTTTAACTGCGCCAACTTTTGAGAACATGCCACCTTGGTCGAAAGAATTTATTTTTCCTGTACGAAAAGTCATAAGTTGTTGAATGAAAAACGAGAAATATAGTGATGGCTTAGAAAGTATGAATTTATTCTGAATACGTCAATGTTTTGGAATAATAGTTTAATGCAATTTACTTACGTCATTGAGAATTGAATATCAAATAGAATTACGAATTATAGGTAATTTTAGCCAAGGGAGGCAAAGGTAACATTTTTTATAACAATCATTCAAACCTTAATACCTGTAAACTAATTAACAGATAAGAAAATTAAAACTAACTAACGTATTAGAAACTTAAAACTATGGGTATGTAATAATATTTACGTCAATATCTGGGGCACCCTGTATGTTATAAACTTTGGGTTTAACAGCGAAGTTTTACTATACAGAAAATAAAGAGACTAAATTCGCTACAATACGGTTTATGGATTATTTCTAAATACCCAATATTTACTGAGATACAATACTTGGAACTTGCAGAAAATTTCAAACGAGACTCTTGCGCGGGGGTCGCCTTGCCGCCTTCTAGTTAGGCAATATCGTGTAGCTGTGATTTAATTAAGCAGGGATATATTTTTATTACTATTATTGCTAGCTTATAAAGCCGTGACGGCATTTTTGGTATGTATTTTGATAAAATTAAATTTTATTTACAAAACAATAAGGTGGCTATTGGACATTAACCGCTTTTTTCTTAAGTATACACGGATTGACCGCCTTTTAATCTGTGACCTCTTTGCAGGTGAGTATTGTGTTTATAAGCTTTAAGGCGGCAAAAGTCCAAAAGCCGCTTTTAAGTCGTTGAAAATCAAATAGCCGCCTTTAAGTCTTGTACAGTATTACGTAAAATTGGCAGCTATCAACCTTTAATCACCTTCAAGTTAAACAAGTGTTAAATAACTGCCTTTTTAGTAGCAATAGCCCAAAAAATCGTCATTTAACCGCTAGTGTGAAGGCTGTATCTCGGTGGTTTTTAAAGATATTGACACCAAACCTAGATAGATCGATAGCTAATAATTAGCTGAATCGCGCTGTATAGATAACTCAAAAAGGTCGTATGATCCTTTAGTCGCCTTTTAGTTTAAGGACGGCAGACTAGCTTCCATTTAAAAAACGCATTAAAATCTTTCTTTTTGGGAACTGCGAAATCACAGACACACGTATTATAACGGATACCTATCAAAAGGTCGAGTTTCAGTTCGTTACCTGTGTACCTGTTCTGTTTATCTAAATTTTCAGTACCTTCTCAGAAAATTATGACATGTCTTTTTAAAATCGTTTAACTTTCATGCATTGCTATAAAACAAACCTTACATACAGCTCTACCTTTAAACATTTTATAAAGCATTATTTTCTGAATTTATGGAAAAATTACACTACTTACGACTAATGATAGGATACTCATTATAAGAACTTCCTTTTTTGGTCGGATGTTGTTCAATCAGGAACAAAAAATACTAACAAACAAAAATATAACGCACCATTTTACGCCCCGCCAGTGTTGTAACACTCTTATCACGTCTATCTCATTACAGCGTGTGTAATTGTATCTTTAATTGCACTCCAGTGTATCGGGGTCAGACGTATTGGAATTCGGTACTACAGGTGACGAATGGTACGTACTTTCAAATAGAGAGTGGAAATTAAATTTACAGACCTTCTATTTTCTTAATGTATTTCGGCAAGCTTCGTTTTTTTTTGAAACACGAGTGAAAAATATACTGTCAGATGCGAGTGCGAATGAGACAGCGACAGTTACTAGAAAGACATTAACAAAATAGAAGCACTATAGTCTCGAAGAGCCCGAATCTTGCCTTATTGTTCACCCGCGAATGTTTGCGTAGGATGCGTTTGCTATTTCCTTCGGGTGCTTGCTTATTTTCGGTGTAAACTATCCCTGTACCAAATATCACATCGCTAAGTTGAAAAGTAGAGGCATGGGGACGCAACCAACAAACAACTCACACATTCGCATTTATAATATTAGCTAGGCTTAGTTAGTTCTCGACTCGTGGACAAGGTCAGCCTTTTAGAAAAGTATATGAAAAACATTATAGTAATGTTACGTCGCTTTTATGTAATTTTTGAACTTCCACACGAATTTGGTAGGGGCTTTAAAGCGATAGTGTTGCGCTACGCAGTAACTTTAGCTAATTAGGATGGTTGACTGGTACCATCAGTTATGTTTAATGAAGATTCTTCAAGGAATCTATGGGATGGATGCAGAGGAGCATTACACGGCTTGCATAAATGACACAAATGTGAACCGATATACTACCGTGCTAACACAAAAGGCAGTATCTCAGACAGAAGTCCTGTAGCAAATGCAACCTTATTACTAACAAAATAGGATCGAATCTGCTTTGGCCATTGAATTTGAGATACTGCTTATTGGCTTAGGAGGGCAGTATATCACACACGATGTAAAACTTTCATGCATGAAAACGAATGCTTAAGTTGCTAAGGAGTATTCCGCATTAAGTATATCCATTTCATTTCATTTACTTGCTTGATCTAGAGGCTCTTTCACGACAAGCTCTCAGACAAATGCTGTCTTAACTTTCCACTATGCCCGACAGGACGAAGGATATTCAAAACCAAATACTTAATTGAATCAAAGCTTTGCTTATGTTCACCGATGCATGCAACGAAGGACTTGGGTCGACCTGTGCTCAGGACAAATTACATCTCATAAAGATATTAAGAGGACTGTGAAGCAAAAAAAAAAACCATACAAAATGCGATAGCGTTTGTCTTCCCTTTAACGTTATCTGATTTTAACGATTTTTGATTATGTTGTAGATAGTATGAAGAACTAGGTCTGTACGTTTTCTTTTCCAAGAAAATATTTATAGGAAAGCAACAAAACGAAAAAACGGAAACGCACAGACCTAGTTTATTTTATAATATTTAACATATTAAAAAATCGTGGACATCCGATAAAATTCAGAGGGTGAGAAACGTTATCGCCCGAAGCTAAATTTGTATGGATTGTTTTGCCAGCTACGCTATTTCAGCATCGCTTCACAATCCCCTTAACGTGTAAATTCATGAGCAACATTTCTACATTTTGAACAAAATTTCAAATCAGAACTCGTAACGTCGAACTTCCCAAATATCGGTAAAATATTCCAGTAGATTTTCAGCGGGGACTTGTTTGCAGTCTGGCGAGCCACTGGCGCGTGTTGGCATGTTTACAGGGCAAACAGAAAAATCGGGAAAAATATGGATTCGCGCCTGCCTCGCGGTAAATGTATTCCAAAGAATAAGAGCAACTACATTTGTCATGGCGAACTAACTGACTTTAAAAGAGTTGCTAAGCCGCAGTTTATTCAGTTTCTGATTTAAATACCGTAGACGCTATACGCTAAGTAACAAAATAACAACGTACCTGCGATTTAAAGTTCGATTAAGGTGTGGCTTTAAAAATGGGAACACCTTAAAATTCAGAATTATTATTTTCCGAACATTAATTTGTCCGAATTTTCATTTTTCCGAAAGCTATGTTATGCTGGAGATGTTTAAGATTTAATTCATAATTTAATTGCTATACATAGGTTAGGTAAGGTTTGTTTTGTATTCAAAAATTAAATCTTCTATCATAACATTGCATTCGGAATTATGAAAATTGGGGATTATGATCAATTCGGAAATATAACTCTTCGGAATTATTTAATAAAAATAATAATAATGGCAATAATTCTATCGCAAATATCATCTTCTTCAACCACTGATGGGAGAATCTGTTTAAATTAAGGAATTGCTGCGTATAGGCTAAATAGGTATAGGGAAAAAAGGTTTTAAAATTATGGGAAGACACCAGTCAACGTTATTATTTGTTACAAAATCCAATGTTGTCTAAACACCTTAGAGCATATACCTGGAGCCGCCTTATAGGTCATATTCGAGTACAATCATGTCTGCCGAGATTTGCGGGGGGGTGAAGAAATAACACATGCAAAAGATTACTTACAAATGCAAAAACTATCTGTGTCATTACACACGAATATTTTGATAAAAATCTAACACATATACATTTTAATGCACACAAACATATCACACATGTAAAGACTTTGTATAAACGCAGTTTAAGAATACGTAAATGCGAATGTAAGCGGCATAACCTACGGTGCGAGGATTAGGTCGATAGCTAATATCGATATTTTTACGTTATCATTATCAATAACGGGGAAACACATTCGAGTTCTGAGATACGTAACTGAACCTGATATTCACCACAATTTATTTATTTAAACATTATTGCACTAAAAAGACATTTCGTACAAGGCGAGGACCTAATATTATAAAGCATCTTCTACCAGTCAACAATAGGACAAATCAGATAAATTATCACTGTCGTTATAGCGAAGGAAAATTAGTGTACACATCCTCTAAGAAATTTAATATTATATATTTTTCACAAAGTTTGCCCTCTTGACCACTCATGGAGATTATAGTCCAATGTTTCTTATTATTGTTTTATGAGAAAAAACCGTATTAACTGTATTTGTATTAGATCATATTTTACAAAGTTATGAAAATTTTAAAATACTATGGTCATTGGTCTTTATTTGTATAAGTAAATATTTAAGAGTGAAGCGTGTCGTCTCTTTTTTTTTTTTTTCTTTTTTTTTTTTTTTGTTACTTTTTATTTTTTGTCTGCGTGTTTTTGTTGTGAATAAATGATTTACTTACTTACTTACTTACTTACTTACTGAAATATTTACTAAAATACTAAATATACCTACTTTTTCATATAAACATAAAGTAGGTACAGCAAAATCTATTAACTTTCGCCTCTTGCTTGGTAGCGTTCGATACTGACTTGCATCAAAATGTTTCGAACATATGGAACTAGTACGCGTAGGCACCCAATTTGCTTGTCTGCTGCATGAGGCGGTCCATATTTTTTTCAATTCCGGGTCTTTTGGAAAACTGTAAAATATACACTTAGAATAAATTGTATTCAGTAGGTAATTTCCAGGTCCTTAGTAAATCTTCGTCATTGTCGATAATTATTTATTTAATCGAGACTACCCTCATCACTATAACAGAGTCTCGGGGGGAGTGCACCGACGTCATTATTTTGATGAAAACAATTATTTAGCTTATTAGTATTATCGACTTTATTTCAAAAACTGTTAAGTCATTTCTTACAAATCATTAAAACCGAGTCTCGTGAGGAGTACGGACTAATCCAAGTAACAATTGGAATCGATTGCATATAATCGTTAAATTTGACGTGCGATGAAAATATTTTTATAAAAATATTATTTTACGTATATAAAATTATAAAATTACTTACAAATGAAATGTTGTACCATCTTTTTCGAAGCTTGAAGTCGTTGATCGTTTTTTACACGAACTTACAGCACATGCAGGCATTTTTCCAATGAGTGTTCTCTAGCTAGCGGCGATTTTGTGAATGACCATAAATCGATTATGAAATAGGTTTTGTATAACTTTTTGCACATTGTGCAGGTTTTTCGACAGAGGGGTAATGCACTGAATGGCGGCTCCAGGTAATATATTCTCTAAGCTAAACACAGATCACTTACCAAAATGAATATGGCCTAATGACAGGTTCACTGGAAAAAAATGGCTCCTACTAAGTCTTAAATACGTAAGATATGCATACATATCAACTAATATTTTCGTTGTCATACCAGAACTTAATATGTTACTAACTCTACCTCTGGTTGATATAACTAATATCTTATGTAGCTAAATTAATAAAACTACAATATTTTCAAGTGGCAACAACATTTAACATCAGTTTTTGGGAAAAACATGTAATCATGTTGCCGATTCACACTTCAAACAGCGCGTTTATTCCCAAATTATTTTGTCGCTGTCATTCAAGGACTAACCTGCAAAAGGCACGTCGCACACGTACTCCTCGACGCAGTCAGTGTTGCCACTTCTGTCAGTTGCGCCGCTGGCGACGGATGCGACCGACATGGTACGGAGAAGGTACTCCGTGTCCGTCTGGCTGTCTCGCAGCATGGAGCGCCGCTTGTACTCCTGAGGAGAAAAGGGGGTGTGGGCATGTCATGTGGTAAAAGTAGGGGATAAAAAAAAAGTAAATATCATAGGACAATGTCACACAAATTAAAGTCCCAAACTAAGCTCTAGGCTTGTACTATGGGTACTAGGCCACGACAAACATACTTAAATAGAGAAATTAGATGGGATCCTATAATTTCATAACCAATGTTTCACAAATGTTTCATTTCACAAACACATAATTTGACAACCCGGGTTTTATACCGAAACTGTAAATAATTCTTGAGTTATTTCAGGACTATCGTGTAGAACCCTATAGGTTGGGTAAGGTTAGTTTTATAAAAATCCTGAAATATTTGTAGTTACAGAAAAAAAGCGGGTTGGCAAATGAATAGGTTGCGAAACGATGCATTTGTCAAAGATTTGTTGTTAGAGCGTGTTCATAAGAGCACAGTATGCCGGAATTCAACCACAATTTGTTGGTAATTAAATTATAGAAAATTGTACAGCCGAAAGCACTATACCTTATTGTCAGTGGCATAGAGGCGTGTAGATTTTTTGACGTCTTGGGCACTCTTGAGAACGTAAACGCTTTGACTGTGTCTACTTATTTTGTCGGATAGGTTGAAATACTTGTATTAAGGTATTCCGTATGAGAACTTATTTAGTGATGGCAACGCATTCGCAATCTAATGTCCACGGGTCTTAGGACGGTTAGCACAAGCGATTCCCGACTTGTCACTCCGATCTCTTTTTTAACTTGTCTGTAATAAAGACATACTGGACTACGGTTCCGGTAACCTTCGGAGAGGGAAGATGGCCGATTGAAAAATTCCCGGCTTTTACTTTTGTTTTATTCTGTTTACTGATTTACTCTATTCACTTGACATTGGCGAAATCACTGTGTGGACCGCCATTAATTAAAAAAGAAGAAGAAGACATACTGGGCCCACTTACCATCAGGCGTTTGCCTGTCTCGTGCTACAAAAAACTTGACATAACTGATAAGCATTATGGTATTTTATTTGTTTTCATCTCTCCAGTTCGGAAAACAAGGACTTCCATATCTTATTAGCGGGCTGAAAATGATATTTGCATCCCTGAGGCTAAAACTGATTTTGAAAACATTGACAAATACTCCGCCGTTTTTGTCTGTTTTCTAAACCATATAAGAATCTTATATACTTAGCTATTACGAAATAACTTGGACTTTTTTAAACTTGTTTTGAAATTGTGTCAAAACACTCATAACTTTTGTACTAAAGACAAAGTGGTTTACTAATGCCGAAAATTATTTAGCAAATTCTTAACTCGCCAAACTACGTATCCCATATTTTTATTTGGTTAAATTTTTATTTCCCAACTCAACGTTTCGCACTGATATCTATTCCCAACTAATGATTTGATAAATTATTGTTACACAAATTATTACGTGGGATTTTTTTAAGATGTTAATTATGTTTTCGTCAAACGTATTGATTGGCATACTTTGATTTAGCAACATATTGAATGGCATTATGAAATCTAACCTAATTTTTTAGAATGCAAGGTTCAATTTGCAGTATGATTTTATTGCATTTAGCGGGTAGGGTAATGCACCGTTCAGCTAAATTAAGAGGGTACTTTTGTTTACATACTTTATGGCTCAAAATAGCAATTCATTCTTGAGTTATCGTTGATAGTTAATGTGCGCTGTTGTTTGAAATTAAACTATGAGTGATTGTAATGATGAGTGTGATACTTTCGAATCTACTAGAGGATCCCTCAAGATTTTTAAGGATGGATTTGCTTATGAACAGAGGAATTCTGTTAAAGAAGTGTATTATTGGTACTGTGAATTACGTCGAAGCCGCGTGAATCATTGCACAGCGAGTTTAACTACAAAGTTAGAGGATGGCGTTCATAAAATATTGAAAAGAAAGGGAGATCACAACCACGGGCCGGATCCTGGTAGGAAAAGTACTAGTGACTTCATCCAATCCTTAAAAAATGATGCGAAAACCACTATGAAAGTGTGTAATATTTTACAAAACAACAAAGCTAAAGCTCCTCTATGTGTATTCGAGAATTTACCATCAACCTCAGCGTTAAAACAGACAATTTACCGACAGCGCAAACAATCCGAGGTTATAAAAGAACCTAATGATTTGTTTTTTAAAATAAATCACACATTCACACAAATCGATGGAGAAAGTTTCGTGATACAAGATATAGTTTTTGATGATAGCAAACGAATAATAATATTGTCTACATTAAACTTAATGACATACTTAAGTAAATCCACATACTGGATTTTAGACGGAACATTTAAAGTTGCTCCAAGCGTATTTAAACAACTGTATACAATTCATGGCAATATCTTAAATGAGAACAAAAAAACATTTCCCTTCTGTTTTTGTTTGGCCACAAATAAAGATAAACGAACATATGATATTATGTTTGAGTCAATTATTCAATATGGTAAAGACCATAATATCGAAATGACACCGAAAGTATGTGTGTTAGACTTCGAAAAAGCAACAATTTTGAGCCTACGATCCAATTTTGAAGACATATTTTTGCACGGATGCTTATTTCATCTTGGCCAAATTATATACAGGTAAGAATCTCCTTTTCATTTTTATAAATGTATCTAATAAAACGTGCCAAAGTAAGCATGTCATTTTTAGGGTCATAAAAAAAAGCCTTAACCTACCTTTCTCTGGGAGCAGTTTCGGTTTTAGAGTCATAAAAAAAATAACCCTAACCTACCTATCTCTGGAAGCAATTTCGTTTTTAATCCAATTTATATTTGTTGCAGACAAGTTCAAGCTCAAGGTTACGCAAAAAAGTACGCAGCTGATATGACTTTCAATAAACATGTAAAATGCTTACTAGCACTCAGCTATTTGCCAGAGGCTGACATACCTACATATTTCAATAAGCTCTTGGAATTCATACAAGATCCAGACTGGAAAAAAATAGGTCTTTGGTTCGAGGAGAACTACGTCAGCGGGTCATGGAACACACAACCAAAGTATGCTCCCAGCTTTTGGAGTTGCCACAAGATTAATGAGATGAAAGTACCAAGAAACTCAAACTCAGCCGAAGCCTGGCACCACAAAATCAATACCATCGCCGACAAGCATCACCCAGGTGTATATGCCTTAATAAAAATATTGATGAAAGAAACTATGTCCAATTTGGCGGACATAGAAAATATACTGTTAGGTGCACCGCCTCAACCCAAAAAGATAAGATATCTTTGTAAAGAGCAGAATAGAAAGAATCTTACAAAATAAAGCGGAATATTCGGAGATAAAACTGTTGATTTGTATAGCATGTAACTTAAAAATATAAGTATTGTTAATATGATAAGTTTTGGCCTAGAACTTTATAAAAAAATGATTTTGAATAAAAAAAAAATTTTCTCTTTATATTTGTGTTTTATTTTGCACTATCATCATACTGTAGGCAATGTTTGTAGGTAATTTGCCCAAAATAGGTTTTGATGAATCGTTATTTAACTAAGTAAATCATTTGCTTCATAATTATTTGACAATATGTTATTTGCCTTAGCAAATCATTTGCTACACAATTATTTACCATATAAAATTTGACAATATGTTATTTGCCTAAGCAAATCATTTGCTACACAATTGTTTACCATATAAAATTTGACATAATAAAATTTTGCAATATAAAAATGTAGCGAAATAAAAAAATTACAAAGTAAAATTATGCCAAAGATTGATTTGCCAAATAAAACTTCGGCGAAAAGTTGATTGCCAAATGAAATTTGACGAAACATAATTCGGCAAAAAGGCAGTACACCAGACAAAGTTCGCGCCAATAACATACTTGTGTTAATCGAAATGAAAAGTACCTAGGTACTGTTTAATTCGGGTTGAAAATATCAATTGTACCCTCCAACTATAGGCGCTGGTGCAGCCTAAATGTATCGAGATATATCACTTTCATCCCTTGGTTAACAATCTACTATATCAAGGATAGGACAAACGCCCGTCATTTTGAAAACTTAACCCTGTTCTGTACAGTAGAGACTTCATTATATTAATAAAAAAAAATAGGTACTAAATAAGAATAACATATTAATTTTACTCGTGACAATACAAAACAAAGGACAAAAGTAATGTTTTATAAATTTATTTTAAGTGCCATAATTTATATGTTTCCAGTGACAAATTATTAAAATGACGATGATTAAGGCGATAAATTACTTTCGCCAATGGAAAAGAATGACCATATTTTTTTCCAAATTTTCACTTGTGAGCCTATATCGACGTGAGTTTAGGACCCATTTATGAGTTGAAAAAGTGCATTCACAGTCTACTGACGTCATTGGGGCATGTCTAATTGTTGACATTGGTATATTGTTTTTCCAATATGCTTGTGGCTCGGCGTTTATTTTCTTCTGCATTTCGTTTACGGTAACATAATCAGGATTTCTATTTAAAATTGCTTGAAACTTTGATGTTAGTGTAGATCTAAGACTCCCAGGTATTTTTTTTAAAACAGTATGTATTTCCTTTACAATTTTAAAAGATTCTTTTATCTGTAACTTTGTGCTTTGTAGTTCAAGAATTTTTTGTGGGATAACTTGAAAATTTGTTTTTATGTACAGAAAATCGTTTTTTAAATTTGGGATTTTAATTATATTCTTTATCTTCCGCATTAAGGATGATTCGTTTTTTAAACCATTTATCATCCTCTTCAATTGTTCGAAGTGTTCTGCATAGTAACAAGGGGCTGTGATCCATGTCCCCCACCTAATAATTGTTGGTTTAGGTGGTAAAGCTAGACCAGGACATTGTTCTCTGAAATATTTTCCTCTAGAGTCCGATTTTAAAAATATTTGTTTCATACATGCAATAACTTTATCCGCATTCGGAAATCTATTCCGAATTTCTTCACTTAAACGGTGAAACCCATGTGCAAAACACGTTACATGTAATATTTGAGGAAATGCACGTTTCAACAATTTTCCAGCTTTTAACATGTAACTGGCTGAATCTGATGAAAAGAGGAACACTTTTTGTTTGTAAGTTTCAGCAGAGTCAGTCCATAGCCAGTTCAGTGTACTTTCGTAAAACTGATAAATAGTTTCACCGTTTACTGAATCCAACACCTTAGATGCCAATAAATGGAATTTTTTAACAGTGTTAGTACTCAAAGGCATTAATAGAAAATGTACAATTTTTCGACCCAAACAGTCACGTGTTTCGTCAATAGACACCCAAAAGCTGTCCGCTGCTCGTAATTTTCTCCGCGTATTTTGCATTGTAATTTTGTAGACTATAAAGTCTAACCAAGATAGTCTTGGATAACCAAGTAAGTTTTACGTATATGTGATACGTTACCGTTAATACTTTTACGTTACGAAAATGATAGTTACTTAATTATGACCAAGGAATATTAGCACATATCATCATTATTGTCAAATCCAAATAAAAATCCGTGTTTGATTCTGAACCATTTTTCTTTTGCTGGTGAACTTTTGAGTTAACATGCAACTGAATATGGGATTTTCGGTAGATTCTCAGAGTTTATCACAAATAAGGCAACACAATTGAAATCCGTCAAAAGATAAATCTGGGTAAGAAGATAGCCAAGATCGTACACATTTTTCACTTCCCGGACGTCTTGAAGCCATAATTTATAATTAATTAATGAAAATCGCATTGGTTTATAAATAAGTACACGTTTCTAAAGTGACAACGTCAATGCTTGACAAAGATGATTAGAATATTACCTATTTTATCTAAATGGCCATAGTAAACAAAGTCATTGAAATCAAGTAGTGTCTAATGCGATGATAGAAGAATAGGTAATTTATTGATAAATGTGTTGAAGTACATTAAATTATAATATTTTGAGTAAACTTCTAAAAAAATATATATTATTAGGAAGTCTCTACTGTACAGAACAGGGTTAAGTTTTCAAAATGACGAGCGTTTGTCCTATCCTTGACTATAATCAAGTTTCTTTATATTATAAACTAGCGACCCGCCCTCGCTTCGCTCCGGATTAAAGTATTATACATATAAACCTTCATCTTCAATCACTCTATCTATTAAAAAATCCGCATCAAAATCCGTTGCGTAGTTTTAAAGATTTAAGCATACATAGGGATATAGGGACAGAAAAAGCGACTTTGTTTTATACTATGTAGTGATACTCTTGATTGTGGTACAGTCAACTACTAACAGATGTATCCACTTTTTCATGGCTATATCTCTTTGTAGTCGACTATCTCTACTAAAACTAAGCCTAAATTTTACCTACTCCACTTATTAACCTTTTCAACGCCAACGATATTTCCGTCATGGTTAACAGCTCAAAATAGATCGAGCGAAGAGAGAAGATCGCGGCACTGAACAGACTCTCATGGAGACCCTTGAGGAAGGCCTATGTCCAGGAGATGGTGGACAGCCTTCAGCTCATATTATTATGATGTTAATGATAGTGTTATAAGCGCACAACTTTATTGAGAGCCGGGGTAAGTTTGAGGTGCCGGGAGCAGGACTTCTTCTCCTCTAGGAAACGCGAACGTTTCTAGAACTTTATTTTAACCTTAATTAACCGGTTTACCTAATCCAGAGCGGCGAGTCGATAAACCAAAAGGTTTGTACTGAATAAAACACTAAGCGACCGGTTAATTCGAAAAGAACTAATATACTTAAAGGTTTCTCCAAAAACCGGTTTATGTGGACGGAACCAGATTGAAAACTTAACCGGTATCGGTGCCCTGGCGGGAACTGGGACTGGAGCTTTATCCTACCACCCCCGCACCTCATGTCTACCCCGGCTCTCATTAAGTTGTTCGTGTGTAGTAAGCGACCACCCGTAAGGTGACGGATGTTATTCAGTGGGGGCTAGGCGACTGGTAGTACTAGGCGCGACCCACTTATTGTTTCTAACATAAAAAAATCGGTCTTAACTCTTTCCTTCTAAATCTTCCACGAACGAAAATAAACATTTAATTTCAAAATCCTCGCTCATATTTAGACTGAACAAGAAAGAAAGAAAATCATTTATTCAGTGCCTAAATATACAATAACAAAACTAAGTGCAAACAACTTGTATACTTAACTATTTTTACCTAAAGGCACTAAAAGGGCAACCAGCTCAGCATTTATGCTGCAGCATGTAGCCACAGCGCTGATGTACACTGGACCCATCGATACGACATTAATTACATGCGGAAGGCAGGCAGATTACAGAGGTACATAAACTTTAACGAAAATCCTTACAACAAGACAAGACGCAGTGACAAAAGAAAAACCCTCAAGGCAACCAAAACACTAATTTATAAAAGGTGGTCAATGATGCCGCCACACTGAAGGGAAATAACATGTTTCTTAAGACCAGACACAGAAGCATGGCCAACACAGTGATCCCGTATAGGTGGCGGAATATTGTTCCAAGAGTTCTTTCTTATTTAATTCTAGGTAGTGTCTTTCTAGCAATCGTACGAGTAGCTAGATTTACAAGACAAGCTTACTATACTTTGGAATATTCCATTGGGTCATAGTAAGTATCCGCGGCAAGCTAAGGACAAAAAAAAAAGCTGGAGGACGCCCGCAACTTCGTACGCGTTACTCCCTCTATTTTAATCCTTTACATACATAACATCACGCCTTCATTCCCAGAGTGCGGTAGGCAGAGCTACAGAAAAACCAACCACTAACTCCTTAGGAGATGAATTACAAAAAATCCCTTCTTAGTGCACCCCAAGGATATCCAAGGAAGATCTCCTTCAAAATTCGTCTCTAGGCCCAGTGCTTTCAGCTGTACGTTGATTGAGTCAGCCTTTTATATTATATACTCGTCGAGTATACCTATAGAGTAGGTGCACAGAACCATTACAAAAAAAATGCAAAGCCAAATGACTTGTTATCCCCTTACTGCCCGGGACCACATTTTTTTATCACATTTGTAAGGAAACAAAAAAAGTAACAAAAAAAAGAAATAATAAAAAAAATAATGGTACTCTACTCGCTAAAAGAGATTGTCAACATGTCAACTCAACTTATTTTCAATACAGTCCTCCACAGTTAATGTTTTTATTAGGGTTCTATATTTTAAAACCAAACCCATAACTCCCTTGTGAGGTAATAGGCTATAACTGCTCTACTGGGTGTCCCAAAATCGGTAAACCACATTGACACCGGAGGTAGGTCAGCTTAAGAGGTGCCGAACTAGCCTAACATGACCTCAGTAAAATGTGCACGGTTTTCGAGTTATTGCCAAATTAAAGGTTTTTATAAATTTTCACCTTTTTTAACACTGTTTGTGCTAGGATTCAGTCGGAAAGCTCTCGAACTTATTTTTTTTTAAATGTAGGGAGCCTGGGATAGTTTATTAAGATATCAAAAGTGTTATTTTGTCAATAACTAATGTAAATTTATGAAAAATATTGGATTAGTCTCGATTTAAATTATCAGTAAATCATTAATTTCAACTTTTGACACCTGCCGTGAAAAAATTTTACTAGAAACGAAACGAGCAAATGATGTTTAAAAATTGAGCATGTTATGCAGATTCAGAAATGGTACAATACAAGTATCTTACTGCGATAAGAAAAGCATTCAATAACACTTTTCCGATGCCGCAAACCGTCGCCGTCAGGTAAAAACAATGCCGTACGATGTGATATCGCATTTGAGGCCTAAACATCTTATTTTTTGCCAAATGCACGAGATCGAAAGAGATGGAAATAATGTGCATCTCGGGCTGGATGAAAATTGATGACCAAAAAAAAACGGGTTTAACTTTCAATGATTTATTTTAATACTTAAAATTAGTTACAATAAATGTTCAAATTGTCTGCCTCGGACTCTAATACATAAATAACACCGTCTCAAAAAATTTCGGCTCAATTTTCTTAAGGTAATTCCCGATATGGTCCGGGCTGCGTCGAATACACGCTGCCGCAATTCTTCTTCACATCTTATTGGTTTTGCATAAACTTTATCTTTCAAACATCCCCAATAAAAAAAATCCAATGGGTTTAGATCCGGGGAACGTGGTGGCCATAAAATTGGACCCAATCGCCCAATCCATCTCTCGGGGAATGTGTTGCTGAGGTGTTCGCGGACTAGTCGAGCGTAGTGTGCCGGGCAGCCATCTTGTTGGAACCACATCCTTTGTCTCAGTGCCAACGGTGTATCTTCTAAAAGTACTGGAAGATCATTTTCCAAAAATTGAAGATAATTTGTTCCATTCAAAATAGCTGGCAGTTCGACCGGTCCTATTATTTGGCCGTTAAAAATGCCCGTCCACAAATTAATTTTGAATTGGTATTGGGACCGGTCTTCTCTTTGTTCATGTGGGTTTGACAGCTGCCAGCTATGGGTATTATGTAAATTTAGATATCCATCCCTTCTGCAGGCTGATTCGTCGCTCCACAGTACTTCATTGAAGAAATTAGGATTTTCCCTGTATTTCTGAGTCATCTTCCGACAAAATTCAACACGGTGTGCGTAGTCCGTTGCAAGTAGTGTTTGGACGCGTTGGATATGGTAGGGATGGTATTTATGACGATTTAAAATTCTTTGTGCCGATGATTTGGGGACTCCAGTGCGGCGTTCAATAATTCGCACTGAAGTTCCTGGCTCCGCTCGTACTTCTTCCAAAACCACGTCGTCGTTAACAGTCCGAGGTCTTCCTCCTTGGGTACTCGTTCCTGGTAGCCTGCCCTCGTGATAAGCGTTTAGGGCTCTTAAAATGACGTTATGAGTCGTTGGATTTCGACCTGGATATCGTTCCGAGTACAACCTTGCAGCCAATCTTGCGTTGTACGTAACATTGCCTCGACTTGAAACATGCCTAGTTTCACCGTAAATCAAGAGCATGTCAGCGTAGTCGCCATGAGTGTACTGAGGATCACGGTTTGCCATCGTTGTTGTCGTAGCAGTTCCACAAAGCAAATCAGAGTCCAATAGAGTGCCGAGTTGTCGTTTTCAGAGAAATCAGAGTCCAGAGAAAAGCCAAGTCGATAATAACACACAGATGGAACGCAGAGAACACGGGTGTCGCACGAAACGCAAGGTAACGAACTGATTTGGTTCGAAGGCTACTGCTTATCGTGCTACTTGTAAATAAACGGACAAAGCACTCTATCCATCCCTTTCTTTAAACAATTGGTAAAGCAAGGCAGGTACAAAGCCCGAAGTGGAGGGGTCCAGGTAGAAATCCACACGTGCTATTAGTCACCGATATCCTTCAAAAGGGAGATGAACATTATTTCCATCTCTTTCGTTCCCGTGCATTTGGCAAAAAATGAGATGTTTAGGCCTCAAATGCGATATCACATCGTACGGCATTGTTTTTACCTGACGGCGACGGTTTGCGGCATTGGAAAAGTGTTATTGAATGCTTTTCTTATCGCAGTAAGATACTTGTATTGTACCATTTCTGAATCTGCATAACATGCTCAATTTTTAAACATCATTTGCTCGTTTCGTTTCTAGTAAAAATTTTTCACGGCAGGTGTCAAAAGTTGAAATTAATGATTTACTGATAATTTAAATCGAGACTAATCCAATATTTTTCATAAATTTACATTAGTTATTGACAAAATAACACTTTTGATATCTTAATAAACTATCTCAGGCTCCCTACATTTAAAAAAAAATAAGTTCGAGAGCTTTCCGACTGAATCCTGGCACAAACAGTGTTAAAAAAGGTGAAAATTTATAAAAACCTTTAATTTGGCAATAACTCGAAAACCGTGCACATTTTACTGAGGTCATGTTAGGCTAGTTCGGCACCTCTTAAGCTGACCTACCTCCGGTGTCAATGTGGTTTACCGATTTTGGGACACCCAGTATACGCCTGCGTGTTATAATATAATATAACTGTTCCGAGCATGTGTGATGAAAAATATAAAACTACTTGCGTGTCCGTGTTTTTTATTTAAATATTTTACTAGCTGTTCTTGCTCGGCGTCGCTCGGGTATTTTTTATTTCATACAAACCTTGTCCTGACTATTAGAAATATAATAAAACCCAAGCCGATATCAAGTGACGCTCCGTCGTTAATGTGCAATTGATTTTTATTTATATAGATAAGCAGCGTTACCTCTTCAAAACTGCAAAAAAAAACTCATTTATTTGTACCTATTTTTTTAAACTGGGGCTCTGTAGGCAACCGATTTGACAAAGAACTATGCATGTAATAATGTTCCACAAAACTGTCGCCCCGACTGCAATACAATTGTGGATAGATTCCCTTTTTTGTTTGGCATATTGTCACATTGATACTTATTGCATTTTAAAATTTACTTAAGGCTTAGCAGGCGTGTCTATTTTTATTAGCCTAAGTTAAACGCTGTAATTTTACGATTCGGCATTTAAAAGATATCGTGGAATAAAGAAATTCACAAACATACATACATGAATCCTGAAAACATCCTCCTCCTTCTCGTCTCCTTCATCTATCTCTATCTCCTTTTTTGGGCAGTCGTGTAAAAAGTACCATCTCGGCTAAGTCAAAGAAAGATTTTGGATGATTTTACAAAAACAAACGTTTTGCGACTACCAAAAAGGCAAACGGCAAAATTTCAACGAGAACTTTCAACTCCATAGGCTTAGAGTTAATTAGAGTTAAACAAACGGACAGACAGACGGACAAAAAAAAAGATATAGAAGTTCCGTGTTTACTTTAAACTTACGGAGACGGAAACCTACAAAGCAAGTCCTTTTTGTTTATTTTACGAAATGTCTTTGGCATCATTTCGCTTTAACTTCAAACTTTACCTGCCGCATTGCTATCTTATAGTTATTCCACACATTGCTACTTCATTTTATCAAGGCGTTTATCGAGACTCGATTACGAAAAAACGTTCGAAGTCTTTACCACCGACCTTTTTTAAAATATAGAGCAAATGAAATACTTGTGTAGTATTTAAATTTAGCGCTATATAGTCACCAATTAACTACAGAATAATATTTTCTAGCTCATTAAGGCATAATGATCTACTTATTAGCAGTATGAAGATCAGAGTTAAACGAGAAAAATAAATGTAACTTTGATACACGTAAAAAAATACTTACTTACATTTTCTATAGTGCTGCGTAACCAGATGAACTGGAAGGACTTTATGTTCTTAAACTTAAATAAAACCAGAAAAAAATATAAAGTAATTTATTAAAATAGCAACTAAACAAAATTAAATACATGACAAAGCCTTCTAATAAGTAAACAAAAACAATAAAATTGGAAATGGGTATCCATTGGTAATAATCTATATTTTTTAAGTTAGTAAGTAGTATACGATTTCTTCAGTCAAGTTTCGTCTTCACAAATATAAGTGAATTCATATCATTTTAATTCTCAAATATCGCTATTTTCAAATTCTTGATAATAATAAAGAACATCTCGAATAAAACAAAATATCATCAAAACTCCGATAAACCTATAAAAGAACTATTTACGATACTGTCATGTCGGTAGTTATAAAATCTTACAAAGTTGAATCCATTATAAATTCCAAAATACCTTAAAATATAAACAAAAAAAATGCATGGAAGACTTGTACAGCCAAGTTGTAACAGTTATAACAAAGTATTTTTCTCAATGCAAAAAAGGAATAGGTAAGCAAGAGCTGCGCTTTGTCAAAAGGCACCTTTTTTAATTTAAAACTTCTTTCTTTCTTAAAGCCAATGAGGGAAATACTTTGTTGACGCGAATTTAAAACGACAGAACTACTTTTAAGTATAAAAATACTAAATGTTAAGTTTGTAGCGGCAAATTTACGCCGTTTACTACATTCGACAAGTTACCACAGTATAAACTTAACAATTATTGACCCTATGTCTAATATAGCACCTTAAGGAATACCGTTACAACATCTATTCACAGTTAAAACACAAATATATTTAAACAGCACCTGATAAACTAGAAACAAAAAACGATATCAACTTAGTATTCGAAAATACCGTTAAATTAAATGTGTTAAATTATTTCAAATTATATCAACTATCGCCTGTACAGTCTGCCTGAGATTTTTTTCTAATTCTTATTTCTTCAACAACCTCCATAATAAGCTGAAATGGTTTAAAAATAATTGTAAAAATTATATTTTCGACAAATCGTTGGGAACCTGAACGAAATACCGAAAACAAACAATTTAATATAAATATAATAATAGGAATTTCATGCTGTAAATCATGCATTACAATAAAAAATACGTAGACTCTAAACTTATTATGAGTTTGTGACACTGCTCATTTCAATGTAACTCTAACTTAATTGTTTTTCGCAATTCGAATTTCAATAAACTCAATCGTAAATAAAAACTAATTAAAGTAACAAATTATTGTGCGTGAACAATTAAAGGCTTAACTATATTTCATGTGTTATCAGGACTAACCTGGCTTAAAGGCCTGATCCTTTCATGAATGCTGTTCTCTGCTTGCCTCGCAGACGGCGGCGGGTGGTCAGGCGTAGGGGGTTGCTCATAGTGCGTTGGTGAAAGGGGTATGTTCACCACCTGCCCGTCATAGTACCTCTCACAATCACTGGGGCTATTCATCGACTGATCGTCCAAGAGACTTTCCAAAGAAGATCTGTCTTGATTAGAGTATTTTCTCACTCTATCTTCCATTCTGGGTTCGTGGTTCTCGTATTGTGGTCCGAAATTGTTTCTTCTTAGTTTCCTTCTTGGATTTTGCTCTTTTATGACGACGTTTTCATACATAGCAGTGATCGCGACCGGTTGTGGGCGGTGTTTGAGGCTCGGCCGAGGGTTGGGTATGGGCGCCACTCGGGGGGAATTTTGGTTCTCCTCGAACTCTGAATACGACAGTTTACCGTCAACGTATTGGTCGACTGATCGACCGTGTTTGAGGTAATGTTTAGCACCCTGCAACAAAAGAAACGCATGTCAAATATTTTTACAGATTTTCACAAATCCGGGGCACTGACAGGTCATAAACTAAAGTAGTATACTAGGTAAATAACTTGAGGGTGCGGTTTTTAGTTGTAGTAATACAAAACAATAATGATTAGTATTAAATTTGACACGAATCTAATGAAAACCGTACATTCTTACACATACGTATGTAAACGCCAGGGAAATCGAATAAAATAAAGTAAAACCTCTATTCTTGTATCGTAGAAAATCCAGTACAATTCCTTTTTAGACAAAAGGCTACCAGCATTCATTCAGACGACGTGATATTAACAAAACCGCAACAAAGTTCGGTACTACTTGGCACCCAACCAGATAAAGTATCAATGGAAACATTCGTGCACTAAGCGTGTTTTTATTGAAATCGTACTGAAGTATTTTGTTACTTGGCAGTTGGCTCAAGTGTAAAGAGACGTTTTAAAATGCCTTAACTCTTACTAACAGATTAACAATGCAAACGACGCACTCCAAACGTATAGTTGGTTTTCTTAAATTGTGTTTTTGACGTTTTCCTAAACCCTCATCCCATTACACTATCATACAGCTGCTCTGGGTTTGAATCCCGATATGGGCAAATGTTTGTGTTATGAGCGCGAATATTTGTTCCTGAGTCTGACTTTTCTATGTATTTCTCTATTTAAGTATTTTATCATTACAAGCCAAGAGCTTAGTTTAAAAATAGGTGTGAAATTGTCGCCCGATATTTATTTCACTTTATATACTAACTGAAACAAAAGGTAATAACCATGGGTGATACGAGGGCTGTTTGTCAAGTCCTTTTAAAAACTATTTGTAAACCTTTTTTTTGGTAAATGGCATTAACACTGGCAGGCACAATTTTTCAAATAGACTGTCAAAAATTCAGTAAAAGAAAAACAAGAAATTGACACTTTCACCATTTCTTAAATGTGATCACTTCTACATTTTCCATAACTATGGAAAAATCGAAATTTCGTGCCGTTATAAAACATTATTTTATGAAGGGTTGCAGTGCTGCCACAATAACAACTGAACTTGATTCTGTTCATGGCACTAACGCACCAACTTTGCAGACTGTTTATAACTGGTTAAATGATTTTAAACGTGGTCGGTCAAGCACATCTAATGCTCCACGCTCTGGTCGCCCAATCGAATTCACGACTGAGGATGTTATTGATGAAGTCTATAATATTATACTCGACGACCGCCGAGTGAAGGTGCGTGAAATAGCTGAGAACGTAGGCATCTCCACTGAGCGCTGCACGGTGGGTGCCACGTCTGTTGACGATTGAACAAAAACGCGAACGAACGTTAATTGCAAAGCTGTGTTTGGATATGATAAAGCGTAATCCTCGGATTTTTTTGAGTCGATTTGCCACTGTAAACGAAACTTAGATCCTCCATTATAATAATGGAGTATGGTGGGTGGGTATGGTGTATACACCAGAGTCAAAACAGTAATCCAAACAATGGATGGCTACTGGTGAAAGTGCCCCAAAGAAGGCCAAGACTGTTCTGTCTGCTGGGAAAGTGATGGCGACAGTTTTCTGGGATAGCGAAGGAATCATCATGATTTACTACTTGTAAAAGGGGAAGACTATCACTGGCCGTTGTTACGCAGAGTTATTGGACCATTTTAATGCCGAATTGTTGGAAAAACTACTAAAATTGGCCCCTAAGATAGTCCTCTTTCATTATGACAATGCCCCAGTGCACACGTCAACCATTGCAATGGCTAAAATACACGAGCTGCGCTTCAAGCTGGTTCCTCATGCTCTGCATTCACCGGACCTAGCTCCGTGTGGTTACTACCTATCCCCAAATTTTAAAACATGCTTTAGAGGATATTTTTTTTGACAAATGAAGACTGCATCGCAGGTGTAAACGGCTTTTTTGCAGACCTAGACAAATCATATTTTTGGAGGGGATAAAAAAATGGAAACTCGCTAGAATAAGTTTTTGGCCCTTAAAGGAGACTATGTTGAAAAATATATGTAAATTGTGTAAAAAAAATCTTTTTGACCTTTTAAAAGGACTTATCAAATTGCCCTCATAGTGATAGCAGAACTTTTACCCACATCTCTGGCTATCCGATAGGCTATCCCTAAGCTTAACTTAAGATGAAAAATAAAATCTGTTTAATATCGACATCATTGCTAAAATACCTGTATTTCATCCAGATCGTCTTGACTCCTCGCATGGGTTCTCAGCTCATAGCTATACCCTGAAGACGGGGAGTTGGCGTGCGTCGGAGACACCGAAAGGTTTCTTCGCGGAGGCTTCTTAGGTGGCGTAGGCTGCGAACAATAAATACAAATTTAAATTATTTGCTAGTTGCTACTAAGTAACTATAATAGCTACTAAGTCTACGATCACTTCACCAATAACTAAAAACAGTAAAAGATTTCAGATATCAGATATAAATATCTTAAATATTTTTTCACGGAAGGATTTTATGCAAGTATAATAAGTTCTGGTCTGTTGGAGAAAACTCGCATAAATCGAAGCGCAGTGAGGGCGGGGTCGCTAGTTATGCATATAAATCGGAAAACTCTTAACATATTACTATTATTGGTTTTATTTCTAAATGTGAGAAGACTCACATGATAATATGTGCATCATGGGAATTTCATTAATGATGAAACGATCTCGTTGCGTGTTCTATCAGGAAACACACACAATGAATGATGATTAGGATGTTTTGGGACGCCTCAATTATTCTAATAACGTCGTCGGCGATAAAATGTAGTAAATGCTTTAAATTGCATGAAGGAATTAAGGCGAACGGGGTTCTATTCCGAGATCCCGTTGTCATGAATCCGCAATTGAGTAATTGGGTATCTGAACAGAAACGTCGCTGGCATTTTGTGGTTCAATTATTAGAAAATTACCCACTGAAATATAGTGGCCAAATGATTACGGACAATAACTAAACTTTTCTATTTTGTTTGTTTAATACATGGTTGTTTTTCCTTGTAGGTGGTGTTTTTTTTTCACCAGTATTTTATTAGACTATGAAATAGAGATCTAACCGAAAGCTTCTTACTTCGTCTTTTACTGCTATCTCTTGTAAACTGTCCACCTAATAAGGTACACAGGTGCGGTGTAGGAAAGTTTAAAAGATCTAATTGCCACATTTTATGGTCTGTGATTGGAAATAGGTTTTGGGACCCAATCCAAACATATGTAAATTTACATTTTCAAGTCAAAATCCCGAAAGAATGTTAAGAAAATTCAGGGATAATTTATTACTTTAGTGAAATATTCTACTCTACAACATAAATCTCACTTCAAATCAGTACTACGAGGTTTTTTTCTCACTGTGAATAAGAATTGAAATCCAAATGGCTCCTAAACGCTCAACTGTATCCAATCGCCTATCATCTGCTCCACAGGCTAGCAAAGTGGACAAGTAATTCAATCGAGAGGCGCGGATGAGGCCTAAATTGGAAACAGCCGGTCAACGAATGACATACAGCCTGTTAGGTTGTCAACGGAAACGGTTGAGGTGATAATGACGCTTTTGAGAACAGTATTCCTAATGATTAGACCCCGGATTTTTGTGGAAATGACGTCACAATAGGGTAGTTTGGGGAGTAAATGGAACGGTGTTAAATATTTTTTATTAACTAGGCATTCACGGCAAAAAATATTATTATTACCGCAAGTCAGAACAACTTGATCTGTTACGGAGAGTCAGTTAACGAAAGAATAACGTCGATAAATTAATCTATTGACAATTGACTTATAGGTAATTTATATCGTGGATACCTGATAATAAAACTTTAGTTCCGTAGAACACCAATAGACTAGGTTTCCGTATTAATTAACACTGTTCCATTTACTCCCCAAATTACCCTATTGTGACGTCACTGACTCAAAGATCCGGGGTCTACTAATGATCTCAATATTAAATGCAGTGAGGTTTAACGGGACGTAGGTTTTGAGCATACGGAAACCAGAGCTGATGTGAGTCGATTGATAATAATAATTCAGGAAAAGTATTATTGTAAAAAGGTTTAGGTAAAGGTATGGTTTAATGCCAATCATCGCAGTTTGGCACGCATGGAGACTATCTTAAAAAGGAGGCATGCCTATCGATAAGTAACAATGCTTAATGGTATATTATGAAGACATAATATCACATCAGAATCTGAATTCCGAACCTATTTATGTCGGACACTGTTCGAAAAACTTTTAAACAAACTGATGCAGTTAATAAGTCTGTCAGTGAATATGTTTAAATATAGGGCAACCAGGAACAGCGTCTGTTCTTTTCTTCTTAGACAGTCCTCTAAAACAACAGTAATCAACAACTTTCATGAGGTTCAGAACAAATCCTGTTTTGAAAAACAAGCACCTACATCAAAGGGAACAAAGTAAATATAAATCAATGCATGCGGCGTCACATCCAGCAAGCGGCGTCGCATTGCCATTACATTAACACATTGAATGCCACTCCAGTTAATTACTATACAAATGGTCTCGATATCAATAGTTCTGGGTACTGAATACACTAACCATAGCGAATCGGGTTTACAACTACAAACAGTTACAAATAGTTCGAGTACGAGCGCTGATGAGGATTGAGGATAAAATGATTTTAATGAGTCATTGCGGGAAGTTTGTGATTTCTGTTATGGGCTGAAGCCAACATGGTAGAAGTTTTGTCGTTTAAAATGAATCGTCTATTATTGAAATATTGGGAGTCTGTTTCTGCTTTGGTAAGGTAACGTTGTATGTTTACAGCATGAATGTCTTCAATTTTGAAAGATAATTTTAATAGTAAGACTATAAAATACAAACAAAAATTAGACGTTGATAAATTACATATATTCTAAAAAGATTCTCCACTAGCTTTCTTAACTTCTTCTTCATGAATTATCTGCAGAGTTAAAGAAAAAAATAAGTTTTAACTAGTTAGTGTATGTTTTGAGTCCTTCAACACATTCCCAACATGCACTACCCCGAATTTATTTACATACAACCGGTGACCTATCCATAGGTGTATAGGTATTTATTCCGATTCCGTATCCCAACTGTTTCGTTTAACTAAACGTAATTTTCATAACTTTAAAATGCATCTTTTAAGTTTTCCGAATTGTTATAGAACAAACCTAATCGTT
Source organism: Acleris holmiana (assembly GCA_949316455.1). Classification (NCBI taxonomy): domain Eukaryota; kingdom Metazoa; phylum Arthropoda; class Insecta; order Lepidoptera; family Tortricidae; genus Acleris; species Acleris holmiana. The sequence continues at coordinate 12,777,571 of OX438780.1, read as the reverse complement.
CTACAGCAGATCCTAAATGACAAGCGTTTGGACACGCAACTTAAGACTTACCATAGGTTACCCAAACCTCGGTAATAGAACTATAAAGACGACAAATCTTTGCCTATATTCTCGAACGAACGTCTAACATTTACCAAAACGTTCATAATACTTAGCAGGTATGCTGACAGACGACAGAGAGCAAATATAAACAAGCCCGACCCACTGGCCGACATGTTTCAGGAGGATTTCAGGCTGCCACACATCTGCGCCGCACGCTCGATGTTGCAACGAGTAACCTAATAATAGTGTAATGTACGCACGTAATGACTGCCGGCGGAAACTCAATAATTGTTGTGTTGAAAGATTGAGGTATGTATGCTTTGTTAGCTGAAAGGGCAATAGGGATGAAGAAAAAAACGAGAGCCTTCTTCAATCAATATCAGAGGACAGTGTCATAAACAGACGTAGCCCAAAAGTAAGCTCTAGACTTGTGTACTAGACAACAATACTGCCCTCCGAAGCCAAAAAGCAGTATCTCGAATGCAATGACCAAAGCAGTTTTAATTTTCTTTCCTTAGTAATAAGGTTGATATTGCTACAGGAGTTTTATCTGGAACACTGCTGCCTATTGCCTTAAGAGGGCAGAATAAACAAACATACTGACTTGTACAGTGAAATAATTAAAACCGTGTGGTTGCCAGGTTAGAATAGTGCCACTCCATGTCTTACCGTGGATGTCGTAAGGCGCGACTAACATAAGTCTATAAAGGCTTGGAGTACTGTTAGGCGATGGGCTTGCAACCTGTCACTAATACACTGGTAAACATCTTAGCCATGTTTAGCGTTAGTGGTATTATGTAGCTCTGCCTACCCCACTCCGGGAATGAAATCGTGACAATATTCTTGTTATGTAGGTATGTTATTATGCATGTATGTAAAAATTAAAGACTCCGGAACAAAACCTCGTATTCATCACGAAGATATTTGTATCAAAATTATGACTATAAATGCTAGCTTCAGAGCCAGGGGCACTAGCAACTAGACCAACTGTTTCTTCCTACCTATAATAAAGAGGAAAAGATAACGTGCCTCCCAGAGCCACGCGAAGCCCAAACAATGTTGATACGTTTGTGATTCCCGGATCAATGAGTGGGTTAATTATATAAATGCGCTGTTGTTAAGTTTAATTTAGAAAGAACGTGGCTGGAAAGGAGAACATTTTGCTACATCCTTCATAGCCTTAGGTTCTCTAGGATCACACACTGGTCATGTTCTTGTGTATTTTTAGGGTTCCGCACCTCGAAAGGAAAAAGCGGAACCCTTATATCATCACTTTGTTGTCCGTCCGTCCGTCCGTCTGTCAAGACCTTTTTTCTCAGGAACGCGTGGAGGTATCAATCTGAAAAATCAAACTTCCAAGCCAACGCAATCAAAAGATACAGCCGTTTATGCCGCAAATTTCCGCAAATTTTCGAAACTAGCAAGGGAATCAAAACCCAAAGGGTACTTCCAGTCGATCTAGAATCTTGAAATTTGGTACGAAGCAACGTCTTATAGCACAGATAAAGGAAAAATTGCTAAAACCGTAATTTTTTTAGCTACATCACAAAAAAAAAAAACATTTTACGATTGCAAACTTTTATGCAGTTGGTAAACTAACCGCGACCTGTCGATGTATGGAGATAACAGTTTTTAAACGGCAAAGTCAAGTTCGTCCCTCAATACAATTGTAAATTCTTGTAAGTTTGTACGGAACCCTCGGTGTGCGAGTCCGACTCGCACTTGTCCGGCTTTTTTTAACAAATGAATAGTCTCATTAATAAAGAAAACGAAACTATCAAATAGATAAAAGAAAGGATGCAAAAAAGAACTGCAACCAGAATCGTCCCATTTAGTTAACCCGATGAAAGAACATTTTGGCAACAATATCCCATAACCTACTCCATTAAAAACGACGAACAAGAAAAGGCCTTACGTCGCTAGCGATAAAAGCTAACGTGGAAACATTACTCATAAGTTCTTGCAAAACGAGAAAGTATTTGTAAACTGGCCGACGGCCAAACGTCAGACCATCGGATGTTATTTCCGTAAATTCTGAACGTTTAGCGATGTCAAAGAATAAATAAAACGCATTGTAAGAAATACCTTGCTACCATATTAAGTGCAGTACATTATTCACTTTGCTGGGACAATAACCATTATCTACGAGTTTTAGGAGAATTCATTGCATGCTAATATCGTAAACGAAAAATGTTATAACGGAGAAGTCAACTTTGAAGTTTTTTTAAAGGGTTAGCTTTAGTCCCTACAAAGGTCATAGGGTTCTTGAGGCAATAGCGATAAATACGCGGACGCGTTAAATTGTAGTTTTTTTTTTTAAGTTAAAATGTAGAGTTCTAAAACAACTTTTCGCAAGTCGGATATTGAGTTGAGTTCTGATTATTTATCGACATAGGATATATCGTCCCTTTACTTTCTCAATCTCGTATTGTATCTAATTGATTAGTAGGATTAGCACTCATGTATCTAAGTAGAATAAAGAATACCATTCTATTAAACTATTCGATCAGATACGAGGTTGAGAAAGTAAAGAGACGATATCGCCTATTTTTCTATGCGTTTATCACTGACGTTATTTCGTGCGAGTGACGATATAGGACATCACATACATTCATCTACATACATTTTGATACAAAACATTTCGGTATGAAAATAAATGCGAAAGTTTGTAAGTGTTCATTTGTTACTCCTTCGCGCTGCAACGGCTGAACAGATTTTGATGAAATTTGCTATGGAGCTCTCTTTTACCCTGGATTAACACCATACATAAACATAACACTACTTTTCATAAAAAATATATATTCGCGATTGAATAACGATAGGTAGGTACTCGAAATTTACGCAGCCGAAGTCGCGGGCAGAAGATAGTGGCATAATAAACATTGGAGATTAGGTGTACTTATTTATAAAATAAGCGAAATACCGAATCAAGAAAGTGTTCGCATTTAATGTATTCAATTTCCTCAACGATAAAATGTTAATTATTACACTCTCTAACTTTACACACGCATGACATCGATTTAATTTGCATTCTGGGTATTTTACTTTATATGTGTAACACATACCTTATGTGAACCCAACTTTCATCTAACACTAAATTAAAGGTTTTAGTCTTTTTTAAATATCTGCCCAGTGCATATTAGGTTGTGTTTAATAAGTTTTATTAGGTAAATGGGTCAATAAACTTTTTCATCTCTTAAGACATTTCTTGGGTCAATCAGCTTCGACCGCGTACGTAACCGGAGGTTCGTAACCAATTAGGTAGGTTTAGGTTTTATTAGTTATGCAGCAGGACCAAACAACCCATAAATACGAGCTCCGCGTTAGCGGAGCTCCGACAACACTGTCTAATTGAATTGAAATAGGAGTTTTGGAATAAATCGCAACTGGTTACAAACCTACGGTCACGTACGCGGTCGAAGGGGGTCAATCTTTAAAAAACATGTTTTTAAACTAGTATATAAATAAATCCGCCAAACGACAGTTTTTGTGGCAGTTACAAGCTCATTTTTTATGGGTTTTCTTTCAGGCATATTTTAGGCCCGTATTAATAAACTCGTCTCGGTTTAAATGCCCATCTCAAGATACGTCAAACCATAGAAAACTGTCATTTTTGACGTATCTTGACATGCATTTAAACCGAGATCAGTTTATAAATACGGGCCTTAGTCATCTTCTGGCCCACGGGACAGAATAACAACAAAAACTTGATCCACCCAAATAACGTTTTAACTACTTTAAGGTTCGCCTTTTAGTATGTACTTTTTAGGGTTCCGTCGCCAAATGGCAAAAAACGGAACCCTTATGGACTCGTCATGTCTGTATTAATGTCCGTCCGTATGTCACAGCCACTTTTTTCCGAAACTATAAGAACTAACTGTTGAAACTTGGTAAGTAGATTGGTGTGAAACGCATTAAGATTTTCTGTGTGTCCCCCCACCTGTAACTTCTAAAATAAGAGAAAGATAAAACTAAAAAAAATATATGATGTACATTACCATACAAACTTCCACTGAACATTGGTTTGAACGAGATCTATTACGTAGTTTTTTTTTAAATAACTACTTCAAAAATCGTCTTTCTGCTACGGAACCCTTCATGGGCGAGTCCGACTCGCACTTAACCTTTTTTTTCTGTATTTCGTTATTTCTCCAAAGAAATAATGTTAGGTTTCGAAGTACCATCAACGACTCTAGGTACGTATTGAAATGGCAAACTAATGTTGTCCTATCTCTTAAACTAGATATCTCGCAATCCGTCCACGAATTATAGACCGGGAAGCTTCAGTTGTACAGAGTGCTCTCAGGCACGCAAGGAAGAGTTAGTTTACCAACGAGCGAGTGAGCTATATCGTCGACGAGACATGCGACCAAAGTGAAAATAACATATTAAAATGTTAGTGTTCACACAGGACAATTAAAGCCGGCCGGTTAGTAATTCAGTGCTGCAATGAAATATAAACCTACATACATATATAACATCACGCCTTCATTCCCAGAGTGGGGTAGGCAGAGCTACAGAAATACCAACTATAAAAATATTTGTATATAATTCTGTAACCACATTTTGCACAGTAAGGCCAAGAAGTTTACCAGTGTATTAGTGACAGGTTGCAAGCCCATCGCCTAACAGTACTGCAAGCCCTTACTCCCTTAGTCCCCTCTTACGGCATCCACGGGAAGACATGGAGTGGCACTATTCTAACCCGGCAACCACACGGGCACAAACCTAACTGAATAGTTATGAGCAATCTAGCTATTTAACCGACTTTATAAAAGGAGTTTATCAATTAATTTAATTTAGGTAATTGTTTTGTTTTGTGAATGTTACTCGATTTAAATGATACTTTTTCACCGAAGGGTGGTCCCATTAAAATATCGTCAAGATCTGGTCATAAGAACCATGGAATCCGGGGAAATTCCACGGAGACCCTAACTAATTTGGACACAGTTATTTGTTTTGTGGGAGTGACAAAGGCTATAAATGCCTATAAAGAGGGGAGGGGGTTAAATATTTTTGATACCTACCTATCGACGACGATATCTAGGTCAGCTGTTTCAAAACCCGACTGCATATCAGTCGGGTTTTGAAATAGCTGATCTGATGATGGAGTCAGAAGGTGGCAACGGGATTTCAGCTGTTCATAACGTACCCACACTGTCCCCAGTATCCACGTTTGACGCTACCATCATGCTCGAGCCTGTATTTATTGTTATAATAAGAATCCGTTGACCGTACAGTCAGCAAACAAGGTTGTTTAAGGTTGGTTGTTGTTGTGTTTAGGTTGGTTATTCAGCGCCAACGACCCGCTAGTCGGGTCCATTTTGTATAGAAATTTATGAGATTTAAAAAAAACACAGAAAAATATTCCGGTGAAGTAGAGAGGCGTGGCCCTTGGTTTCATTTAGTTTATTGAATAATTGTTTTTGACGTTGGTATACTAGTATTAACGATGTTCCAAATTTGTTTTAAGTCATCGATGTTAAGCGCTAAATAAGTAAAACACGGTCGTTTACTAAATAGACGTATAAGTGCCGTAACTTTAGTGAAAAATAAATAAAAAATGGTCAATCAATGAATAAATAAATAAATAAATATCGCGGGACAATCTAACACAAATTGACCTAGTCCAAACTGAGCACTTGGCTTGTACTATGGGTACTAGACAACGACAAACTTACTTATATATAGAGAAATAAACACTTAAATTCATAGAAAACATCCAAGACTCAGGAAAAAATACTCGTGCTCATCACACAAATATATATCTGTCCTTACCGGGATTTCAACCCGGGACCACTAGCTGAAAAGTGTATAATTATATTTTGTTAAATGAAAATTGACAAAAGTATGTTAACTCTGGAAAACTTAATCTTTGGCCAACAGAATTGACGCGATCATAAAATTACGAAAGCACGGAATTGGGTGATAGAGCCCTTGACCGAATTAATCTCGCAACACGTGAATATGAAATATTAGGAAGCATAAAGTAACAGACAATAATCACGCTATCGCATTTGAATAAAAAGATACGTACGCACTGTAACAAATAATAAAAAAATATTTTACTGTCTAATCAAAAAAAAAGTTTGGAGCATTTAGAAAATAAGGTCGATATTCTTTCAGTTTCAATTCACATAAATAAATTCGCATCATAATATTATGAATCTAACCTAACCTCGTTACGTGCATGTTCGCTATTCTATGGGATTCGTTTAATAAAACTGAATTACCGGAATGTTCCAAATTCAAAAGGGCAAAAATACTGTACATAATTACTGAAACTTACAATAATTTTATTAAGGTCATTCCCCACTATCACTCTTACACTAACAAAATCACATCACAAATTCCCACTACACGTAATCGATACACATTCGCTGCCATTGACACACCTTGAGTCTCACAATCCCATACAATTGTTAAATGGCGGCAAAGAACGTGTTAATCGAATGGTAAATCGCGAGACGCAGGCGCCGGCCGCCCGCTGCCGCGCAACTGGCGCCTTATTCTTGCGCTAGCACATATGGGATAAGATGGGGATAATTAGAGATCTTCGTATGTTAAATAAATGTTATCGTTACTATTCTAATACACGATTTATATTAGAATGTTTCATTTAGAGTCATTCAGAACATAAATGATAAGCAATACGATAATGTAAGTCGGTGTCAATCGAAATGGGCAAAGATATAAAGAACACTTAACAAACCTATTTATCATTACTATTCCATAATCGCGTAGCGTGCCTCTGAAGATCAAATGAGGTCTCCATCGAGGTTGAATCTGATGACAATTGCTCATCACATTTAATTTTATTAACTACTAGCTGCCGTGCACGGGTAGCCCGTGTGTATTTTTTTTTCACAAAAGCTGTGTCCTGATATTTACGAAGACAACAAAAAAACGGGCAAGAGCATGTCGGACCATGCTCATTGTAGGGTTCCGAAGCCGTTAAGTACCACAAACATAAAAATCAACAAGTCATAACTAATTTTCTATTTAAAGTCTATTGGTGCCGTGTTAGATGATTTTAGTAGGTCTAAACAAACACTTTAATCGCCTGTATATCAAGAACCAATGATGTCTACTTAGTCGAGATAGTTTTCCTTTACAGTTCGTTATATACTCTTTGATTTTTTTTTTTTCCAGATTTTTAGTATTTGTAGGTTTGGCTGGAGGGGGGGCATTTGAGTCAAACAAAAATTAGCGCTTTCAAGCTTGATATTTCATAAACGGATTACTTATTCAAAAGCTGTTTTTACAAACCCACATTATTTTTAAAAGACCTATCCAACGACACCCTACACTATAGGGTAGACGAGAAAAAAAATACATCCCTACATTACGTGTAGAACAGGTACCCATATTATTTTTTTACATTTTATTGTACCACTTTGTTGGCGTGACTAATATGCATATTCATGCCAAATTACAGCTTTCTAGTACTAAGCGTCTCTGCGCTAGTCTGCGGATGGACGGACGGACGGACATGGCGAAACTATAAGGGTTCCTAGTTTGACTACGGAACCCTAAAAATCAAATCGGCCATTCTCGAGTTATATGTACAAAAGAAATTTATTTTTCAATACAGTATACCATAAGTTCTGTTCAGTTTGAATAATTATACAAAACACTTAATTGGAAAAATTAGTGTTGATTATTAAAAATTGTGTCACACTGAATGGGGCGCACTTTTTATTAATCAAGACTTATTTCTTCACAATGTTAATAAGTGTTAATTGAGCGTTGTCTCTAATTATGAAACGTTTCCCACGGCTAACGGTTTTGAGGGCGGTAAAGTTCATTGAATTAAAGAAACAACGATGTGAAACTCTGTTAAAAAGTTATCATAAATTATTTTCGCGGTATCATGGGTTCGTTAATTGTAAAAAAAGATTTATTTTTTGTACAAGAGCGAAGATCAATTACCTCTATCTTTAAGAAAAAGTCGAATTAAGTTTTGGAGGAATACTAAGTAAAAATATATGCAGTGGATATTGTTTTTACTAGATGTGATAATCTTATTACAACAATAGAATACGAATAATCCTACGTTGAGACAACGGACACTTTTTGAGCTTTTTACTAGCTCTAAATTTAAATTATATTGTCGAAATATCTGAAACTGTTATCAACATTAACGTTATGGTATTAATTGATAAATAGTATTTACTTGCACAAGCAATCTTGCGATACCAACATAATTGCTTTGTGAAATCAGGATATCAATTTACAGGATATCCAAGTACGGACACCAGACGCTCACACTGGTTAAATATTATCATATTGTAATTTATTATTCTAGCTCTAAGTATGTCACTGACCTTTGTGAGAGTAAAAAAATATTTTTTGATGTGATTTGATCTCAACACAAACTTTATGTCGAGTAGCAAGAGAAACCTGAACATGACATGGTTAAAAGGGAAGTAGGTGTATACATAAACTATACTCACCGAGACTTTACTGTAGTCATGATGATGCGCCAAATGGTGAGGCGCACAGCTGGATGCGGCGCTGGACACGCTCAGCGCGTCCCCTTCGCTCGTGCCTTCCGCCTCGTCCCACCGCCGGCGCCCAGACCCGCTGCGAACACCCCCGCATCCCGCATCCCGCTCAAGCGAAGCAACACCAAGCGACCCCGCGTCAACCCCCGGAATACCACTGTCCCCATCGCACCCCGAAGAACTACTATCAGAACCACCAACGCTAATACCGCTTTCAACCTTCGAAGGGGATTCAAATTTACTTATATCATCCTGATCATCCGAGGAATTTGAATCCTCTTCTAGAATCGCATAACTTTCTAATTTGGGACCATTTTGGCCAAAGTTAAACGAATCACTATGGACCCATGGTCTTTTAGCGGTACTAACGTCAGATTTAACGGTGTCAGCGTCTGATAAGTCACCGTCGGAGTGCAATGTGCCATCGTCTGAATCCTCCTCAGGACTCTCCTGGCATGTTTTAAAAGATGTGTCTGATTGGACGGTTGTGTTTGAGTTACAAGATGCTAACGTCCAACGACCAGAGTATTCCGATGAGGTCGATTTACGCAGCGGTAAATGCACAGAATTTAAAGCATAAATAGGGGAAGCTTCAGTAGATTCAGAATGGCTGTCTAGAGAAATCACGTCTGCTATATCTTTAATAGAGTAAGGACCAGTAGAAGACGAAAGAGTTGAAGGTTGTGACATTATGGTATAAACAGGACTTTTTGGTTTTTCAATTTTTATACTTTTATTCCTTAGTACAATATCTTCTATACTGGTTGAGGCGTAATGGATTTCTGATGGGCGTCTAATTAAACTGCTCCTCTTATCAGACGACAAGGAAGAGTCAAGCGTGATATCAGGAGTGGAGATACTTTTTTTCACTGCCGAAAATTTCACGATAAAATTATTCGGAGCATCACGTCTTTTGGCATGTAGCGTGCAAGTACCGGAATCACAGAAACACCGAAAAGAAGTGGAATTAATTTCATTTCTAGAACGCAGGGCATCGATATCTATTGTTACTGTGTTTTCTTCCACTGTTTCATCAAGTGGAATTCCCAATAAATCTTCAGCACTTTTATGATATTTCGGCACTTTCGGCTTACAGAAACAGATTGCAGTCTCATAATAACTATCTCTTTTGTCATTGCTTACTTTAGTAAAAGGTGGCGTATCAGAGTATAGTGCTTCCCTGTTGAAAATATAAATGAATTCTTGAACTGTAGGTGCTTTGTAAATGCAGTGACCCGTGCCTCTAATATGATAATGAGCCAAAGTTTCCTTCATAAATTCGTAATGCCAATGAGGCGTTTTATTTAAATTTATAGAGTTTCTGTCTACTTCAATATTTGTAAAAGTTTTATGCCGAAACAGAATTTTCTTCTTTTTTTCTGGATCATTTTCTGTTTTATGGGGTAAGGTTCCGGTCATATTCGTATAAATTTCTTCACTACAATCTACGTTTTCGATAGCACTTGCTTCCGTAAACTCGGAAGCATTCGATGCATTCGATTGAGTTCTGCTAATGTCAGATTTATTCAGATAAACTGTAGACTTTTCACCTCGCTTAAAAGATTTGGATTTTTCGGAGAGTAATATATCTTCGAGATTGGATTCGTCTTCCATTGAGTCGTCTGATGCCACAGAAGAATGACTACTAAGTGTTTTCTTTGAGTTATCCATAGTTTTATTTCTATCAGAAATATCATTGACCTTATGGAAATCCTTCTCTTGAACCTGTTCTTTAAAAACTGATACATTTTCGTATAATGCTTTGCGTTGTACTTCATCGAGAAGTACTTTTTGAGGAATATGATTCCTCACAGCCGGTTTAGGAGGAACAATCTTGCTAACTACAGAAACATTTTCATAAATTAAGTTTTCTTTGCTTGAATGAATCGCCACATTAGCCCTCGGAAGCGGTTTTGGTATAAAATTATTTTCACTGGTTTTTTCTTCGTCACAATCAGAAAAATTACAAGCTTCATAACATTCGTTAACTTGTTCTGCAGATTCACCGACAGCTTCCGAAGTACAATTAGAACGCGTGGTAGATTGTCTAGGTTCAAAAATTGAGAATTTCGTATACACGTTAATAGCTTCTTTACTTATATTGTCTTGTTTAGGAGTATCACAGTCAACTTCCGTAATTATAACGGATTCTGAGTCACTGACCTCAGCATTTTCAGAAATATTCGGCAAAGAAGTTTTAAAACCCGGACAACTACGATTGCTCCTATTTGCAGCAGAATCTCTATTTAAAGTTCCTAACCTATCTAAAGAAATAGTGTCAAATTCGTCAGTACAAACAACATCACCGGTTTTTTCTTTCTTAGACAGTATTTTGTTGAAAAATTTACTATTGCCTATCAGCAAAGTATTTTGGCTGTTACTTTTTTGATCGAGATTGTGCAACTTATCACAAGCCTCCGAATCTAATCCGGAACTGTTAGAAATATTAGGAGCTGAATTGAACTTTGCTTTTAACCCCAAGCATTTCGAAGCAAGCTTTTTTACAAAACTTTGATGATTTTTTGTTAGAGATGATGAAGATGGAGACATGCTTAGATTAAAGTTAGTATGTTTCTGGGTCTCTGGGGCTTTCCTGAAAAACATATAAAGCAATAACAATAAAAAATAAAAAATAATATAACTTATAGTCTATGTTACGTCCACAACGAAGTTATATGTTAACCCGCAAAAGCAAAGCTAGTACTTAACAAAAATATGGAAATGTGAAATAAGAGTTAGATTTACCAATTAGTTATTAGTTGCTTAGCTTGATCAATTTTTTTTTTGAGCATTTTTGAATACCGATTTGATGTTCTACTTAATTTTGGACTTTCAGTTGACGTTGATGCACATGGTTCTTTTGTGAACGGTTCAAACTCATAATTTTCAATTGAATTGTGATCCTCAAGAGTAACGTCACTTAGCGAGTCAAAGATTGTATTTTTGCTCAAGAGAACATAACTGCTACTGTTATTGGTTTTTGACCTTTTCCGTTCATGGCAAAAGCAAGGCATTTTGTCAGCTTTTATTTTTTTGTTAAATGGCCCGATTTTTTCCACTTCAGTATTTAATAAATATATGTACGAATACTCACTTGAACTAAACATACATCCTTCGTCTCCTTTAAAATGAAAACCGTCACATTCACGAATGTCTCTTACATCTGCAAGTGATCGTCTTTCGCTAACTGCTTCTTTATTTATTGCGACGTACTCTTCTACAACGCAATTTTTGGGACTCATTTGAACATAGTCTATATTTGGAACAGACATCCTAGTCGTTACCTTTCTTCCAACCATGTGGGTATATAAGTTTTCAGCTTTTGCGTCAGCGTCACCGTGGCGCTTGACTTTTTCGTCATCTGGCAAATTTTCACTAATAGTATTTATATCGATATAATCATTGGCATTTGGAGATTTACAATGATCATCGTCTTCTGGTGATTTATCTTCCTCCTTATTTGAAAGAGCATCAGGATTTTTACGTCCAAGTTTTTCAAAAAGTTCGTTCAAACAAGCCATTGGCGGTTGGTTTGGCTGAGGTTTAGGAGGCGGCTGTGGTTTTTTTTTCAGACTGTTTTGCGACTCATTTGACTCCATATGATTGTCCAGTTCTCTTAAAATTTCCATGTTTCCATACAATGTTTCTGAAATATCGGGCTCGTCTCTTTCCAAGACCATCTCATTATTCATCAGATCATCACGGTTAACGTAACACGGCTGATTTTCTAGAGTGTCCGAAATAATTGGTAAATTGCCGTTTGTAGTGGACTTACATGCAGATTTATAATTATTGTTTTGGCTCGGAACCCTACGTTTCGATTGTTGAAACTTGTTATTTGTGGATAATCGAGGGTTATTAACAAAAGTATTACGGTCAATATTAGTAGAAGCGTCGTTATCAGTGCGAAGCTTAGGAAGATCCCTACTCCTGTGAAATGGAAAGTTAATAAGTGCTTCTAATCTAAACATTCAAATGTATAGGTTAATTGTGATAAAATTAAGAGCTTTGAGTTTCATAAGATCATAACGTAACTTTGGTGTCAATAGTGATCGTGAAAAGCTAACATGTTTGGCGCCTACACAACATAATTCAAGTTTTAAGTAAGCGTAGTAAGAAGTATTTAAGTTCCCCTTTGAGAATCCTTTTTTACCTTAATTGTATTGTTTTTGTGTTTATTTGTACAATAAAGTTTTTAAGTACATTATTCAGGTACATCAACTTGTCTGGATTGTTTGTCTACCTATTACCGCAAAATACTCAAAACGCCTTGAATTAAATTCTCTTTCGCGCAGTTTTTGTGGTGTTTATTTGTGCTCATCTCGGGTGCGGGGTTCTTTGAAAAGATGCCGGCAAGTCTTGGGAGCTCTTACCTGACCGTTTGCGAGACAAAATCAAAGGCACGGAAGATTTTAATGAGGCTGCATTGACAGTTTTTTGTTTAGCGTCCTTTTTGTTTACTTACATGTTTTTTTTAAAGAACGTTGTTGTTATGATTATTTCGCGTTAATGACTCAGTTTTAAATTATTTAAACTAGATTTAATACGTACGGCATAGAGAAGACAAACGAGCACCCAGGCCACCATGCGGGAAATGGCATCTATGACCCATAGACATTTTTCTAAATACTCATAATCTTTTCTTTACCTGAAGAAACCTAAAAATACTTTTATTTTTTTTTTAACTGCTAGTCATCTTACATTATATTATATTTGCGCCATTAGCATTGGACTGAACATAAACGTCATGGTTATATTATATTTTTATCATTAAAGAGAAATAAAAACACAAGTGTTACGGAAAGAGCATTCTAAGTACAATCGCGATCAAAGGTGTCACGTCGTGTGTCGTAATTGAGATCGCACTCCAATTAAAGCGAATCTTTTGAGCCCCTCAAGTAGGGCTGCCACCCGTCCAAGTTTACTTGGAACTATAGCCGTATTATGAAGTGTCAAATGCGGGTGTCTATCATTTCATCGAAAAACCTTTCATCGAATGGATCATTTCATCGATTTTCGTTTCATCGAAGGCTATTTTCTGAAACTATAATGTTTTCAGAGTATCTTAAACATCTAACCTAACCTACATAATGATTAATGAATAATTAATATACCCTGAAAACATTATGGTTTCAGCAGAAAATAGCGTTCGATAAAATGAAATTCTATGAAATTATACATTTGATGAAGTGATGAGTAACAACTTCTACGCAGAAAAATGATAGTCTATGTTATGAATAAAAATAAATAAATCGCGAACTTTGCTGATATATATTTAAAAGATAATTCAAATTATTAATATAACTATAGCTATTTTGTAAAAAACTAATCATTATTTTTTGTGTGAAAAAGTTTTTCGCTAACATCATTGAAACAGCGTTGAAAAGTGACGAACCTATCAATTTATTCCGCGAATGTACGCCGTGTAAAATGACTGGAGTTTTAAATAATTATTTTCATCAGTATTTTATAAGATGGCAGCCCTATTTGAGTAATTACGGAGATTCCTTTGCACCCAGCGCCCTTAGCGGACGTTTAGGCAAACCACAAGTCGCCTAGTTAACCGACAATCTAATGGCGTTTTTAATTTAAAGGGACACCTTTTTGGCGGACAAATTGCGTGATGGTATTTAAAATAGAACTTTGTTTTTTGCCCATTAAATATTTTTTAACATTTAAGAGGATTGTGAAGCTGAAAATTTCCATACAAAATGCGGTAACGTTTCCCTCACCATCTAGTTGGATATTTAAGACGATGTAGATTGTATGAAAAACTAGGTCTGTACGTTTTCCTTTACAAGAAAGAACCAAATTTAAAAAAAAAAAAACGCAATCGTACAAACCTAGTTTATAAATACAACTTCGGGGGTGAGAAACGTTATTACATTTGTATGGTTTCTCTTGACAGCTACGCGATTTCAGCGTCGCTTCACATTTCTCTGAACGAATTATATCCAGTTTAGTATTTAGTATTTGAAAATAAATAGACAAGAGGTAATGGTTTATGAAAAACAAAGCAGAACCAGCCCAAAAGACACCGATATTTTTTTCAAGACGCTGTAAAATTGTAACAGTATAAGTCACGTGAATATAAAAAGATTAAAGGTAACCGCGCTTTAAGAAAATAAATTAACAACACTTTTGAAAGCAACATTATTGTGTTACAATTTCTAGTACAGTAACTTTTCAAAGACCAACCAACACCAATTAGGAATACCTAAACTTAACATTTATATCAAAACTTACTTATTTTATGTCATTTACCGATTGATACATACATTTTTGGAAATATACCTCAGTTATAAAAATAAATTTTAGAAAAAGAAAATGTTAAATACGGTATTCTGCAGTGTCGGCATATGAAATAAAATAAACAGTACTCACTCTAATTCTTTGAAAATCGATAGTCTAGAGATATTAATATAACTTACATTACGGGGGTTTTCACAAAGCCGGTGGGACTGTAATCATGGCATGGTATTGCCGGAAGGTCTTCCTCACTTTCATAGGTGCTCTTTATCTTGGATTCATATTCTGTGAACAAGGACACTACATTGACAACAAGCCCCATGTACACCTTGTCACAAAAATACCCAATAATAAAGAGTTATTTATCAAAGCCAAAACTAATTTCAACCCTAGTATGCTGTTATCTCAATCATTAACTGACAGGGTGACTTGGAATAACTTTTTTTTTTAATTCGGGTTTTAAACACGTTATATACATATTTCATCAACCAAAGAATGACAGATGACAATTTAGTGTACATGGCGTAGAGAAAATAAAACCTTGTCACCTAGGGACTAGTCGACTTGGCAATGTATATCGAATTGTCAGCTATCACAGGTCGGTGTCTATCAGGTTGGTGAAGTAAGGGCCTGGAAGACACCAGCCCCCTATTTCACCATATTGACAAAGACACGTGACAGGTGACAATTCGGTATACATTGCAAAGTTAAAACGCTGATACATCACTGGGTTTCATATAACCTGCGCCATGTACACTAAAATGTCACCTTTCACCTGACATTGTCAGTATGGTGAAATAGGGGGCAGGCATGATTATGTCTTAACCATTGGGACTTTGTATGGTAGGAAATACTTAATTTCCAAAAAACAAACTACTTTTACGACGCAAAATGGAATCGTGAAAATCCATTGGATACGAGCATAGTCCAGAAGTGGATGTCTTACATAACAGGGTTTCCACTGCGAGCGGAGCGGGCCCCGTAAGGACTTCGTTTTGCTTCCAACGGTGATACAAAGTTATTTCGTTGGAAGCTACTCCCTACTTCTATTATAAACGCGAAAGTTTGTAAGCATGGATGGATGTTTGTTACTCTTTCACGCTAAAACTACTGGATGGATTTGGTGAAATTTGAAATGCAAACAGCTTATACCTTGGATAACTAATTTATACGAGCACGAAGTCGCGGGCGGAAGCTAGTTCGATCGCATGTGATCTTTCTATTAACTCCTTGCTTACCTCTGATCACCCTTTTCACTCTCCTCGTAGCCTCTTCCGGGTACATCTTCAGCAGTGCACGAACAGTGTGTCCTTTTCTGTCCACGGCATCTAAATCCGCACCCTTGGTGAGCAGAACTTTGACCACCGAAGCGCTGAGGTACCGGACCCCTTCGTGCAAGGCTGTGCCGTTGTCTGTAGGGATGTTGGGGTCGATTCCGACGTCGATCAGGTACGCCACGACTTCCCTGGGGAATGATGTTTGGGTTACAATCGGTTATTGGAAAACATGGCCGTAAAGCTGGAATTCCACAGTGGCGCACGCTACACATGCATGCATGGGTGTTTGCGCGACCTCAACGCTATGACGTTTAGCTGCCTGCGGGGAAGAAGAGAACTAACAAGCGCGACCCTGCGCGCCATTCAGACCAATTTAGCGCATGACAACAAGCACACGCGCGACAATATTTAATTAATGTATTTATAAAAATAAATTATTATTCTTGTCAACGAGGACTTTGGATTTATCTTCCTCGCCTGAACAATGGGTATGAATTCGCTTTGTATCCAAATGTCTCCAGGTTATTCTAGATATTTCCATAGAAGCACACGCACGAAATGACGTCAGCGACACACACCTAGAACAATTGATAAACGTGCGTGCGCGGCGAGTGTAGCGTGCGCTTAAAGCCACTTCTTTTGCTATACAAGTTACTTTGCTAAAGGAAATAAGAGATAAATGGAGATCTTTTAGTATTTTTGTCATCCTAAATACAAGTTGAAGGTTTCTTTTGTATTTTTTAATGCTTTTTACAAATACCTTCGTAGATCTTCGAACTTTTTTTTCATACTGTCAGACCTGCAAGCTAAACCTTCCTCCTTAAACCTTAATCCTTTTGGTTAAGGGATCGTTAATATCAGATCGCGCGGGTCTGCTCTAGCTTGATACGCGTAGAAACACTGTTACATACGACTGATAACCACATTATTTAGCACAGAAACCGTAACATAATACATGCTGTATCTTGTCTGTTTCAATGTATTATGATGCTAACATGTCTGCCGCATTTTAAATCGAATGTTGTTACTAATAGAGTATAAAATGTTTCGAATTGTGTAGAGAGTAGTGTTATATTATATGCAATTGTAAATACATCAATAATTCTTGGAGCGGTCGGAAAACGAGTCTATCCGGGATTGCACTTTATTTTCGGGGGATACAACCAATTACTGACAAAAAAATCGGATGCGAGTAATTGAAGTTACATTTCCTTACAAGTTAATTAAAAACGCCGTTTTGTAAGTAACAACTCTTTAATACACTTAACCCTAAGTAAAACAATAGAAAAAACCGCTTTTAGGTTAAAATATATTCAGAAAAGCTCATTGTACTCCTAGTATTTTTTACAGCATTATTATTTTTATCAGATAACAACGACTTCCTATAGATTAAAGATTTTTGAATTGAACCGCTTTCTCCTGTAATTTAAATCAAAAGGCAAGCATCAGAAGCCGCGTGTTACCAATTTCAACCCTTCAACCGTTATTATGGAAAATTTGTGCCGAAACATAAATTACATTAATTAAGATGTGGATGCGGCATTTTGAGCACATGCCATTAGACTAGA
Source organism: Acleris holmiana (assembly GCA_949316455.1). NCBI lineage: Eukaryota > Metazoa > Arthropoda > Insecta > Lepidoptera > Tortricidae > Acleris > Acleris holmiana. The sequence continues at coordinate 12,759,928 of OX438780.1, read as the reverse complement.
GTGGCAAGAACTTCAAGGGTGTTTTAAAGCGCTTATTTATTTAACAAGCATTATGAGTTCTGCTGTTATAATAGCACAAGCCAGACAATCTTTTTAGCATTGTATTAAATTATATTTATTTATTTTACCTTAGTATTTAATAAGTGTTTTTTACTGTTGTAGGTAGGTAGGTAGGTATCAAATATTTCGTAAGCGCTCAAAGATTAACTCAAAGAGATCGCTAAAAGTTATAAAGTTCGTCTTTGTACAATTTGTACATACATATACATATAAAGTATTTTACGTGCAATAGCAGGTACTAAATTACCGACGCGACGTCTCAATGTACCAGAACGCGTTTGTGGCTGAAAAGGGTAGGCACAAGAAAACTAACCGACGTGACGTGACTAATGTAAAATGAATAAGATAAATAATGGTGTTTACAATACCTACCTGCTTATAAACTCATAGATCCCTGCTAAATATTCTCCATAATGTCATTTTATTTTACACTTATAGTTTATTACATGTATATCAAACACTTCCAGAAAATTATTGGTAGAGTAGGTAATTAATACCTTCTTATATAGAAGACAATTACGCAGTACATAACTTGATGCCTTATAACTAGGGTTAGGACTTTTGGTGGCATACCGTGGTTCAAGAATCCATGGAGTTGCTATTTCCGAATCATTATAGACATACCTCTTTGATTTTGACCTTCAGTAGTCAATTTAAGATTTTTTTTAATTAATTAAACCCCTGGATCAATCTAAATGATTTTTAGCATGGGAGATATCTCCCCATGTAAAATAGTAACAAACAAACAATATTACTTAGTGGATATTATTAAACTGGACAAATATGACTTTAGTATTATAATTTGAGATATGATAATACTGAACGTCAAAATCAAAATGGTATATACATATATTTATATATATAATCATTATGAAATAGCGACTTTATGGATCCTTTATATGGTATGCCACCAAAAGTCCTAACCCTACTTATAACTCAGTTGTACATTTCAAAGTTTAGGGTATACAAAATACTGAAAACTGTACTTTTCACGTATTACTCCGAAAGCACATCTTTTCAATGCAGTTTAACTCTTTCCTAAAGGGTCCAAATAACATACTAAAAATGTAAATGGTTAGCGTTTTAAGAGCTTTTATTTCTAAGATATGACTGGCCTATAATAAAACTGGCTAGTCATAACTTAGTGTCAATAATATATTAGTAAAGCATTTCTGATGATGTGTTGCAGTTGTTTTATATGTTGCATGATAACCCATTTTTCTGTATCATCAATGAACTTAATTTTAGTACAATTATAAACTTAACACATTTTCCTAATAATTTATACCGCATCCATACAAAACCTTCTGCCATCTACGCCCCGTCTATAATAAAGCAAATTTACGCTCACGGAACCGATCGGAGCGTTATAACGAACGAATATGAATATGAAGCAATTGTCGTGTGTACACGCCTTTACATTACCATAAAGCTGATTTACATAGTCGCGAAATGTTGCAAATAAATAATGAAGGAGGCAACTAGGCCGCGGTGTTCGGTAAAACATCTATTATTGTAGTTATAACGGGTAAACTCAAAAACAAATGAACTGATTTAGAAAATTATGTCACCAGTAGAATGCTATTATCGAAATATAAAAAGTAAGGAAGCGTAACCTCAAACAAAAACGACTGTCAAGCCCGCTCCAAAATACCCACTTTTTGAATTGATAATATTTAAGATCTTGTGTATCCGAGTGGTTTCGATAATTAGTCATTGTTTGAAATTTTTAATGTCAGATATTGATATAACTTTGAGTAGACAGTAATTTCAGTAAGGATTTATATCGTTTTAAAGATAAAAATCTCCAATTGGTTACACAAGAATTTAAATTGTAAAATATTTTTTTCATGGGTTCACTAGACCGCGGCCAAGTATTTCAACATTTGACGTGGATGGTTTGATACAAATATAACAAAGCATATCACTTGATTAACTTTCATAGTAGCATATGGATGACATATTATTTGCTATAAAATTAATTTGTTTTGACGGTGACGTAAAAAACGTAGCAGAAAGGCAGCTAAAATAATTTCATTACTTATTAAATTATATCACATCTAGCATCGAATGACAAGGTATGTCCATGTTATGCAAATTAAAATGCAAACTCTGAAAACAGCTCACGCCTGTCGAGCTCTGAATTACAATGCAATAAGGTGATAAAGTGGGCACATCTTTGTTGTCGACTGTACTATACTCACCAGTGTCCGTTCATAGAGGCCCGGTGGAGAGGCGTGGTCGAGAACCATCTCTTGCACCTCATCAAGGACTGATACGGTTCGATCAGACTTGGCTTGGCGTTAACTAGCACCCGCACTACTTCTAACCTGGGGACAAAGACAGTTGTCAAGACATGGTTAAAGGTCAAAGAACCGATCGAGCGAAGGTCAGACTCACGCACTGAGGGTTCCGCATTCGCAAAATACTATAATCAGGTTCAAGAAAATATTTAAGTTTTATTTTATTTTCTATGCAATAAGATGTATCTCGATGCCTATCTATTAACATGTATTTCCAATTTTTAGGGTACGATGGGACCCTAAAGTTAAAACTAGCTTTCTAATCATTAAAGTCATGAAGGGGCGCCGAGCGTCCAGTGGCGCCGCCCTCGTTACTTTGATTGCGTTTTCAAAAATACCAAAGCATTATATTGAAATCAAACAATGTTTTTTTGCTGTACGAATGAATACACAATTTAAAGGGTATATGACATAACTTAATAACAATTGACCTATGAGTAAGCAACTTAATGGAAAAAAGTGGTCACCTTTTTCCTTTATGTTGATTCCCCGAAGGTTAAAGGTTATTAAACTTTGTCGTATATTCTATACATTGTGTATTCATTTGTAAAGCAAAAACGACACTTCGATTTCAAGACAATGCTTTAGTTTATTAGAAAACACAATAATAGTAATGAGGGAGTCACCGGACGCTCAGCGCCCACTTAAATTGCAAACCCTGAAGAAAAACAGCAAATAAAAAGCCAGCTAAGGGAGAGTTGAACTCGCACACGAATGGCTCCGTACCATTCTTGTATAAGTTCCTTTAATTTTTAATTTGTTGAGCGGCAATAGAAATACTTGTCTCCGTCTACCTGTTAATGAGATACAACCCTCTAACAGACTGACAGACGGACAGCGGAGGCTTAGTAATATGGTCCCATAGGCAGCCTTTAGGTACGGAACTCTAAAAACCGGCCAAGTGCAAGTCAGGCGGTACGGCTCGCACTTGACAAGTTTTTACTTAAAGCGATACGAAAGCCTTTATTATATAATCAGTACATAAATATTCGATTTTCAGAGTTATATTTCCTTACTAACAGTACCTGTTCTGAGTAAATTATGGTTTAATATGAAATATAAATGGTCGCGGTCAATTGACGTCAATACTCGATATTAATGGTAATAAATAATAAATAAAACAAACAAAGGAAGTTGCCTGACCACATTTGTAGAGAGATCTGGATAAACGCAACATTTACCGTCTGAATTTAACCAATACTAGTTACTCAAAATATAACTAACTCAAAGAAGAAACCCACTGGAAGAAATCCATGAAAGAGATATTCAATACAATACAGAACACTTTATTGTTCACCAAACAAAAACATTACACAGAATTCAATTCAATTTATGGTTGTACTGCTGTTTTTTCAATGCTGGTTTTCTGTGAAAAATTCAGCATACAACAAACCGCATTTTTCAAGCACGTTGTTCGGGGCTGACTCGTACTTGACCAGTTTTTTGTTTCATACATTCTAAAACAACGGTATAGTTTCATAAAATAAATGTTAGGTAGGCCCCGAGTTTTAATCAGTTTTTAGGGTTCCGTAGCCAAATGGCAAAAAACGGAACCCTTATAGATTCGTCATGTCTGTCCGTCTGTCCGTCCGTATGTCACAGCCACTTTATTCCGTAACTATAAGAGCTATACTGTGGAAACTTGGTAAGTAGATGTATTCGGTGAACCGCATTAAGATTTTCATACAAAAATAGAAAAAAAACAATAAATTTTTGGGGTTCCCCATACTTAGAACTGAAACTCAAAAATTTTTTTTTCATCAAACTCATACGTGTGGGGTATCTATGGATAGGTATTCAAAAATGATATTGAGGTTTCTATTATATTTTTTTTCTAAACTGAATAGTTTGCGCGAGAGACGCTTCCAAAGTGGAAAAATGTGTGTCCCCCCCCCCGTAACTTCTAAAATAAGGGAATGATAAATGTAAAAATAATATATGATGTACATTACCATGCAAACTTCCACCGAAAATTGGTTTGAACGAGATCTAGTAAGTAGTTTTTTTTTAATACGTCATAAAAACATTGATCAAAGCTACAACGAACTTTTATATTATGTTACTTGCTGCTACGGAACCCTTCATGGGCGAGTCCGACTCGCACTTGGCCGCTTTTTTTTTATTAATATATCGTGATACATACATAACACCCAAGTTCCAAAATCTAATTAGCAAAGCTAAAACCACTACTTAAAAACTTGTTGAAAAGTTAAGTTACGGGTTGAAAACTTGTTAAATTCAAGTTATACTGTGACGAGCTAATTTGACTCATAAACTTACTTACATATTGAAGTTTTAATAACAAGATTAAGATACAATCTTAAGGAAGCAAGACTGAGACACTGAAATTAAAACAGTTTAAAAAAAATAAAGATAAAGGAAAATACATTTGCTTAACACCTCTAGGAAATACTGCCAAAGATAGCCAGGTTTGGGGTCAGAAAATATCACTTATATGTGTTAGTACATACATAACATTACGCTATAATTCCCAGAGTGGGGTAGGCAGGGCTACAGAAATACCAACCACTCTGAAAAGACTTGTTTATAATTCTGTAACCACATTTTGCACCATGAGGCCAAGAAGTTTACCAGTGTATTCATGACAGGATGCAAGCCATCGCCTAACAGTACTACAAGCCCTTATTCCTTAGTGTTAGTAAATAACCACGCGTTTTATTAATTATGAACAGGCCAATAATGTTTTTGCAGGCCTGTATGCCGATTGGCCGACCACATTGTTGTCCCACCTTGAGAACCAATTAAAATCCATCAATCAATTGCTGCAATGTATTACAGCGCCATATAATTAATGAATAAAATCAACCAATTAGATGACAAAACACACACAGACTAAAAATAAACTTTGTCCCAATGCTCGAACCACACGAGTTAAGTACATCAACAAGAGAGATCTGTCAAACATTTTCAATTTTATATGCAGTTTTGCTGCAATGAAAAATCCATGAGAATTTAATTTAATATTCGATTTAAAAAAACAAATGCCATCCATTCCATGGCCAAGGAATACCTACTCTTGGGATACTAGTGGGTTCGTTTCTTCTTATAAAGATAAAATCATCGAAATATTAGTGCTACTTAACGGGCGTTTTCCAAAAAAAAAGTACCTATAGTTAAGGACTACAATTAATGACAGTAACTTTTCGATTACGTCACGAAAATTAAGTATTACTGCGTTAAGAGAAATAGTGGCATCTCGGACTCCTGTGGCAAGTTGAATCATATTACTAACAGGTGAGGTATGCTTATTTAATTTGAAATACCGCCTATTGGCTTATGATGGCAATGTATAAAAATATGACTAATTTTCGTCACGTAATGAAAAAATATCGTTGTAAATTTTTGCCATTAACTATGCTTACTTTTTTTGGAAAAGGGCCTACTATCATACTTTTTAATCGGAAAGTGGATTGAAGACATTGATGTAGAAATCTACAAACATTCTCACACTAACAAGTACCTTCACGATAGAGGCAAAATTACAAATAAAATTATTTTAAGGGTTTATTATCATTCGCATTATTTTCCTGCTTATTTTCAAAGAAATATGAAACAACTCCTTTCATATTATAGGCAGCCTATTGTTTAGTGGTTTATTTAATTTAAATAAAATATAATTTGACGCCGGGACACTCATTTATATTGCGTAATCCATATTTAACCCGTCGAGCGCCAAGGCATATACCGGGTGTTGGCTGTAATAGGAGCAATAAATTTTGGGATCGTTTCCACACCACAAACGTAACATTTTATTCTACAACTTTTGAAAATAACTTGTTGTGTACAATGTATTGCGAAAACTAAGCAGTTTGTAGGCTGACAGTAAATGTCAACTAGACTATTGGATGGAGTACATTGAAAATGCTATTTAGTTTGTTCGAAAAAATCCCAAATATTAAAATGACACATTTTGTAAAAGTTGTAGAACAAATGTTGCTACGTTTATACAGTAGAAACGATCCCTCAATTTATTCCTCCTATTACAGACAACACCCAGTATAAGTGTATTACAATATCAATCTTAATTCAAACCACTCTGATTTCCAAATTCAAATATCGTTATGAACACATGGAGTTCATAGGGTGCTCCACGGGTTAATTCACACAAACGTCACACAATATAAATTCCCGCCCGAAAGATGGCCGCATATGTAGTTACAGAATTATAAACAAGTATTTTTAGAGTGGTTGGTATTTCTGTAGCTCTGCCGCCTACTCTGGGAATGAAGGCGTAATGTTATGTATGTGTATGTAAAGATGGCCGTAAAGTTAATAGTTACAAAAAAAACCATTGTTGCTATTTGTACCTGAATTTCTCAGCATAACATCGTAAAGATTCTACACGGGAAAACCTTATTGCTTTTGACGTGTTTCCGTATTGTCAACGCTTTCATAGCTCTTACTTACTTGACAGTAATGGCGGTGAGTTAGAAACGATACGATACAACTTAGATTGTTATTGTTATAACTTAAGCTGGGTACGAATCTGAGAGGCTCAGCCTGAGGCATGCTCGCCCCGCGCAACGAGCTGCTCGCGACTCAAATTGTTGCACATAAACATGCGCGGGTGAGGGAGCGTGCTTGCCGCGAGCCGACATTTCAAAATGGCGTCGGACTCGACTCGGACCCACAGACAAGTTAGAATTTGTAGTTCTGCCCGCGGATACTCGTCGAAGTTACGCGAGGCACGCACTCCGAGGCGCCTTTGAGCACGGTCAAAAGACCGACTCTCGACGGCTCGCCGCGCGCCGCTCGCCAGCTGCTCGCGCACAGCGTGTGAGCGCGTACGAATTTGAGCAAAATAGGTGAGCCGTGCGTGCCTCAACTCGAGGCTGCTCTAATTCGTACCCACCTTTAGATTTTACGGTTGCAATTGATAACCAGCGCTGTGGCCCTGCTGTAGCACATGCTGAACTGCAACCTTTTTAACGCCGCAAAACAACTCACCCAATGTAATAAATATCCTTTGTTGTTTTTTGTGTGCGTTAAATAAACTTATTTTCCTTTTAATTTTTTCATTTTAATACAATCATAATTTTACCAAGTTGAATAGAGACCCAGATACTCATCTTTAGGCAGTGATGGATGAGATCCAAACATATTAACCCTTTTCCAGGCATAGTACATTTCATCAACCACATTCATGTCGCTCAAAATTGAACTTAACTATGGCACAAATTTAATTCTCCTGAAATATCATCCATGGCATGGATCAGTATTCTTCGGGAAGTTACAAATTCATGGCTCTATTCCATTTCTTGCTTGTACCCTTACTTTAGCAGGGCCTGGAAAAGGGTTAACGACCCGTCTAGGATAAACCACACATAAGGAAATCAAGTAAAGCGCTTCTCATATTATACAAAGCTTTATAGCTTTTCCGGAAAGTTTTGATACTTGAAGCATACTTGAGCAGCGTTACTAAGTTTGGCAGCATATTGCGCAACTTGTGACGATTCAAGTTACTGAAGTTACCAAATAACTTTAGAGGTTTCCATAAGCAACTTAATTTGTCTAACAAGACTTGTTAAGGTGCTCGACTATTTTTACAGTTTACGCAAGGCAAGATCAGGCCTTATGGGCCACTTTATAGCGGTGAATAAAGCTTCCATCACTTTCGCACTTACATACTGGTCAGAAAGTGACAGATGTTTTGTCCAGGTTTATCAACATCGATAAAACCAACCGTAATAGGCCACAGCTATTTCATATCTATTCATCTTTTTTTACCTTCGACAACGTGATAATACTTGTTACTCTTATTAGTGTACCTAACCAATTTATATAAAACACAAGAAAGCTGAAAGCTGAATATGTACAACTTTTTATTTCGGGTCGGAAATGAAACATAAATTCCCTGAATCTCATTCTGAAACATAGATTGCTTAACATTCTTGAATTCTAGACTATTAAAATCTTTATTAGTTGATTGAGAAGTTTTGAGAATGTCATATGGTCATATCTAAAGTAACTATAGGATAATCATCGCTATTCTTCTGTTTATTGACACGAAGCGGTTTTATCGTTAAATCGTACATACATTTAGGGATCATGCACGTTGGCAATGATCAAGTAATGAAACCAATGGGAATGAGACGTAATCTTTGATCCCACCGTTACATAACATGCGGGCTGCACTAGCACTGCAAAGAGCGAACGTGTTACTGTCTCAATGATTTCCGGTGATCTAGAATATTAGCCATGAGCACGCGTGATGCTAGTGACGCGTCACTGGAGTCTATTACAGGCAAAGGATAGTACTATCGCAAGTCCGATGTTTTGTAACCCAACTACACATCTTCTCTATTCTTCCGTATTAAATACCTATTGTGTATTTCTGATCACCTGGTACAGTAAGAAGAGTACAATAAGATAATTTAAGACCGCATCTTATTATATAAAACAGTACCGTGAGTGACTGACTGGCCGACCACGCATAGCCAAAATCGGTGTACCTAGGGTCTTGAAATTTGGTACGCTTAGAAGAGGTTTTTGGGAATTCATCTCCTAATGCGTTAAAATAGCAGAAAACTAATTCTATGCGTAAGAAGTCGCCGGCGTCCTCTAGTTCCGTATAAGTTGTTAATTCTGTATAGAGTAAAATGCTACATTTTCTATTAAAAGCATAAACTCTTAAGGAAATTGTAATGTTGACCACCGTAGAACACTGTCGCAATGATAGGATTCATCAGCACACCACTCAAGCTGAGCGGTGTGATGTTTTTTTTTTAATGATAACGAGAACGCACACGTGCTCTCAGGCCACCTGATGGTAAGTGGAATCTGAGACCCATAGACATTTGAATTCTCAAGACTGCAATAATAATAATAATAATCATAAGACTGCAATCCCAAGACCAACGTTACCAACCCTGAGGACAGGATGGAATGCCTTTATGCTAGTAATTTCACCAGTTGTGTTATGCTTGGCGGTTGGTTAATGGATAAGATGGTGGTAGCGATCCGGACGCACCCTGCACAGGGTCTTACCATCACTAAAATGGCACCGAAATTTTATGACACGGAGAACGCAAAAGAGCATACATGCCACCTGACGGTAAATGTATTCCGACTTCCATTGACCTTTGTAATCAAGACTGCAATCCTAAGACAGCAAATGCTTTGCCAACTCTAGAGGAATGCAATGGAATGGTTCCGTCTGAGTTATTTCCTCGGTAGTTTTACCCCCACACCGAAAGACAACAACGCCAAAATTGCTGCTCGACTTAAAAGGGTAAGATGGTGGTAGCAATTTGGACAAGACGGACCTCGCGCATACATCACTTCATCAACATCATCAGCCGAAAGACGTCTACTGCTGGACATAGGCTTTCCCCAAGGATGATGACGAAGTTCCCGCGATCTTCATGAGACCGTAGGTCAACCTTGTGAGGTTCTCACCTCATTGCGACATAATTCTACAGTGGTATACGATTTCCTTGACTGTAGATACATTGCTAGACTTTTAGCAACGTGTCTACAATTAAAAGGGCAAAAGGTGCAACAGGAAAAGAAATAAGAGTTTTAGATGGTAACTCATCACTTCATCATCGAATTTCACTTGATCGAAAGTATCATTTCATCGAACTTCCTTTCATCGAACGCTATTTTCTGCTGAAACCATAATGTTTTCAGGTTAGGTTACATGTTTAAGATACCCTGAAAACATTATGGTTTCATCAGAAAATAGTGTTCGATGAAATGATACATTCGATGATAGGTATTTCGATGAAATGATAGACGCCCGTTTAAGATTTTATTGTCAACTTACTTGCCATACTGCGCCGCGAGGTCCAAAGCGCTCTCGTCCTTATGGTTTCTGAGCGTGACGTCAGCACCCTTCGTTATTAGTAGCGTGACGACATCCACGAAGCCAAACTGGGCGGCTATCACTAGTGCTGTCTCCTGGTCGTTTGTCTGAGGAAGAAAGACCAATATTAGATAATGCTAAAAAATCTATTCTACTGAAAACAAAACGTTACTTTCGTCGCTTACAGGACCAAAGTAATATTTACAGAAATTCGAAAGATATGTAGGTACCGATTTTGATGAAATATTAAATGGATATTGGATAAACCCTGGAAAAGACAAGAGATTTTATAGCGACCAAATTATTTAGGTACTTATTGACGCAAATTAGATAACCCGTCTAATGTCTTTTCGACTAACCTTCTGGTCAATATTGACGGGCGGGTTCACGTGGTTGAGCAACATGGAGACCACGTTGGAGTCTCCCTTCCACGCGGCCAGGTGGAGGGGGGTCGCTCCCTTTTTGTCCACTACGCATGGCGACGCGTCCACTGACAGCAGGATGTGGACTATCTCCCTAAAAAAAAACAGAACCGATAATGAAAGGAAAAACTCGCGACTCGTTTGACGCCTCCTTAAATTTTTTACAGTATAGGTATATGACTCTATGCCTCTGAAATTCATTACAATGATCGGATAATTAAACCTCCGCGCTAGTGTGGAACATCCGATTTTTTACCACATACATACACCGCAAGAGCGCCTAATAAACTTTTTTGAGATTGGGTAAAGTCAGAATCGCGTGAGTGAGAAAGAAGTAAAAATTGTTTGGTTTTACATATTGTTGTATACATATATCTATATACTAACATTAGTGCTTTCGACTGTACGTGGAGTGTTAAATTCATTACCATGCTTTTGTCTCCACGCGATCGGTTTAAAAAGAAAGAGAGGCGACAAGATACAGTGGACTACAAACAGATATTGTATCCACTACATGCAATGCATGAGAAAGTGGATAAATCTCTTTGTAGTCGATTGTACAGTATAATTATTCCGAAACGGGCCCTAACTCAGGATGCGCTGGCCGTGTCATCCAACGCTGATTTTCCTGAATGAAGGTACTCCACTATAAATAAATATCACGGGTCAATGTCACACAAATTGACCTAGTCCCAAACTAAGCTCTAGGCTTGTACTATGGGTACTAGACAACGATAAACATACTTAGATAGAGAAATAAATACTTAAATACATAGATTGGTTATTTGTAAGGTAAAACATTTGTCAAACCGATGCCGATAACACAAATACGCAACGCCAAGTATAGTGCCACCAATAGGACAGTGACACAAATTCATATTTTTTAAATACCAGGGACCGTATTATGAAGTGCCAAAATATGCTACTCTTGAACTTTTAATTCACTGCGATAAAATAACAGAGCCTAATTTCATTCTGTAAAATTATGATACAACGTTTATTTAAAAACGCTTCACGCGTTCACGTAATGAATCATTTGATCAAAGAACTCTTGTGGGAGTGACATGGGCTATATTATTTTAATCAAATAAACGACAATACGATGGTCAAACTGAATGTTTCGGGAATAGATAAAAATATGCAGTACCAGTCGTTAAAGCACTTAATGAACGCTGAAATAGGGGTCGGCAAAATGGTCATTTTAAAGGCTACTTCTTCTGGCGTCTGACACAGCTGACAACGTAACTTATCCTTGATTTTGGGCAATGTGAAAGTCATTGGTGCTTAAATCGGAGCATAGGGGATGGTCCAATAGTTCGACTTTTTCAGCGTCCGGGTACTCTGTTGTTTTCCGAGCGGTGTGAGGGCTGGCATTGTCGTGGTAATTGATGATGTGGCAGCTTGGGTTTTTTCGGAGCTCGGCGATGATACTCGGCAAACAAATAGTTGTGTATCAATCGGCATTGACTGTTCTACGATCTTCAAGAGGAATAGTAGCCACGTGACCCAATTTGGAGATAAACGTAGCCATTACTTTTCGGCCGTGCTGTGTGAACTTTTGAGATTGGTTTTTGGTTTCAAGTTCATATGCGTTGAATTCATTTAAAGTTTTGCGGCACTAATTAGCAATTAGTGACAAATCAACTTTCACACGCCTAATTACATACATACATAAAGTCACGCCTTTATTCCCAGAGTGGGGTAGGCAGAGCTACAGAATTACCAACAACTAATTCTTGCCTAATTCTTTCTGTAAAATAATTTGTATGTGACTCAGTCCAATAAATACCCTAACACTCTTGAATCTCCCTATGTGTCGCAGTCTTTCATTATTAGCTGACGCACAATTTCGATGTTTTCTTGCGTGACTGTCGATTTTGATCGACTTTCAAGCACGTCTTCCGTGAAGGATACACGGCCACGTTAAAATTCTGAGTACCATCTGAATATTGTTATCTTTTAGGTGGTACAGTCAAGGTCATAAATATGTATACACTTTAGTACCTTGTCACTTTAATCGCTATGACAATTTCATATGGCAGTTGAAACATGACGTTAAATAGACAAGGTACTAAAGTGTATACATATTTATAACCTTGACTGTACATTACTGTGTTGAGGTAATGAAGCTTTAGAGATAATATTATAAAATTCAAAAACAAGTTTGTAAGTATCAGATTCCCGAAACTTTCAGTGCAACCTAGTATCAAAAAAAGCACTCGAGTTTTAAAAGCTTGCTTTTTATTAATACATTTGTTCCCATATAATACGAATACGCATGACTACTACGCGAATTATTTTTTGTAGTGACTGTCGATCATAAAGGAACGTTTTAGTACCTACATTTTCAAATACACTTCATACTTGTGCAAAATGTGGTTACAGAATTATCAACAAGTCTTTATACAGTTGTTGGTATTTCTGTAGCTCTGCCTACCCCGCTCTGGGAATGAAGGCGTGATGTTACGTATTTATGTATCCACAGACACACTAGACACGCTGGCCTAGTTGATTGATAGTGACCTTGCCTTCGAAGCTAGCGGTCCTAGGTTCAAATCCCGGTAAGTGCAGATGTTTGTTTGATGAGCACAAGCAGGTATTGTTTCCGAGTCAATGTTTTATATGTAGGTATTTAAGTATATATATTTCTCCACACAAGTATGTTTATCGGTCTAGTACCCATAGTACAAGCCTAGAGCTTAGTTTCTCCAGTTTTCCATAACTTAATGAGTTAAAAAGTTAAACTTTAAAATATAATAAAAAAATATTTCTCTGTAAGTGTTACTATGAGAATTCATTGTAACAAGTAACTCATCTCATCACAAATATTAATCAATTATAGGGAATGAACGTCAAAACAATCAATTATAACAATACAATATAAATGCATTATGTTGACCAATATTTGTTCAGCAAACCTTTATCTTAAGCGATTATAACTGTACATCTTTATTAATATAACAGCCAGTCGTCACCCCACTATGATTCATTCATAATTACTATAATATAATAATGAAAACAACAACACACACGCACCCAGGTAACTAAAGGTGGGTACGAATTAGAGCAGCCTCGGGTTGAGGCACGCACGGCTCACCTATTTTGCTCAAATTCGTACGCGCTCACGCGCTGAGTGCGAGCAACCCCCGAGCGGCGCGCGGCGAGCCGCCCAGAGTCGGTATTTTGACCGTGCTCAAAGGCGCCTCAGTGTAGGTATGCGTATCTCGCGCAATTTGAACGTGTATCCGAGAGTGCCGCGGGCAGAACAACAAGTTCTTACTTGTCAGTGGGAGAGGCACGCATAAATTTGATAAAGTTGCTGAGCCGTTCCACCACCGAGGCAATTTCTTCTTTTTGTTAATAATTCGGTGAATTATGATAAACGCAGCCGCGGCTGTCATCGTGTCGGACACCATTTAGAAATGTCGGCTCGCGGCGAGCACGCTGCCTCACCCGCGCATGTTTATGTGCAACAATTTGACTCGCGAGCAGCTCGCCGTGCGGGGCGAGCATGCCTCAGGCTGAGCCGCTCAGATTCGTACAGCTTAAGAGCTATCGTTATCATAACACAATAATGACGTAGGTATGCAATTACTATTACATACCTATGGCCATTCAAACATGCATGGTGGAGTGGTGTGTATCCATTATCATCTTGTACGTTGACGCCAGCGCCTCTTCGTAAGCTGAAACAAAAATAAAATTTGAAAAAAAAAGCAAAAAGTCCGCAGTCGGTAGGATTCGAACCTACGCTCCCAGAGGGAATCTGATTTCTAGTCAGACGCCTTAACCGCTCGGCCACGACTGCTCATGCATAACGCGCCGAAATTATTAGTCAAAAGACAAGATCCAAGATCACCGGTAACAATAATAAATATTTACCGGTACATTTTGAAAGTTTAGCAGATTTATAATAAAATTATTACTTTAAATACTAAATGTTAGTTCACTACATCTGTAAACCATTCACGTAAAATACAACGTATTCCTGGATCAACGTTGATCCTTATAACAGCATTAACAGCTCATATAAATACGCATTACCAGCACTTATTTCTTTGAAATTCTATAAAGAAGTACCTACCTACTCTACAACAAACCCTGTGACGACGTTCACTAATTTAAATGATTGATCACCATTTTTTTTTTGTTTCGTTTGCGGCTACCCATATGTCGTAAGTAGGTAGGTGTCCCTTCAATTCGTAAGATTAAAAAAGTCGTGGATTCAAACCTCTTTTAACTTTGATAGAGCAAAATTTTTTTTAATTAAAAAGTATGAAAAAGTGATCTTAAAATAATATGTTGAGCGGGCTCAACGTCGCGAAATAAAGGGTTATAAATGCGAAAGTGTGTCTGTCTGTTTGACTGTTATCTCTTCACGCTTAAACTGCTGAACCGATTTAGATGAAATTACGTATAATAAATAATATGTAACTGAAATAATGTACCTATTTTTACCCGCTTCTGTAAACAAAAACGTACTTAAAGTTCCCAAATGTTTAAACAAGCAATTGCATCACAAAAATGAGCACTACGCAACTGTTTCAATATAACCTACCTAACTTCCAACATAACGGCAAACAGCGGTCAACATCATAGGTACCAATACCAACCTACCTATCTACTATATTATAGCTGCGACATAAGTGAGCGTTTACCTGCCTGGTGTTTTCAAATACCATACAACTTATAATAAAACATTGTATGGCAAGACAATTGACCGATTGAATCAACCGACGTGTTAAAAAGTGGCCAATTTACTAGATATTTTTTTGAAATATTAATACCTAGGTAGGTAGGTATTGTTTCAGATTTTGGTTCCTACTACTATAGTTATATAGTAGGTAACCTACGTACCTACGTACAATTTTTAGGATTCCGTAGCCAACCTTTGTAGATTTGCCACCTGGGTGAGGACCAAAAAGTTGGATCACAGTTAAGCGTAGTTAACCATACATACAACGAAGGCGAAAAAAGTTCCATTGTGCGATGAACAGTATCCTCTCAAAATTGTATGGCTTTGTAAAAGTTTCATTGAAAATTGATTTGCTTAAGGTAGCTTGCTTAACTTTTTAGTTAACCATCTCCGTCTGTCAGTCTGTCCTTCTGTCCGCGGTTTAACTCTGAAACTTGGCACAACAAAGGTGTAATTTGGTATACCTAGTTATATACATTCAAATGGCCTACATGGAAAGTTATAAAATAAATATTTTTCGGGTAGGTAGGCATTACTTTTTTTTCACGTTTTTTACAGCTTTCTAGCTAGTTTTGAATTGTTTGGTCACACTCCATAGAACCTTGATTGTCTTGGACATAGCATAACTCAGAAAAGCAGCACTTTCGTAAAATTATTCGATCGCTGGCTAACTAAGAATAAACTTAATTTATGTATGACCGCAATACTGTCACATCCTAAGCCAGATTCAATTGCCAAAGGGAATTCGCGAATTTCTTAGCAGGTAGAATTGTCATCATCTTGATATTATGATTGCTTTATCTGAATTAATTTTTGTCTATCCTCTTATAATTATATATTATACATTTATATTATATATGGATTTATGTTATTATAGCTTATTGATATCTAAGTGTATGTGTATTAGTTACACCTTATGTTGCACCGTCACTACAATCTCTGCTTTGCCCAAAGGTCAACTGATAGAGAATGCCTTACGGCATTAAGTTCGCCTTTTGTATACTAAGTGTATTCTTTTGTGCAATAAAGATTAAATAAATAAATTAACAAATTCAATCCTCTCACGTTAGTTATAAGATTGTGATTGCTACAGGAGTTTTATTTGAGATACTACTATTTGGCTTAGAAGGGCAGCCGCAGAAAACGGCGCTAAGGATACGCATACACGTGCAATTTTCGAGTACGGCCACCACTGACGTTTCATTCTATTATAGTAAAGAAGAGTAGGTAAGACAGCTATTATTGGCGGCAATAAATGGCCGATGAAAGATGCCAGTGATTTATAAAGAAATAGCGGCTCGCCAGCGGCTTCGCCCCGCTGCAAATTTCTGACATTCCCGAGGGATTTTTCAATTATTTTCGCACCTTTTAAACCTTCCCTGGACTATGACAAACTTTTTAAAATCAAAATCAGCTTAATCGGCCCAGCCGTTCTCGAGTTTTAGCGAGACAAACGAACAGCAATTGATTTTTATATATTATATAGATAATGACATAGGTTAATGATTTTATTATATTTTCGTATAAATACAGAAATACAGAATACGTATTACAGAGATTCATATAACAAAAATGTTCTAGTCCTTTTACCAACAAAGCCAGTTTATTACTGAGATAAAACCAACCTCTTTACCTAGTAAGCATCCAGGATACTTGAAAATATCGTGCCACCTAATACTAGAAAATAACCTAATTGACTGTTGCGGTGTCAACATCGAAGTGAAGTGGGTAGATACTTGTATATATTTTTATAGTGTCATCGATCTGGCCTATCACGAATTGGTAGTCACTAAATAAAAAGTCAACATCATTGTAAGAGCGTTAACCTTACAGAATCGTTATGTATTTAGCGTAAGTACTTACCTATATACGCCTATCAATTTAAATTATATTGACCATACCTGCGTAGACGAATTTGTGTCTCATTCTTTTAATCCGAGAAACGATTATGACCTAGAAGTTAAAATAAAAAATAAATGTAAAAAAAAACAGCGTTGCTAATGTTGCTATACGGCTGATCGAGCAGGTAAGAAAGAGTAGGTAGTTTAATGTGAGTAAAGGTACAGTCACAGTTATTATCAAAACATTTTCCTGTTGCTAATATTAATAGTACAATGTGGATGCGTTCGTTTAAAAACTAATAACAAAAACCCCTGAACATCACACTAATAGGTACCTATTAAAAACTTGAAAGTTTGTCTTAGTTAACCTCGTGAGACCCGGTGTGCCAAGGAGGTCAAGGCAATGTAGTTTACACTATATTTTAATGAGTATTAAGTTCATTTTTATTTGTTTCAAATTTGAAAATGGTAAACTTAATAGCTGAACTTTATTTCCTGCTGGTTGGTAGATTCTAATTCCCACTTACATAAATCATTGTTTTTATTATCACACACATACACAACACAAGCCCACAAGGGCCCATAAGGTTAATTAATATGTTTGTTACTTCTTCACGCTGAAACGGGGAGGATTTGAATAAAGGCGATAAAACCTTTACCCTTTATCAACGCAGAAAAATCGCGAGCTGAAGCTAGTATTGAATAAAATTTACCAATTATTTGGCTTATTTACAATTTACAAAAGCTGAATAGCGGTTATATTATACCAAATATAATTGTTGATAATCGAAGACATCCACACTAAAATTGGCAACAGGAAAATATTTCGGAAATTATGACGAAGCTCACTTCTATACTCATTGTCATAAAACAGCTCTAGCCTTCCTGTTGCCATGCGCCATATTTGTAAAAATATGTCGAAAACTCTATGCCAATATTAACTTACAAAATGAAATCGGTTTGTTGAGAAGGGTTTAGGACCCATTTCTAATCAAACAATTCAATAATTATTATAATATAGATAAAAACCCCCATTTGGTTGCCGGGTTAGAATAGTGCCACTCCATATCTTCCCATGGATGTTGTAAGAGGCGATTAAGGGAGTAAGGGCTTGTAGTACTGTTAGGCGCTGGGCCTAACAGTCACTAATACACTAGTAAACTTCTTGGCCTGATTGTGCAAAGGTTACAGAATTATATAAAGCAGTATTTTTAGAGTTGTTACTATTTCTGTAGCTCTGCCTACCCCACTCTGGGAATGAAGGCGTGATTTTATGTAAAACGCCTCGATAAAATAATAGCAACAATATCTTCAAAGGCCCAACCGGTTTTCATAAATTCTAAAGCTTTCGTACGTACAAACGGTTTCTGAGGCATCTTCCGTTTTAAGTACAAACGGAAGATGCCTCAGAAAGAGACACAGATACACACCCACAAACACCCTCTAGAACTCTAGAACTTATAACACCCTCGTTTTTCTTCGGGGATTAAAATTGAAAAGTAGCAATTAACATACATACAATCACTGCCGGTGACTTACATGGAGTACCTATTGATATTCTAAAATAATGACAGTATGTATTAATGATCAAACTCATGTAAAAGGTATCGTTATTGATCTGCTCTGAGATCAGATCGTCAACGTAGGTATGATGCTACAATAAATAAAATATTAAGAGATTCTTTGTAATTTTTTACTGTTATTAGATTGACAAAGACAAATAAGGAGATAGCGTCTTTTAGAGCTGTCACAACTACAACAAAGTAACCCGAAAGAATTTGCAAAAGAATATCCCAACAGCCGAGCAACAATTCTCACCCAACAAAAAAGACTCAACCTACCTGGAACGTTGTTCAAGTTAAAAGCAATGCCAAATTTTCGACAACCTTAACTATTCTTGTTTATTACACTGTCCTTTATTATGTAAAATATTTATCAAATAAAATTTGATAAAGCGGCAGTCGGAACAACAAAAACAATATAGTATTTGCTAATATACCTATTCTTCCAACAACGCCCTAATTTTTTATCGAATTTGCATTTTTTCGCATGAACAGACATGGCAGTTCACTAACATTTATTGAACTTTAACAGTAGACTTGGAATCAACGACCGGTTAGTTTCGCTATATAAACCAGTGCTCATCGAACAATATAAATTCATGAAAAAACAGATTGACAGGGCTCTGTGTAAGCCAAAGGTACTTATGAAACCATTAAACTCTTTTCTAGGCACAATATTTCGAAATTTTTAACACGTTCCCTGTCCGGGTGCCCCCAATGTGGGGTCACAAACCTTTTTTTCAGGACTCCGTGCTTCCACTATGGGGTCATATTCCCATACTGAATGGACATAAAACTGTCAGTTGGACTTGTGACATGGTCAGATCGTTTTGTATGGGGACAGTGAACGTGTTAATTACTTTCCGAACTAATATCAAGGACTAATTTTAAAAGAAACATTGCAAAAGGTATCAATATAACACCAGTTCAAAATTAAATTTTATCTTAAGTGATTTTCATTTTTTAACCTTATCAACGCCATTGACAGATATACGTCAAGGTTGACAGCGCTAAATAGACCTTAGCATCTATGATGTAAAGTTGATATTTGCTCTGGTTTTGTATTTGACATAGCGTTGAAAAGGTTAAAGAAGCCATTACATTACTTGGCAATTATTTTCGTGCATGCTACTAGATAGCAATGCATTCGTAAAACCACGTTTTAGGAGATAAAGGCTGAATCAAACCAACAACGATATCTTATCCAAGGACATATACCTACCATATACTACTCAAAATAAATTAAGTTCGACACCTTTACACCTATTTTGCAAACGTTTCACGCGGGTTTTCCCAGAATTTTCATATTTTAGGTTAAACATTCAAACCAAAGGTATCTTTAAGGCAAGGCTAAATATTCCGTGTACCGGATATGTCGCGGTCTGTCGGTCCAACCGAGGCTCGGCCGTTGGCCCGTTTCCAAGAAACGAAGCCTTTGGGAGCGGTACAACTTGTAGATTTAATTTAGCTAATCTATTTGAAAGCGATACTAGCCAAGGTTACTAAAAAAACAGAAAAGGTCGGTTATAACTTATAACCACTTTATATACCTATGCCACGTACCTGTCAACATCATAAAAAGGTGTATTTTTCTTCCATTTTCCACAAAACCAATTCCTAACAACATTCATTTCGTGCCGTTTAAAATGGATGACACCGTAACACTGAACTGTTTTGTTAACACTCATTTTCCTAATCAATATTAATTAATACTACACGTCATGCTCATAGCTTGGACAAAATACAACTAAGGGAATGGTGATGGGATGACTCATGGGGAAAATATTGAAAATCTCGAGTCGAAACGGGTTATGGAGCAAACAATAATAAAACACGAGTACAAGCGAGACGGCTAATTGAACGAAACTAAGCCAATCGACTTGAAAGATAAGAAAGTGTGATAGGATAATTGCCGATAAGATATCCAAATTGGAAAAGTAAATGATTTTCATTGCATTATTCGACTAATATCCAAGAAAAAACAATACATGCCTAAACAGAAGGTAAAAGGTAATAAAAGAAGGGAAAACAAATTGATTACGGAATACTAAGAAACAAACGAACAAGACAATATAAAGGAAATTACACAAACGCCGACCAGAACACCGTTCTAACATCTAAAGAGAAAACCATTTCGACTAATGGAAAGTATTGTAAACATTCAACTGAAAGTCCTGAATCTGGTTCTGGATTACGTCAAACCCATGTCAAACATTAATCGTTATACTTGGGACCACATTTGGGTCTTATGAAGAGATTAGAAAGTTCATTTTACTGATAGGTCTCGCAGTGGTCTCGCACAAGTGTAGAAGTAATCGCTATAGTTATAATCATAACGAAGTTTAGTCAATTGATGCTCACATTATAAAAAAGGATAAGTCTTACATTTTAATAAAAGGAAAAGAGAAACTTACATTTCCTAAAAAGAAAATATTGATGTTTAAGTAACAGATGCATTTCATTGTGACAACCATTATGAGTATAGACGGCGATTCGTCATCGATAGCATAAAATAGCAACAACTAATCGATACATTTATTCATGACACATTTACACAGAGATAAGACAAGAATATCTTTTAAAAATCAATATTTGTTACGAACGTCGACCTTTTTAAAGTTCTCTTGGATTATAAAAGTAGAAGATGCATAATAATAATATAAATACCAAAAAAAAAAAACGAATCATACTTGGAATTTTGTACAACAGAATAATGTACTACATTCATCATCTCTCGTCATCATATTACTTTTGCCAATTTACTTTTAATTAGATGAACCAAGTCATCAGCTTGCAGTAACATTCCCTTCGCCGAGCATCATAGATATTTGTGACCAAGGAATACGGGGCAAGCCTCACCCAAAGGCGAAAGATGCACTGGAATGCACATTACTGCTCTCTCTTGCAAAATTGAATAAATAATCCTTTGGCAATAGGGCAGTTGACTCTATTCGTCCCGCAATAGTATGTACGTGTGGGTGCGCGCCGCCGCCATCAGTTGTTCGCGGCGTTACCAGGACTAAGGACTCGCAGAGCCAGGAACTGTCCAACGGCCAGGGCAATAGCGCTGCTTAATGAATTTCTGTCAGAGGTACAAGATGCTGACGTGTTCCCTGATGGATGGGGGGGGATACTTTTGTTAACTTCACCTATTACTGTGTGTCTTACGACGAGAGGTTAGCCTAGTTGGTACTGACACTAATGGCCCTACCTACGAAGCTAGCGGTCCAGGGTTCGATCTTCAGAAAGCATAAATCGTTGTGCGATGAAGTATATGTACTCTATAGGTATAAGTTTTCACGTTCTAGTACCCATAGTACACGCCTTGAAATAGAGCATATCATCATTTCGTTTCATAGAGCTTAGTTTGGAACTAGGCCAATCTGGATGAGACGTCCCTGATATTTACTCAAAGCACACTATTTCAATTTCGTTTTCTAAACCAAAGCACTATATATTCATTCTTCAATGCCTATGCCAAAGAACAGTCTTTCACAAAATAGGCCTGAATGTTTTATCAACACCCATTGTGTTAACAGAGGCAGGTCAATGGGCCACTTCTATTACTCGTGATTGAGCGTGGGTTCTCAATAGAAACGCAATTTTTCTTCATGCAAAGTATTATTTTGTAATCACGGCCAATTGTATGTAATGTATTTAACAAACATCAACCCAGTTCGGACATCATTAAAAACCGTTTCAAAATTTTAAACAGACTTGTTGAATAATTGTAACAATGAAACGATGTTTATACAAAACTCAATAAAACAAACAATTTAGGCTATCGTCACAGATGTAATCGTGCCAATAGTAAATATTGAAACCCCCACGTGCGCGTTGTCAACACGAATCAACGTCGAGGCAGGCAGAATTACGAAATAGATTACAACTAGAAATTATTTAAACAAACAAACCTGAAACGCCTCCTCATATTCCTCAGCATTCTGCTATTGTTTTCGAGAAATTGTGCCTTCAATCTCATTTTCACTTAAAAAATTGGCAATTTTCGAAACTACAATCACTTTTCAACCACTACATCAACACTGGATTCTTCAAACCGATAAACGTTATCAACTGTTTCTTCAAATATGGGTTCGAAATGTTTACAAGAGAGGTAACCGTCCGTTTCGACGGTCAGCAATGACTAACCAGGGGACTGTTAGAGTATGACTCACAAGAGGCAACAGGTCGCTTCACTTAGAACTTTTTCGTTGCGGTATTTTTTGCGAGTGCTTAACTGTTTAAAGTTGTTCTAGTGCTCTAATTTGCTGCAAATTATGTGTGTCAAAACTGACTTTGTTTTATTGAAACTATCATTTGGAAATTAGGTTTCGATGTCAGTAACAAAAGATTTGGTTTCAATGAAAATAATGATTTATATAATCGTTTTAGTCTGTACACAGTTTAACCCGTAAACAAAATTAAGAGCAAATCGGATAAACCAGTTCAATGATTCATCAAGTAGTTAATAGATGTTATATGTCGGTTTCTTATCATCTCAAATTGCATGACTAACAATAAATTAAACATTAAACATATTTAATAATACATCTAACTCGTTCTTTTACAAATTTAAAACAGTTTAATATATTCACTCTCACTCGTAAATCGATAACGATCTACCTATAGGTATACACCGTGTTTTTTTTGATTTACGATAACTTCGGCATATTGTTAGGTACACGTATAGAAACTACGTGGTACATTAGATTTTAAAATATTGCAAAAAAAAATATGTTTAGAACAAAGTAATTAAATGTTGTGTCTTCAATCATTCTAAAAGGGTCTTTAGAGTTAACTCATAGTTAGTGTCAAATTCGTCAAGTCAGCGTGACATACACACACACAAGTAAAGATAACACTTGACAGGTGCACACCTAACAATTGAAAACTCTTTACTCATAATAGGTAATTAAAAGAAAATTGTTAGGTATCAATTACGAGCCTTTTACATTAGTTTAACGTGATTAATTTTAATAATTGAATATCTTTATAACCGTACGAGTTATCATATGTCTGTCTTCGGGAAATTAGCTTAATTTGACTTGAAGAACGTGCCCTTAAAGTTATCGTAAATCAAAAAAAAACACGGTGTATAATTCCGCACTTGTATATGATTAACAATACTGACCACCTATGTGGCGTTACCTGTAATGCACTAATATTTATCTCCGTCCAGTTTATGTTTATACAAAACTGCCTCGTCTAAACCTTTGTTCACTTCAGGGTAAGTTACATTTGTACCTAACCCTTTTCCAGGCAGAGGCTCTATATTAACCACATAAGTTTAGTTACAATCTCAACCTTAGAACCTTAATTTAGGGTTCAAATCTAATCAAATTTATGAGAAATGTTACTTGCTCTGAATTTAATTAGTAATATTTAAATAACTTGGATATGTATTGCATTGGGTGTACTGCCTTTTTGCCGAATTATGTTTCGTCAAATTTCATTTGGCAATCAACTTTTCGCCGAAGTTTTATTTGGCAAATCAATCTTTGGCATAATTTTACTTCGTAATTTTTTTATTTCGCTACATTTTTATATTGCAAAATTTTATTATGTCAAATTTTATGTGGTAAATAATTGTGTAGCAAATGATTTGCTTAGGCAAATAACATTATTGTCAAAAAACAACTTTTTAATTCGCAGAATTATTATAAAGCGTATTATTATAACGCCTTTACACTTTTGGCAGACTCATCATTTGTCAAATCTTTCACTTGGCTTAACAAGTCTTGGACGAATAACGTTTAGTTGATGCAACATTTCCCTTTTCATACATTTGCCAAGAAAATTCTTTGGTTACAAATTATTATATGTGTGCATGAGCGAGCGAGCAAGACCTTCCTGGGCAAAACCGACTCGGCAAGGTTAGGTTAGAAGGCTATGGCGGGAGCGAAGCGCAGCGAAATGCTAAATCAAAGTATGCCAATCAATACATTTGACGAAAACATAATTGACATCATAAAAAAATCCCACGTAATAATTTATCAAATCATTAGTTGGGAATAGATATCAGTGCGAAACGTTGAGTTGGGAAATAAAAATTTGACCAAATAAAAATATGGGATACGTAGTTTGGCGAGTTAAGAATTTGCTAAATAATTTTCGGCGAAACATTAGTTAACCATTGCATTGTTTTTTGCGGCGGCGTGCGGCCTGGAAAAGGGTTAACAGATAACAGATTTCCGAAGTTTCTTATTTTTTGCCGACTAGCAGATTCAAACAATTGTACAAGATTTTTACGTGGACGATATGTGTATGTTGTGTTTGAATCTGTTTTAAGTACAAATTTTACAAAAATCCCCCTGTGTGGTTGCCGGGTTAGAATAGTGCCACTCCATTTCTTCCCGTCGATGTCGTAAGAGACGATTAAGGGAATAAGGGGCTTGTACTACTATTAGGCGATGGGCTTGCAACCTGTCACTAATTAATACACTGGTAAACATCTTAGCCTACTTGTGCAAAATGTGGTTACAGAACTATCAACAAGTCTTTTACGAGTTGTGGGTATTTCTGTAGCTCTGTCTACCCCACTCTGGGGATGACGGCGTGATGTTATGCATGTATGTTTACAAAAATACTTTTGAACTTTGTTTTTTTTTTTCTTAAGCAACACATTACGTACTGTGCTGTGTGTTTGACGACACGCTGGCCTAGTTAGGAGTGACCCTGCCTTCGAAGCTAGCTTAGTTTGGGACTAGGTCAATTTGTGTGACATTGTCCTGTGATATATTATTATATTATATTTGTAATTAGTGTAACATTAAGATTCAAACCTATCTTCTTTCCCACTAAACAATGTACCTACCTACCCATGAGTATCTATTACACTGTTGACAATTGGGTCATTCTCAGTTAAGAGGTAATAGCTTACTGATAAAACTTGGCATGACAAAAAAAATTGAAATTTGATTTAATTTTTTTACAGATTTATCAAAACAACTTGTTTTTTAATATGTGCTAGGTGACCAGTCAATTTTTCATTTTTGTTTCATTTTACAGAAAGCCAGGGGAGAGACTTTTATGAAAAAATTTCATAAAATATAAATAAATGCATATATTAAATGTTTGTCAGATTTTATAAATCTATTAGATGATGTATATGCATTTTCTAATGTTTTTTTTTATTATTATTCTTTTTTACCTCAGAAAATAGTGTTTGTTGAGCACAGTCTAGTCCCTCCCCTGGCCTTTTGAAAAACAAGAAAAAAATAAAAAATTGACGGATTATTTTGCAGATCTGAATAATGGAAAGTGTAATTAAGTGTAATAGTTAATTTAAATCAATATTTATACGTTTGCTGAACATTTTTGCAAATGTTGTGCCAGGGGAGAGAAAGCCAGGGGAGAGACTTTTCAGTAAGAAAATCGATAATATCTCAAAAGTATTTAATATTAGTTAATAAAATGAAGTATGTTTGTTATCTATAAGTAAATTAAAGTCAATATACATATAAAATTAAGTATTTAGAAAAAATAATCCAGAAATAAAGCTGACCAGGGGAGAGACTATTTCACCAGATACCATCAAAATTGATGAACAAAGGGATCAATACGAGTGACAAAATGTGGAAAAAAGATCATTATTACAACGTTGGCTTATATTTGTGGATCAAATGAATTATGATTAGCATTAATATTACAATAATTAAGATCGCAAATACAATATTTTTTAGATTATAAGAATGCCAGGGGAAGAGACGCAAATTCCGGCGACAAAATGTATCGTGAATATATTCTATTAAAATAAAAAAAAATAGTTACTTCGGTTACATCATTACAATCATTCTTTATATTATTTTCTAATACAGACTAACTTAAAATGTTTCCACGGCTTTAAGATCACGTAAACTTACTGATTTACTGTAAATACTAGCTGGGGACAGGCCAGGGGAGAGAAGTTTTGCATGTTTGAGGTGAAATTGTGACAAAACTAAGTTAATTAATTATTTGAAATTGATTCTCCATAAAGTTGAGCACTTATATTAAGAGATTGTGATATAATATTCTTTTAATTTTCAATAGAAGTATGATTATTTATCCGGGACATCGTTTTTACCTCTTAACTGAGAATGACCCAATTCCAGTTTTACTCGTACCTATTGCGTTGGAAAAAAAAAACAGTTTCTTATACCAACTTACCACTGTTGTCAGTATGTAGTCAGGAAAAGAGGAAATGGAGCTGATTTAATTCTGACCTAAACTTCAATTTATAATAATGTCATATATTTTTTATAATTATATAAAATTCAGTAGGTACCCACACCCCTAGTCCGTCTCATTATGCGTTTCGTAAACCTTTATACACTACACCAGCTTAGCTAGATTCAAAGTGTGTTCCGCGTAGTCCCAGGGTATCATAAGGCCCATTGCAAGGGCTCCGCCAAAAATCAACCTAAAAGAACATAGGAATAATCTATTATTCGGGAGACTAGGGCTTCATTTCGTGTCTAATAATGAATTATTTGTACAATGCGTAGATATTTGCCTGTTGTACAGACCAACCCCGAGAAAACAAAGCGAGACCACCAAACAGAGATGCTTTGACCACAAACGGTCGTCATGCATGGGATTCCCAAGAATCCCAAGTCCGCATCTTGTTTGCTTGTAAGTATTCAAAGATTTTGCTTTCAAATCGTACTAGCGCGTGCCCAACTCACACTTGACCAGTTTTTAGTATTTGTCGTTTTTCTTTAGGTTGTCTCCTATAATCATACTAAACTTGACATTTGTGTTTTGCGGTTTTTACGATACAAACACAAATAAAACCACATTGAGAAAAGTCGTATCGGGGAATTTTAATTGTTAACTTTTTTTGTTAAGAAATCCGCCTTAATTACACATTTTGAAAAACAAAACCAATACGCTATATTTTACCGTTCAAAAGATTCAGCTCTTTACAGTTAAGACAGACGGACAGACCGCGTAGGCTTAGTAATAGGGTTTTCTTTGACACAGTTTGGGTAACTCTCTCTCTTTATTTAAGAGCCATGCTCTTGTCAGTGGAGTAATCGCCAACCGCTCCGGTCCTCCGTCAGCTGCTTGACTTTCTGGTACGACCTAACCTTATTCGTTTCTTTTATCTGCTCAAAGTAATTTCTTCTTGGTCTTTCTCTTCTTCTTTCCCTCTATCTTAACTTCTATGATGTTTTTAAGCAAACGGTCGTGTCGTAGCAGGTGTCCTATCATTGTTCCTCTTCTATTTTCTATTGTTGCTAGTAAGAATAAATTAACTAGTGTATTTGTCAACAAAAGCAACATATTAATCATCCATAATTATATTACCACATAATGAAGTCACGGTAACTACATGAAATCATGTTGCCGTGTCAACGAAAAGGTTGCGTGCAGGACTAAATAAATCTAATTAGCAGTTACCTATTATACAAATTAAGGCTAACAGGCAAACAGAACAGCAGAAATGGGTCAGGCTGATAAGCCTATCTGATTAATACCTTTATTTTGGCTAGCCGTTACTTACGGAAACAAATCGAGCTGTTAACTCTGATTAGATTACCATAAAGCATTTTTAAAGAGGCGAAAGAAGAAAAACCAAAAGCTTCACAAAGTAAAACCCGCAAGAGTTCTTCTCAAGATTTTTTATGTAGGCAACGTTGGGTTCTATATCGACGATTTATGCAAAACGACGCTCGACGTACGACATTCAAGACATGTAGGTATATAGACTCGGCAAAAAAATAAGTGTGTCAATCTACAAGGCCACGATTTGCACGTTTTATGTCTGTGTGTAATCTTCATCGACGGATTCCTTTTTTAGGGTTCCGTAGCCAAATGGCAAAAAACGGAACCCTTATAGATTCCTCATGTCTGTCCGTCTGTCCGTCCGTATGTCACAGCCACTTTATTCCGTAACTATAAGAGCTATACTGTGGAAACTTGGTAAGTAGATGTATTCGGTGAACCGCATTAAGATTTTCATACAAAAATAGAAAAAAAAACAATAAATTTTTGGGGTTCCCCATACTTAGAACTGAAACTCAAAAATTTTTTTTTCATCAAACTCATACGTGTGGGGTATCTATGGATAGGTATTCAAAAATGATATTGAGGTTTCTATTATAATTTTTTTCTAAACTGAATAGTTTGCGCGAGAGACGCTTCCAAAGTGGAAAAATGTGTGTCCCCCCCCCCGTAACTTCTAAAATAAGGGAATGATAAATGTAAAAATAATATATGATGTACATTACCATGCAAACTTCCACCGAAAATTGGTTTGAACGAGATCTAGTAAGTAGTTTTTTTTTAATACGTCATAAAAACATTGATCAAAGCTACAACGAACTTTTATATTATGTTACTTGCTGCTACGGAACCCTTCATGGGCGAGTCCGACTCGCACTTGGCCGCTTTTTTTATAACCGTACCATAACTGTCCTGTACCCCAACAACGGCATGGGTATTGCGGAAATAATAAACTTACAATGGTTCTTAAAATGCATGCGCCGCGCTTCCACATAAACAACACCTTTGTATGCGTTTCGGGCTTCGGCTTCCATGTTTGTATATCTCTGCAACTGCGATGTCTGGTTGGGTCAAGTGCTGCATACAATTAATACGTAGGTGTATAGACAGACAGTCAGACAAAGTTCAACGTACGTTCCTAAGCATCGATTGGCGTCTGGCTCGCGGCCAAACACTTCACTTTATAATGGTTTGGGTTATCTTACTTCCTTAAATAGATAACCACTCTCTTAGATGATATAAACGTGACCAGCATATCAAGAAAATTAACTTGCCGTGACATTGTATAAGTTCGTCTATCATGCAGTGTTTAGCTACGGCAGTTATCAAGTTAAGAGTGATGTATGATCATGACATCTGCACATAAATGTCTTGATCTATCTATCTACATCTGTCGCCATAGTAGTTTTAATTAAAGAATAACTGTAACTGGATTGTTCTGAGTCTAGTCTACGTTAAACACACTACAGGACTCCATCACATCGGACTGCGAAAATCTACAGGACTTGTTACGCTAAATGAGGACAGTGTAAATCATGCGCTCGGGATGGGTCTCATCGCGACAGTACGTCGTCACATGACAAAATACCGTCCACATAACCGGTACTGAGACGGTCACGGAACCATGTTACGATAAAATGACACAAATGTCAACCCACCTTCAGAGAACAACCACCTGCGACAAGACATTCGACAAGGAAGCAATTCAAATGTATCCAGAAGTATCAAGTGGCTATAATTGTTCTCAAGTGTCCGCGATTCTTTACCGACATTACACTAGCGAACGAGCGATGACCTGCGTCTGTGGAAAGGATGCATAACGGTACGCTAGCCGGATTATAGAATGCAAGTACACTCGTTGCATACAATTTTGCGCAGAGCTATGGAGGAAGACTGAACCATCCGGGATGGAACCGGCATAGTTGCATACTCAAAATGCGTGCAAAAAAACCTCATCTAATTTTGGAGCTGTTCAGTTTCCTATTTTCTCAATCCATTTAATTCAGAAGCTAGACATATTTCTACGGAATAATGACATCTCATTGGTACGAGTCAATACATCAAGTTGAGCAGAAAGGGCATTAACTTTCCTAAAGAACTTTGTCCTGCATTTTCCCATGAGTCAATCAACATAAACTGGGCACTACTATTTGTGCAACTGAAACTTATTTAATAGGTTTTTTATTAACTAAAGGTAGCATGCCGAAGTTTCAGACTGTATAGCAAAATATTATCTTACCCATCTTCAAGTATTGTATCTTCGTTCAATGCTGGTCATCACTGTTGTATTATAGTGTGGGTAGTCGTAGGAAGCAAGAATTAGATTGAGGGAATTCCAATCAATGAGTTGAGGTCAGGTTTCCTCAATCTTACTCACGTTTGCTAAATAAGGAGGGAGCTATTTATGGTCTGACTTGTCTTTACTGACTCGGATGTAGAGAAGAAGAAAACATTAGTTCTTTTTCTAGCGCAGTATTTACTTGTCCTCTTGGCCATTTATTAGTTCTTGCAATTTTCGCGAGACACTTAAAATCTTAATAACCAATACTCCTTTAAATAAAGGTCACCTCGTTGGTAAGAAGTCTGCTTGACTTCGTACAGCGTTAATGTTGACTTAATGATCGAGGAAAATGATACCTACTCCGATTAGGTTCTAATTATCATTGCATGTCTCAATGAGCTCTTCGCCATTTTGAATTAAATCAAGAGTCACGAGGTAAAATAAACATTATAGCAATAAGAATATCGCTTCTTTGAATATGGTATCACCTGTAGTCTTTCAGCCTATTTTGCCATGAAATAGGCTAACCTAACATAACTTACATTCGTCAAACAGGATTTGTTTTCGGGAGTCAGGCAGGCAAGTAGGTAGTAAGCGGCATCGACCGACACGCAACCATGTCCGGTGACGACATTTCTGCTCAAAGTTAAGCCGACATGCAAACATAGCATAGACTAGACAAGGAGTAGTTTGTATGATGTTAGGGGTGCCAGGGTCAAGGGGACCATAGTCTAGACTTTCGTCCTGAGTTTTAGCGTACGTGCCACTCAAACCAATTTCGAGTAAAGGCTTGTTCCTCCAGATTGTTACGAGAAGCAACTACCTATGCCAAGTCAAGTTAACAAGGAGCCCTAGTTTGGAGTTACGTAAGCCTTGTCTCGTTCTCTCGGTCACATAACCGAAGCGAAAGGGACAGATTCCAAAGCTACAAACATAAAGCTTAAATTATCCCACCAGGATCCATAGATCATTCTCAAGTGGGTACTTTTTAAAGCTTGTTAAGAGGATTGTAAAGCAAAAAAAATCCATACAATATGCGATAACATTTTACTCCCATTAAACTTTGTCTGATTTCTCCGATTTTTGAATATGTTGTAGATATAATAAAAAACTATGCCTGTACGTTTTCCTTTCCATGAAGATATTTAATGGAAAGAAAAAAAAAACAAAAGCGGAAACATACAGACCTAAAAATCGTGGAAATCGGATTAGATTTAGGGGGTCAGAAACGTTATCGCTCGGAGCTTAATTTTTGTGGATTATTTTTGACAGCTAGGTACGCGATTTAAGCATCGCTTCACAATCCCCTTAAGCTAAATCCGTAGAACAAGGTAAGTTCTTCGGGGTGGCAAGGGCACCGCACGCATCCTTTTGAAGGTTGTTGTTGTTTCTTCTTTCTAAGAGCTGGCGATCAAGAACTGCGATTTATCTTCAGGATTTAGGATTCCCCGCGGCTTTGGTCACTTAATGGTGCGGTCATTGCCTTTGATGACCACATAGCCAGTCTGCATAACCGTATTTAAGTACTTCGTATTATCCAGAGATTGGCAGCAGCAAGCTCTAAGGCAGGGACCGGAACCGCTTAGCATTAAAGGGGTTTTCGATAGGGTATTTGATAGACTTGTTTTTACAAACCCCAAGGATGAGCTAAGCCTATCGTTGACATAGTCCAATGAAAGGGCAACCAAGCGATAGAATTAATTCGACTAAGCGCTAACCCATTCCCAATACCCTATCATCTGTTACCCTTTTTAAACTTAATCGAACGGTTTCAAGCTTTTTTAATCTCTATGCGCAAGTGTTTCGACTTATTATTGCACTACCTAACAATTGAATGGGTAGCGGCGGCAGGTGAGTAGCGCATGCGAGACGGCGAGGTGAGCCAGCCGAAATGTGCCGAAGACGGCCGAGGCTTTGTCATAGAGTCGCACTGTTCGCTACATCAAACAATAGTAAACCTAATTATCGTTCCCACAAAATGTACATTGTTTTGTTTGGGATTTGCTTTGAACTTGTTTTTTTTTAAGGCTGTAGGTTCAACTGACTTTGGTGGATTTTGGCGTAAAGTGTTTGTTTACTTTCAGAAATGAGTGATCAGGGTCGATTAAATAAATTGTATACTACCTACGTAGTTAGCTAAGTTCTTAGTTCCATGTGAAATATTAGATATTTTTTAAATAAAATCGTCAGTTAAAAAGTTTCGCCGACGAATTTTCAAAGAAAACAAAATGGAAAGCTTGCTTTGCGCAGGCAAATTACGATGTTATAGGTGGGCGCAATTAATATGGCGCGCGGATTATGCAATAATAGACTCTCTATCAACGGTGTAAGCGCTTCCATACGCGCATTATTAATTGTGTCGTGCTATAAACACGGTTAATATTAATAAATATTAAATATTTGTAAAATGAGAAGTAGCTTTTTAGGGTTCCGTAGTCAAACTAGGAACCCTTATAGTTTCGCCATGTCCGTCCGTCCGTCCGTCCGTCCGCAGCCTAGCTCAGATACTCTTTATACTAGAAAGCTGTAATTTGGCATGAATATACATATTAGTCACGCCAACAAAGTGGTAAAATAAAATCTTGAAAAACATTTTTTTTAGTGTAGGTACCTCTCCTACACGTAACGTGGGGATGATTTTTTTTTCTCGTCTACCCCATAGTGTGGAGTGTCGTTGGATAGGTCTTTCAAAAATATTGCGGGTTTGTAAAAACAGTTTTCCGATTAAGTGATCCGTTTATGAAATATTCAGCTTTAAAGCGCTAATTTTTGTTAGAGTCAAATGTTAACCATTATTTAGCCTTTGTTCTTTTCGAGACTGTTGAGGAAATCAAAATGATTTACATACATTTTGTACGCTGTAAATCACTATTTACCTATTGTTATATTATACGAGTATAGGGTTAATTAAACCATCACTGCGATCTAAATAATTTACTTACGTTTTTAAAGTGTAAGCAAGCCATTATTCACAAATTGTTCCATATATAAGGTCGATTATTTAATGAGACTGGTTTATAGTTAAGTACATATTTTTAGTGTAATTATGTACTAGTTGTTCAATATAAGGTCAATTGTTTAATGAGACTGTTGATGATCAAAATGATTTATTTATTTTTCATATTTTTACAGTTTACCTATTGTTATATATAAGGTTAATTATTATTAAATGAAACTAGCTGTGATCAAAATTATATATTTTTTTTTTTTTTTTTTATGTTAAGGAGAAGGCACACGAACACTCAGGCCACCTGATGGTAAGTGGAATCTGAGATCCATAGACATTTGAATTCTCAAGACTATAATCCTAAGACCTCAAATGCGTTGCCAACCCTGAGGACTAAGATGGAATGCCTCTATGCTAGTAATTTCACCGGTTGTCTTATCCCCACACCGGAACACAACAATGCGAACACAGTTGCTTGGCGGGTGGTTAATGGATAAGATGGTGGTAGCGATCCGGACGGACCCTGCACAGGGTCCTACCACCACTGAAACTGATATTGTAATGTAGAAGGTTAATTATTTAATGAAACTATTGTTGAGATCAAAATTATTTAGGTAGGTAGTTATTTACTTATACATATATTTATACAGTGTAAATCATTATTTACTTAAGTACAGTTTTTTAAAGTGCATCCATTCAGCAGTCCATTATTAAACCAATGTTTTAAAAAAACCGGGCAAGAGCATGTCGGACCATGCTCAGGTAGGGTTCCGACGCCGCTTATAAATACTACAAACACCAAAAACTATCTCTAAAAACAACAAGTATGAACTATTTTACTATTTAAAGTTATTTGGTGCCGTCTTAGCTAATTTTCGTAGGTATAAACACTAGTCGCCTGTATCTCAAGAACCAATCACGTCTACTTAGTGGTGATAGTTTTCCTTAAAAATTCGTTATATGCGCTTTCATTCACGATTTTTTTCAGATTTTTATTATTTGTAGTTTTGGCTGTAGGGGCGGCACTTGACTCTAACAAAAATTAGCGCATTAAAGCTTAAAATTTCATAAACAGATCCCTTAATCGAAAAACTGTTTTCACAAACCCACAATATTTTTGAAAGACCTACCCAACAACATGCCACACTATAGGGTAGACGAAAAATAAAAAATCATCCCCACGTTACGTGTAGGGGAGGTAAGTACACCAAAAAAAATAATCTTTTAAGATTTTATTTCACCACTTTGCCGACGTGACTAATATATATATTCATGCCAAATTACAGCTTTCCAGTACTAAGAGTCTCTGAGCTAGGCTGCGGACGGACGGAAATAATCAAAAATGTAATTATTTACCTAACGTTCAAATTAACAAGACATTAAATAGGTATTTACGTTTTAAAGCTTGCTTGATATATTTTTTTAGTTCTTCTTGAGAATCGTCCTGGTACGTTTCCATGTTAAAAATACTTTCAAATCAAACAAAATTTATTATTTAAAAGTCAACCAGCTCTCGCGTACACTTATAATAATAAAATAGCTTGCACTTTTTGCAGTAGGTACTTGCACAAGCAGCCATCCGTCACGCAGCCAAACGTCTTTATTATTCCGGCGGGAACATGAACTAAGAATTATTAAACAACATTATCATCTCAATCCCGTCCCGTCCCGACACGAACTTAAATAAAGTAGGCAAGTAACGTCAGGCTAGACAGAAATCGCCCAAATGCGCAAAAAAGAGAGAGGCGATCAATGGGGTAAAACCCAGTTAATGCTAAGCGCTTCAATATTAAACTACCGAAACCCTAATGAAATTGGTAAGCTCTATGGAAGTGGTTAACTAGTTCAAAGGGGTTCCCCTAACGTTAAGGTAACACAATCATAGGGTAACCACGTCGATTGGGTAGCCAAATGATAGGCTTACCCTATCGATAGGGTTAATCAAATGAAGGGGTTTTCCGGTCCCTGCTCTAAGGTCATTATTACTTTTCCTGCATCTGGGATATAGCTACTTAAGATCGAAAGCCTGAAGCTGACCAGGGGTTCTACTACGAAAAGCGTAGTTTTAACCGAGTTTATTTCTGGACATGGTCTCGATGTCCCGAATGAACGGTGGAAGAGATGGGGCATCAGAAGCGAAGAATTGGTGCTTTGGAGTAACACTAGGCGCGTTTGAAGTTTGAAGCATCCCTTTATTTTGCAATGCTATGAAAGCCCGCTTAACACATTTTAGGAACACTTTTCCCTATTTTTTTTTAAACAATTTTTTTGTTCTCTATCAAAATCAAAATAGGTTTGAATCCACAACTTTTTTTAATTTTGCGCGTTAACTGGTTAAAAACCCCATTGAACATGTACCTATCTACTCGTAGGTACCTATAGCCGGAATCATCCGGGATGGTCCCTTTTACTGTCTGGATATCCCTTTAGTTTTTACAAGGATACAGAGAGTAAATACCCAAGTAGGTAGGTACCTAGGTAGTAGGTGCCGAGGTACTACAAGAAACAGAGTGAGGTACCTTCTTCTCATCGTAATTAGGTAAGTACCTACCTACCTATCTATAATCCACTAAGGTAGATAAGTTTAACAATATTTTGAAAAAGGTACCTACCTACTATCGATGAATCACCCAAGTATCATTTCGAGATAGGTAGGTAGGTATGTAATATATGCTAAGGAAGCCAGTAACGATAAATTGGCCAAATGTTTATCGTAAACTTATATATAATAGGCAATTCTAGGATTCGCCTTGGCTTCATGCACTTGCCTTATAACCAACCATTTAATCCTAGGAACTAGGTTTCATGTTGTCCTTGTTTCCAATTCTGCACGTAAAATAGGTAGCTATACGATTATAATCAATCAATTTGTAGTACTAGGTACCAACCTACTTGGTTAAAAGTAAATTCTCCTCGTTAACCTCACTAGGTATTAAAATACAGGCCTACATATACCTATATTAACAATAGGTACGTTGTATCTTCCGAACTACGATAAGCCTTCATTTATTATATCCGTTATCAAGACAAGACGTATTATGATAAGCACGTAAACATAATGAAACTTTTCGATGTTTACGTGTAGCTAGTCACCTACGAGAACTATTGTTTTTAAATACATCATTGAATCGATAACATCATCAAAGCTAAGAGAGAAAGGTTAGGTCAACAATAACGGGAGTAAAGTCGACTAGATGGCTGCTATGGAAATTGCCACCGGTTTACACATAATTCTGTAAAACTTGAAGGCACCTACCTCGTAAAAGGACCACTCCTTTTTGTTATTAGTCCAATTATTTTTGATACAGTCCGCTCATCACCCTTCCGGGCTGCGTCCAACAACTCCTGGCCTCTGCCCATGGCCCATTTAATAAATTACACCACACACAAAAACAACACGGAGTTCCATTATATCAAATTTTACACTAGACTTCACTACACTACTACTTCATTGATCGCGCCGCCATGTTTGGTACAAAGTGACGTGAGTGCGCTCTAGCGGCCGGCGAGAGAATCGATATTCAGCTCTCATCGCATGGATACTGACATAATTCTGGGAATCTCACGTATTTTCCCTAGATTTTCTAGTATTATGTAATATTTCGACGTGTAAAAGGACATTCACTTAAAATTGTGATTTTTATAGATTATTTCAGAACTAAAGTAATTGTATCTTTAAATACGATTAATTTTTGTCTCTACATTCTCTGATGGTCGGGCTGCCGCTTATTGAAACTGTTTCTACCTCGCTTGCTCTTGTAGTCGTACTCATTTCCTACCCTGCTCTTATCTGACGTTTCACATTCCATTGTTTGTTGTATTGCATTCGTTCGAAAACTTCTGTCATGTGTCAAATACAGTTCACTGCGTTCACTTGTCACGTTAAAGTTGTTTTGATTGTGATCGGAAAACTATTATGTTTAAGTATTATCAATTATCAACATTAGCTTCCTTGCTACTGTAACTTAACGCCGTCTGCATTAATATATTATTTTGTTCAGGTAATTAATAAATACGTGAACGCAATGTGATTGATTCAAAGTGATTTGTGTACGGAACAGCTGATTTCTATTGATAGCAATGTTATCAAAAATTACCTAATATATTTAACAAACTAGTAAGTTTTTAGAAACAAGACCCGGATGTGATGTGATTGATAGTAAATTAAAGTACTTGGAAATCATGATCAAAGCAAAAATGATTTTAAACATTCTAGGATTATTTTTTGTTTGCGCTACTGTAAACGCCGAAGGTATGTAAAATGACCCTTTAATTCAATTTACATTTCATGATAACGAAAAAGACTATTGTTCTGTAGCTGTCATGGATTATACTATGGAATTCCTACTTCATAATGGTAAACAATTATTGTGACAAATATCAAGATATGGAGAATTACTATTGTGGCCTTTCTTGTATAATATAAATATTTCGTGACCCCCTTGTTTGCAAGCTGCTTCAACAGTCAATGCGCAGGATAATTAATTGCTACTTCATTTATAAGTCTTAACCTCTCATATGCTTAAGAGCCAATCTGCTCACAAAATTTCGATATCTTTTTGTAATTTTTTTAAACTTATTTTTTCAGGCTATATTGTAATCCGAAGAGACTAGTAGGTATTTTTTCCACCTCCCGCATACAAGAGGTTAAACAGTTAGAATTACCAAGAAAGGAAGTTATGTTATAATGCCTTTTTGGCTATGATTTTAATTAAACATTAATTTACACAAACAGAACAATGATGGGTATTTGTATTATTTACCAGAACTTGAAAATAACATAAAACACACTTTTATCCTACAGTGCAATAGCTCTTAATCGCTCACATGCTTAGATGGACATATCCTGTTACAAATTTTGCAGCAGTTTTTCGCAAATTTATTAAGGTCCATTTAGTGTATAGAATCATTATCTAAAGAAATTATTTATTTTGTCCAGCATTCGAAAGGTTAAATGTCTTTAATTTAGCCAACAAAATCGACTACTACAGACTCGCATTTGAATATATTAAAGCAAGTGAGAGAGATGTACCGGTAAGCACCAAAATCTTGGGCACGCTAACTCAAGCAATTATATTCTCAAAATTAGCCATACAATTTTAAGGATACTGTTCATCTCACAACGGAACTTTTTTGCCTTTGTTGTTTGTATGGTTAACTACGCTTAACTATGGTCCAACTTTTAGGTCCTCACCCGTACAGTCCCAATTTTATGTTATAACTCTTGTGTGTATATTAAGACTTAATTATTAATAGTAATATTTAATATATTTTCTTTCAGAAACAATTGAGAAAATATATACTATACCTCTTGATAAACCAATAACAAATTATAATAGTGAGTTATACATTAGTATGATAAACGTAACTGGTTTATCTACAACTCAATTTAACTTTGTAAATGTTACTGCAAATGTTTCTTTCATCATATTTCAAGCACATAGCTATCTTTACAACATAACAATGTACAACAATACCTTTGCTCGGGGTTCATATGTAAATGGAACAAATGTTGGGTTATACAGTTCAGTGGATCCAATGGATAAATTCCATATCATCAACCCGAATGAACAGGACTTGAAATTATTAATTGCCATACATGGGTATGAAGATTCAGGTATGTACTTAAACATTTTATACTGATGGCTCTCCAAGTTGTCTCAAGGCTCAATTTGTACATGACTTTGCTGTAACACAGTAGGTTGACCACTAACTAGTTGACAAAGAAACAGAAACACTGAGTGTTAAGTGTTGGCAGTTATGTCAAAATTGTGCTAGCTATACATTATTGAAATTTATTACTTGAAGCCCTAACTGATTAATATCGCTTTTATAAGCCTAACATAACCTGTTATACGCAGTTTAACTATGCATTAATAAATAGCTAGGGCAAAACATATCTTTCGAAAAATTTAAATAGGTTTTCATTTATAGCTTCAAACAATGTATTATATTGTTTTTATGAACTACTAGCTGTTTCTCGCGACTCCGTCCGCGTAGAAGTCGTTTATGGCTATTCCCTCAGGAAACGTCAAATTTTTCGGGTTAAAAATTACCCTTGGCCCTCTTTGGGACTCTAAATATCTCCATACCAAATTTCATCTAAATTGGTTCAGTGGATTACCCCCTACAACCTCACAAACTTTACCTTTTTATATTATTAATAATATAATACTTACTATTAAAATATATTAATGTTTGTGGTTATATTTTAAGCTACTTGTTTGGATAATAATATTAATATTTAAATTAAGGCACGTAAAATAAAAATTAACAAAAAGATAAATGTTCTATTGCGTTCTTGAAAATATTATATCACCCATGCAACCATTGCAGGATAAAACATAACAATTATTTTGAGTCATTTATACCTTTTATCCTGTTATTTGTTGGCAAC
Source organism: Acleris holmiana (assembly GCA_949316455.1). NCBI lineage: Eukaryota > Metazoa > Arthropoda > Insecta > Lepidoptera > Tortricidae > Acleris > Acleris holmiana. The sequence continues at coordinate 12,720,102 of OX438780.1, read as the reverse complement.
TCTGATGTAACTCAACACTGTTTTTATTTAATTAGAAATATAATAATCATGATTATAATTTTTAAACTTGTTTGAATTGATGAAATCTCGAACTTTCTTCAAGACTTATTCAGTGTGTGTATTGCTTTCTTTGTTGTCGGAGTAAATCAGAGTTTCTTCATATCGCACCTTTAGAACAACAGTGACCTAATTGAGAAATTTTAAATTTCGAGCTAAGTAGGTCTCTATAGTAATAAATTTATGACTTGAAGTTTGAAAGCAGAAATTTTGAATTGGGTCTTTGTTGTTCTCAAGGTGCGATATTTAGTACGCGTAAAATTAGTTTCAAGCTACTCCCCAAAAATCCCTCCCTAATTTCAAGTCCCTAGGTCCAGCGGTGTTGGCTGTGCGTTGATCGATCAGTTTCTTTTATACCGTCACTGCTTTGAAAAAAACGTCGTATCTCATATTTAGTGATGTTTTTTTTTTTTTTATGTTAAGGAGAAGGCACACGAGCACTCAGGCCACCTGATGGTAAGTGGAATCTGAGACCCATATACATTTGAATTCAAAAGACTATAATCCTAAGACCTCAAATGCGATGCCAACCCTGAGGACTAAGATGGAATGCCTCTATGCTAGTAATTTCACCGGTTGTCTTATCCCCACACCGGAACACAACAATGCGAACACGATATACGATTTTAAACTTATTTCTCTTTAAGATTAAGTTTAAAATCGTATTTCATGAAATATAAGATACAACGTTTTTTCAAACTAGTGACGATATGTAGTAATACCTGGGCGACCGAGCTCTACTCGGGTGTATATAACCGGCAGTTATAAATCACAATTTGATAGTGTCGTCTATACATGTCAAATACCTGGTTTATCGCTATTCCCTCGGAAACTGTTGAGTTCTCTGGTATAAAAAGTATCCTATGTCCTTCCCTGGGACCTTAGTTATCTACATACCAAATCTAAATCGTTTCAGTAGGTACAGAGATTACCCCCTACAACCTTACAAACTCACAAACTTTACTTCTTTATAATATTAGTACTTATAGATTTCCTAGAGATTATTTTACTGCTTTTTTTTTAAATTGTATATAAATTCCCTTTGCTCGGACTTACTATTGTCTTCTAGTGCATATAATCAATAGTAAATACTTTTATTAACCTTGGCAGTGACCAAGCTTCATATCAATCCCAAACAAAATAAAACTCATTCATACAGCAGTACACTATTATGGACGTTATGACCACAGGATAAGAGTGTTGATATTAATTTAATGCTAGCATTGTTGTCTATAATCAGGTTATTTACTTAAAGCAAGCTATTGTCAGACAAGGGATAGTGATCTTTATTCTGTGAACAATAAAAAAGAGGCCTGTGTCGCAGAATTAAGTTAATACACTTAATTAATGTCTGCAGGTTATCAACTGTTTATATTATTATTAAAACGTGTAGGTGTGTCAATCAACTTTTCTTTGTGCCTCGTTGCCACGATGTCTCTTGGGTCACTCCTTAAAACCATCATTTTAATGTAAAAAACACGCAACCCAAAGATACGGCCATTTGAACCTTATTTTCTAACACTTCGCTTGGGAATCAAGACCTATAACGTACGTCCCATAGACCTAGAATCATGGAATTTGGCAAGAAAGAAAGTCTTACAGCACAAGTAAGGGAAAAGTTGTTTTTTTTTTTGGTACAGTGTGCGAATCCGACTCGCACATGGCGAAAATTTAAGGTATCTACCTAATTAAGCACTGGACTGTAAATCGTTTTTAATGTGTAAATGGTGTAAATGTTTCCCGTAGATCCAGTACCTGGGGGCTGTAGCATGGTAAATATACCAACTGCTCCTTATCTTAACGTGGAAGTATCTCGAAAAAAGGAATATTTGATGGTCAGTGGCGGGACCCCACGGGCCCCGAGTCGGGCAGGCGGGGACAGTGTCAAATGCTATAAGTCAGAACTTGTCTCGATGGAGTTCTACAGAATGTACTTGCCTGAAAGGGATTTCAGTGACGATACTTATTTTGGAGGCATTAGGGCCATGATGAATTTTGACAGCATTATCGAGAAAGGTCAATTGGTGAGTGTCCTTTTCCAAAATTTCAACGGTTTAATGCACGACTCTTAAAAGTGCCGTTCTAGTATTCTGCCCTCCTTAGCCACCAAGCAGAACCTCAAATTAATGGTCAAACTTTTCAAACCAGATTCAAATCCCTCCCGGTAGTAAGGTTGAAATAATGTTGTATAAGATTGGAATTGCACAGGTGTTTTATCTGAGATGCTGCATTTGGCTTAGCAAGGCAGTATTCAGATCGTTAATGAGCAAATGGCTGCTCTGCGCTGGTGATTACAGTCCATCATGACTATCCTGACATAGGTATACAACCCTGGTTGGTATAGTAGGTGAGCAGAAGGGGCGTTTCACAAAAAGCCCGACTGGCTGTTCACAATGGAGCTTTGGCCCCTACTCTGATGTATGGTAGTGAATTTTGGGCGTGGCAAGGCAAGCATGAAAGTCGTATAAATGCAGTTAAAATGTGCTATTTCTATAGTACGTGTTGTTTGAAAATGTTTGATAGAGTAAAGAGTGAAAAGATAACTGAGAAGTGATAACTGAAAGAAGATGTAGTGACTAAGATTGAAAAAGGGCATGCTTCGATGGTTCGATGTGAAAGAGATATATACAGTGCGAAAGTCGGAAGGGGCCGCCCTAGGTGTACTTTTTTAATCAAATCGGGGAAATACCGGAAAAGGGTCGAATCTATGCAATGTATACTGCATTGTCTCCTACAACTGTCGGTTTCGTGAATTGAAGCAAGTAAGCTTAGAGTATGACGATATGAGTGAGTAAAGGTAAGATTAAGGGAGGAAACTATACATTTAAGAAAAAAAATATATCTGGAAATGATACATCGACCAAAAATTATTTCGCTTATCCAGCAGACAACGATTTAAGTTACTTTTTATTGAGTGAGACTGATTAAAATTAAATTGCAATACGAGCGCAAGACGAAATAGGTACCTAACTTTTGAATTATTTTTCACATTATAAAGGCAATATACATGTCGTTTAAGTTTTTACCATGTTGTCTTTTTTACCCTAATATGTTCTCGCTGCTGAGGTGAAAAGTTGTACGTGCAACACAGGAGCAAAATTATTTGCATCTCATGTCGTTGAAGCCCTCGCTGCACTCAGGATTCTAACCTAGAATCACTTGCTTACCTTTTGTTTCAGTTCTATCCTTCGCTTGCTCGGGATTCGAAATCAACACAGCAATAACCAACTTTGCTGTCTTGTTGCACAAATAACTATTGTCATATTACTCTTTGTTTTGGTAACTCATCACTTCATCGATTGTATCATTTCATCGAACTAATTACGTATGTTAGGTTAGGTTAGAAGTTTTAGATACCCTGAAATCATTATGTTTTCAGCAGAAAATAGTGTTCGATGAATATAAACATTCGATGAAAGGTGTTCAAATGAAATGATAGACACCCTATGTTTTAGATTAAAACAACAAGTGTTGCAAGGGCACGACGTATTCTCAGCGCCTACCCTGGCACTGGATCGGTCTTCGTCGTACTGGCAAAGATAAAGATATTAGACAATACTACTGACAAGATTACGCTATACTATTCGGCATACGTGCCAATTGTCACCTACGCATGTTCGCCGTTGATCGACGGGGACTGTGATTTGCTAGGTAAGTATAAAAAACAGATATTTTTGGTGTTACTTTCGATATTGCATCGTCATCAAACTCATCAGAGACCCTAGAGACAACAGAGGCCCTAGCCAAGATGCGTTCGCTAACTTGCGTTTCTATTCGTTTGGTTTTGAAACCAATCGAGTCACTGGTAGATCACGTGACTTTTCGTATGACGCGATCTACCAGTGCTTTTGAGTCGGCCGGTACTTTCGAGTAAATAACAGCCATCGTAACGTTAGCAATACGATAACGTGTCCAAAGTAATACCGTTTTACCGAGTAAAGAAGCTCTTGCTCCTATTTCACCAACATCAACCTATCACTACTCGTGGCAAGTGACAAATCTAAGTAAATAAATGTTAGATCGATAAAATCGTTTTTAATCGATATTCTAAATCCATATTGAACATTGTTCGTCACTAGTACGTAATATTAACCGCTGTCAGCTACCACCGAGCTATATTGCAAGAGCTATATGTAATCGTAATGTTTATATCATTATGTCAGCGACACCACGGCGACGCCAGTGCCTTGTTCTTCAACAATGCGTTTATTTTGACACTTACTTTCTAGAAGGTGACAAATACGCAGACTTGAACACAATACTGAACTCCTAAGCTAATAAGTAGTATCTCAAATTCAATGGCCAAAGCAGATTCAATTCTATGTTGTCGGTAATAAGGTTGCATTTGCTACAGGAGTTTCGTCCGAGATACTGCCATTTGTATTAGCAGAGCCATAAATACTAAATTCAAACAGTTAAATATGTTATTACGACAAGGTACTAAAACGTAGGTACAGCTACTTATAAGAGGTGTTTAACTGTTTATAGAGCTGTAACGGAAATATTTTATAAGTATATCACTAACAACTAGGCCAGAGTCAATAATTTTTGAAACCAAAAAAAAAAATAAGTAGTATGAAACCCATTAGAGGGAGAGAATATAACTGATCTGAGGTCGGGAAGTGGAAGGGGGATTTTAAAGGTAAAAATCGGTTTATCTCGATTTCCGGCAAAACTACAACTCCTATGGAAAAAAGTTTAGTAAGAAAGTTTTAGGTAGGTAATAAAAAGATCTACTTACAACTTTTGAATTTACACTTTTTTCACATAACCGCAAAATGTATGAAAAAAAATCAAATAACCAAATGCTGGTTTTTAATTTTTAACTTTTACAAAAAAGGTTATTTTTCACGAAATTTCCCCGCTTTCCACTTCCCGACCCCAGATCACCGAAAATATTTTTCCTTTAATTTTTTTACATACTCTTCCTTTACCAAGGTCTCATCATACAATTTTTTTTTTCACTTATTACCAATTTTAAAGGCTTCGGCCTACTGGTCTAATCAATCCAAATTAACCTTCAAAATATTACAAACCAAGACAATATGTCTACACCCTTGTTCTATGCATTTGAAACTTCTACTCAACCCTTCCTTACGGTTGTAAATATTGTCAACAGATAATATCCTATCGAAGATTATCTGCGCTTCTCTGCTCTTCGTAGGCATATTCGTATGCTACTTGGGACATCGGTTCTTCAAGACTGAAATGTTCATATTCGGGATGCTGTCCGGTGTTATCATTACTTATATCCTGATATCGTTGATTGCTGAAATGGAACAAACACGTAGGTCTTAGGGCTTTATTACACTATAGCGATTTGCGAGCGGTTTGCAAGCGACACCGTCTGCCTCACTGGTGTTTGTGGGCGGTGGTGTTTACTTCCCATCAGGTGCATGCTCGTTTGCCACCCTATCTTGTACAAAAATATAATAATCGCTTCCCTCAACGTCTGCCATTCATCAGATAAAAAAGGGATAAGGTAGACTAAAGACGTAAGGTTGCCTTTCCAACAGAGATGTGCTATGCAGCTGCTGCGAGGATGTGAAAGCTACCAGTTTCCACCAGTGCTATGCTATGTTGACCAATGAATGTACCTAATTGGTGGATATCAAACGCACCTACAACAACGTAGTATACCACGCTGGAAAGCCACCCTAAAATGGGCAGAGTATACTAGACTTAACCTCTTTTTCACTTGATCTTAAGGATACTGTTTTCACTAGGAACCCAGAAGTAAAAGTAAGAGTATGAACAGCTGGATGCTATGCTAAGCAGCTTGTCAACGAAACGGTGGGTTATTGTCAAGGCTCATGTGTAAAGGCTTGGCGTACTTTTTCCACCAAGTGCTTTTTATCGCATTGCGTAAGGAAACTTCTTTCACATTATAATGCTGATAACACTGATGGACGCTGAATCAGTCGCGTTCAGGCTGCGCCGTCTGCGTGTGTGTACGTAGGTAAAGTCCATTCGCTTAGAAAAAATAATTGCAATCAAACGACGCGAAATATGACAGAACGCGTATATGCAATCGTGTTACTCCCGTTTACCTCGCTCAAACACGTGTTGACTGATCGGTGGCAGCCGAACAACTGACTGGGATTAGGCTCTCAGCGCCTATATATTGAGGCGCTCAAGCCCGCGCGCCTGGTCACATATCTTGCTCTTTTTGTTTTCGTCTAAGCTGTGGTTTTTTGTGTATCTCATATTTATACTATCCGCAAAACTATCTGGCCGGTAGGGCAATAAACGTCGGCTACCGTTAGGGGTGTAACTTGTCGATAACTTATAATGTAAACGTCGATATAATAATTATATTTTGAAATGTTATTGATATTGTTTTTAAAGTGATCTAATGAATAATACTAAATGTTTAAGATAATTACATGTTTAAGATATTTCTTAAATACTTGACACCAACTGTCTTGTTATTAACCTACAAGACGATAGTAACACTGAAGACGAAGAAAAATAGTATTACTAGTAATAGTAATATTTAGTAATATTAGTACTAGTATTTTCCTTGTTTAGTTATTTATTTTGTTATACCTCCTTATTATTTTATTGTAATACTTTATGTCAATAGTTCAATATACCTATTTATATTTCGATAGTAACTATACAATACTGTTATATAAAACACCACGTAATTTATATTCTTTGTTTCATTACTTTATCGACATTTCTTTTTATGCGTAACGCTACCCGCCCTATTGCTGCTCGGCCCGCTCCATAAGCCGTGCAGGTGTGAAAGAGTTAGCATAATTCCGATGATTTATGACCTGACCGGCCAGATAGTTTCGCGGATAGTATAATAACATCAATATGCTGACTCTTACCACCTTTTCAGCTCTGATGGGTGCCTCGTTCCTCTCTGGGATCCTGTTCGGGTTCATCTGGCTGACGTTCTGGTGGTTCTATGGGATCCCTGTGTTTTCCGTACTGCTGACTACCCTCAACTTTGGATTTTTTACGAGCTGCGTACTATTCAATCAGTTGCCTGGTAAGGGGATTTATTTAAAAAAAGTCTAATTAACAAAAAATATCAACAATTTTGTAAAATGCTTCACATAGCATACGTTTTATACACCACATACACATACATACATAGCACATCCGCCTTCATTCCCAGAGTAGGGTAGGCCTGCCCTACCCTACTCTGGGAATGAAGGCGGCTGTAGGGGTACAGAAATACCAACAACACAAAACTAGAAAAGTTCTTGATAATTTTTTTACCACATTTTGCACATCAGGCAAAGATGTTTACTAGTGTATTAGTGACAGGTTGCAACCCCATCGCCTAACAGTACTACAAGCCTTTATTCCCTTAGTCGCCTCCACACCCACAGAAAGATATGGAGTTGCACTATTATAACCCGGCAACCACACGGGCAACACACAACACACCTTTCAACAAAACGGGCAAATGCTTCTTGCTTCAAAATTGAAAAACTATAAATCTGATTTTCTTACGCTATATTTTAAACTCATCGGAATAATTAAACGTGCCTAACATGCTTTAATACATATGTTTCTCTTTTTTTCAGGGGCCATAATGATTCTTAAAGAGGACATTAATTTCTGGACGATATTTATTACTGTCGTCATTATAACGTCAATAACACTTGCGCTCGCGACGTACCCGGGCAATATCCTGTGCTGTGCTATCCTCGGCGCATACGCAGCTGTGTTCCCTATTGACTACTGCTTAGGGTCTAATTTGAAATACATCATAATCAACACCGTGAGGCGGGCTATTGTCCACAACTTTAACTTCGCTGAGCTGTCACCGCCTTATCAAATTTACGGTTAGTGCAAAAACTACAGACATTTCACTTTTTAACGCAGTACAAAAACAACAAAAGACTTCACTCTCTTGCCAATGACAGCTTAAAACTGGAGCTAATGTCTCCCTTGCCTCATAGACACTCCGGTCTATTTTCCACTGGCTACTATGGAAATATCCGTCGTTGGCATTGAACGAGTATTCATATATCCGTCAATGGTATGTCTGATTGTTTCATTAAATAATAGAAAGAGAGAAAGAAAGAAATAAATACATTTATTCGTGACAAAAATCAACAAATAACGGAGGATTTAATAACAATTAAGATCTTAAAACCAAAAGTGTAGATTTGCTCAACCCGTCTTGAACTTGGAAATAAAACAATGTCTGCAAAAAAGCATAGTAAAAAAATATGTTACCTACTTGTAATAAATTAAAATGTCATTAATTACAAATGAATTAATACTACTACTGAGTTAATTACAAAATATTTAGGTTGAAGAATTGCATTTGAATGTTTAACAGTCGGATCACAACTGAACATAAACATACCTTATCAAAGTTTGCAAAAAGTATTATTTTACAAATGCACGAGCAATGCAATACCTACCGACAGACAGCAGGAAAAGTACCAAGATTATTTACAGTGTAGGTACTTTCGGTCTTTTGGCACCCTGCGTAATCGTTTTACAACCCTAATTAAAGATAACAATTAAACAATAAATAGTGGTATTGGTGGGATTCAAGTGCTTTTTCGTCATCTTAAATAAAACAAACTCTACCTAAATAAATATTTGTGATCACGTTCTCGAAAACGGCTAACGATTTGAATGAAAATTGCGGAATAGGTGATCTTCGGGTCAAAACATCAATCTGCCATGTCGTCATCGGGAACATTCGGGTTCTGCCGAAAAATCGGGTTCCGAGGTATTTGATATACATAGATGACAATATCAAATCACAATTTGATAGTGTCGTCTACATACACCCGAGTAGAGCTCGGTTGCTCAGGTACTGAATCTGTGGGGCTAGATTATGTTTCGATCGGAAAATACATGGATTTGACGTAAACCACCGAGGTAGTACCACGTGACTATCTCGGTGCCTTACGCAATTCCATACATGTGTCTATTGAAACATAATCGCTAACAAATTCTCGAATGCAACTTGACTAGCCCCACTAAAACGATGAAAAAAGGGCGTAGCGTTTAAAATTATAAGGGTCGTTTTAACAAAAATTGTACATAGTTAAAGGCTAAATGAAATCAAAATCACGATCGCGTCCTTTATATAACGAAAGTTGGTCATACAAATTATATGGGTAACTTTCATTACACAAAGGAATCAAATAAATTTTGTTTCTATAGCCCTTAGCTACGTTTTTTTTTTTAAAACGTCGTTTTTTATATTAAGGAGAAGGCACACGAGCACTCAGGCCACCTGATGGTAAGCGGAATCTGAGACCCAAAGACATTTGAATTCTCAAGACTATAATCCTAAAACCTCCCCAACCCTGAGGACTAAGATGGAATGCCTCTATGCCAGTAATTTCACTGGTGGTCTTATCCCCACACCGGAACACAACAATACGATCAGTGTTGCTTGGCGGGTGGTTAATGGATAAGATGGTGGTAGTGGGACTAAAATTCTTTGTATAATTCTTTGTCTTTGTCCACATCAGACGCCGTGCTAACGCTCCTGTGGGTGATGCTGGCGACGACCGGGTTCCTGTTCCAGCACTACCACAACCGCGGCAAGCCTCCCTTCCCCCCACCGCCCAGGAACGTGCGGGAGAGACCAGAGGTCTACAACTATGGGACTAGAGGGACACCTTACATACAGTAAGTATTGTTGCCAGCACCTTGCCACATTAACATTATGCATCTTTTAGGGTTCCGTAGTCAAACTAGTAACCCTTATAGTTTCGCCATGTCCCTCCGTCCGTCCGTCCGCAGCCTAGTGCAGAGACTCTTAGTACTAGAAAGCTGTAATGTTGGCATGAATATGCATATTAGTCACGCCAACAAAGTGGTACAATAAAATGTAAAAAAATAAAATAAAAAAGGGTACCTCCCCTACACTTAACGTGGGGATGTATTTTTTTTTCTCGTCTCCCCTATAGTGTGGGATGTCGTTGGATAGGTCTTTCAAAAATATTACCTACTGCAGCCATAACTACAAATACTAAAAATCTTAAATGAAAGAGCATATAACGAATTTTAAAGGAAAACTATCACGACTAAGACGCCATTGGTTCTTGAGATACCTACAGGCGATTAAAGTGTTTATACCTACTAAATTCATCTAAGACGGACTTTAAATAGAAAATTAGTTATTACTTGTTGATTTTTATGTTGGTAGTACTTAACGGCTTCGGAACCCTACACTGAGCATGGTCCGACATGCACTTGCCCGGTTTTTCTTTTTTGTAGTCGAGATCAACTCTTCTATCTGTATGGGGTCCATATTGGCTCATATAAAATTGACCTTTCGAGTTTTTATACAAATAACGATTCGTGACTATACTCATCATTTGTCCGAAAAAAAATCCTCATATTTTTTTTGTCCATAAATTGTTATTCATAATCATCGCAACTCCTAAAGTGAATTTTACTGAAACCGTTCTGATTTTAGGACGTTTACTAAACAAACCTATTCCAACCTAACCTTATTTACCAGTTGGATATTTTTTCATCCTGAAAATAAACAGGTGTATGGTTAATATTGATTATGATGGTCATTATGATGTAAAATTGTATGAGAAATATTTTTATGAAGAGTGATCATTCCAATAATCTAATTTGAAATTTTATATGAACTTTGGCGCACCCATCGGTATGTATGTTTGCGGTGATCTCAAAAACGAATGAACAGATTTTGATGCGGTTTTCACCATCGGTAATTTTTCGGTAGGTAATTTTTCACGAAATGCTTTAATGTATAATAAATTCTGATTAATGTACGGGTGTTACAATAAACTTACATAAACTGAAGCGAAGTTAGGGCGGGTCACTAATAATTTTATAAAAAAAAAAAAATTAGTACGCCTTTAAAAGTATTATTATAAACAATTTAAAAAAAAATGTGGAGTCGCTGCCCACTCCGTCACCTTAGCGTGGGATTCTTTGTTTTTTTTTTATGTCTATTATTTTATTACTAAATATTGAACAAAAAACGATTCTAGCTGCCTAGGAATTGATAGAGTAAGTGGCAATGGCAAGGGAACTATTTATTAAATAAATTAATGTCCTAGTAAACATTACCTATTAACCTAGTCCCAATCCCAAACTGAACTTGTAAACCAACAGCATAGCAGCAGCAGTGTTCCACTAAAAGAAGTTTTTTTTTTCAACCAGGTCATATAAAACGTTATTTTAGAACTTAGTTAGTTTATTACCTCAAACTAACAAAAACGGGCCCCAAAGAAAATCAGCATATTGTGATATCTGATTCCAAACAATCTTTACTAGTCCGGAGGTCTAAGTTGGCTGGTATTTAACGTTATTCATACTTAAGAGACCACATCTGCCCTGCTGACAAAAATGGTAGTATCTCAGACAAAACTCCCGTAGCAAATGCATCCTTATTACTAACAGGATAGGGTTGAATCTGCTTTAGCTATTGATACTGCCTGTTGACTTATGACTTGTGTTCCACGATCTGGATCTCATTAACCATAACGCCTATGTGACTGTTCTTTGAATAAGTATATTTAATTTGATCATATTTCTTTAACAATATTAAACGTGAAAACACGATTGGAAACAAATCGTCAATAGTTTTAGTTTTCAAAACTGATTCTGATTCAATAGTTGAGTATTTATAACTTCCTAACACTGGTAAACCATTATTTTAACCAATGCTGTTTTAGAGTTTATAGCATATATTTGAATTTGACGCTGCCATCTAGGCGAGCGCAAACTACTTCCATCTCACCTTCTCGCAAATACATATAAAGCCATCCCTTTTAATTCTTGTGTGGGCGTGGCAGCATATGTGGCCTCTTAATCATTAACTGCTCCTCAATACAAATCTTTGTAATTTGACTTTTACGAAAATAAACGACGAAGGCTTAGTGAAGTACGGACTCCTAAAAAGCAAAAATAAACAATATATTTATTAATTATTGTTAAAAACCAATTAACAAAAATTTGTATTGCTAATAATAGTGCAAGGCAATTCACACTTGACCTTTTCTTTATATTGTTAACTTACGCTTTTTTTTCTTTCTTTCAGGGTCATCGCCGCATCGAACCCCAATTCTCCCCAAGCCGGTGTATCGAACGAGAGGACACCTTTGCTATCTTAAAAGCAACCTTATTCACATGTCGCTTAAAGGGATTCTTAACTGTAGAGATTTTAGTCTCTTACGTCAACATGAATTTGACTTTTAAAAATGTGCCTCTACAGATAATTATTTATAATAATATTTTTATGTAGCATTTAAACAAAATTAAAAGGTAAAAATATTTATTCGGGGCTCCTATTCATATTAAAATTAAAATTTAATACGTACTTCGTTTTCAAATATTTGTTGAATTGTAATAAATCATCTTAATATTCCCAAGTAATCATAATTTTAAACTTAACTTACTTAACTTGTTGCCTATTTAAAAAAGTATGCAAACTTTTTGGTCTGAATCAAAAGCCACTTTTCAATTAAAAAATAGTAAACACAAGTAATATTTTAACTTTTAATATCTTAGCGCTACCAAATAAAATCTTTAAGACTGCTCTTTGTGATAGTATAAGTTATATTAAAGGAAACGCGTATCTTATATACCCTTGTAGTGATTTAAATATGTAGTTTTAATTTGCATATCATACGTTAAAAATACTAATTATATTTCTTAATGAGACTTATGAGACCTAAAGAGACTTATGATCGCCAAGACTTTAAGAAGGAACTTACGTCTTTTTTTTTCTTTTTGATGCTGTAATGATGATTATGTAGGTACCTGGGTCATTCTTCTTTTTTACCGACAATTGCCTGTCCTCATTTTACCATACGTTATCAGTTAGAGTATTGATTATTAATGTTTTAGTGTTTGAATATACGTCCAAACATTTATTTATGTACTAGCGAACCGCCAGCGGCTTCGCCCGCTGCAATTTTTTTTTTTCATGTCACTTGGGGGTTTGAAAAATAGATGTTGGCGGATTCTCAGACCTACTCAATACGCTCACAAAATTTCATGAGAATCGGTCAAGCCGTTTCGGAGGAGTATGGGAACGAAAACTGTGACACGAGAATTTTATATATAAGATTAGTACTAAATAATCTTTCACTTTCTCTATCCAGTGTTTTTTTCATAAGTTTGTTTTCCATAGAATCGCGTGACAGAGTGGTAATACAAAATTTAGTCTCCTCTGAAAACGGCCACTCTGTCAGTATATTCTGAGAAACCACCATAAAGAAAAAAACATTATCGTCACCGAAATAATCATTAATTAGTCCAAATAAAAATTCACGCAACGTATTTTAAAATCAAAAATTAAAACCATAATTATCAATACCCAGTTGTAAAACGCAAAATATAGAAAAATGACGATGTATTGTCGGTAAAAAAGTAGAACGACCCACCTATGTTTTATTTTCTCAAACATGCTGTTTTTAAAACATAACTTATTATTTAAATATTCTGGATTTTTAGAACAATTCCATTTTGGAGTTTTGGTCGAGCAACAATGTTGCGGCAATTTTTAGCCACCAACTAAAGGTATCTTGCTCCAAAAACGAGGAAAGATCAAGAGAGCAATAGTTGCCGGGAATAAATTGCCTTGAAAATTTAACCGTTTTTTTAACTATTCCGATTATTAATTATCAAATAAAATGTCATACCTTACTATTACTAGATACTCTATTTTAAGCTCAGATAGCTTGTTAACTTTTACAAAATAAACAAACAAAACGTAAGTCCATTTTAATTCGGTCCATAAAAAATGAAACTTAATTGCAAATCCATTTAATAGAATTAAGAGGAAAGAATTGGCACTGCAAGTCTACCCATTCAAATCAAATGCAGTAGAGGGATTCACAGACAACATCTAAACCAATTATAAGCGTAGATAATCTCCTCAATTGTTGGACAGGGGGCCTTACTGCGCGTGTGTATGATAGAATTCCATTATAAGGGGAACAAGGGCTAGTGCAAATTTCGCGTTGTAGTTATTTGTGACAACTTAACTTGGGGTTTATTGATTGTAACAATTGTTACTGTCTATGGCGTTGTAAATTGAGTACTCAAAACTACTAACGCAACTTTTAAAACTTCGGAATCACATCTTGATTCAGAACTTTTTATAGAAGTCTTCAGAGGCATCGCGAAAATTATTAAAATATGCTATTGACAACCTGTGGGCTTGAAAATTCCTAAATCAAAAGAGTTTTTTTTTCTTACACACTCAACCAAGAGAACAAATATATAATATAAATGTATTTAGTCTTCTAATACCTACACACATCAAAAATGTCCAAAGGTCGAGATCATTAATTTTGAAATTTTTGATGTTTGGACATTTTTGATGTGTGTAGGTATTAGAAGACTAAATACATTTATATAATTGTAATTTTAAATATACTGTTTATTTTTTATTATATAGGTAGTTTAGTTTTATTTGGTTAGTATTATTCTAGTTTCTATGTAAGTTTGTAGTGGTGTCTAAAAATACTCGGCCTTAATACTTGAATTGTCGTGGACCTGTGTTTGGTGCCAAAAACATTTTGATAGCAAGGTATTGAGTCTAATTTGTATAGAAATCTGAGAGCTAGGCAAGAAAAGTATTAAGACAAGATGCTTATAGCCTTTTATGTATTACACAATAACATGTTATCGTTGGTGATATTGCAATACCGCGTAGCGAACAAATTAAATTAGATGCGAAACCCACCTTAGCAAGTGAGTCAGTAAGATTTTGAAACTTATTGAATTTGTCAGTTTCGCAGTATGCAAATGTAGATGTAAAACCCTCTTTATTTTCAGAATATACTCGTATTACAAATAATGAAGGTGCTTTCAGCCAATGCTTCCAATTGAATAATAAGCTTCCATATAGTTATATTTAGTTATTTAAAAAACTTTCCTATGGCTATTCAAATAAATTATTTCACTAAAACCACTATTTAATTACCTCTCGTAACGTTTAAAATTCACCATACTGTACACGGATCACAATAATGCTACAATACAACATTTAATCCTATCCTTTTGTTCAACCCTAGCGAGGGGACCTTTACATGTGTGCGTCCCCTATGTAAAACTGACGCACACAAATTAATAACGCCTGAATGTAGTTAACTGTGTGTGCGTTGTTTAGAAAATAGGGTTGCCACTTGTGCAATAAGGTTGCGTTTTGGGTGAGTTCTACCAACATCTGCTGTGTCAGAATTGGTTATTAATAATAATATTTTATGCCACACTTTATTACAGCATTGTTGCACTATTAGATACAGTCGAGTGTTCCCATTCGTCATTATAAATGATCATAACTTTATTTGGGGTTGTGATATTGACTTGTTAAATTGGTAATGATATTTTTGCGTTGAAGTGGCCACTTCTTGTAACTAATATTTTGGTGTTAAGTCCTTAAGATGTGATTTTGTGATAGGAAGCATTAAAGTATTTTAAGTTTTAAAGATTAGTGACTACCGTGAGTGATTGTTTGTATGTATATGAGTGCGCTTAGGTTTAACCATGACATTTACCTTGGATGAAGCGTTTGTGCCATCATCACCTTGCCCTCAATCAATGCTGAGTAAAAATAATATGATGATAGGTTTCTCCATTTTAACGTTAAAGTGCCTAGAAGAAACAATTGAATAATACAACTCTGGGTGGTCAATAAAACAAAAGAGTAATGGTTAATGCGATATTTATTAAATTTCACTGTAATTCCCTCAATCTATATGCACTTATTATCGAGTAATAATTTATTTTACACTTAAACTAAATTACAATCATACATACACTTTTTATACCATATCTTCCCCACGTCAGTATTGCATTTCATTAAAATATATTAATTGCAGCTCATACAATTAAAAAAATGTTAATCTGATGCACCTTTATCTGAAGATTTAGCGCATAGTCGACAAAAAATATACAATGTTGGCTTTTTCAATGATTAACAAACATACAATTTTGTGGTAAAATTAATCCCTACTATACAATAATAATCACAGCAATATTGATTTCCTATTATAAATACAAGTAAATAAATACTTTAAACTAATGTGCTGTTATAAATTTTAATGTGACGTACAAACAATACAAATGCAATTTGTTAATATGACAAGTTGTTGGAGCGTGCAGGGGTGACACAAATCGTTATAACGAAGCAGTTTCCGCGTTTTTCTCAGCTGCATTAATACTTGTCACCCCTACTGCATACATCAAAGAAATAAAAGGGTTGTACACGCAAAGGGCGCATAACACTTATTACAACGTTGGCACAAACAATTATTTACAAGTATTTTCTCGCTTGACGCAGCGAAGCATTCACAAAGAAACTTCCGCTACTCGACCAGAGATGGCGCTGTTTTATATTTACACTAGTCCCCTAGCTTACTTAAAATCGCTCGCACACAGTAAACTATGCTGCTGAAAAGTAAAAAATCATAATAAATACAACCTAATTTACTGTGTGCGCTTAACACTAGGTTTGAACATCATCAGTTGCTTCGTAACCGGTTTAAAATTCAGAACTTTGTCTTACGACACGGTGTTTTCTTGCATTTCTGGCAAGACGTCGTGCCCGGCTGTCATGTTGAGGGCGTTCATTGTGAGCCCGTCGGCGTAGTTGTGCGCGATCTCGCCGCTAGATGGCGGCTCGGTCGGGTTCTCGGGCATCGGCAACAGCCGGTGCGGGAACCCGAAAAGCTGAGATCACTGGAGCCGTCCCCAGTAATTGGACGCGAGATCGGGCCCCTGCGAAGGTATTTGCACTGGCACGCTCACGCCCGCCGATATTACACCTACGATAAAAAGAGGGGGTAATAAGTTTCATCGCTGTCTGGTTGGGTTTTTATGTGGTAGTGTTTTATTATTATAAACATGGGTACCTACATAAGTTGAAGGGCGTTTTGTTATATAGTATACTTTGTATTTTAACTGGCGGCAATATTTATGTGAATACCTTGATATATTAAAGAGAGGCATAGGTTAGGATTTTTTTGGTATAAAGGAGTCAAAAGAGCAATAGGTATTAACTAAAAAGGCATTTCCGAGATTGTTTATAAGTACGACAGCGGCATATAAATAAATTTAGAAATTGTTCGTCAATGCTCTCTTATTGCGTTTATATACATACACGCTAGTCATCTATAAACATAACATCGCCATTCGTAGCTCAACATTCCATCTCAAATCAAACTAAACGTACCTAACTGCTTAAAACCTATTAGCAGTATTAGCACCCATCAGGCCAGCCGTATGTCTAATACGATTCGATCATTCCGTTTATACACAATCACGTTATCTGTCTGTACGTCAGGAAGCTGAATATCGACCGCTTATGTACTAATGGAAGCTTAGGATGACGACATTCCAATGTGATGATGAACATCAACGTTAGTCTATAGAGATGTTAAGAAAAGTGAAGAAAATAAGGGCGTTGTCAGAGTATATTCGCAACAATATCCAATTTTAAACTCTTCACGCGAACATATTGTACTTAAATATATTGTATTGTCCCCCCCGCATACAGCTTAAACTACAAGTACTAAAAATCTGAAAAGTATCTTGAATGAAAGAACATATAATAAAGACTAATTTGACTTGATTGGTTCATGAGATACAGGTGGCTAAACTACATCTAGGTACTATCTACTATCATATCTACTATCAAAACGCCAAATAAATTTAACTAGAAAATTTGATCATACTTTGCTTTGCAACGCTGCACTGAGCATGGTCCGACATGCTCTTGCTCGGTATTTTTAGTTTGCCTAAGGTAGAAGCTACTGTTTGATCATACTGTAGTGACAGACTATAAACTTGTTAGTTCATTTATCCGTGAGTATATTTATACTATACTCCCCTTGTATCATTCCAGATTCATTCTCAGAGGTTAGATTCATCAGTGTTACGTCAGTGTATAAGGGTGAATCAACTTTTAAAGTCCTCCTTTTCTACACGCTAATAAAAACTTACTAGAATATGTGAGATTGATAATGGTTTACACATGTTAAAATTAGATAATCAGATTTTCGGATTTCACTATTCATAATCATAAACCAATTCTATAATTTTGTAAAAACATGGTAACGCAGTGGAAAATGCACGTTTTTCATACAAAACCTGGGGATAACGTCGTCCCCTGCGTTACCTGATATATTTGTGTAAATCATAGAAGAATTTTTAAAATTGTCAGCTAGAAAGTAAGTTTAATTGTCTGATTTATTCAATATATTGAACACATCAAAAAAAAATTGCATTCTACCAAATTAAGGTGACATAGTTAGACATGTCGAAAATTGGGGAGTACCTTAAAAGTTGATTCACCCATAAAATACTAAATGAACCTGTTTATGTGTGCTTTAATGTTGCTTATGTAAAACATCCAAGCCACCCCCGGACGCGTGCGGCGCGGCGATAACCCGGCTGGGGTGCGTTACATCCATTATGCCATTATCGACTAAAGAGCCGCTTAGTCAATGGTCTGTCCCGTCCGTCTGTACGGCCTGTACTTTATAGTCTTTGTTTGTTTTGGATCGTGAAATTGTTGGTCATATCGGGCGTGGTGGGAGACAGTGTTCTGGAATCAACCTACTTGGTCCTTTAGTTTTTATAATGATGAGTGAGTTTAGCTATGTTTTTATCAGCCCAAAAATATTATTTCTAAGCACTTTTACGTTTTTTACTAATATTATAAAGAGCGCCCGTGTGGTGGCCGGGTTAGAATAGTGCCACTCCATGTCTTCCCGTGGATGTCGTAAGTGGCGACTCAGGGAATAAGGGCTTGTAGTACTGTTAGGCGATGGGCTTGCAACCTGTCACTAATACACTAGTAAACTTCTTGGCCTGATTGTGCAAAATGTGGTTACAGAATTATCAACAAGTCTTTTTAGAGTTGTTGGTATTTCTGTAGCTCTGCCTACCCCACTCTGGGAATGAAGGCGTGATGTTATGTATGTATGTATAAAGAGCGATGGCGAATCTACCCCACAGGTAATCTGCGGTACCACGGAATTTATTCCAAAACATAATTTCACTAGCTACATTATTCAGGATTGACCAAGACAATTTTTTAGGGACCCCATCACTAAGACTCCACTGTCCGTCTGTCTGAGTCCAGGCTGTATCTCATGGACCGTGATAGCTAGACAGGTGCAATTTCCACAGATGTATTCCTGTTGCCGCTATAACAACAAATCCTAAAAGCAGATTAAAACAAATATTTAAGTGGGGCTCCCATACACTTGGCTGGCCGGTTTTATTTGTTTAAACCGGAGCGAAGTGCGGCTATCTTAAAAATATAACACATCTTTATTTTGCTAAATATACGTCATATTTTAACTATTTACCTTAGGTATGCGTATTGTTCTAACCCTAAACTAGGATTCGATGTATACAGTGAATATTCGAAACGATTATTTATTGATCAGTATAAACCTTCGTTTGTACACAGTTGTTAGACAAGAAGGCTTTTGATTCGGTTTTAATTTATACTGGCGTAAATATGTTTAGGTAGCACTGCTCCATAAATATAGAATTATTTCCATTTTAAAATAATTCGGCGTAAAGGACCCGTCTATCGAATATCTGCATGCAACGAGTGTAGTATTTCGGTCATGTGGCCAGATGTAAGCCCGTTGTTTTTGGGAAGTTCATTGTTGTAGAACAGTTGGCGGGAAAAAAGAGCCGTGGTAGATAACCTACTCGATGGACCGACGCAGTGAAAGACGTCTGCCAAACCAATTTGCAGAGCTCTATGCAAGGGGCCTAAGATAGAGCTGTTTGAAGAGCCTTGGTGAACTAAGCAACTACTGATTGCTGTCACGACCTTCAGTCATGAGGCAGCGAGCAGGAAGAGATAAATATAGTGGTATGAATTTCCTTTTAACAGCGTTCGAATGGCAGCCTATTTCACCTTTACAGCTTTGCGCTTAAAGTAAAATCCCAAATGAACATTCCGCTGCGAAACACTAAACAAATCCACGATCCAGATTTATTCAGAACGCAAACCGTGAGGCAGCCATTGTTTCATAAAAGGCAGTAACTTTTCCATTTGATATTATATATCACGAGGCGGACATTTTTAGCCGTAGGTGGCGGAAAGCGGCATGAATTATTGTTGTTGAGGCATTGTTCGACTGAGTTTCAGCGAACAAAAGATTTTTCCATTCAAAATGCACGCGTTTCATTCGGTCTTGCGCTTTCAGTTGCACTAGGTATTAAATTATGTGGATTTATAATGTGCGTTTTTTTGGTGCTTGATGATTTGTTTTGCGGTCTAGTGTGGTTAATGCACTAGTCTTGTCTTACAGCTAACACATTTTTAGTTGGTGTGGTCTATTTATACTGATAATTTCATCATTGATTTATATGGTTTGTATTTAAACATAGCCACACCGACGCCATGGTGGCGTAGAATTGACTTCTCTGTTAAGGTCATTCTCATATGGAACTATACATGTTTAATTTCAGAAACTTACAGAACGACCTAAAACTAACGACATGCAGCTTCCATCTGATTACCTACTTCTGCTTGAAGGTTATTTTTAAAATAAAGAATGCCACTCACGTCGCTTGCGAATTAAAACGCCCGCAATTCAGTTAGTCAACAAAAGCGTTCGATATTCAAAATCAATTTAAAACCCATTTGTAAGGAACAGACAACGGCAAATCCAATCGGGGCCTCAACTCCTATTTTTCCCTTTTTTCCCGCTTTATTTTTCCCTTTCCCCGCTTTATTTTTTGTTTCCCCGTCATGTCGCGGTCTTGTGCGCCAGACGCCCCTTGCTCTTGACTCAGCGTTTTTTACATTTTATTACGAAGTTGGTAAATATTTTCCAAGGCCTCTCTTGATTTCGCCAGTTTTGTAACGTTAAGCATTATTCAGTACCCAATATTTCAGTTTTGTTAGCGTTACTATGAAGGAAAGTTTGTGTAAATCTCATTTAACCTCCGACAAAAATTAAGTGTGTAACTTGTGCATCTGTGCATGTGTGGGTCTGTCTGTAGCATAGTAGCTCCCAAACGAGCAGAGCGTCTTGGACGCGGTTTAAAAAAATGTTACTCTAATCATGATGCTTCTTAGCTAGCTTTCATGAAAATCTGTTGGGCAGTTTAAGAGACATTAGCTCTGAAAGAAGGGGTTGCCATTGTACCGGTAGTTTTTACCTATCAAATTAATTTCGTTCAGAATTTAACCCTTTTCCAAGCCTTGCTAAAGTGAGAATAGAAGCAAGAAATGGAATAGAGCCACGAATTCGTAACTTCCTGAAGAATGCTGATCCATGAAATCATATTTAAGGAAAGTTAAATTAAATTTCAATTTTGAGCGACATGAATACATTTAGAGTCAGAGGGACTTCTGACTGCTGTCTCCAAAAGATTTGCTTACCAGTTCCACCGGCTGACTGCGGCTGGCTATAAGCAGCGTGCTGCTGGTGCGCCGCCGGCGCCCGTGAGTAGCCGCCGCTGCCGAGCACGTCGCCGAACATATAAGGGTAGCCACCGTCTCGCTGCTGTAGGCACGAGGACGAGAGACCACCGGACATCGAGCTAAGAACAAGGATAGAGTGTTACACATTAGAAATTTCCACTTTCGACACGTTTTCCTGCTTAACTATACGCATGATACATATATTTTTAAATTTATATAATGCTAGGTTAAGTTCTATCATTGTCATAACTCATAAGCAATATTTAAAAAAAAATACTGACTGTTGAGTTTCTTGCGGCGCTTCTAAGCAGTGGTTTCCTCTCGGGAAGCGCTGGTAGATTTTTGACGATTAAAAGTGCCTGTGCGGCCTACTTACTGAATAAACAAGTTTTTTTATCATGGAAACATATACCTGCCGTTTAAGCAGCAGTCTAGCAGATCACAGCTAAATGATTTTAATGAGACAAACATTTCAAATACACTATCACTTCACAGAATTTTAATTTCATAGAAAACTATTTTCTGCTGTACCTGTGTTGATTTCAGGTTATCTTAAATAAGATTCTTGTAGGTTAGGTTAGACTTGTAATAAGATAAACTGAAATCAACACGGGTTTAGCAGAAAATAGTATTCTAAGAAAGGAAAATTCTGTCAAATGCAAATGAAAGTGTCTATAAAGCAAGGGTGAACCTAGCTTTCGCTGATGAATCTCCATCGATGAATAATCGATCGATGGCATCGAGCGACGGTGGATCGATTGGCGTGGTAGCAGCGTTAGGGTCATCAAATCACCTTTTTTATAAATTACTTATCGTCCTTCTCACAGTAGGTAATACTCCTGTTATCTGCTGGTACTCGACCAGGGTAGGGTTACTAAGGGTGCCCTCCGGGTTTATTGTGATAGTTTTTTTACGTACAGTCAGCATCAAAAGTAGATAAGCAGAATAACATGCTCAAAATGATCTAGACACGACGTATTCCCTTGACAATAGAGTCGAGTGCAGATCAAATGAACTCTTCGGTTGCGTAGCTACTTCTGCTGTTGACTGTACAGAGATGGGAGGGATTTAAGCAATACCGCCCAAATATTCGGCACAACTGATTCTTACTTTCTATAAGAATTAAGAAGAGTTTTATTGATAAATATGCACGTAGATATAAAAAGCAGATTTATTTAGTCAATATCATACAAATAATCAAACAGGATTTCCCTAATTTAACCCTTTGTAAAATGTAACCTATAGGCCTTATAACCATGAAACATTTTACAAGGGCCCATATTACAAAATCGGATTCAAAGGAACAAAAACGACAATAAAATTTAAATCGTTTCGAAACTTCTCGAACGTGGGTTAATAAAAGGACTTAATCTATGGTTATTCCATCGAGTGTAAGCGAAACTTCGTCTCACTAAGTTAATTTGCTCGACGACAAAAGCCAAAGCCCGTAAGTTCACTATTAAAAATCAATCCAAGTGGAAGGCCGACCTTCGTTTTCAACGTCTCTGTGCATGGCGGGAAACGCAAGGCGCGACCTTTGCCGCTCGATTTCGCGCGCAATTTAATTAGTGTCGCCACTCGATGATAGATGGCGCTAGTGGTCTAAGAATGCGAGTTCAAAGCACTTTGAAAGCTTTTCTTGAACGTGTATTTGTGTTAGTCGCGTTCCTTACCTTTACTTTAGATTTCGCAATTGGATGTTAAAACTTTTCATTTTTCAAACGAATGCTGGTCATAGATTAACTGTGAAATTGATTTAAAAAGAAACGTAAAAGCCGAACCGAAGAAATCAGTATTTAACGTTGTTTTATTTCTAAGAAATTTTACTGTACTTATTTTTTTTACCTGTTTAATTGTTGTTGATTAAACTGCTTCCACAATTAAATGTTGCACTTTTTGACACTTAGTACCTTCATAGACTGGGAAGGTGCTGTTCGAACATCGTGTAATATGTGACACAATGAATTGAATTAAAAAAGTGTAGATCTTCGTTTTAGATCTTAGATCGAAAGTTGTTTTTAGTACCTAAGTACTAGTATCTCATAAACTGGGGAAGGTGTTGTACGAGTATGATGTACCTACTTATATTGCACACTGAATGGAATTACAGAAGTGTAGATGTTGCTTACCTATAAGTGTCACCCATGGTGGCAATCGGCTGAGGTATGGGACTGTACATCGAGTTGAAGCCACCGTTGAGTGGCAGCCGTGGCGCAGGCGGCGCAGGGGGGGAGGGAGCCGGGGCGTCCCGCCGCTGGCTGCGTAGCTTCTCTTCCCTTCGCCACTTCGCTCGTCGATTTGAAAACCATACCTGTTAAGAGGTTGTAGGTTAGGCGTGGCATTGCAACAATTATAGTCTTAATAGTAAATAATGCTCGTCGACGTGACCATCTCCAATGACACGAACCTCGTGAAGGCTGAGAACGACAAGCTCAGCAAATACCTTGACTTGGCTCACGAGGTGACCGCTCTGAGGGATGTTCGACGATCATTGTCCCGATAGTTGTTTCGGCGAACGATCTTATAGCGAAGAGTCTCAACCAACACCTTAAGAGAATCTCGCTAGGTGGCTGAATCAAGGGCCAGATACAGAAAGCAGCACTCCTCGGCACGGCACGTATTTTGAGGAGGTGCCTCTCTCTGCAGCCCTAACCACCGGTAGCTTAAGCCCTGTCCCGCTGCTGGGTACAAATTAAAAATAAACATCCGGAATAAAAAAATACTTAAAATGTATAAAATTACATGAAGGTTAACATTAATCAAATTATTTTGACATTTTGTCGCCTAAACAAAAGATTTCTTTATTCGGAGGCATATTTGGCGCCCAAACGGGGACTATGTTTGTAGATTAAGTGAATAGTTTATTTAGGTCCTTAAAACGATATCTAAAGTCTCTTGGGCTCTAATTTGCTTAGTAGGTAGTTTTATAAAGGTCTATTGACTTATGCTGATTGAACGGTGATGATTTATTTGCAAAATGTTACATAAAATGGTAAGTGTGAAACCCGTTAAAGATAAATTCATAACTGGGCCTTGTTTTACAAGGCTACTAATTACAAATAACAAGCGGAAGTCTCTTTCCAACTCCTTTTGCTAGAAGCAGATTTCGCTTGTAATTTGTAATTTGAAGCTTTATAAAAGGCCCTGCTTGGTTAGCTATTGAGGAAATACTAACCAATTTGATTATTATACACCTTTTTTAAAACGTAAAAGTACTAATAAAGTTGTGGATATCATGATTTTGTTATCAACGTCATATTTAAATTAAAAATAACGTTGATACGTGTTCCCACGTTGCCAGGTATAAAATGCTCTTTTACTCAAATATAAAATGGCGTTAGGTTATTAAGTTAATGGACATTAAAGTTAATTAATGTGGTCACGTTATCGAATTAGAGCTCGAGCTCGTAAACGCACGTAAAATAATTTTATTACCTATCGCTTTTAAACGTAAAATGTGGGAAGTTAAGTAAAATGATTAACATAAGTAGGTCCTACGTAGTTTGACTATCAACGTATCTTTTACGAGGCGTAATTTTATAAACTGTATAGGTAAGTTACCACAAAATGGCATCACTCATCGAATATTTAAGATGAGAGCTGCGAGTAAAATAAATTTCACTATAAGCGTACCTAGATAAAACAATAAACCCTTACTTAAAATCGTGGAATAACCGTGGGGTAGCTTATGCCATGCTATGTCCTTTTCTGTAATTGTGACATTTGCATCTGCCAGAAAGTGACAAAGCGTGGCATAAGCTACCACACGGTTATTGCACGTTTATAAGTAAGAGGGTAAGTAGTTAACCTTAACTTACTGACCGTTACAGCATGGCAACTTAGCTGGCAAGTCCATTTAAAGCAAACTTGTGAAATTGAACGTTAGTCATGTTTTCGCGACAATATTAACTGAACAATTAAACAACTCGACCGTTCAGACATCGGGCGTGGAACGGAACGCCGGAAGCAGCCACGTGCGTCGCTTCCGACAGTCATGGCGTCGCAATATGGCGCCTTCCCGCGCTTTTCAAGGGTTGCCAGTCTGGTAATATTTTAGGGTTAACCGAGATTAAGTGGTATAAAAAATGTATACTTGCGGAATGTTATAGGGAACTCCTCCGTTCCAACTTTAAATACTTAGCTTTTTCTGAAAAACATCGTCCCTAAAATCATAGTTGTCACGGTTTTAAAAGCGCCATTAGCCTATTTTTTTATACCCTACGTGCTAATAATACCATAAACTTAAACATGATTGTGTTCCACGCTCATACTTGTCTAATGTAATGTTACCCCTATCCCATCGAATAATAAAACTTTATACGTACGATTTTTACGTAATATTTTCCTTTATTTAAATACTTACGTATTTGATAGGAAAATAGGAAAAGTCCCTAACATCGCCATCAAAGAGGCCGGCAAAGCAATATGTCATAATATTATTGCTCGGCCTCTGAAATTGCTGCCTACTATATTTTATTCCGCCTCCGAAATAGGGGAAAAAGGGTCCCGGCTAAGCCGAGTACATAGTAGAGAGATTGCGTACATTTCTATTTATTATATAAACTATAAATTGTGTTCTTTTCTTATTCGTAGCGAATTGCTGGATTTACTAAGTTTGTTTCTACTGTTTTGATCGACTAAGTTACCTATCTCTTTGAGAGTTTTGGGCATTTAAACTAGCTTTTTACTTTTTTGAAGTTGAGTGTAATATTATGCTTAATACAGTATCGCCCGTTAAGCTAAATAAATTTGTACTTTGCGACAAACTAGTCTAGAATCGGGAAGACAATTAATATTTCTGGCAACACATTTTTTTCTATACAAATAAGTGAAGTTAAACAGTGGCTCTATTTCAACTCCTTTGCCACTCTCCACACTAATATTCCTGAAAAACGTACACTTAAAACGGACCGTTCCATTACCAAATTATAATATTTCACAAAGGCGCGCCAGAAATACCCTCGCTCGCACCCACGTATAAAAATGATAAAACGCACCCCCAACTAAACCCCCATTGTATCCCGCGCCTTCTCGGGAAAATATTATGACGTTTTTCCTTCTTATTCGCCTATAGATATATTAGATATATCCTCTGACAGCGATGACAGCCCTCCCGTCATTTCCTACTATAAATTGTAAGCCCCACAGCAAGGGTTGCTAAATAAGATTTGTTCGTAATTCTGTTATTTTGACAACAAGTTGCCGCAAAGTAATTGTTTTCGTGTAACGTTGTTATTGAAATGTAGTTTTGTCGAGTCGATTTTGTTTTTATTTGGGGAATATAATCTATTTAGTGAGTTTGTTTGATGGTGTTGGTACAAAGTGGTGTAAGTAGACACCTTTTTCTATTAAATCTAGTAATAAATATTGTAATTATGTTGTAGTTTCATATTCAGCTGTTGGTAAATGCACTTTCCAATCACCTTTCACGTATCAATTGGTTTAATTTAAGGTTCCGATATTTCGAGTTCTAAGGAGACATGATCACTCGTATCTTATAAGAAAGTCCATTTTATCCTTTATCCGATAATTTCCAAGTATATTAAATAATTGCACTTACCTAAGGAGTCGGAAATTGTTATGATTAAGTGATTTGAGTGTTTCTGGAACTCTACTGTTCTTTCAAATGTTCTGACAACCTGAACTATACAATATAGGTAAGTTTATAAATTGTAAATAGGTACGAGTTTTCCGCTGCTTACAGAATCCAGCAATTTTATTTGTAGGCTTTGAAGCATCTAGGTTTTATCTCATTACCAAGTTTGCTCATTAGCCCGCCGGCAGAATTATGAGTTAATTGTCATTTACAATTAAATTTTGTTTAGAGCGGAAGTTGCATCGCATTTGAAGGGTTATGTTATGTTATGTCTGTTGCGTGGTGTGTAACTTAATTTAACCACTCGGCTGCATTTGTAGACTAAAGCAAAAAGGCGGTATGCGGCATTGTTTGTTTTTAACCCCCGACGCAAAAAAAGGGGTGTTATAAGTTTGATCTGCTTGTAGCACCATAGCTCGTAAATGGATGAACCGATTTGAATACGGTTTTTTTACTTGAAAGCAGGTTATCTAGCGATGGTTTTTAGGCATGTTTTATTTAAATCGGTTCAGCAGTTTTTGAGATATTGAGCTTTTAAGAGGTTGAAAGCCCCCGATATAACGGCGACACCTACTTTCAGAGCTGATATCTCTTAAACGGCTTAACCAATTTTCATTAAATCTTTCTAAAAACCATCCTGATTAATGTAACTTTATTTAAATAAAACTTGCGTAGAAATCCGTTCATCTGTTTGGGAGCTACGATGCCAAAACAGACACTCAGATGGAGAAGTTTTAAAGGCGTGAAATAAAAAATCAATTAGAAATTTAAAAAACACCCGACTCAAAACACTTTGTAAAAAACCCTCTATAAAGTAAAAAAATATAAATAGTGGCCCTCCTAATTTCATTACTATCGTGAATGGAGAAAGAATCTTACGACATCGACGGGAAGACATGGAGATCCACTATAGGTATTCTAATCCGGCAACCACACGGGGCAATGCAATTACTTAGAATTTGACATGCCTTGTTATTTTGTTCTTAATACTGTAACATTATATTAAGTAATAAAATCTGAAATCTGCGCATTAAGTAATGGACGTCATACTCTATTACCTTTTCCTTTTGGACGATAGTATTTTATTATGATTTCTGTTTATTGGTCTTTGTTTTTACTTTATATTTAAAGTGAGAGATTTTATCTGAGAAGTGAGTAGGAAATACGTATATATGTCTAAGATATGAATTATTAAACATCGGCTTTCTTTGTGTTTATATGGAACATATACTGTGGGATACTAAAGCGAGTGTAATGGGCATATCAACGTATTCTACGGAACATGTTTTGAATTCAATATTATTAGATTTTATATCAGCAGTGTTCATTTAAAAAGTCTGCTTAAAAGTATTTTTAACCGGAGTTTCCTCTTCGTTATTGGTTTAAATTTAATTCAAATTTCTTGTAGAATGTATTTCACGAGAATTATTTTATATACACCCACAACAACCTTTTAAATACGAAAATTAAACGAAATCCGGGCAAAAACAAACCAGTTATTTACCGGCATTAATCAAAAAGGACAGAAGCGGAAAAACACCGTTAACTTTGACCAAAAAACAGCTTTAACATTAAAAGGATAAAATTTATTTTCCAGCGTGCCGCGTTGAAATGTTAGTATACGAATGATGTGGTTACTCTGTAATCGATTTTGGTGCTTTTGAGTTAAGGTTGGTTTTTGTTGGGGCGCGGTGGGTGCCAATTTTTCAGGGCCCTGACGGAAATTCGCCCTCACTTCCTGTAGGCTCGGGTCGATATGGCTCCCCCGTAGAGTGGCCACGCGAGGGGAGGCTGTGGGATAGTTGCGCAATCGGGATACCTACACTTGAAAAATAACCCCAATTTTTATTTTGCAAAATTTATGACAGGTCGTTTAGAAAGGAAACTTAAATTTTATTGTACTATACAACAGATTTAGACGCGTTGTGTTGATGCGTTTAATTATTTTAAGCTCTAGAAAACATAGAGTTTTAATAAATTTGCTTTAGATCAAAAGATAAAGGATTTTTTAACTTCTTACTTATTATAAGGTTAGTTCTATATCGCTGTCTTAACGTCGAAACAATAGGTAAGAAACCAATTGTATTCTAATAATAAAAAAACATTGTTTCAGCATGGCCGAAGATTCTATTTTAGAATAAGTATTTTATTGGTTTAATAAACAATACAATTTTAGTTGCCATTTTCAAAAGCATCCCATTTTTTTTTAATATTGCAATACAAAACAATTTGTGAGTATTGTATAGAAACCTCAAGATGCAATGAAAAGTCATAAACGTGAAAGAGTAAACATTTTTTTTCCAAAATTAAATATCGCATTTTATTCCCACTCATGATTGCCGATAATTATTATCTATTTTATAGGTAAGTTATGAAAAATCTTCAAGTTCAACGGACTCGCGCACAGCAGGTATTTTTAGATTCCAATTTGAAATCCGATTTCTAATCGAATCAGTGCGATGCGATGCCATCTCTTTGTTGATATTTTTTTTGTACGTATTTATTGTTTTTCTCTACGATTTGTACTATTACCGTAACAAATTTGAAGCTATATGTTTCACCGCTATTAAGATACATAAATAAAATACGTTGAAAAAAACGTTTCTTGTATGGGGACCCCAATTATTATTTAACATTATTTATAAAAAGTGTTAACATACATACATTTACTTTTTTTATTTGTTAGTAAATCTGCCGCAATAAAACATATTCCAGAAAAAAAAACAATCCGCTATCTTTTACGGTTCCAAAGATACCTCCTCTTTAAAGCTAGGTGGGACGAACAGACAGACAGCGTAGGCTTAGTAATAGGGTCCCGTTTAAAACCTTTCAGGTACGGAACCCTAAAAACGAACTTCCCTTAGTAGTAATTTATCTGCATTAAATTAACGTGTTACTGTTACACGTAACGGGTTACAGTACCAGCAGAGTTAAAAAAAACTGCATAGGTCAATTTGCACTTTACAACACTTGCACAGAATTGTCGTCAGATTTGTGCCAGTTTTAGATGTAACTTATTAAAACTCAGCCATAAATACAAAACCCTCAAAAATCTCCTAAAATTTAAAAAATCCCATATTTTCCCCGATCAATGGTCGCCCTACACAGCCTTGAACCCGGGGGCAACACGTGGTGGCCGTTTGCAACAACTCCTCGAAAGCCTTCCTATTGTCCAACGGAAATTAAGCCTTATTCAACCGCTGTTAGAGCCCAATGCAGCTTGTGTTGCCTAACCAAGCAGGGTTGTGCAGTCGATAATTATTTTGTTTTAACTGTATCTTATCTTTGTCGGTATTTTAGGTTATTTTAAAGGGAAATTTGGATATTTTGGTACAAGATTTCTCAAGTACAGATAAAAAAAAAACTCGCTAGATTAATATTAACGTTTCACAATTCTTTGGCAATAAAAGAGTTTTTCCTAAAATGAAACCAAGTTTACACAAAGCATTATGTAAGTACCTAGTAGGTTAAATTACGTTGTTAAGTGTTACTATAACAATAATATCAAATCAATTTCATATAAAAAAAAATGAGATTTTGACGACACGCTAGCCTAGTTGATAGTGACCCTGCCTTCGAAGCTAGGGATCCTAGGGTCAAATCCCAGTAAGGGCCAGATATTTCTATCCAGTTCCAGTCTTGGATGTTTTCTGTGTATTTAAGTATATATTCCTCTATATAGGAAAGTTTATTCTAGACTAGTATCCATAGTACATGCCTAGCGCTTAGTTTGGGACTAGGTCAATTTGTGTGACATTTTCCTTTGATATTTTTTTATTTATTTTATTTTATTTGAGCGACCGATAGTTTTAACGTTTTAAAAATAGCTTCAGAAAATATACCATAAATTATTATTACTAAAAATGCATGTGCCAGTCCTAACTACACTTGTTGACCGTCTGAAGTGACGTTGCACTGGCGTCGAATGTTAACGCTAACTGAACGCCGCCGCAAGGTTAATGTGAAACAGTGAAACCACTGTCTTTACAGCGCTTACCGGTTTTCAAATAGCAACATTATTTCAATCTATAAACACTTCAGTTCGTTCAGTTAAAGGCCATTTCTTAAAATACCTTTTTATAATTGTTTATTTACCTAAATGACAAACAGTTTCTCGGCACTTAAATTTGTTAAATAAAAACACATTATTCGCCATCTGTTCGTTACATAAATTGAAATTCTCAAAATGACACATTTTCTGTCATGTTTATAACTCAATAAATTCGCACTTAAAAAATCGTATTATCATTGTACATAATTCGATTGTAAATTGTAAACAAGTTTAGTTAAAAGCTAAAAGCATGCTCGGCAGAGCTAGCGCCAAGTTCCCTGTGATAAATTACGTTTTAAACTGTTGGCAACACTGGAAGTTGCCGTTAAATGGGGGGATTCTTTCACTATAGTTTGTATGCGTTAAAATGCTCATTTGTTTTGTCACTGTCAATAAATATTGTCAATTATTTTTAGCTGGCAATTTATACTTTGATGTCATAGTAATTAAAAAGCTTTATAAAAAACAATGTTTAGGTTTCATTACACATTGAATTATTTTATCCGTTGCGAGACTGACTTACAGCTGTTGTTGTATAGTTTGCTGTTTTTATTAAAATGCGTAACATTTAGGCCAATAATTGCAAAACTGAAGTTAGAGTTTAGAAAGTTACGGAAGAGTATTTACAAAACTTATGTATGGATAAACTTCCGCTTTGATAATATTGCAAAAAAAAAGATTAAATACATTTAATATACAAAGCAAAATCTTACGAAGTTTATAAAAATATTAATATCACTCTATAGAGTTCGCCTCACTCCAAACAAAACAATTTCACACATGGCGCACAAATGAAAAATTCAAACAAAAACATTGTTTAACATATTGTTCCTCCACGGGCATATTTACATGAGCTATGTATTCGTATGTATTTGCACTCGGGGCGGGTATATTATGCCCTTGTTTTTTTAGTATGTTTGCTAAAGACGCATCCACACGCCGTGCCTACGCAAACACACAGTGTAAACATGCCCTTATGAACGCATTCGTTGGGAGCTTTTAATAAAACGCCCTTCGAATCTATTCTTTAATTAATCAAAAAAGGGATAATGGAACCAACTAAGTTTTATTTTTTATTTAAGTTTTGTTTTTAGTGAAATGGTATCTTGTATAACGTCAGGTCTTCGTCAATCCTTATTCAAACAGTAAATCACGCAAAACCACAATCACACAGTTCAAACAAAAAAAACTTATAGTTAATGAAATCACATGCAGATAATTGAAAAAAAATAATAATATATTATTTCCATTTTACAGTCAATTTTAGTTTTTTTTTGTTTTAATTTTACTATAGGTAAGTCGTGCGATGCTCGTACGACTTTTTTATTATTAGTACACTCAAGTAACCCATGCTCGTAAACCTACGTTAAGTACCAAACAGGCGGCAATGTTAGATCACAGACAGTGACTTAGCCGCCTTACAACTGGATTTTATTTTACCTGGATACGTGCCTCAGGCAATCCTATCTTTTCAGCCAGTCGCTCCCGCGCGAACACGTCCGGGTAGTGCGTTCGTTCGAACTCTGTGGACAGACATTCCAAAATTAAATTTCGAACTGGACGCGTTCGAATTTTCGGATAGACGGCCAGCGTCAAATCAAATCTGTTTGAATCATAGAATTGCAAATTGATTCGAATTTTTCAAGTGCCTCGTATTCTTTTTTCAAAGAAATAAAGATAAAAAAGTGTTGCTGGTTAGAAATCAATAGACAACGTAATAAGGTCATAAACAAGCAAACAAATAGAGGCAAAGATTAGCCCCAGTAAACATCAATAATTGCTGTCGGTGCCACCGTACGAGAGTTCGGCAAATATCGGGGGACAATATTTATTTATTTACTAATAACTGTTGTTGTGTTATGGCAAACAATAAATAAGATGAAAGGGACATTGGGAAATAGGTTTATGAAGACCCGAGGGACCTCTTACAGCCGAGTATTAACGTTATGACGTATTAGACGGTCAAGTTCGGCTGTCAATGACAAGTTTATTGGTGTCTATTTGTGAGTTGCTTGTTGTTCTAGAAATTAGAGCAAAAGTTTTCTATTGATATAAGGTTACGAGCTTGAAAATGGGAATGAATAGACGAGAAAACATGATTCTAATGTAACAGCGAGAGCAAGTTATGTTCTGTTTTGTTAGTCTCTGGTGCCCTTTATCTATAATCCATCAGAGCCCCTAGCCAAGATGCGTTCGCTAACTAGCGTTTCTATTCGTTTTGTTGTTAAACCAATCGCGTCACTGGTAGATCACGTCATTCGAAAAGTCACGTGATCTACCAGTGACGCGATTGGTTTAAAACCAAACGAATAGAAACGCTAGTTAGCGAACGCATCTTGGCTAGGGGCTCTGATCGACTTCAATATGTTTGAATATAATAATAAATGAACAGACAAATAGACAGACCATTATAGTGATGGACCTTGTGCAGGGTCGATCCGGATCGCTACCACCATCTTATCCTTTAACTCACAGTCTAGCAGCATTCTTCGCATCGTTATGTCCGGTGCCATTGCGGTCTTGAGATTATAGTCTTGAGAATCCAAATGTCTATTGGTCTGAGATCCCACTTACCATCAGGTGGCCTGAGCGCACGTGCGCATCCTCCTTGCCATAAAAAAAAAACACAATAACGAAGAAAATACGTGTTCTAACACATTTTTTTACCTTTCTCAAGGCTATCTATCTGGTCGTTGGTAAAGGACGTCCGGTTCCTCTGCAGTTTCCTCTTCAGTCGTAGCCTCATCTGCGAGTCCTCGTCCCCTGATGATGCGTGCTCGCTGTTTCCGTCGGAACCAGCCTCGGATTGGAGAGGGTCTACTGTGGAAGAACTTGCACGTTAGAACCAATGATGTGGCATTACTTAGTCAATCAACACACTTGTCAACACGTTGGCCTAGTTGGTAGTGACCCTGCCTCCGAAGCTAGCGGTCCTGGTTTCAAATCCCGGTAAGGGCAGATGTGTGGGTGATGAGCGCGACTATTTGTTCCTTAGTCTTGGATTTTTTCTATGTATTTCTCTATTTAAGTAAGTTTATCGTTGTCTATAGTACCCAAAGTACAAGCCTAGAGCTTAGCTTGGGATTACATAAGTTTGTGTGAATATTTACGTTGCGGCTTAGCCTTTGTTAACGAGATGTTAACAGCAAAAATTAAATCAAAATCGCTACTTTAAATAAAATTATTGCTTAAGTAATGATTTTCTTTTTAACCTGGATCTTGTCGTTAAGTCAATTAATTGTTATCCCGAGCCTCAATTATACTGTGCGGCCCATAAAAAGCCGAACCTAAATCCTGTTATCATAGAACAACTATTTATTAGATTATACAGGTGTCAGGATTTACTTCTTAGCGACTGGGAACTATATTTGACCTCATATTTGTAATAACAATTCAGTTAAGGCAATTTAAATCAGTATCCAAAGCAAAATGATTATAATAGGGTGCAGTTTTGTACTGAATGTCAAACAGTAAAACATCAGCTAACATCCAACGTCCTCATTTCTCACAAACGCACTTAACTATCAACATCAGCAAAATGACGTCAACAAAACTGCGTAATTACTCAACAGGACATGCCAACCAGTCATGATGACCCATCAGATCTAGCAACACACTTGATAACAGGGATCTCTCCCTTTACTGTTGCAAACTTATTTAACGAGCACAAAGACTCCAGTTTAGTAAGAACTTATTTAAAGCTAGAGGTCTTGATATATCGGTTGGATCCAACCCTCGTATGATGTTCAAAATTAAACGTTATTCGTAATGTCGACATGCCCCTAGCTAATTGATTAATTTGCTTTATGGTCGGCACTTGAGTCTGGGTTCGATTCCCGGCCTCTGTAATGGTACATGGGTTGCTGATTCCACTGAATAGGGGTCTGTTACGCAATCTGTCACATTTTTCTGATACGCCCTACGGATCGGTTGGTAATTTTGTGATGGAACTGGGCTATTAAAGCAGTCTGTACTGACATAAATAAGTATTGCGAAATTGACAGTTTAGCGTAGCCTTAAAGAACGAGTGATCAACGTTAAAACCCAGTTAAACAATACCAACAATAAATAAATAAAATAAAATGAATACCAATAATGAAATAACTAAAACTACCCCTGAAGTAAAGCATATTTTTTAATATCTCGATTTTTTTCTTCTTTCACACACAGCGAGGTCATTTCACCTATAATAAATTCAAATATTATTACGTATAT
The DNA here is from genome assembly GCA_949316455.1 of Acleris holmiana. NCBI lineage: Eukaryota > Metazoa > Arthropoda > Insecta > Lepidoptera > Tortricidae > Acleris > Acleris holmiana. The sequence continues at coordinate 12,684,789 of OX438780.1, read as the reverse complement.
CGTACAAATTTAAAAGAAATTCGTTAAAAATGCGAGCAGAACGGTACAAATAAAGCGGGCGCTACACTTCAAATGATTGATGCGAGACATTCGCTCAGCGACGGACTTTCCAATCGGTTGACAATTTTGATTGATCGTGCTTGCACGCCCTTACCGACGCGTCGCATCGTCGTGCAAATGAGTCTGTTCCGCGTGTTTTGAATTTTAAATTTAGAAATCTCTTTTTTGTTTGATTTTAATAGCTGGATTATTTTTTTTCTTGTATAAGAGTTGGAATAGCACAGTGACGTGAAAATGAAAAGACCACTGCAGTGGGTGGACGTGGGCTGAAATGTAAATCAAAATTGGAACAGTGTCTCCGCTAACAATAACAAACAGTAGAATTTATCAAAGCCTCATAATTAAGTCTTCCTAATAACACAAAAAGGAAAATCCTGTTTTTGCTATTGGAATCCCTTACAAAGAAAGAGTTTTCCAGCAACAAAGAATTATTTTCCCCATTAAGGGGCACATTTTCATTATTTATCAACGTCTGAGCCTACCGGAATTCATTAAAAAACCGATCCGAGGAGCACTTGCCCACAATAAACAGATGATTGGAGGGAAAAAGAGGGAAAAAGAAAATACATGAGAGAAATAATTCAAATAATAGTGGTGGAATATAAGGAGGGAAAAAATTGGTGGGAATAAGGAGCGGGAAGAAAGGGAGAATTGGAGTTATCGGAGCGAGTGGGACGGCCGTAGGTGGGGGGCGATTATGTGAGATCGATACTGTCACTCCATGCGCTGGCGCAAGTGGCAAGCGTGAGCGGCCGCACACTGGAGCCTTAGTGTTTTTGTAAGGACAAAATAAAAGAATTAAAGTTTTTTTAACCTAGATTGCTACATTTATAAACAGTTAAATACTTTAAATATCAGTTTACTTTCAAAAAATAAAACACGATATCTTTTTAAACGAAGACACTTCAGGTTCAAAGAATAAAATGACAATAAATCACCTGTTGTATAAAATATTACAGCCCATGAAACTGTGTACCTAACTATCTTAGTACTTGCGAAATTTAAGTACCTAGTAGATAATAATAAATATACGTTGTTAGTCATAATTACATTAAAATAGATTTAGTTCAGACACTTTGCTGCTTTGCATATGCAAGGCAGGCAAATATTGTACACCATTTCATGGTAGGCTGTAGCAGATTGACACACATAATAATATCACATCGCATATTTACCTGGGTATTTCTTCCAGCGTTTCAACCGCTTTGACTTCGGTGTCGCATTTTTAACCATTTCCCTGTACGAGTAGGATAACCATTTTCGGTTATTTTCTAGGAGTCCAGGCATTCTTCAAAATAACCGAAAATGGTTATCCTACTCGTACAGGGAAATGGTTAAAAATGCGACACCGAAGTCAAAGCGGTTGAAACGCTGGAAGAAATACCCACCTACATTTAAACAATAAAATATTTTGATTTTGATTTTTAAAGCATATATAACACTTGTACAAATGTACTCGCATTTAATATCAATTGTGAATTCTATCCAAAAGGTGACTTCATCATCTTCAATCACAGGTCAGTCTTGTAAAAAAACGTATTGATTTTTTCTTCTTACATACTTATGTACATACATAATATGACGCCTTCATTCCCAGAGTGGGGTAGGCAGAGCTACAGAAGTACCTACAGCTCTAAAAATACTTGTTTATAATGTAACCATATTTTGTACAATCAGGCCAAGAAGTTTACTAGTATTTAGTGATAGGTTACAAGCCCATCGCCTAACAGTACTACAAGCTGTTCTTCTTTTTGGTCATTATCGCTGTCAGCCTGTTCTTGGGCCGATATACAGCCTCTGTGGCCGGACCAGGCGCGAGTCGGCTGATTCGCCACGCTTCCGCAAATAAATGTTAGGCCGCGTCACTCGAGATCTCACAGACGTTTTTCGAAGGTTTGATGATAAGCCTCTTGGCGAAGTCGAATAACGCAATGTTGAATTAAACAAAGGCAATTAATAAAATACTTTGTAATATTACGCATCAATTTATTATTATACAACGTGTTACAAAATAATCCGTAAAAAAGAAATTACAAAAGTAGTGTCAGCCCTTATGAAATAACGTCAGTTCAGTATCTTAGGTATACAGTATACTAGGGTTGACACTACTTTCGTAATTTCTTTTTATGGATTATTTTGTAACACGTTGTATTTTGTTATTTTTTCTACACCTATTATCTAAGTCGCAATTGTAGGACATCATGCTTATTGTGTTGTGAAACAAAGAATAATATAAGTCTACTCGTATGTCACATTCTGGCCAATATAATGCGATAAGATTACTAAAAATAAATTCTCTAGATAAAATAACATTCAGAATTATACAAAAACCGCTGCAACAAAAGAGCCTAATTGTTACCTACCAGGTGCCAAACTCAAATTAAATTAAGCACAAACTATCGATATCAAGTAGGCTGCATTACAACCCTTTGCCAGCTCATTTGGTGTTCAATAAAACAATACTCTTTTTTTTGAACACTCCATAACGTGGTCTCATTGTATACCGCTTAAACTTAAAATTGTACACGCGATTACAATGCTTATGCTGTTGTGTTGTGAGCTATAATGACGTGTTGTTCGACAGATTGCTACTTAAATAAGTAGTAATTGACTCGGCTAGAGGGGCTACATAATACAAGAATACTTGTGGTATTTTGAAGTGTCGTTTAGACGAATTTCACATGAAAAACGATAAAAAAGACTACTTGGTCAAGGTTTCACTTATTTGAACACTACAGTCTTCTACTCTCCTCTCAAGACAAAATAAAACACTCAGTGTCCTTCAATTGCCTCCAGTAACAAGGCAATCATCCCCCACTACATCCCTAACAATCAAAATAACAACATAAAAACCAATCATTTGATCCCATTTAGCTAACAATCGTTAAAACTATCCCTTATCTGCCCCTAAGTAATTGAGATGAGTCTGCTGGGGCCAGTTGTCAACCAATCTATCATGCCGCTTGGATCCCTTGGCTCTCATAACTTGGTTTATTTAATGTTTGCCTGAGAGAGGTCTTCTTAAATGGTTGATAGATTGCCGCTGTAAGCAGGGTTGTAAACGGGGCAAATTAATTTGTATTTTACTGTGCAGTTGATGCGGTAATTAAAAATCGTACGGGAATAATGAAAAGTATTTTTTGTCCCGAGATGGTGTTCCTGCTCCACTGGGTTAAAAATGACATACTCTATAATGAAGACAAATATTAATGTTAAGTTTCAGTGTTAATTATATCCATAAATATGAAGTAATCTTTACACTCACGTTTGTCATCGGTTATTAATGTAAATGAGGATATTTTAAGCAAATCATACGCCACAGGAATTATAATACGTTAACAAACCTTTATGTTTGTACTCTATTCGTGGACCTATAATAGAATAATCGTTCATCGAAATACGGCAGTTTATATACATACAAATAATATTTTGTAATATTTTACGTTCTCGTACCAAAATAGATTCAAGAATTTCCTGAATTTTGCGAGCAACTAAGGCGACTTGGGCAAGTCGGGTGAGTGGCTAGCGACATTTACTGGCTTGCCAGTGAGTAAATACGTACGTCGCTTGCACTAATGCATGGTTAAGTAATCTATTGGTATTTAGTAGGCATTTGTCAATTTAAGTCAGATTACGTAAAACCAGCGTGAATACATTAGCAATTGAACTGTTTTTTGCTATTTAAATTCGCGCGCAAATGTGTTTTTCTTTTGTATCGACCATATGAAGGGAAAATATAAAATTAACTAGCTTCTGCCCGCGACTTCGTCCGCACACATTTCAATTAGGTATCGTTTTCCCTCGCAAACTTTTAAATTTTCCGGTATGATAAGTTGCTTATGTGTTAATCCAGGGTATAAGCTATCGCCGTTTCAAATCTCATCTAAATCCGTCCAGGCATTACAGCGTGAAAGAGTAACAAACTAAAACGCACACACGAACTTTCGCTTTTATAATATTGATTTAGAATCGATCAAAATGACATCTGACTTTGTAGTTAACATTTAAATCCTTTGTTATTCAGCAAGGAAAAAAAAACGAGTAATTTCCAGATGTCACAGTGAATGGTCACATATGGTTTTTCAACTTATACTTATCTCGGTTTTAGGAGAAACAGTTGTAGTGCATGAAATTGTCAGAAATAATTTAAAAAGTTAATATGATTGTATAATAAATAACACAATAAACAAATCATTGACATTCTAAAATGCAAGAATCAAATCCAGTTCATTCCAGTTAGGTTTCAGTCAATTAGCGCGACCGCACCACTGTGCGTCCATTATTGTTCTATCGTGTACAGTACACAAACAATTTGTGCTATTATCGCGAACCACTGTGCAAATGTTGTGTGATTTGGATTGCCCAAATTATTAATGACAATTTACATTAGAATTTGTAATGGTCAGCTTTGGAATATAATAACGCCAGATTTATTGATTTGATATATAAATACACCTTTTCAAAACACTTGATAACAAATGTTATTTTATGATCATCTTCATTTGTCCCTTTTTCTTAAACTGGGAAGATAAAGACAAAATATTGAACAATGTAAAGCAATATCGAATACAACATTTTAGAGATTGAGTTTTACAACATTGACTTGATTCCATCTTACATCTATCTATAGGTATGTGTTATGATCGATGTGTGTATTTTTCCAAAGGACATCAAAACCGATTCGAGCGATTTTGATGAAATTTTTAGGCTTTCTTCAAATTAGTTCAGTATTGTCGCCATCGGATCAATATATTATAAAAAAACATTTGGGAGACGCCTGGCGCGAATGGCTAGTGTTTAGTAAAACTAGAACAATTCTTGAAATCCCACTGGTAATCAAATATAAAACAAGCTAAAACTTGACACAGCTAATGAAACGCACAACTTCATATGTTATTTTTCGGAATTTATACGCGGCAATTTCCAAATATTTTTGTAAAGTTTTTTGCGTGTAGCAACACTGGGCACATTGCCTGAGCTCATCGATTCGTGGACACAGCGCTGAATATTAAAAAAGTAGCTGGAGTGGGATGAAAAGTGTAACAGACGTAGTCTTTTTAATTTCGCGTTGTCAATGGATGATTTAACAAAAAGGTTTTTCTAGGTATTTGAACTTTTATCTCGTTTGAACGGTTTTAGTATGAATGTTATGATGTTAGTTCATTCCTTTAACTCTTTATTTGCAAATTTTCCGAAGAATAATATTTAGCAATCCTACAAGCTATAACGTTTTTCTACAAATAAGTATTCAAATTTTTTCAACTAAACTATAGGTGAAAAAGTTAAGTATGTTGTACGTATGTACTTAGTTGTAATACATGGGCCTCTATTATATTGTGTTATAACGATATCGCGTTTGACGTATTTTAAAATAGTTTACGACTCGGCCGCCATTATTATCAAATGCCAAAAGAGTTATCAAAACGCTGACAATACGGAAACACGTCAAAGATGATATCGTTATTACCGTGTAGAATCCCAGCCCTGTATAGACCGTTTGATATTCTATATTTGAAATTTGACGTAAGCACCATATTACTTTTGTACACAAATACATCATACAACAGGGCGTCTATGCTACTGCGTTATAACGATCGCGTTTGACGTGTTTTAGAATTGTTTATGTCACAGTCGCCATTTTTGTAAATGACATAAGAGTTATCAAAACGTTGACAATACGGAAACACGTCAAAGATGATATCGTTATTACCGTGTAGAATCCCAGCCAAGGCCCTTTACACCCATACCACTGATGTGCTAAAAATCCCATATTTTTTTAAGTCAGAAAAAGGACAACTCACACTTTCTATAATTAACCGATATTCGGCGCCAAGGACTACAATTTGAGTCTTTTTAGCAAGCTCGATTAGTAAGCTAGGCACTTAAGTGTATTAAGGCGTTACCCTTCATCTGGCATAACTTTTTTTGGCATAATCATCACTTGGCATAATCATCATTTGGCATACAGTCGTTTTTTTCATAAACCGTGTACTTTTCAGGATTATTTAAAATAGCATTTCTCAGAGCCCATTAGGTTAGGTTAGGTTTATTTTATAACAATCCTGAAAAGTATACGGTTTCTGAAAAAAAAGACTGTATGCCAAATGATGATTATGTCAAGTGATGATTAGGCGAAAAAAGTTATGCCAGATGAATGTAAACCGTATTAAGGAGATACGATCCAAATTTAAACTGCTTTGCATTACGAAGATCGTTTGCGTAAACAACGTCAATTCAAATAGCCAGGACTTTACGAATTCCATGATAAAGATAACTGTAAAAACCCCGATATACCTTTCCCAGATCCGTTTAATCGCATGATATACAAAACGCGTAAAACTTTATACGTACAGTCAGCTTTAATAAAAAAATAGTCATGTCCGAGGCAGCGGGGCGGTGGCAATAAAAGTGCCCTTATATATCCGCTGTGTACCCATTTTATTGGCCAGGAGTTTACATGACATTGCCCTCATATAACAAATATGCAGTAAAAGCTTTCTAGAGTCGAATTAAATTATGGAGTATGACGTTTTTGCGTTGGTATTTCTTTAGATACCTACAGACGTTAATGTAATGGATGTAAATTTGCAAGATGCAAGAACATGGTTTTAAAATCAATCAACTCCTAACATAGGAAGAGGGATGCAGAAATGAATGAATTCCAACGAAGTTAGCATCGTTTACAAAATAAATTTTGAAACCTTTGTTAACTTTGAACTCGACTCACCTGCCGGCTGCCTAATTGAGAATTAAAGGCACGCGCTAAAATGTTTTGTATGCTCCGATGGGACTTCTTAAACTTGCCGGATAAAACTTCACCACTGAGATCGACGCAGAGCTGTGTTGTGAGAATCAGCCCCCAAGGCTGAGATTCTACACGGTGATAACGATATCGTCTTTGACGTGTTTCCGCATTGTCAACGTTTTGATCTCAAAGGTGAAGTTTTATCCGGCAAGTTTAAGAAGTCCCGTTGGATCCCGATAGGCACGCGCTTAAATGTGTTTTGTACGCTCCAGCGGGACTTCTTAAACTTGCCGGATAAAACTTCACCTTTGAGATCGACGCAGCGCTGTGTTGAGAGAATCACCCTCCTGGTCCTCTATTCTACTGAGTTAAAACGATATTGCGTAAATTGCGTTTGACGTGTTTTAGTTTTGTTTTTAACAAGAGTTATCAAAACGTTGACAATATATGGAAACTCATCAAACGCAATATCGTTTTTGCCGTGTAGAATCAGCCCTAAATGATACCCTAGAACATCGGCAGCTCTGCAACCCCTACAATTTCACCATACCGTATTTTTTTCAGCAAGAAACCTAAGTTAATTCTGATTTGTAATAACTAAAGTTCTAAAATTCCCGAGCCGCCAGCGTCGTAGCTCATCTCAACAACAAACTAAACCCCTAAAACACAACAGCGCATTCAGAAAAATACAAAAACCGTGCGAAATATGCGAAGCGAAGTTTCTAACAAACAAGCTTCCACACTTCGACGGGAAGTTGGCGTTTTGCAAGGTATTCGGGTCACGCGCACCAAACAACGCCTGAAGAGTGCGAGGAAAAGTCGGGGTACGTGGCGGGTTAGAGGCCGCGGGGCCAGCGGCGCAAACAGCTGTCGACGGATTTACTGAACAACAAACTGTCTAAGGTTGTGAAATAAAACGTTCAAAGACTTTTGCGCAAATAATGCTAAAGCTAAGTTGTAGTGATAAATGCAAATGAAGCTTTCGTCATTGTTATAGAAATGGGAAGCAACGACGTTATTTGTTTTTAAACATAGCTGGGCGCTTAACTCGTTAATCGTTAATTAACAAAGTTAAGATTAAAAGTTTCAGATAAACTTAAAAAACACATAGGGCAATGTCACACAAATTGACCTATATAGTCCCAAACTAAGCTCTAGGCTTGTACTATGGGTACTAGACAACGATAAACATACTTATATAGGGACATACACACTTGAACATAGCAAACATCCAAGACTCAGGAACAAATAATCATGCACATCACACAAAAATCCCTTACTGGGATTTGAACCCAGGACCCCTAGCTTCGAAGGTAGGGTCACTACCAACTAGGCCAACGCGTCGTCAACTTTTAAGTTAACTTTATAAATGTTAACAAACTCGTTAATTTCTGTTATTTTTCCTGAAGTCCGTTAAACGTAAATCCAGTACCTACTATTTATCAAAAAAGATAGGTACTAGACGCATCGCGCCGCGCCGCAAAATACACGTTCATACGTTCAGCGTCGCTTTCAGAACTTGAACATATTAATGTTCATAAAGTGGAATATCCACATTATGCCAAATGTTTAAATTACACACTTGAATTCAACACATCTTTTTTTTGTTCCTAACCTGTTAACTTTCAGAACTCAAACAGTTGTTATAAGTAGATCACTAACGCAACGATAGCACGTGTTAACGGATTAACGATTAACGTTAACTTGCATTAAATGTTCCGAAACGAACGCTCTAACGTTTAACGTAGTTAATAATTTTACTAACGGATTAGCGATTAACGAAGTTAACTATTTGATGAACGGTGTCCAGCTGTGCTTTTATACTACACTTTCTTAGTAAGTGTATAATTACTACCCTAATAAAAGACATGAAAGCCGTTCATTAAATCTTCTCAAAAATTTGGTTCGTAATATTGAATGGAATTTTATAACTGCCCCGTTATGAGGATAATGATATCGTATGAAAATACATTATTACCCCGTTTTGTTTATTTTAATTCTAGATGACGTCATCAACCTATTTGACGCGCAAGTTGGACCCTGCAAATCGGGGCGTCTTCACCTTCTTTAACGTCTTTTGGCGCGCAAACTGTACGGCGCGCTAAAATAACAATTTAAAAAAACTTTTGTTACTGGTTGATGGCGCGCCCGTTTTTCTTCGACCGAATTTTTTGTTACTTATTACTTATTATATTTCGTTGTAAGTGTAGTATAAAGCATGTATATATCACTTAAGGGTAAGTACAGATTACTAATAAGTAATAAAGATAAATAAATGCCCACTCGATTAGTAATCCGTGCCTTACTCCCCTAGGTGCCAAGAATGCCAAGATCTACTTTGGGTTTTCGAGGCCTAGTAATATACGATGGCTAGAAAGAGTGTTCAATGCAGGGGTTGTAAAACCGGTTTTATTCAATACCTGTATTTACATATTTACAGTCTAATTATTACCGCAAAAAATTATACCTATATTTGAATTAGAGGTATTGTTGTCATTCCGCTTTTGTTTTTATCGCTATGGATACACTATTTACAGTATTAAATACCTGTAGTCAATACCGCTATTCATTGTACCTGATAAGTGAGATGTCAATTAGACTTTAATTAACTGTAACTTTAGACTTGTCTAAGGCGTATCAAAGTATTTTGAAATAATACCGAAAACATTTACAGAAACAAATAAAGGAGTATATTGTTTTTGACGGATATTACCGGTAATGGTTTTAGGGGTAAAGTATCAAATAGAGGTATTGTTGTCAATTGGCTAAACCGATAATATACTCGAATACCGGTATTGATTATACCGCTAATCAAAGCTTTACCGATATAAATAGCGAAATGCAATTATAACCGGTTTTACCTCATTTGAAACCGGTAGTCAGAATACCGGTAAAGGGATCGTTAACGGTATTCTGACTACCGGTTCAGTGTTTAAAAGTGGTCACCACTTTTAGCCGCGGTGTTCAAATCAGATAATATTATCAGTATCAGTACTATCAGTACCTACTTCAAAATCCCCCCTTTTTACCTATCTTCTCTTCACGTAAAATTGTCAAAAGGTCCTTTTAAACTAGGGACGGAACCCGGATCCTTAAGTCCGGGTTTTAAACCCGTATTTATTTAATGTTTCTCGCGTCTCGCTTTTGCCTCCACCCTCATCTTTGACACGTTTGGGACGCCTAGTTGACTTGCCCGGTCTTGGGTTGGGTCCACTAATTCTCCCGTCAACATTCAAGCCTTGGTTCCAGTCAAGTTTGACCAAGGCTATCGAGGCAGCTTTTTGAAGGTGTTTCTAATTTTTGTTTATTTATCTTAATCGTTCAACAAAACTTGATACACTGATCTTCCAAACAAATACGAGTAATATGTTTATAGTTATCTCAAAGAAACCTGCGATAATTTCGCATTTTTAAGTTATTTTTTACATTCATATCTACGTATATACATAACATCACGCCTTCATTCCCAGAGTGGGGTAGGCGGAGCTACAGAAATACCAACAAATCTAAAAAGAGTTGTTCATAATTCTAATCACATTTTGCACAATCAGGCCAAGAAGTTTACTAGTTATTAGTGACAGATTGCAAGCCTCTCGCCTAACAGTACTATACGCCCGTATTCCTTTGGCATTCATATCTGTTTTACATAAAAACCTTAAGGTAAAAAAACACAAAAAACATATTATTCAATGGGTGTTTTTAATGAGGATGCACAGTACAATTCTGTGTTCTTTATCGTAATTAAGTCAAAACCTTCCCATAGTTTTTATACACAACTTATATATATGTAGGTAGACTTATATATAGGTAAATACAGACAGACGTAAGACACAAAAGAGGCCGAGGCGTAATCTCCACAAGTCTGGAGGTGTTCCCCCTGGAAGGGAAGGGGGAGGTGGCGGTTTAGAATGGCAACTGGTATTAATATTTTGCAAGTTTGAATGTGCATTGTATTCAGAAAAGATAAATGATTTCATCGCTTTGTTTCAGTTTTCTTACAAATATAAAATGCAATACCTACTGTAACAACTGCTCAAGAAGGCAGGTAATGTTTTTGACTTGTATGTATGTTTAGTAATTTCCTCGTCGAGGCTGAATGGATGGCCCGATTTCGACCAACAAGGCGTGTGTCGCTAGTCTCGTTTTAGCGTCCCTGTAATGTGTCACTAAGTAGGTAGGTGCATTAAGTACTTTAAAAAAGAGTCTTGACTGTCAGACAGACAGACAGACAACGAAGTGATCTAATAAAGTTTCCCTTTTTCCTTTTAAGTAGATTAAATCGCTGCCCAAATTGATTTTAAAGTTAGTAATTTTTCGTCAGTGAGCTTCAAAAATTTGCGCTCCTGGCCATTTTTGTTTTTTTTTAAATGGCTTAAGAAAGCACTAACTCATACTCTTTCAGCAACTGCTTGCTACGTTGGCCTTTACTTTACTTTATATTATACACGCGAAAGTTTGTTACTCTTACACGATGCAGGGCGTTTTTAAAAAAAGTACCTAAATAATAAATAAATATCAGGGGATAATCTCACTCAAATTGACCTAGTCCCAAACTAAGCTCTAGGCTTGTACTATGGGTACTAGACAACGATAAACATACTTGTTTAGAGAAATACATACTTAAATACATATAAAACATCCAAGACTCAGGAACAAATATTCGCGCTCATCACACAAATATCTGCCCTTACCGGGATTTGTGCCCAGGACCGCTGGTTTCAGAGGCAGGGTCACTCCCAACTAGGCCAACGTGTCGTCCCGTAATTGAACAGTTACCGTTGTTAATTATAGTCCCTAACTATAGGTACTTTTTTTGGAAAACGCCCTGCAACGAATTTGGATGAAATTTCTAATGGAGATAGGAATCACATAGGCCATTTTTCATCCCGGAAAATTTAAAAGTTCTCGAGGCAATATTGGTAATCGAAATGTTTGCGAAGTCGCGGGCAGAAACGGGTATCATAATATATAAAGATCAAAATACATAATAGTCATAATATATAATGGTTTTATTTCTGAAACCGTAAAGTTTTCAGGATTTTTATAAAACAAACCTAACCTAACCTAATGGGTTCTATGTAATGACCTTGAAAAAATGCTGAAAAGTTTACGGTTTCAGAAATACAACCGTTATATATTATGAACATTATGTATTATGACCTATTATGTATTTTGAGCTTTATACTTTATAGTGTATTTATAATCTTACTTCTTTTATGCTCCTCGCTACTCGGCCTGTTCAGCTGTGGCGGGAGCGGCGCAGGCACCGGCGCGGGCGCAGGTAGCCCCGGGTACCACCACCCCGTCGCCGCTTGCCCGTTGAACATGCGCAGCTTCTCGTACACGCTGTCGTTCTGCGCAGACGCCGCCTGCTCCTTCTGCGAGGCTAGGTTGCGCAGGACCCGGTTTATTGATGATACCTAAATGATAAAGTGGATCCTAATGCATATCGCTACATAGTCAAAGTCGCTTCCCGCTGTCGTCTCTTTTTTTATGTTAAGTAGAAGGCACACGAGCACTCAGGCCACCTGATGGTAAGTGGAATCTGAGACCCAGAGATGTTTGAATTCTCAAGACTATAATCCTAAGACCTCAAATGCGTTGCCAACTCTGAGGACTATGATGGAATGTCTCTATGCTAGTAATTCCCCTGTTTAATTGTTGTCTGTCCCTAATCCCTAAGTATGCTTAGATCCTTAAAACTACGTAACGGATTTTGATGTGGTTTAGATAAAGTGGTTCAAGAGGAAGGTTTGTACGAATAATTCGTGGCATTTGGTCTATAAAGACGTTACGTTTTAAATCAGCTAAAAAAAAACTTGACATTTCGTTTTGACATTTAATTTGGCGGTTGTGTTACAGAACTTGGTTGAAAAAAAGTAAGTGCTACTCTACTGACTGCTTAGTTAATTTTACTAACTAAAACATTTGCGCGGGATCATAAATAAAATTTACTATATTTTTGTTATATGTGCTATATTTTCGGGCCCTATAACTCACCATATACTATATATGTTGTTAAGAAAGGTGGCAACCATAATTACTAGCGACCGCCCTCGCTCCGCTCCGGGTTAAAGTTCCTTTCCTTTCTCTTGAATCACTCTATCTATTAAAAAAAACCGCATCAAAATCCGTTGCGAAGTTTTAAAGATGTAAGCATACATAGGGACATGCAGACAGCTGGAAGCGACTTAGTTTTTTACTACGTAGTGATACAAACTCTAGAATAGAGTTTCATGAGCAAAGTTTGTTAAAATAATTATTTTACAAGCTAAAGGTATCCATTACAAACGTCATTTCTTACTCTGCTCTCCAAATAATTACAAGAACTTTGGTTTAATACATTCATTATTCTAATACGAGCCCAAACGTAACAGACGCCAACCAATTGGTTTTTTATCCAGTAAGCCATTAAATTATAACATAATTTCAAATCGGACAAACATATTCCGCTATTCCAACTCTCAACTCAAAACCTACTGAAACCCAACTATCCTAATAGGAAACAAATTGCCGACCCCAAACTTCCAAACACGTGTAATTTAAAATCTAATATGATTACTAAATTCCAATCGGCGCCTCAAAGGGGAACAGATTATAGACCCCTCCCCCAAACCCCAATATCTATCTATTCCGAAAATTCGCATGCGTGAAAAACTCACACAAACGTATGCCTATTTTAACACGTAACTATATGTTACGTGCGTAGATATAATATCTGTTTTCTGGTTGCCGGGTAACCGTTTTCCCTGCAGGGGTCGGGCTCGCATACGAAGTAGCCTATGTATTTTCTTTGCGATTGTTCGCGGGTTTTTTGTTCTGCTAGGTTCTCTTCGGGTTTGAAATTGGAAGGATCTAGCCATAGATACGAAATTGGACAGTGGTTATTTTTGTGTTTGTAACGGAAACAATTACTTTTTTATTATGATTCCGTAATTTATGCTTTGAATCCATTGTCATTGTGTAGTGGGAAGCCATCTAACACTACTCTCTTAAGCACTATTTTTGTTACGTAAAATGTAAAAAAGACAAAAAAACGACAATCGTCGTTTATTATGAACTGATTTTATGAAAAAAATACGCCAAAATTAAGTATTTATAAGTAAACAAGTAATTTCGAAGCAATAACATCTTGAAAATAACGTATAGTACAGTCGTCGCAACTGAATTTATGAGCATACAGCGTGAGGCTCGTAATACTGCGCTATTAATCCGACGTTGCACTAATGGAGTGTACCGGTGTGCGAGCGGGGAAAACTGATTTTACCTGCTCTGTTTATTCGTTTTATTTCAAAATCTGGTAAACAAGAACCAAGTCTGCTTTCATATGGGCTTATATTTTTAAAACATCACCTATAATGATTATTTTTTGATATTGACATGGTAGAAATTAAATGTGAGTCAGATTTGTACCAGTTGTGGACTTTAATTAGTTACAGAGGCAATAAAAAAAATACTGAATAAACTAAACACATTAAGCCAGACACTTAGTCATTATCTTTTGACTCCCATCTGATTGAAGCTTCAGACATATAAATACTGTCCAAAAAACGTCGTGAGAAATTAAATAAGACTACCGAATTACATAACAAAAAGCAAACCAGTTATACTCTAGTCTCTACACAGCTGCTGTAAAGGTCATTTTTGATTCCAATTTCATACGCAGCGCATTCTCTAGTATCCTAATCAGCTATTGGAAAACCAATTATTTAAATCCTTCCCCAATCAGATAGCACAACAAAAAAGATCCATTCTAAACGCCAAAAACATTTACAAATTCGAACGCTCCAACCAATAAGAGAGGTGCATTTAAAACACAAATTCTGTTTCTGACAGCTCCCTGGCCAATCAGATAGGCCGGCAAGATTAAAGCGTTCCTATTCGAATTTTAAAGGATTTATTTTTCGGGTTTCCATGATTTTTTATTGAACGTGGACACGTGTTAGAGACGTAAACGAATGAACATGTTCGACTTTAAAAAATAATAATTTGATCTTGTTCTGATGAAGGCGGACATGGCTTTCGGTTTGTATAGTAAATACCTAACTGCCATAAAAAAAGAATGCGAAGTAAATTTCTATTTTCTATATAAAAAAATACTTCAACAATAGAATTTCATGTAAGCTTTTTTAACCCCGTGAAATGGGCACGTGTTCTGCACAGAGCAGTTTTTTTCATTTATCTATGGTTCGTATTTGCTCAGATGTCATTATTTGAGGTATGGCGGGGCTAATTCGGCCTCTTCCACATTATAACGCAAGAATGCACGCAGCCGTCCTTTTTTATGGATTTGTTAACTAATTGGTTTTGTGTATCTGTTTAACTGTAAAAAGGTTTACTAGGATAGGATATTTAAGAGATATTTTAACCGCTGAATTAACTTAATACACGTTTAAAATTATTTAAATAATTATATTGCAGCATACGAAATGAAGTGCATTGAATAATAAAGTTGTTTTACAAACAGTCAAGTCAATAATGCGTCGTTAATTATTCGTCGAAATAAGTGTAGATATTGCAAAGAGTAATTAGTTTAGTTTTTTAATCCATATTCAGTACAAATATTCAGTACAAATATTCAGTAGGTATGTCATTAAGTCGCATTTTTCAAATTTAGCAACTTACACCCTTTTGCTCCAAGCAACCCGAATTAGTGCCCACTGATGTGTGTAACGGGCCTAAAACTTTCCCCAACACAGGGTGCGTGTGCAAGGGGCTTTAAAGAGATTTAAAAAATATATTTTTAGCCAACTTTGATCGTAAGTTTTTGAGGCCATTGGCTTCGCTAGTTCAAATCGCTGCACAGTGTTGTCGCACAGGGACAAAAATATTTAAGTTTTTTTTATAATATCTTTCCTTTATTAAATTCCAAGCATCAAGAACATATCTTTAAAGACTGACACATGCAATTAACAGCTGTCAGAGTATCGAAAATGAGGTAAGTCAAGCTTAAAATCTCGTAACTACCGTACATGGCGGTCACCTGATACGGGCGACACGGCGGATCGTGACGGCAGACAGCGAAAAACGATATTGTACGAGCACTTTCGTTTTTCGACCTTGCGTGTAACGATTTGGTTTTGATAACTTGATAAGTTAACTCTCGGAGATGGTGGCCCCCCGCTGTGTTCGTTAAGTTTAAGAAGTTAGATGAAATGAAAGTAGAATTTGTAAAAAAAAAGAGTCAAAATTATTAAATTTGTTTTTACTAAGGAGATGCATTTTCAGTCGAAACTCAAGTAAATATCATTTTATATTAATAAATGATATTTTCACAAGAATATTCTAGTTTAATTTTCAATTTTAAATAACCGGTTAACTTAATATTAAAAGCTTAATACCAATTTCATTTTACCATAGATCCGAACCGATAAAATCTCCATCTAATTAAAAGTTAACGTATCGTATTTCGCAGTGATAGCTCTCATAGATCATTAGATGCGCGGGCGTTCCTCGATGTCAGATAAACTCTCAAAGAACAAGAGCCTCTGTCACTTGATTATAAAGTATAATTTTACACCTTGTATATAAAATTCTAAGGTTTAATTTTGTCTTTTAAATATATTTACAAAGTCTATCCTGGAATAGTCAGATGACAGTTGATGGGTGTCACGTGAGCCGCGCGCGCACCTCATTACGTGACAAGCCGATAGATCATCTAGCGAGCGATAGTGTTAGAGATCCGGCCGTTGGTGGTCCGATGAAAAAACGTTATTGACAGTTTTGTTGATTTTGCTAATGCGATGCTTTGTTTACAAGAATGTTTTAATATCTGACAGGTTAATAAAAATACTACTGCTCGTTTTAAGTAGTTATAATAATAAGTAAATGACTATTTAGTCTTAACAAATTTCTCTATAGGCCCACGCTATTTGCCTGCCAAATTTCTATATAAAATTGATCCCACGGGTTCCATCCATTAATCTTCTGAGCAAAAAAGGGAATTCAGAGATGGAAATCCCCTCTATTAAGCCGTTACACTTTTCCAGGCCCATTCAGCATCAAACCGATACAAGATATCCGGACAAAAGCCATTACGTTGAATACAAATTCCGTGAGAGGGTCCGTCCCCATTAGAATTACTATTACCTACATTGGTATTATCTATAAACATTTTAACGTACGCGCTTAACCCGCGGAGACCCGGGTTCGATCCCTGGTGGAAAGCGGTTAGGGTGTCTCGGTTAGGGAGGTTTTTTGCCATTCTCTTAGGGCGCTGAGATTGGATAGTTCGCTCATGGAGCTTTCATCGAGTTCATTATGGATGTTAAATTGTTGTCGGTTATTTGGTTTGAAGAGTTTTTTGAATGTGTAGTGTAGTTGGGATGGAGATCACAATGTTCGAGTATATAACAAGGTTTATTATAATTTTACATTTTTAGATTGACTTAGATAAAATTGTAATAGCGCTGGATTAGATAGATATTTGTTCCATTGAATCCTAAACGTGTCCACTGTTAACCTTGTTTACTTTGTGGTCATCTTCGATTTATTTGGTCTTAATCGAAATCTTTAGAGTCACCTGTATTTTAGGTTTTTTTAATTAATTTGCGGTAAAACTCAATCTCATCTAACCATAATAGCTGACTTTCTAAAGTGACACTAAATTATTGTAACTTGCCAGATTTAATGAAGTTAAATATCCATCCCTAACAGTCACCTGGGAAGATAATAATATTGTAAACACTTTCACATTCATATTAACACAATAACTCCTTATAATGTCAGTGGCAACCCAATCTAATTGTATACGGACTGTGAAACCATAAGGTAACCTCAAACGCACATAATTAACTTTCCAGATCTTTCCGTGGTGACGTTTGCCCTAGGTAATTACCTGACTCCAAGGGCTTTATCACTCCCTCTGGACTTCCTAGTGACGCTTATGTCGTGAATTAAAGAGCAACATAGCGTGACCGAGGGCTGAAGAGGTATTACTGTACTAGGGGTGCAGAGGTTTGACTGTCCTGACTGATAATGAATCAAATTTTTAGACAAGTGGTAAATAAGGTATTTAATTTTAGTGTTATTGTACCTCACTTTGGCCTTTCAAATGTCTATTTTCGTCTTTTAATTGAAATACAGCGGACAAGTTTGTTTAGGAAGTTTATAATAACTGTGTTGAGGTCCTAGTAGTACGTTAGCGATAGTCGAAAATCGACAAATTGTATAGGTTTATTTGTAAACTGATGACAGATCACGTCAACCGCTTATTTCAGAAGAAAACATATATATGTTTTCTTATAGAAAACAGAAACGTTGGCAGTGTTTGCATTTTGGCTATTCCTACTGATCTTAAGATGAGTCTCTATTCTCTTACTATATTTACCTTGATTATTGAAGTAGCTGCATTGTAAACTTGTTACACGGACGAAAAAGTACTAAATTTTGCTTAATTCAAATACTTGATACCGATACTAGTCCTAAATTAAACTTTACATTTGAGATGAGATGTTAGGTTAGGCTTTGAAATGTCTGCACTGTTCAATTTCAGCCTGTTCAAACAAAACAGAGGTCCCTACAAAAGTGATCATAATTTAAAAAGTTATAGTTGTATTTTTAGAGTGTTAACTGTAATAGAATCGTCATGTAAGCCTAGTTAAACACTATAATTCCACACGCACGTAATGGACACCACACTTCATTTACAACCGTTTTGCGTGTAAACGAAAACAAAACCTGGCTACATAATACTTTACGCGTGGAAGCCCCGAAAATGCTCGACGGTAGCGTTTTGGCGGTGTCAGGTTACCGTTAGCCCACTGGGCGATCGAACACCACATTTAAATTGAGAATGTGTCTTTAATTTGTTTTTGACGGGCTTTGTTTTTTGATAAATTTAGTGGCCAGTATTAAACGGGGAGGATCATGTGACAACCAGGCAGCTCAAAGATAAATATTGATATTTATCTTTGAGCTGCCTGGTTAACTAATTACTAATGCAAATGGCAATACGGATGTGCTAAGAGTTTTTATCATTCATGATCATGATACTCTAGTGATCTCCTAGGTAGTTTTCAAAGCCTACTGAAATAACTTAAGACTAATGTCTAAATAATACACTACTTCCAATTAATTGGTCTGCTATACTTATAGTTTTTTTCATGCTAAGGGGAAGGCACGCGAGCACTCAGGCCACCTAATGGTAAGTGGACTATAATTCTAAGACCTCAAATGCGTTGCCAAACCTGAGGACTAAGATAAAATGCCTCTATGCTAGTAATTACACCGGTTGTCTTATCCCCACACCGGAAGACAACAATGCAACACTGTTGCTTGCCAGGTAAGGTATTGTTAAGAAGAATTTAAAAATTTAGCAGACACTTTCCCGCATAAGAATTTTAGGGTTATTAATACTTAGATCGATTGGGCTGAACCAGTTATCAGTTCAAAAATATGTTAATACAAACTTCCAGCGTAAACACTATACTTATTAATATTCATAAAGCGGCACCACTCGTATTATTTTGATGAAAATTCCCTAACATTTTCATAAATTTGGGACTTAACCGTCAACTCCTATGCCATAAGCAGTTGACGTTAATCCGTTGGACAAGGGCAGGGATACGGTTCGACGCGGATCCATTGGGCTAGGATACGAGTGTGAAAGAGGCAACAAATGTTCTGTGCATTCACGCGTAAACGGGGAATTATAGCGTCCTGGCGTAGGAGCAAAACGGCGTAAAAGCGCTATTGAGAATTTCTGTCAGCATTTCCTTTCCACGAACGGTTGTTATTATGAAAGATATAAAAAATCTTGTTCATAATCCTCAACCTTTATACCCGTTTGACGTACGTTAAGATTCGTATAGTTGATTTTCAAATTATTTTTATCTAGTTCCAGTAGCAATCTTTGAAAAACTTTGGATGCTGTAATAATGTTTTAAAGGTAACCGTACCGATTTCTAAACCAGCGAAAGGGGTTATTATCTTGCTTTGCTTCGTGTTCTAACACGCTCGGTATAGTATCTACTCCCACCTTTACCTCTCTTTACGAATCATTCAAACTTTCTCAATACAGTACACATACCTACTCAACAATACGCGCCGTGGAATGAGTATACATAGGTATGCAACAGAAGTAATCAACGCTCCCCCACAGCCTCGCAACCGCAGTTATGCCATTTTTCCTCCGAGCAATAATCGATTGTTCCTCGTATTTTTGTCCGCTTTCAGTTGGTAAGAAACATCACGCCCATTCGACCGTTATGACTAGACGACGTCACGCACGACATGTAACCGTCCCGCTCTAACACATGTGTCTGCGGATCCGAGGCTCCGCTCACCTATTTCCCCAGTGGGCCGCGTGCGTAGGTACGACAGTCATAAAAATAGCCCCTTTGGCGCCGAATCTCCTAGGGGCTTACGGTATTTCGATTTTGTGTCCTCTTGTTAAGCGGAGGGTGGATGTAGGTAACTAGATGTGTGTTGTCGTCAGTTCGTCACTTTATACACGCTTTATCTGGTCATCCAGCTATATTTTAATATACTTATATTAAATATTTGTTACATTTTGAACAGAATCTAAATATTAATAAGTAATTACTCTTTTCTTTTCGTTCCATTTGTAAATGACACACAACACATTCTCGAAACCAAGTCGACACTCCAAATTACAAAAACTTTTTTTGCGCGCAGCATTTCATTGTGTCGCCGAGTGTTTACATTATGCGATGCTTTCGGCAAAAACACGAATTCGGAGTTGTGACATTATTGACGTAGATATTGCTTTGAAAAAAATTATTTTTACCTTTTTCTCTACATTGGCCGGGCAGATGTCGTTCACGTCTGGTTCGATTACTGGTCATGTCATTTTGCACACAGCTTTATTTATAATCTCATGCGCGATACTTTTCATAGGGATCTATTTTTTCGTGTCAGCTCGGAGCATAGTTAATCATTTCTGAGTTGAGGTAGGGATTTTAAACGAGTTCTGAGTGCCTTTGGTTATTATATCTGAGTTTGGCAGTCGTTGTTCCTAGATACTCCTAAAATATTTGCTGATTTACTTCACAGTACATTTTATTGCGCAATGTTTATTGCAGATATATTTATTTGATACTAGCGACCCGCCCTCGCTTCGCTTCGGGTTAAAGTATTATATACCTATGTATAAACCTTCCTATTGAAGCTCTGGATAAAAAGTAGCCTATGTTCATTAGGGATAATGTCGGCTTCTAATGATAAAATATTTTTTCAAACCGGTCCAGTAGTTTCGGAGCCTATTCGAAACAAACAAACAAACAAATATTTCCTCTCGATAATATTAGTACTATAGATAAACCTTCCTCTTAAATCACTGGATAACAAGTAGCATATGTTCATCAGGGATAATGTCGGCTTCTAATGGTAAAAGATTTTTTCCAATCGGTCCAGTAGTTTCGGAGCCTATTCGAAACAAACAAACAAACAAATCTTTCCTCTTTATAATATTAGTATAGATTGGTAAAGTAATACTAGAAGCTATTAGGTGACGTTGAAAGTAGGTACTATCACCCATTTAGTCGTAAATTATCTTCGGAGTCGCTCAAAATCGAGTTTATTAGCAATTGCAATTTCAAATAATAGCCGTTTGATAAATTTATGGACTCAACTAATAATAGACAAGCATTTGTATGGACATCACAAAGAGCTAATAAAACGACATCATCAAACACGACGGTCGGCGATTTTATAAGCAGCCATCAATAATGTTAGCAGAATACTTGCATTATACTGAGCAGGGTCCAAGGGTCCGTCTTGAAAAGACCCGGGACAATGAACCCGTGTCGGACCCGAAACATATGGTTGTATTGCCGATTGTGACGTGAAATTTTTCTAATCGTAAAATTGGATTAAGAATTTGTGTTGGGGGTTTTGACCAGATTATTTTGACGTTGAACCATTGGGCATGGGACATGTGCTGACTTTTGATTAGTTTTTTCTTACGAGCGTTGTTTGATTGTTGACCCAAAATAAGTGAATCTTCACTATATAATTTACTTTGATATAGAATTCGCACATGTCCAAAAAAATTGTAGATTGTAAAGGAATGAAATGGATATGATATTAATATTATATTTAACTGTATTACCTACTTCTCCAGCTAAACATTTTTAACGTTTACGATATCGTTTTCTCAATCGTTGACACGCCAAGGTGACCGGAACATAAGATGTTTATCTCATAACGTTAGTAATATCTGTTTAATTCATTTAATACGTAGGTACGTAAGGTACGTAGGAGTATAAGCTATATTATACACAAGAGATTAAAATACTAGTGACGTCACTCTATTGTTTTCCGTAAGTCAATGTCATGGGTTGAAATGTGCTGCATGACGTTAGATCCAAGTATATCTTCAAGATGGTAAAACCTTTGATTTTACATTCGTTGATTAACGAACGCTTGGAAAGTAATGACGACGTCATAGTAATATAGATATTTTTTAAACTGAACATAATTAAATGTTTCCTGGGACCTCACTTTGCCTAATGCTGCCAATTTTCTGTTTGCCGGGCCCGCGGCGGTGATTTGCAAATGTATCCTACGTTATTAAATATTTGTTTTCGATCCATGTTTCAATGTTAACACTCAAGTAAATACAGACATACAATTGGGTAAGGACCAAATCGTTGGACCATAGCTATGCGCAGTTAACGATACAAACAACAAAAGAGATGGCTAATATTCGTGTCACAACGGAAAAGTTTCATAGAAAATTTAATTGAGTGAGTTAGCGTGGCCAACTTTTTGGTCCCTACCCAATTAGATTTTTAACAACAGCACACTATAGTCTACAGCAAACGCTAACGTTTCTGTTTTCTATTGACTCAAAATGTATGGAGTTGTCATCAGACTACGTCAATCGTTTTATCCATTTGAAATCGCTAACTTAGCGGTTTATAAGAATACGAATAAGAATGATTTATTTGGACACACATTTACATAAAATGATATATGGCAGTTTGTATTAAATTGTGAAAATTTGAAATATAAAAACAGTAATAACAATAACTTACAACTAACTATTTACAATGGTGTCCAAAATGGTCTCTACTCAGCTTGTGTCACAAGACATGGTGATAATGTGACGCTGATTTTCAGTAGGGCCAGACGAGACGAGATGAGTGTGTGTGTGTGTGTGTGTGTGTGTGTGCGCGTGTGGGTGTGTGTGCGTGTGTTTGTGTGTATACAAAGGAACAGTGTTTTTTTACGCTATAATAAATAGTCCAGTTGGGAAGAGGGAGAGCAAGATAGGGCACCGCACGAGTCCTATGCACATTTTTTTTGGGAAATAAGGAGCATTTTTTTCAATTTTAATTTGTAAGTTACCATACTATTTGAGTTCCGTATCGGTGGTGGCAGGTCATTCCAGCATTTCGTGGCAGCGAAGCGGAAGCTACCTCGAAATGCAATCGTGCGGTGCCGAGGACATAAAAGACGTGTCGCTAACCTCACGCCACGCTGTGAAAACTTAAGCCTTTCGAAGAGGTAGGGAGGTTTTTACGTTTTATGACGCCGAAAAGCAAAGAAGCAAGGTGCAGTTGACGCCGAGCAGCCATGTTCATCAGGCCGTGTTGATTTAAAAAAGGAGTGATGTGAGATCGGCGGGGGACCGGTAAACAGAAACGTGGTTTGTATCCAAACTAGGCGTCCTGGCCTAGTCAATGTTATATGCTGCATAAGAAATCCGAGTACCTACGTTATCACTAAAGATGAATAAAGATGAACTGAATAAAGATGTTTATCTATCTATCTATCACCATAGCTCGGACTAATCATAGCAAAACAATCTTGATAGTAACATCGATACAATTTTTTGTCGCAAAAATATTTTGCTACGCACTTTACTATTCGTGCCCCAAATTCAATACAAATTGTAAATTGGCCACGTGAGGGCTCTTTCACACGTTGGTAATATGCAGTGAATCTACTAGCGCTTCCGACAAGACAGTTAGCACATGATGATCAAATACTCGTATAATAAAGTAATTTTAAAGGTACTTACACTAGGAATATTATCATTATTGCACACGTTCTCGCTGAGTAGACGGTCCCGGATCTCCCACGCGAAGATCGAAGGGCACTCCCTCTTGTAGTCAGCGATTTTCGACACTACCGGGGTAGTGGCTACCCGCGGCTTGGACCCCCCGATGGCCCGCGGCTTGATGGAACCCGTCTCGTAATATCTGCGTGCAAAGCTGAACTTAGTTTGGACTTGGGAATGTTGTGAGAGCGTACACTACACTTACTTTGAACATTTGAAACATAGTACCTAGTAATGGTTGTGGTGTGACTAGGTCTTAAAATTATACCCAGGAAGTCAACTTGGTCATGAGTTCATGACTACAATACTTACATTTGATTTCGTTAGGATAAATAACAATCCTACCGAGTACCTACCTTAACCTAATTTCTTTGAATATGTTATTGTATTGTTTTTACATCGGCCACCATTTCTGTCAATTAAACATCTGACAAAATTATAACATCTCAAAAGCAAAATAAAGTTTTGCCAAGTGGAATAGAGCTCACAATAATCATAAAAAACTATAACATTATCTCAATTTATTCTTTTTGGGTTCTTAAATTACCTACGTGTTTCTAGAGTTTGGTTAAAAATAAACTAATTTAAAGGGAGTGTATGCATGCACTACCTGGGTAGTGGCTACCTGTGGTACCCCTATTTCACCCGGTTTAAAAGAAACGCTGCGTGTGAATGTCTACTTTAATACATTAGTATATAAGTGAGGTATAATAATGTAAGTACCCTAAAAGCGATTTCCTGCCCTTGTCCCACACTAAATGGGGTCGGCATAACATGTTTTCTTCTTCCACTCTCTTCTATCCGCTGTTAACTCTAAAAAGGCTTTATGCTTCTTGATGTTGGTAAACTACAACTGCAAATATATAATTTGTTTCAGCACAAAACACTTACTTTAGTCAAACACCGCAAAAGTGCAGTACACTTATCAAGTTATCAATTATACTTCTATTAATTTTTCTTCTGACAACACGTTGGCATAGTTGGGAGTGACCCTGCCTCCGAAGCCGGCGGTCCCGGGTTCAAATCCCGGTAAGGGCAAATATTTGTGTGATGATCATGAGTATTTGTTCCTTAGTCTTGGATGTTTTCTATGTATTTAAGTATTTATTTATCTATCTAAGTATGTTTATCGTTGTCTATTACCCATAGTACAAGCCTAGAGCTTAGTTTGGGACTAGGTCAATTTGTGTGACAGTGTCCCGTGATATTTATTTTCATTAAATACTGCATCGCGTAACCTAATAGGTAAATAAGTTTATGAAAATATGATGTTTAAGTTGGCTAGGTTCAAACTAAGTAGCAAGAAATCATTCTACAAATTAACTTCAGTAGTATCTGAAGAAATATCGAAAAAATACGCATTCGTAATACTAAAGTGAACAAGATATTAAGAAAAAGTTTTTGAAGCCGATATAATTATGTATATAAGTTGAAGCTAGACTTAGAAGGTTGTGAAAAAGGTCGAAATAAAGTATTTTCTTAGCTCTGGTACAGAATGCCAAATAGGTTTTATTTAGCTCTGACGACGTGTATTGAAGCAAATTCCTAAATTCGTCGCCGAAAGAAAATAAACCGAAAAAGCACCAACAAGTTAAGAGCCTGTTAGATAACACCAAAATAACACTTGGTAGGTAGGTATATATTTAGCTAAACAATATCACAGGTTGAATATTTATAGCCTTTGCCTTATTTAGTGTTTGAGATTACTCTTGTTTTAAATATTGTTTAAACTAGAAAAATATACTAATGATTCGACGAGGGTAACGAATTATTAAGAAAAAACTAATGTAAACACTTTTACACAGTGGATTATCTAATGGAACAAATCGGACAAAAAAATACAATGACATTTTTTAAACTTCCTTAACCACTTGAAAAGTATTTTAAAATGTATTAAAAAAATCACTTACCTAGATGTACCCCAAAATATTACAACAAATAGAACTTAAATACGATAGGATTTTTAAAATTACAGTATGTATTTATCCATTTGATATCCTATAGACCTCAAGCAATAAAATAACTTATTATTAAAGCAATGAGGCATCATTTTACGTAGCTCGTATATTTTAGAGTAAGGATGTAAGCACTCGACATCGGCATTGTGTGATCGACATGTGTCGATACCTCGACAGTCGAGATGCTATTGTAGCGTTGACAATGTAGATATTAGGGATAAGTGGCTACAACGAGGGTTTGCTGAAATGTGCTGATATTTAACTGCAGAAAAAAGCGGGATCGACGGGAATCCAATCGTTTTGCTTTATTATGATATTTATGATTTTAGTATGCTTAGGTTTTGTCTTCGATCGTTTTATTACTTTACATGTTTATAAAATGGAAGACAATATTTAGTGCAGCTTAATTTCACACAGAAAACAAATGATTCGTTGCTCGTTTTTAGGGTTCCGTGTTTTCCGTCTGTCGTGAGATGTATTTTAAGAACCGTTATGGAGTGCAAATTGTTTTTTTTTGAGAAAATTTGTTATTACGGTAGATTTACATACAAACATACAAGCAAGTTGGGTTGGGTTGTTGAGAACAAGTTGAGTTCGCGCTGATTTGATTTGAAATTGAATTCAAATCGGAATATAATACTTACCGTGCGGAAACCTCGGCGCGCGAGTCTATCTTACACTTGGGCGGTTTTTTGTTATTTAATTTGGTTGAAAACACACAATTTACCGGTAATATTCCCATTGTAATCAATACTAAAATAATATTGACTTAATTGTAACGGTAAACGTTCCAAAACCGATACAAAAGCATAACCCAGAATAAACAATATCGAATCGCAATGCCAATGTCATCTGTTCACAATCGACAATCGACTCCGGCTATGCCCTGGCGAACCACGAAAGCCGCACTGTGCAACTATGGACGTTATGCCAACTACTTTAGGTTCATAGATTTACATTTGAAAGTGCCGATGTACTAAAGGGCTGTTGGGTTTATAGAGTTCGGTAATCGCTTTCGCCTTCGGCGACAGATTTCGCGTTCCGAGGGTGCGTAGATTACATTTTAATTGACTAGCAGTTTATTTAAGGTTGGCGAACTTTCAATTATGTTTTAAACGCTTTTTATGCTTTATTAAAAGCTGGTGTTTTTTTTTTTTTTGAAAATGACACTGTTTTCATATTGTTATAATAATAGGCTCTTTTTAAAAGTTCCGTACCCACAAGGTGCCAATGTTACTGAGCCTTCGCTGTCCATCCGTTTATCCGTCCATCTGTCCGTCAGCGGGATGTAAGTATCTCGTGAACCGTAATATCTAATTGAACTTTTCAGTGTATATTAACTGTATTTGCTTTAACAATAAATAATCAAAACAAAATAGGTAAAACTTTAGTAAACTACCTCTAGCATGTAGTTATGTACAAAAGTACCTAATCTGAAACTTACGCAGAATTAGAAACATAAAATGTCGAACGGTACAGATGAGTTATTACTACATAAGTACAACAGGTCCTTTACTTAAGTTTTGTTACCTATACTTATACAAGAACGTGTCTTTCTGTTCGTGCAAAACCCTTCATGTACAAGTCCGTCTCGCACTTGGCCAGATTTTTAATGCTTCGATGGCAATCTGCCATAGAGCCCATAGACCCCTAACATCCGAATAAAAAAGCCGATTCGTCAGCCTTTAAGAAAAGAGGATGCTCGTCTCTTGAAGGTCTTTAAGTCTGAAAATACCGCTCAATAAGCTGATTCCAAGGTATCGTCGAAATACAACAGTGAGATGTAAGTATATTATACTGATTACAGCATAATTGCTTAATACTAACTATTAAAATATAAAGGTCAATTATTTAATATTAGCATTTTCTAATTTGTTGGTTTGATTTCCAACCACAACAATAACATAGCAAACTATGAAAGAACAAATTGTACTAAACCTCAAATCGACTAAACCAAAACAAAGTTAACCTAAATAGGTGAATCCACAACAGGAATCGTCCAATTGGCGCCCGACCGAAGTATTCCGTCAAACAATAACAAATTGATCGAAATCAGTTTCATTCCGCACACAATACAAAAAGCCAATCAATTTAATATTTCACATTCATTACCCGTTTTAATTCAAAATTGCACAGTGGGTCGCCAAAACCAACGGCTCAAAATCGTGAAATAATTCAACTGTGCACAGTGGTCCGTTACAGACATAGTGGACAAAATGCGAGGGGGTGATGTAGATAACATTCCGGGGGCAAAAGGGGCTTATCTGAGATTGTTTCTGAAGTGGTTATTCAAATGCAACTAAGTTAGTGATGTAATGCAATTCTCCTTATATCAGTAAGTACTTATTTAGAAGCTGTTATTGTTGATGATGTTTCGTAGGGTAAGGGCAGTTAGGAGAGCAAAAAAATATTTAATAATAAAAACGGTTTAGTTATGGTTATATTAATGTTTGCTTTGCGATGTTGTTTAGTTCTCCGTTAAATAAACTTAATTGTGCATTGCTATAAGGGTCATACACACTCTTAAAAACAAAAGTTGTCTCTCCTGTGGTCAATAGGTAAAAGCTTGTGTGCATATAGGTTATGTTTTTATATGATAGGTCTAAAGCAGTCCTGACGGCGTTTTTGCGGGAATGGGCTTAGCCAGAAAATTAGGCCTTAAAATCGTTAACTTTAGGTGTGTCCACAGAAAAGACGGTAACCTAAATCTGTGTATGACCCATAAATCGAAGTTACCTCAAATACCTGTCAATCATACCTTTACGCACTAAAAGGCATTAAAGGTACAAGTTTTCAAAAGATTAAAAGTTGGAATGTAGAAGAACTAAGCAGCGGGGTTGCTTCTTAATTAGGAGTCCCGCCACGCTTGCCCTTTCTACGAACCCTTTGGTAATTGGCACGATACGACCCAGGGGCGTATGGGAAAAACGACGGCTTTTGCTGCCAGTTAAAATCTTAGCCAGTATTGGGACGTTTCTTGCAATATATTTTAAGTAATTACTAATTAGCATCAAGAGGCACGGATTGATTTAAAGTAAAACGGGATGGACTTAAAATTTTATATAAGCATTAAAAATTCTATTGCTAAACCCAAATCTCTAATCTTATCTCTTATAAATGCGAAAGTTTGGATGGATGGATGTTTGTTACTCAATCATGCCAGAACGGCTGAACTTTCATGAAATTTGGCACAGAGATTGATAATAGTCTGTAATAGGACTTTTTACCCAGAAAAATTGTACGGTTCCTGAGGAAATAGCGATAAACAACGTCTAAGTGGACGGAGTCGCGGAAAGTAACTAGTGTTACATAAAGTGACCATAACGTCTACGATAATAAGACGATATTTCGTGTAAGTAACGATTTTTTTATTTTTTTTTACAGAAGTTCATTGAAAACCTCGTTTTTTACAAAACGCTAGAACTTTAAAGTTAATGATTGATAGTGTATCAATATATTTTTTATATTGTTCTTAACGTATAAAAGTTTTTTGAGTTATTTATTTCTTAAGTGGCAAACTGAAAGCAAGGACAAACATTTATGTTCCAAACAAGCAAAATAATAACATGTGCCCACTGTGCAATATTTTTAGGGTCCCAGCATAATTTGCTTTCCTATAAGATCTCTTGAAGTGGCGTCAAGCAGTCTCCCTCAGTAGGGGTGCCAATTACTAGAAAATAATGTTTTATTTTGATTTTTATTTAGGGGCGGTCGTGGGACAACCCTGAAAGGCATACTGTGTATTAAAAAGGCGTAGTTTCTTTGATTGACGTCTTATTCATTTTTTATTGTTCTCAATTGACTTTTAAAGTTGTTTTTTCCGTCTTTGATCGTGACTATTAGTACAACTTTGTCATTTTTTTAATAATAATAAACAGTCCCAATATTTATTAATAATTTAAATTAAATTTACTTTCGTTTTCTCTAACTCACTTATATCTAAACTGCTTCGATACTATTAACGCGATCAAAAACAATTACTTCGCATAGGCTAAGCTAATTCTACGCTTGTCACTTACATTCCGATTACAAAAACAATCGAATCCCATTGACGTTACAATAAACACTCAGGCTCAAGGAGCGAGGGTTGGAATCCTCCATGATCTCCAGATAAAATCGCAATCAAACAATAAAGTGGGAAATTAGAACGCCCCAGCACTGAGCAGAGCACCCGATGCGTTCCCACCTAGAACCCCTGTAGGGCACACGACGCATTCAACAAAAACAATACACTATGGGAATGCAAACTCAAAAGTATTGTATTGATTAATTCATTGAAAATATTTCTTAATTTGGTCCGCGACAATACCGGAACCATTGTGCGGTTCCTTGGGCGGTGTTATGGGAATTCCATCAATTTGTTAACGCGTGGCTCCGGAATTTGACCCCTTAGTTCTTAGATCGATTCTTTGACTTTTGTTGAGGCGACAATGGGAATTGTGCTAAATAATTCGTTTATGCTTGTCGGAGTAATAGTACTTTTTATTGTTATGGGTGCTTAGTACGCGTACGTAATGACATCGGAGACGCGATGAATCGCCGGTTTTGGAGTTAGTTCTTATCGCGTTATGTTATTTAGAAAACGCGGTTTCTTTAGATTATATCTGACTTCGTTAGAGTTTTGTCCAAATACGTGCAGATTCAAAGATACCAGATCATCTCGATATTCATAATTAATAAAACAATGCTATTCTTTAGTCGATTTAAATCAATATACGACGGTTATTTTGCATGCCTGAAAAAGGAACTTTGCCTGCGTTTATATCAACTCAGCTACTTTAGTGAGGAGGTGTGCTATTATGTAGTTGCAACTGACCTGCCGAGGATCTTGGAGACGCACCCGTTGGAGACCTGCAGGATGCGGCTGATGTCGCAGGGCCGTGCGCCAGAGTGCGCCAGCTCCACGATCTTCTGCCGCGTGGAGTCCGGCAAGGGTCTTCCGTTCACGTACACCCCCCCGAGCTGGTTCACCCCGCTGTGGCCAGCGGAGGAGCACCCAAAGAGCGCTCCTCCGCCCATCGCCGCGCTATGCATCAGCTCGTCTAGAACAACATGATGGTCTATAAGAGATTTTACTACCGAAATATGGAACCACTATTGATAAAGAATTCGTAAAATTAAAAAGATATATTGAACGGAGCTGTTTGGCTAGCACAAGTAGTGTTTTCTCGCTTGTCGCTCAGTGCATCACTGTCGTTACAAACTAGATAGAAAGGGAGATCCGAGCGACAAACAAGTCGCGGACAACGTTTGCTAGTCGGTCTGGAGGGGTAAGTTCACTTCACATCCCAATTTAGAAAATATCGTGTTTTGATTTTGAGTTTTGTACAATAAAGTGTTTAATATACATTCATATTTTAGTCAGACAAGTCTTTATGCAATGTATTAAAAGTTCAAAAACGATGTTTAGAAATAATAAGCTTGCCAGAACAATCATTTAAATGTAATAGTCTCATAATGACCCCATTATTTATGACTACACAGTACATCTCGGGCTCAATTTGTGGTTTTTAAGCTTTCAATCTCAAGACCAAGATGGAATGCCACAATGCAAAGAATTCTCTAGCAATCAACCAATACGCTAAACAAAGACCTGTGATCTTATTAAGTCCGTTAGAAACTGGACCAAACATATCATTTAGATCATTCACAAACCATAGACAATTGATCTAATTTTAATTCCAGCCGTGAATAGGTCGTTAGTGTGTTTGTAAGCACTCGATTATAAAAAAATAAAATACCGCTACCTTAAAATTAGAGCACAAAATTTCATTAGTCATTTTGTTGTGTCCGGCGTTACTAATTCATTTTGACCACAGTGCAAATTTTAGGATTAAACTTTTTTAGTTGTGGGTTGAATTGGTGAATAAAAAACTTAACTGCTTAGGTAATATTAGGGTCTTTTCAATTGTAAGTTTATATAAAATATAGAGTTGAAAGTGATTTAGTACCAAGACAATTGTCAAACTTCATTTAATTATGAACTTAGCATTTTGAGGTGCTGATTAGCTAGGCGGTACGATTGAACACAGAAATAGCTGGGGAGTTACTATGACATGCCTAAGCAATTCAGTTTAGGATGAGGTAGGTATTTTATTGTGCATGTGCGCACCTTCTAACGTATCCGTTTTTTACCATAATTAGTACGTATTTTATGCAAAGCAAGGAAACTAGCACGGCCTTGACGAAGATCGAATCGAAACGCTAGTTAGCGAACGCATCTTGGCTATAGGCTCTGCTTAACGATTTCTACGATATTTCATACTTAGAAGGAATGCTTAGGGACTCATATTTACTACGCTAGTATATTTGAGCACTGTAAAGGAGTAAAGACCACATAAGTCAATAGATTTGGTATGCATCCTTAGTGCAGGAGGGTGATTCTCTTAAACAAATCGTTCTTGAACTCGACGCACGCAATAGCAACCGGCGAGTTGAAGTTGACACTCTCGATCGACCGTTCGACAGAGTGCCGATTTAGACAAATAACACCTGAGGAGGCCAGTTTCGTAATGATGGTACTATATAGAACAAGAATAATACCACTAGTAACTATTCCATGGTAAAGTGCCTCTCCCTTAACATGTTTTCAACATTATGGTTTTTTTCATGAATTCTCTAATTTCATATAAGTACCAATTTATCGAGGTAATTAAATTACATTAAAAGGTTAAACTTTGTAAGTACATCTTTGAAGTTATCTTTTTCTAAAATAAAAACTAAATAAAGCTGTTTTTGTGTCTAATAAAAACAATAATTAAAAATGCCAGCTGACGGATAAAATGTGGATAAATAGGTACTTCAAAATCCATTTTCAATGGAGATGGTCGATAGAAATATTAAAAAAATAATCCGCTTAAACCATCGTTCGGTATAATAAAAGGGTTTCGCGTTTAAAACCGCAAATTTTTATCTTACACTTGAAGATGCGGTGAGTCTATTGTTAAATAAGTTTAAAAAACTCTATCGAGATTTACAATCTTTTAAAACCAGATAGTTGGTGCTTTTTTATAGCTATTAAAGAACGTAGCCCGAGTTTGCTTTTAATAATTTGAAATATTACAAAAATGATGGAGGAAACGTAATAAAATTACATATGTGGTGCGTTATGACTCTATGGTTTTGAAATTAAAATAATTTAAGTTTTCACAGGCTTTTGCTTTTTTGAAAGAACAATTTTCAGTACAAATATATAAAAAGTTTTTGTCCGAAATATGGGCTGTACTCGATCCATTGGTTTACAATGTTTAAACATTTTACCAGAGGTCGCAAACTCGTTATAACAAGTAATATTATTCTTGGGTGGTTTGTTGTACATTTTCCACAGTCCATCGTAATCATTGATCAATTTAGGGCACTCTTTAATCTTAAAAGTTATAATTCAGATTAACTTTCCATTTTAGTCAAAACGCAAACCCTTTTTGATTACAATCGTCCCATGCCGCCCAACGTTTTCACGCCACTAGGTTTCAATGACGTCACATCGCGTCAGTCAGATGCGCGCAATCGTTGGTCCGCCAGATAATTCCTTTTTTTCTCAACACCCCTTATAAACACGCCTCGTGGTAAAAAGTGAACAATTGGATGCAATTTGTGGGCGAATTTGGGGCAGACCCTTGATTAAGGCTTTAGCGGGGGGGTGGAAAGTTCATTGTTTTGGCCCTTTTTTGCGGTTGCCTTGTATAATTTTGGTAGGAACATGAATTGAATGCGAATGTCGAAATTATTCTTTTGTTTTATTTTGGTTATTTTGGTATGATACACCTTATTTTCCTTTTTTAAATGTAATGGTAAACTCTGGATTTTTGTACGGTTGTTGAAAAACTGCAAATTAATTTGCGTCAAGAGTTCGCCAATTAAGTGACGGATTTCACGCCAAAACTCGTTATTAATCACACCTCTTGCAAGCGTCGTCAACCGTCGGTGCACTAACAAGCGCGGCTGTTAAAGAACAATGGACAATGCGCCCCGCGCCCCGCCTCCGCGTGGCGACAGTTATAAGCGACAGCGGTTCCGAGGCTTGAGTGACTAATGTTGTTTGATGCTTGTAAATGCAACATTAACTTAGTTATATGTAAACTAATATATTATTTTTGGTTTATGTTGTTTATACTTTAACAGTAACATAATTAGTAATAAAAAGTTAATTATATCTGCTACCTATAGAAATACGCTATCTTATCCTGAAACAGGTAAACCAATAATCTAGTATAAACTAGTAAACCAAAGTACTTACTTGTATTTTTGATGCACTTAAAATAAAATAAAGGTACAACTAGTCAATAATTAGCCCGCCAAATATTAACAAGGTAAGCTTAGTAAAGTACCTACACTAAAACTGAAATCGCCCATGCCTTGTATCGAACGTACGCGTGTCGTGTGAGGGAGTGTTTTAATTTCAGAGGTGCAATTTATTCGAGCGATTTATTTTTAATCCCCGTTTTTATAGCGACGCGATAAATTTCATGTGTAGTTGAAGTTATTTATTATTTTCATTTATTGTCGGTGCAGTTTAGTCAACGGTTTACTACCACTGGATTTTTTTTTGCGTTTTAGCATGTGATGCGGATTTGTAGTGCTACATATCTATAGCTATTTTATACGTTACTTTGCAAACTTTTTTTTAAACATACTAAATTGCACATCACTTTCAATAAAAGGTTATGAACTAGACTAAATAAAGCTAGACCATATTGGAAGAAAGAAATGCGCTTTAAAATTAAGATGCTGCAAATAAAGAAACCGTTCCACAAGGAGTTGCATTGAATTTTCTTTTGAAAACGTTTAACTAAAAAAAGACTACGAAATCCATTCAATAAATTTATTTTTTTATTTCTAGTATAGCTAGGTATACATTTTTAAATAGGATATTTGAAACAAAACTGCTAGGTACCTACTGCTTTCATAGGTAATTGTTATTAAAATGTGACTTACTGCAGTTTTGTTGATCTATTTATAACTGAAAAACTGTTGTCCACTGCTGGACATAGGTCTTCCCCTAGGATCACTGCGAGCGGTTAGCTCGGTTGTGTACTTGTGTCCTGTTAGTATCCATCGGCTTCCCGCGCTTTTGACGATGCTAACCTTACAATAACACATAGAACACTAGCCCACACATGTCAAGTCACTCGAACTAAACCAAACTTTACGATATAATTTTTGCACTTGCATTGCTAAAATAATAACTGTCGTGTGGTGTCAGGTTAGAATAGTGCCGCACCACTCCATGTCTTCCCGGGGATGTCTTAAGAGGCGACTAAGGGACTAAAGGCTTGCAACTAGTACACTGGTAAACATCTTAGCCTGATTGTGCAAAATATGTTTACAGAATTATTAACAAGTCTTTTTAGAGTTTTTGGTATTTCTGTAGCTCTGCCTACCCCACTCTAGGAATGAAGGCGTGATGTTATGTATGTATGTATTTCTGCACTTGTGTTTTTGTATGGCATGGTCAAACGAGCACACAGGCCACCTGATGGTAAGTGAGATCTGTGACCTATTAGACATATGCATTTTCGAGACTACAATGTTAAAACTGCAATCCTTAGACCGTAAATACGTTGCCAATCCAGAGGATAACTAATATGGATGGATACAAATTGGAACACAACAATGCAAACACTGTTGCTTATATCGTCGCGCTAACGTACGTGAAAATTACGCGTTACGCCTACATATTTCTATTTCTGGCTATCTAAGAAAAATGTACTGTCAAATACTTTTTCATTTTCCAACTACGTGATACTTATCACCCAGTTATAAACTCGAACCCAAATGTAACATCACTATGTATTACTTAATTTATTTAAACGCGTTACATAAGGGTGTGGACACACCTGGTGACATCCCCTTCTTATTATTATTTTGTATCTGTTTTTGAATTAATCTGTAGGGGAGTTTAATTGTAGTAAACGCCATTTTGGATCCGTCAAATCCCGTTTGGGCGATTACTGTGGGTTGATTTTAAGCGGTTTAATTTATAAATATAAAAGACTTTGTTACACGAATGTTTTGAGCATATTGAGGATATTTAACTCAATTATTTAAAATTTAAATTCTAGTTTATTCACTCTATTTTACCGACGTGTAAAAGAACAATAATGGGACCAATAAAAATAGATCATTTTAAAAATGTTTCGACGGTAATGTTTCTTTAAGAAAACAAAATAAAATTCAACAGTTTCTTTAACGACTAATTGTATCAAAGTGTATTCAAGATAAACAATATTATCGCTTCACCTTTTTCTCATAAAAGTAAATAATACTTATATTTTTTTAATTTCACAGTTTCATTCATTCACTTATTCATGCTCGCGAGCCGTTTGTTTCGTTTTGACATAATTTATAGCGATCGCTGTCAACCACGCCCCTTTACGAAAAAACGTTCATTCACATAACGCAGTTAAATCTTTATTGTTGCAAAAAGGTTGACGATACACGTGTTTTAATCGAATTATATTTCGGCAGCCATTTTAGCTATCGATTTTTCTTTAAAGAAAGTTTCTATAAATATCTGATTTATGAAAATCTGAACAAGAATAAGACGAATGTAATGTTTTAGTAAAATATTCAATATCTTATCTAGTTATTCATGTCGCACTGTTGGGCAAAAGCCTCCCTCAGACATCTCCACATTGGTCCAATTCCCTATTTCACAACTGATGTTTGGGTGTGTGAACTATTCACACTTTATTTTATTATTGTGGATGAGTTTAAGTTGAATGTACACTTTGAGGCCACTTTAAAATTAAAGAACAATCAAAAGGCTAGGGGGTGATGGTGATTTGTGCATCTTGAACGAAAGTAAATGAGACCATTTCTTTGACTTTGGATAATTAACTTAAAACATAAAGGAGACAGAAACCCTGACCTATGGGGCTAGACAAGTTGCATTCGACAATTGTTAGTTATTATATTTCGATAGACAAATGTATGGAATGTATGGAATGAGCCTAATCTTTACAGAACTGGTCCAATTCGTCCTGCCATCTAGCTCCCGGGTGGAAGTTTGGGACCAAAGCTCACAGATAATAAATAAAAAATCAACAAAAACTAAAACATAAACTTAATAATATTACGCAAATTTTTACTAGATTTCTAACGAGCTAAACTTACTTAAGTAATTTACTTATACTTGCTAATACAAAAAATAACGCAATTTTAAATCTAAATAATCAGGTACGTACCCAGGTAACAATAAAACCAAAAACAATTAAACAATAACTTTGACAGCCAATTGTTTTCGACCACTAATCGCAACTTTAAAGGCACGCTTTGGTTGACAACCACTGGATTAGAAAACCGTTACGCACAAACAAACAACAGTTTTAAAATTTGCTTCTAATGATAATCCAGGATTTAAGTAACCTAACGGGATATTTTCAGTTTTAGAACGCATCATTATTAGGGATAAGGGAACAATCAGGTAGGTTTCAAATATTTAAAAAGCGGCCAAGTGCGAGTCGGACTCGCCCATGAAGGGTTCCGTAGCAGCAAGTAACATAATATAAAAGTTCGTTGTAGCTTTGATCAATATTTTTATGACGTATTAAAAAAAAACTACTTACTAGATCTCGTTCAAACCAATTTTCGGTGGAAGTTTGCATGGTAATGTACATCATATATTTTTTTAGTTCTATCATTCTCTTATTATAGAAGTTACGGGGGGGGGGACACACATTTCAACACTTTGGAAGTGTCTCTCGCGCAAACTGTTCAGTTTAGAAAAAAATGATGTTAGTAACCTCAATATCATTTTTGAAGACCTATCTATAGATACCCCACACGTATGGGTTTGATGAAAAATTTTTTTTGAGTTTCAGTTCTAAGTATGGGGAACCCCCAAAATTTATGGTTTTTTTTTCTATTTTTGTGTGAAAATCTTAATGCGGTTCACAGAATACATCTACATACCAAGTTTCAATAGTGTAGCTCTTATAGTTTCAGAAAAAAGTGACTGTGACATACAGACGGACAGACCGACAGATATGACGAATCTATAAGGGTTCCGTTTTTGCCATTTGGCTACGGAACCCTAAAAATGTAAAAGCCCTAGCAAAGATGCAATGTTTCTATTCAGCAGTGGTCTCCTCTTGGGAAGCGCTTACCTTACGGCATTAAGTTCGCCTTTTGAATACTAAGTGTATTCTTTTATGCAATAAAAATTAAAGAAATAAATAAGCGCTGGTAGATTTTTCACGTGTAAAAGTGCTCGTGCGGTACTTACTCAATAAACATCTTTTACCTTTTTTATATTTCACTAGCGACCCGCCTTCGCTTCGCTCCGGATTAAAGTATTATACAACCTTCCTCTTCAATCACTCTATCTATTAAAAAAAACCGCATCAAAATCCGTTGCGTA
Source organism: Acleris holmiana (assembly GCA_949316455.1). Classification (NCBI taxonomy): domain Eukaryota; kingdom Metazoa; phylum Arthropoda; class Insecta; order Lepidoptera; family Tortricidae; genus Acleris; species Acleris holmiana. The sequence goes on along the minus strand of OX438780.1, from coordinate 12,646,636 downwards.
GTTTTAAAGATTTAAGCATACAAAGGGATATAGGGACAGAAAAAGCGACTTTGTTTTATACTATGTAATGATATGTACTGTTACACTATTATAATTATAACACTTTAAGGACATTGACATTTAATTAAAATATCTTAAAATGCAAATCGAGAGATTTACACCAAAGTCCAGTGAGGTTTTTAATTAAAATATTGAGCCGAGAAAATTACCAAGCCGCAAAAAAAATGTATTTATCGTGATCTTGTGCTAAAATACCACTCGTAGGATAAGTGCTAACTTTGAATTTTTCGGAATTTAAAGCCTGTCACGTGGCTGCCAAAAATATCCCGCGCATGCGTACTTGTTGTTTGTTCCTTTTTCGAATTTAACTTCACGTTCACCGTCGTCGAGTTTTAGAACGGTGTTTATTTTTAAAATGACTGATTGGATTTCAGCCAAATTAAAGTCTTTTAAAATTAATTATACGTCATTTTATTAGGTACACATACAAATGTGAAAGGCAATTAAGTGCTTTTAGATTTAAGTCAGCGGAACATAAAACGTACCTACCTACTATGAACTTGTTATCGATTTTATTAAGGGTACCGTACCAGAAGGGTGCTATCGGGACCCTATTACGCATTTTAAAAGTGGTTGATGAAGGCAAGACTTTGAGAGTTAAGTTGTAAAATGAGGATATTTAAAACATATCATGTTGATTAAGTTTAAGGGTAAGTTTGTAATGCAATGGAGAAACCTGTAAATTAGAATTTGATTGAATAAATCACTAAGTATACATAGTATAAAACAAAGTCGCTTCCCGCTGTCTGTCCCTATCTATGCTTAGATCTTTAAAACTACGCAACGGATTTTGTTACGGTTTTTTTTAATATATAGAGGGACTCAAGAGGAATGTTTATATGTATTATACTTTAATCCGGAGCGAAGCGAGGACGGGTAAATAAATAAATCAATAAGCCTCGAACCTGTCCCTCCCTCCTCACGCCCAAATTATTTTTTCACAGAATGTGTATTTCTATTGCCGTTATTAGAACAAATAATTATAACCTCGTAAGACCCAACGGCCTAAATTTAGGACATTTGTCAAAGTGACTTTAGACTTTAGTTGACTTACACAAGGTTCTTTTTTGAACTAGTAAAATTTGACGTGGGCCTCAGGAGGATAAATAAAATAAAATTAAAGGAGGCCACACCTTATTACAAGAAACTCCATTAACATCGCTTAATTTAGGTCTAGGCCAATTTGTGTGAGATTTTCCTGTAATATTTATTTGTTGTACGGTGGTACGGAACCCATAAAGGTCTGACTCGAACTTAGCCGGTTTTTTGAACATCAAGGAATCGACTCAATAAAAATCAAAGAAGACATCATGAAATTGAAAACACACAAAAGTACATTTTTAAACTTCTGTCCCTGATATTATATATAAAACGAATAATATCACGCTCGATCATTAAAATTCCTTCGAGGCGGTGACAGTGCAACGGCTGTTTATCTCGTTCTTACAACAGTTTTTCCGGTCTATTTGTCTTTGTCTGGCGGTTAATGTGACACTATCGCAGCATGGTCGGTTTGGCTGGCGAACGCGAGTGGTGCTGAGCCAAGTTTAAACTAATTTATTAGGATTTTTAAAGAATATAAACCAAAAACTATGTTGTAACCGTAAACGAAAAGTAATCTATTAACCTATTGATACATACATATATACCTTGAATCCTTATAATTGTGTACGGGAACCTCTATTCTATTGCGTTATAACGACATCGCGTTTGACATGTTTTTGAATCTCTGTCACAGTCACCATTATTGTAAATGGCATAAGAGCTATCAAAACGTTGACAATACGGAAACACGTCAAATACGAAATCGTTATAAAGCAGTAGAATAGACGCCCTGGGCCTCTATTCAGGTGCGTTAAAACGATATCGTGTTTGACACGTTTAAGAATCGTTTATGTCACAGTCGCCATTATTGTAAATGACATAAGAGTTATCAAAACGTTGACATTACGGAAACTGGTCAAAAACTATATCGTTATTACCTTGTAGAATTCCAGCCCTGGGCCTCTTTTCAACTGCGTTATAACGATATCGTGTTTGACGTGTTTTAGAATCGTTTATGTCACAGTCGCCATTATTGTAAATGACATAAGAGTTATGAAAACGTTGACAATACGGAGACACGTTAAATACGATATCGTTATTACCATGTAGAATCCCAGCCCTGCATTGTTATGTCATGATAACCCCACAGAACATGACTAGGTACCCGTTCCATGATTTAACAGTTTATCTTCTATCTATATAATAAAAATGAATCGCAAAATGTGTTGGTAAGCGCATAACTCAACAATGCCTGGACCAATTTTACCAATTCTTTTTTTTAAATGTTCGTCGAAGTCCAAGGATGGTTTTTACGGCGAGAAAAATTCGAATAATTTCCGGGAAAGTCAGAAATTTGCAGCGGGGCGAAGCCGCTGGCCGCTAGTTAAAAATAATAATAGAAAGTACACATAGGATAGAAGGAAGAATAAAAAGTGATCTTATTGGACGACACGTTGGCCTAGCTGGTAGTGACGTGCCTTCGACGCTAGCGGTCCTGGATTTAAATCCCGGTTAGGGCAGAAATTTGTGTGATGTGCGCGAATAAATGTAGTCTTAAATGTTTTCTATGTATGTATTTAGTTTGTATTTCTCTATATAAGTAAGTTTATCGTTGTCTAGTACCTATAGTACAAGCCGTGAGCTTAGTTTGGGACTAGGTCAATGTGTGTGACATTGCCCTGTGTTTTTTTTAGAATGAGAAAAAGAATAGGTTTATGAATGAAATAATATGGATAGATGAACTAGGCTATTGATGAAACTTTAGCATCTGCCTGCCCAATGCTTATTTGTATATTGTTGTTTAATAGTCATGACGACACGTTGGTCTAGTTGGTAGTGACCCTGCCTTCGAAGCTAGCGGTCCCACGTTCAAATCCCGGTTACGGCAGATATTTGTATCATGCGCGCGACAATTTGTTCCCGAGTCTTGGATGTTACTCTATGTATTTAAGTATATATTTCTCTATATAAGTATGTTTATCGTTGTCTAGTATAGTCAGTATGAAAAGTAGTTAAACAGAATAACCTGCTCAAAATTATCTAGTCACGACGTATTCTCTTGACAATAGAGTCGATTGCAGATCATTTTGATCTCTTTGGTTGCGTAGCTACTTCTGCTGCTGACTGTTCTCCTAGTACCTACAAACCTTGAGTTTAGTTTGGGACTAGGTCAATTTGTGTGTTGTCACCCGATATTTATTAAATTATTTATAACAAGCTACTTGCTTAGTTTATGATTTGGCCAATATGAGTACTTAACTTGGTATATTCTATAAAAAAACAATTCAGTTTAACATTATACTCTCGATATCGTATTTAGAATTTAGATACACTTACTAGTCATGTATGTAACGCGAAAATATTAATGCATCTTATAATAAGAATGACTTAGAAACGCTAAAAACTTATCCAAAAACCTCAGACTCGAGCTAAGAACTTTATGCAAATACTAACAAGGCTGCGAAAGGTCAGTCGCTAACGACTTAGCAACTTGATAACTTGCCACTCTATCTGTAAGTCATAGTTGAAAAAAGTTAGGAGAGCTTGAACCGGGTAAGTTTGGATTTAAATGCAAATTTATTATGAAAACTGTTACTTTGTTTGAAAAAATCCGTTGTATGTTGTGCAACTAAATGTGACTTAATTAGTTTGAAATTAGGACTGAATGATATATTTTTAAGAAGCAAAAATTTATTTGCTTCACTGAAACGATATTGAAAAAATCTCTTAAACGCACTGCATTTTTTGATATTGACATCAGTAAATATGTGTTGTACAAGTCTAACAATAAGCAAGTATTTAAAACCCGACTGCATGTATTGATAATGTCGTCTATGTGTTAGTTACCTTTATATATTTTTTGTGCCGCTATATTATTTTTGTAATGTAAGTACCCAGTGACACTTGCGATGTTAAGACGAATCTAACGACACCTCGCTTGTTGGAATCGGCCCATCCATCCAGCCTCTACGAGGGAATATAAATCAATAGATCACACAGGACAAAGTCACACAAACTGACCTAGTCCCAAACTAAGCTCGAAGCTTTTACTATGGGTACTAGACAACCATAAAATTACTTATATAGAGAAATACATACTTAAATACATTGAAAACATCCAAGACTCAGAAACAAATATTCGCGCTCATCACACAAATATATTTCCATTAACCCACCAAGCAACAGCGTGCATCAGCCGTGAATAGACAACACTACCGTGAAACATGGATACTTAGGACACCGTGAGTACTGGGGAGACCGTGGGTACTTAAAACAGCGTGCAGTGTGGGTTTTGAAATTACGCTGGCAACACAGCTCTTTAGTCTATGGTCCAATATCTGCCCTTACCGGGATTTGAACCCAGGACCCCTAGCTTCGAAGGCAGGGTCACTACCAACTAGGCTAGCGTGTCGTAATCGTGGTCATTAATTATTTCTCAATCGCTAGAGGTTAACAGGAAGAGATCTCTTAAAGGTTCGCCATTCTACATCCCTTTTCTTTTGTTTTCACAATATACAATTATAAACTTACCTAAATAAATAATTAAATCATTCAATTCAAATCCTCAGTAGAGATAGTAACTCAAGTTCCGAAGATTAAACTTTCTCATAACTAGTACTGGTTGTTTAGTTAGCTACCCGCCAGCGTGACTAATTCGCGGACCGTTGTCTTCAACACAACACGGTTACAGACAGTTGCAAGTTTACAACTTACTCGCCTTCTTGCAACTTAGATCAGATACGAGCAAAACTCGACTGGAACTCGCCTTAAGTCAATAATGTGTTTCTAAACTTAAGTGCACAATCTCAGACAAATTGGTCCAAAACTCAGCTATAGGCTTGTATGATGAGCAGACCCCGCAACAGAGGTAGCAAATACGTAGCATATGACAGTTTTTTGTTAGGGTTGGCGTACCACACTTATTTAAAAGAGAAACAGGCCAGTGGGGACGATTAGGCATCTTTATACGACACTGAACTCGACTCACTGCCTGCTGCCTAATTGAGAAGGCACGCGCTAATGTGTTTTGTACGCTCCGACGGGACTTCTTAAACTTGCCGGATAAAACTTCACCTTTGAGATCGAAGCAGCGCTCTAATCACCCCCCAGAAGGTTACTTGGAAGACCCGAAACATAATCGCTAACGATTGTCGAAAGCAACTATTCTAGCCCCACAGCTGTCTCATGTGTGGCTGGCAGGCTCTAGCATCTAGCCATTTGAACTCGAAACATCGAGTGAACATTATACAATAGAGAAGGGGCATCACAGCTTGTATACATTTCACGATGGTTTGTTCGTTCATTCATCATTGGTTAATTCATTACATTTATGGATAAACACGTAATCATACACACGTTTGACGACACGCTCCTGGGTTCAAATCCCGGTAAGGGCAGATATTTGCATGATGAGCGCGAATATTTGTTCCTGAGTCTTGGATGTTTTCTATGTATCTAAGTATATATTTCGCTATGTAAGTATGTTTATCGTTGTCTAGTACCATAGTACAAGCCTAGAGCTTAGTTTGGGACTAGTTCAATTTGTGTGATATTTGTCCTGTGATATTTATATAATTTAGTTATACAAACATAGTTTGTTGAAAAATGATGTTGAAGTAAATAAGTTAGTTTAAAAAATAAATATGATGATTTAAATAACATTGTATTATTATTTGTTCGTAGTACATAGTTCGATTCGGGTATAATTGATAATGAGTTCCAGACAACGATTAATATACTTGTATAGAAAAATACATTCTTAAATACATAAAAAAACGTCCAAGACAAGAAAAATGGTGTGATACATTAATAAATAACATCATTCCCAGTATTTCCCTCTAAAATTACTTATTTATTTATAGTTCTGTAACCACACCACCAATTGTGTAATAAGTGGCAGTATATTCCAAGCACAGGACCGGTCTGAATGGAGAGCCTTGGGGGAGGCCTATGTCCAGCAGTGGACGTCTTTCGGCTGATATGATGATGATGATGATATTCCCACTGTATTATCTGTGGTTTATAATGCAGTGGCCATTAAGTTATTCTACTTCAAAGATTGATACAAACTAAACAATTGTAATAAAAAGCAAGATATAAAAACTCGACTGCATTTGTTGATATTATCGTAAACAAACGATAAAATGGAATCTTTATAGGATCACTTTGTTGTCCGTCTGTCCGTCCGTCTCTCTGCCAAGACCCTTTATCTCGGCAATCGTATCGAGTTAAAAAAGTAACATTTCGACACTCACAAGGGAATCAAAATTAGTACTTCCAATAGACCTAGAATAATGAAATTTGGCAAGAAGGAACGTGGGGTTACAGCACATATAAAGGAAAATATCCGAAAATCGTTAATTTGTTGAACTATCACAAAGGTAAATTTCTTTTTGCGATTGCTAATTAATTTGCAATTGGTAAACTAATCGCAACCTAAGTACTATGTATGACTGTATGTCCCTCAATACAATTTTGCATTCTTATAAGTTTGTACGGAACCGTCGGTGCGCGATTCCGACTCGCACTTGACCGTTTTTTTAGCCTATGTCACTCCCACAACCAAGAGGAATGTAACTACACCCCATATGTTAAAATTCAGCCGTTTAGGCTGCAGAACGTGATACATACACTCGAAAAAGCTAGCCCTTACCGGGTATAATAACTAACCCTCATCTAATGAGTGTAATTTAACAGGTCTCAGGTATTATTTAACATATAGTGATGAAAGTATGTGTAAAATACCTAAAATCTGTTTTATATACGCTCCGACGGGACTTCTTAAACTTGCCGGATAAAACTTCACCTTTGAGATCGACGCAGTGCTGTATTGAGAGAATCACCCCCAGGCTTTTTTAATTCTTATTAACTTCTTTTTAGGGTTCCGTACCCGAAGGGAGCCCAATGGGACCCTATTAATATGCCTACGTTGTCCATCCTAACTTTAAATAGCTGTATCTTAGGAACACTAATAGATAGTGGGTTTTTCTTTCAGACTAAGTGTTATAACGGCGGATTTACCGAAATAAAAAGTACGTAAATTAATAAAGGAGATCTACAAGAAACGATTTTTTTTCTACGTATTTTTTTACTTAACTTTAAAACGGATTATATAGCAAAAACCCCTGAAGAAAAACAACAAATACTTAAAAAAATGTTGTGTGCGTTGAGCTCGTGCTGATTAGATTTGAAATCGAATTTAAATTTGAATATAATAATACCTACTTTGCGGTGGTACGGAACCCTTTGTGCGCAGGTCCGACTCGTATGAATTTATGCTTAATAGAATTTACGAGTAATATAATACCTTACCAAAACATTCTACGTAATTTTAAAATTAGAATCATAACCCACCAAAATCCAGTTTACAATCTTAATATTGGTAATAACCGCCATAAACTTACTCCCCAAGTTTAGTCCTAACAACCAGCGGTAGTTCTAAACTCCAAGCAAGTGTCGTTGCCGTGGCAACGGTGCACTACTCAAACTAAACTCGTGTAGACGTGACTTTATGTCTTTGTGAACTGTTTAGGAGGTATTTAATTACGTATGGTTGAAGTCTGGGACCATGTTTGAAACGTGATGTAATTAGACTATAGACTTATATGCTGCCGTTTAAAGCAAGAAGGCAGTATACGCGTAAGGACAGCATACTCTTATACTGCCTTTTATTTCTGGACGGCAGTTTGGTGGTGTTTGTGGTAAACAACCACATTTCATTATTTTTGGGAATGAGGCTACTAAATCACTTTTAGGCGATGGGCTTGCAAACTGTCACTATACTGATTAACATCTAAACCTGCCTGCCTGTTTTGCCTGATTATGCAAAATGTGGCTACAGAATTATCAACAAGTCTTTTTAGAGTTGTTGGTATTTCTGTAGCTCTGCCTACCCCGCTCTAGGAATGAAGGCGTGATATTATGTCTTATTTTGTTTTGTGGGTGTGCTATTCGTGTGTGATCTGATCTGCCGTGATTTTACTGGACGGCTCCAACGGAAGAACAGCGCTGGGTTAAACGCTAGCATAACGCTGAGTTAGAACCGTTTCGTGGCAACATGCCTTTCGTCTATGTCAATATGTTCTTTTTTGTTTGTCTGTTTGTCACATATAAAGGTCTTTTTCTTTCTTTCTTTCATTTACACAGTTTTTTTATAGCATCGAGAAGGCGAACAAGCACACAGACCACCTGATGGTAAGTAAGATTTGTGACCAATAGGCATTTGCATTCTCAAGACTGCAATCCCAAGACAGCAAATGCATTGTCAACCCTATGACTAAGATGGAATGCCTCGTCTGTTATAGCATTGTGATAATGCTATAATGGTAAAATTGGTCAGTTATTAGTGTTATTACTAGGGCAACGCTCGGTCACTTACAAGCAAGCGGGTCACATAATGTACGAATTTATAGATACAGCGACCATTTTTCTTGGAATATGAAGTGACTACAAGCATTTCAGTCCGTTTTCTCTCAAACACAGAGCGACAGCGCTTTTATACATTTCAGCGAATTACTTTCGTGATAAATTTATGTGTGATGTTTGTTTAGCTAAACTGCAAGACTCAATTTACGTTTCATTTGCCAAATAAATTGATTGCGTTGCACTGATTCGCTTGTGCCCACTGCCGTGAATTTTATTCTATCATTTATTTGTTCCCCGTGTGGTTGCCGGGTTAGAATAGTGCCTCCATGTCTTCGCGTGGATGTCGTAAGAGGCGAACAAGGTAATAAAGGCTTGTAGTACTGTTAGGCGATGGGCTTACAACCTGTCCCTAATCCTTACTAATATTATAAATGTGAAAGCGTGGATGTTTGTTACGCTTTCACGCAAAAACCACTTGACGAATCACTATGAAACTTTGTACACATATTCTGGGAGGTACTAGAAGTAACATAGGATACTTTTTATATATATAAAAAAAAAAATTGCAGCGGGCGAAGCCACTGGCGGGTCGCTAGTACTTTAATAAACCTTTTAGCCTACTTGTGCAAAATGTGGTTAGAGAATTATAAACAAATCTTTTTAGAGTTGTTGGTATTTCTGTAGCTCTGCCTACCCCACTCTGGAAATGAAGGCGTGATGTTATGTATGCTATGCATGTATGTATTTATTTATATACATGAAGTACGAGAAAACCACCGTTGAAATGATTAGCGTAAAGGCATTCCATCAGGTCATCATGGTTAGTAAGATGTTTGCGGATACTAGACTGTCATCGTAAGATTGCAATCATGAGATTGAAAATTTCAGTCCACTTACCATCAAAGGGCAGCCCCGTTTGATTTCTCCATACCATAAAAAACAGAAGTGAGTTACGAAACCATATTTTACAATTCGCCGCCCCCACAGAATAAAGCAGTAAGTGCAAAAAGTAAATTTTACAGGAAAAATAAAAAACCGAAAATTCTAAATAACTTTTTGACTATAAACAGGAGATGCTTGGTTTAAGTACTATTTGAAAGTGTATTTTTTTGTGCAGTTGTTCAATAAAAAACTTTACTAATAACACAAAAAACTCTTTAGATATTGTTAAAAAACTGTTTTACCACAATGTTGCCATGTCCTTGTGTACGTAACTGTATTTTGCGTCTTTATTCGGGTCGCAATTGGCATTTTCCTAAATTGGTAATATACTATAACTTGTATGTTCCTTGATTTTTTTCCCATTGAAAGGTCGTGGTAATATGCAATTACTGCTTTATTCTGGTCCATTTTAAATATTACACATAAGGTAATAGTTGATTATGTATTCCTTCTGGTGTAATTATGACCTTGATTGTTTTGTAACAACATATTACGGTATATTAGAGGGGGAACAGGTAGAAGTGTATAATTAAATAAGAACTACAAGACGTCAATCAACAAAAGAATTCTTTATTCTGAGTTTGTTTATTAATGATTGGAGATCAATATTTTTAAAACAATGTTATTACCGCTAAACAGACAGTTATTACCGCAACTTACTTCAACTTTGCGTCAACTTTCCATGAAAATAATTTTAACCCTCTTCCTCGTTAGAATCAATTTCTTCGATGACAACTCAACGATTTATAAAACTCCTGATAATGTCGAGGAATAGCCTCAGAGCGACACAAGCTCATTAAATCATTGTACAGAGCCTTTGGCACGGGAATAGGCTGGCTATATGCAGGTTTCAAGGCTTGTAAGCTAGAACCAGCGGCTTCTTCGTTATCTAAGCTCGAACTTACAGAATTATTAGGTGCAGATATTCTTCCTCGCGGTAATCTAGCACTACTACCTCTAGAGGGTCTGGAGGCAATCTCAGTGTTGAGTATTAGACAGTCTTCAGCGAAATCATATTTAAACATAAGCTGATCTGGTTTTGTGCTCATGACACTGACTTCCTTCACATGAGACCATTTGACTTTTGCATTATTTGTATCACGGTCCCAATTTTTTCCATCAACTAGCTGTTTGATGTTAAAAAAGTCCGCCTGTTGCATATCTTTTAGGGTATACTTTTCCTCCTCAGTTTTGGTTATGTTCACTAGGCAGCAATTTATTGCAATTTTTTACATTATTTCTTAATTCGGGAGGTATAATTATTTTCATCTGAAAAGTTCAAGACAGTATTTTTTTTATTTAAGGCGCAATGGCATGACCTCTTGTGGCTTCGTATATAATAAAAAGTACATAATCTAGGCAATAAATGAAATAAAACAATATTGTAAAGCCCGATTTAGACCAAGCGAACGCGAACAATAATTCTATGCATTATCTCTTACGTTTTCTTTGTAAAAATAAAGACAAAACATGTTCTAGAGCATTCGCTCGTTTGGTCTAAACCCACCTTAATGGGAATAAGTACATTTTAATCTAAAAATTAACCCATGTCCTTCCCTAGCACTCAAACTATCTGGGGTGTGATTCTCTCAAAAACGGCGGTCAGTCGGACGAACGAGCAAAATCGCTGCGGTGACTTTCTGTAGACCCGTCCGAGCGAACAACACACATTTTAGCACGTGCATTTTCGGTTTGGCAGCATGGCTTATCGAACGCCTAATTGACAATGCACGCGATAAAATACGATTTCGCTCGTTTGTCCGACCGACCGCCGTTTTTAAGAGAAAAACACCCCTGTAAACCAAATTTTATCTAAATTGATTCAAGGGTTTAAGCCTGAAAGACGGACAAAAATACAAACGCTCACACTTTCACATTTATAATATTGGTTTGGATTCGCTCAGATATACGATAATACGATGCTAATGGTTTTACGACCCCAGTCGTCCGTTTGGTTTGAGGATAGTATAGTGTCGTTGGTTTGTATCGCACCGCCTTGGCACGTGCCGCCTTTTGTCAAAGGATGCCGCCTCGTAAACAAATAATGCGAGCGCTGTACCTACCCCGAAGTGAATTTGGTACCTAGTTTACAACGAATTAAATTCATATTTTATTAAAATAACTAAAAGTGCGTGCGGTAGTAGCAACACTATCTAAACCAATACCTCCGAGCCGAGCGACAAATAGGTAAGTACCTACTACTATCTACTACTGCTGACTCCAGATAATAATAGCGTAATAGTTTAATGGCCGATATTATGACTACGAGGAGTAAGAAAATGGACTACTACTTACCTACTTTAAATAACTGTCTGTTTGTTTTACTTATAGCAAAAGTATAACAGTAATAACTTACAGATGCATATTTAATTTAAATACCTACCTATCTACAATTTCAACGCGATTATTAATAATTTCTTAAATACAAAACTACGTTGTTTTGTTTGTTATTCTATACATAATATTTGTATAAGAAAGTAAACAAACAACATTATTAGCTTCGTAAGCTAAAATTATGAAAACATTATAAGGTAGGTAGGTATCTCCTCTTACCTTGCTCTCCTGGACCACAAGACATTATTAAAATCCTTCTTGTCCTTGGGTTTATATTGCGGGATAATATTATTTTCTTTTTGTTCATCGTGAAATAACGGTTTTGTCAACTTACGAATCACTCAACCACAAATTATACTCAATAATTAAGTAATACACAACAGGGCCTCTATTCAGGTGCGTTAAAACGATATAGTGTTTGACACGTTTAAGAATCGTTTATGTCACAGTCGCCATTATTGTAAATGACATAAGAGTTATCTAAACGTTGACAATACGGAAACAGGTCAAAAACGATATCGTTATAACGCAGTTGAATAGAGGCCCAGGTCTAGCTAATAGCCGAAAGCGAATGATGTTGAAGGGCACGTCCGAGTCGGCATGCAAAGGGTGTGAACGGATGTGAACTATAATAGAAAGAGACAATAATGTCATTTACCACGTTGAGTAACGCTTGGGTGATTCTTCGGCGTTTTTACCGCCGTCATTGTTGTCTTTGCATATTATTTCAGATATAATGAACACTTCTTTAATTAATTTACAAGAATTATAGTTGAAACGCCAAAGAATTGCCCGCTTATTCAGTTTGGCAATGGCCTTTACTTAACAGTTTAAATGAAAAGGAAATGTACAGGATGTTATTGTACCATAGCATCTAGCAGTTGTGTTGCGTCACCATGTTACGGAATTTTAGTATCGAAATGTGCTCCAGAATAAAGCAGTAATGGATTTTGCTGTCCAACTCGTCTTTTTAATGCATTTCAAAACAACAGTATCTCACTTTACAAAATATAATTCGTCAATCCTGTTAAGTAACAAGTCATTACCATTTTTTTTGTTTTCCCTTGTGACAAAGAATAAAACTTTATTTTTTTGTAACTCCCTGAATACTTCGAATAAAATTCTGGAAAAAATTGAGGTGATGTATTTTAACCAGTAGATCACGAAAATGCATGAACATTAAAAAGCAGGTAATAGCACATTGCGTCTTTATTCTGTGGGGCCGGCGAATTATTTTATTGCAAGTAAGATAACAACACCAGTATTCGACACTTTTAGCTGACATGCACCAATCATGGACAGAAGCTTTTAATTCAAAGATCAAAAATAAATTGATTGTTGCAAAACAAATAAATAACTCTTATCTTCTTTGAATAAGAGTCAGGGTCGAACATTGGTCCTTTGTGAAATGAGATCTGAGACATGACATTGGCATTCTCAAGACTAAAATCTCAAGACAGCAAGCCTAATACTGTAAATGCGTTGCCTTCCCTGAGGACTCAGAGGGAATGCCTCTGTGCTAATAATTCGCCATTAAGTTTGCATGTGTGCTAGCGACTGTTCAAATAGATGAGAAACGCAACTATAATAACAATTGTCTAACTACTCCCAAAGATGGCACCTCAATCGATTTACCTTTGATCACTTGGGATTGAGACATATACTTACCTATATGATCACTGTCAATTTAAGTGTCAACTTTCTTGCTACGCTTCATAGTTCTTCTAATTTGTTCGAATAGAAAAAAAGATCTCATCATCTAGTATATCAGAAGCACGCACCTTTATGTGGCATCTTCCAAAAAGCTTCTGCCGCCGTGGTGGGTTCCCGCGGCGGCACCAGCCCGCCGACCAGCGTGGTGGCGGCGTGCGCGGGCGCCGGCCGCCCCCAGCCCCCGTGGAGCGCCACCCCGCTGCCTGCCCCCCACAAGCCCCCACGATCTACTACTAGCGCAATGACTGATTTTGTGTTCACAAATTTTTGACAACCCTTAGCAAATTGATATATTCACACGTAAATACAACGCTCTGATTGGATGATGAGTGAAAAATTTAGAGTCAGGGTTGTCACAAAATAAATTAAATTTAGAAATTTTGCAAATCAGTCATTGGGTAGGTTTAAAATTGCCCTATAGTTTCACTTGTGAACCGCGTGACCTGCAAAAAAACAAGCGTTTCAAGAAATCTGTTGATATTGACCCCAGCGGCATTAGTGAATGGCATCATCAATCACAATCATTTCTTTAAAGAAGATGCCGAAGCTTCCGTCTTACTCAAACCTGTTTGAGCTTGGTAGGTTAGAGTAGTATGGATGTTAATTGGTGAATGATGGTGCTGAATCGCGTTGAGCGCCATCTATTGTTGCATATCAGGGATAGTTTGGTTCTCGTGAGTCGATTGTAATCGCTGTAATGAACTTAGATCGTTTGATAGCGAGGCAATACCACCCAGCGTCCGAACGGTAGTGGTCTGTCGATCTGTCGGGCGATTTGTTTGAGTTTTTGTTTGAGCCGTCGGGTCATGCGTGCCCGCTACTATGTATGACGCGGCTTTTTTATGACTAATGAAATTATGAGGTCTGTCTGTCTGAAGTGATTAGGTGAAAGACGATACGTCTATTATTTACAAACATTCTTCGGTAAAGAAATTATATTAAGGTTACCTGTAGCTCATACTACGGTTACTATTTTAATATGTATTTTGTTCTTCTGTACAATTTATAATCAGTGCTTTGATACTTGGGGCTTTATACAGAACTCGACATATTTAAGTATTTAAGGGTTTTTATACCTCCCAACCTCGCTGCGCACCGATTTTAAAAAACAATTTTTTCTACATCCGGAATAACGTAAACTTTCGAATGACGAAAGATTTTTTATAAATGCTGTCGTTCCGGAGATTCCCCTTCAGAAATGTGAACCAACTTACAAAATCCGCTCTCTCTCTTCATTATATTATATTATAATAGCTAGTATTATATTAGTACGTAGTATAGGTATAGTATGTATTATTTCAGTGGACATATCATTATGTAATATGAAATCATCTCCAACAAGTCAACAAAATAAGCTTTTCGTAACTTTAAACGAGCTTTAAATGTAATTATCATATTTACAAATTAAGTACTTTTATTTAATTTGAAACGGTTTTATTACCGGCCTTATACCATCATCAATAACATATTAAAATCTCAAACCAAATTAAGGCATCAATTAAAAAAAAACGTCAAAGTCCAATTAACGCAAAAACTCAATAATTGTGTCCAAACTTTTTTCCAGTGGCACTTACTTTGACTAGACCCAGATCTCAATTTGAGGGATCCATTGTGCGGGGGGAATATCAAAGTCGATATTGGGACTGGGACTTGAAAAGATCAAATGCGTATTGAGTACCTGTTACTTTTGTACTTATACTTATGTACTCGGTCTCGGGAGGAATATGGATTGGATGCGTTTTCGTTTTCGATATTTTGTGTGACATTGGAAACGATACGTTATGGAACTTTGTGTCTTGGTAGCTATCGTTATTTGGGGGATTACGACTAGCAGCACCATGGTTTTGGAATTTATGCTAGGTTTGATTATTTAGGTTATTGTTATAATAAAATTTAATGTTAAAAAAATAAAAAAATTCAAGTTACAATAATTGTATTTTTTTTAAGTACTGTTAAAAAAACAATACACGCAATCGTGCAATTTTGAACCTGTGACCCTTCCTTGTATAAAAAATCCTTGCATCGTGAACTTTCTCTCACAGCCCACAGCCAACAGATTCATCACTCAAACAAGCGGTTATCTCGGCGGCGATCGGCGGCCTTTTATCCGAACCACACGTATCGGGTTACGGACAAAAACTTGTTTCTAATTAGTGTAATTAGATGTGTATAGTTTGTATGTAAGTGAGTTAGCTGACCAGTGGATGCGTGCGAAAGTTTGCGTTGTCAGTCTGATACACGAATACGTATGTTGAAACGTCTGCAATGCCCGTGTTAGTACATTGTTTTAAACTTTGAATGCATCAACTATAGTCACTTAGTACAGAATCTCCATAGAGAGCGACCCAGTTTCATTGCTATATTAGTTTCGATTGGTATCATTTTTATCTCATAAGAGCCAACACCTATTATTGTAACATTGTAAAAGCAACCTTACACGCTGCGCACCACAGTGCAGTTCTCTAACGTTACGGAGACTATTCAACTGGGTTAAAACGATATTGCCTTTGACATGTTTTGGTATTTGTATAACTCGGCTGCCAATACTGTCAAGTCAGTAAATAAATATCTCGGGACAATGTCACACAAATTGACCTACTCCCAAACTTAGCTCTAGGCTTGTACTATAGGTACTAGACAACGATAAACATACTTATATCGAGAAATACACACTTAAATACATAAAAAAACACCTGGAACAAATATTCGCGCTCATCACACAAATGGGTAAGGACCAAATAGTTGGACCATAGTTAAGCGTAGTTAACCATACAAACAACAAAAGTGAAAAAAGTTCCGTTGTGACACGAAAATTATCCCCACAAATATATGGCTAATTTTCGTGTCACAACGGAAACGTTTCATAGAAAATTTAATTGAGTTTGTTAGCGTTGCCAACTTTTTAGTCCTTACCCAAATAACTGCCCTTACCGGGATTTGAACCCAAGGAGATAACAAGAGTAATCAAAACGTTAATAATACGAAAACACAGCCAAGGCAATATGTTTTAGCCCAGTAGAAAAGAGGCCCTGAGGAGTTTTACACTATGTTGCACTATGAGTAGGTACTTGCGTTTTCCCCCATAAAATTGTCTAGAAATATGACTTTTAAATTTTGACCACCATTCAAAATGATCTTGACCAATTTTATAGGTAACTTGCGGTCCGCCAGCGGCTTCGCCCCGCTGCAAATTTCTGACTTTCCCGGTGGATTTTTCAATTATTTTCGCACCTTTTAAACCTTCCCTGGACTATGACAAATTTTTTAAAACCAAAATCAGCCAAATCGACTCAGCCGTTCTCGAGTTTTAGCGAGACAAACGAACAGCAGTTGAGTAACGTTTAAACTGTTGTACAGTGAACCTCTGTTAAGAACGGACATTATATTGTATAGTGATTTAAAAACCAAGTGCTGACGCGTCCATAAAAAGTTTTTCAATTTTGTATGAACGCCAAACATGCATTTGTTCAAAGCCTTATACAATGCAAGATTCGTTTTAAAAAAAATATACATCTACACGTTACGTGTAGGGAAGGTACAATAAAAAAAAACAAGATTTTATTTTACCACTTTGTTGGCGTGACTAATATGTATATTCATGCCAAATTACAGCTATCTAATACTAAGAGTCTCTGAGCTAAGCTGCGGACGGACGGACGGAACGACGGACATGGCGAAACTATAAGGGTTCCTTGTTTGACTACGGAACCCTAAAAAACGGTTGAGAACACAAATAAGTCAGTTTCACAAATCAAGACATAATCATTCTATGCATCAGTTTAAAAAGCAGGAACCTTTAAGTTTGAACTGTTCCAGGCTGCACTGATCTACGTTTCGCGACAGAATTTCAAAGCTAAGTAATAAAAAACAGTTTTTCTGTGTAAGTGGCCCGTCTGGCATGTCAAAGGGAGTGCTCGAGCAAAACCTGCTAAGTCGGGAATTTAAAATTCTGAGTTAGAGATAATGTTGCCGATAGCAGCGCAGTAAAAGGCGGTAAGTGGGGATTTTCAGTTTTTGGTTTATGTTACTTGTGTCTGTTTTATTCGTTTTTTTTAATATGCTGATTAATATTTCTATATTTGACTGTTCTGAAAGTCAGTTTAATATAGGCGGACTAAACTAACTTTTAACTATTTCGTTTTAGTATTACTGGCTAGTGATAAAATTATCCTGCTTTTATAATGTAATCTGATTCAAAAATGAAATTTAAAAAGAGACTACCACTTGTATTACAAGCTACAAGCTTTTATGAAACGGGCCCCAGATTCTATTCTATTCCCCAGGTTGGTCCAGTAATGAGTGACCAGTTTTATTGTTTTTTTTTTTGCCGTAGGCCGACTAAGGCAACAGGAACTAATGCTACTTTTTCAACAGACATCTACATGTTACTAATATTGGATACCAAAGGTGGAGGTGTTCATCCCCTTCCTCCCCTTGTTAGGAATGTTATAGGCATGCAACATTTTTAGGTTGTGAAAATATTCCTAAAACAAGTATAGTTGTCTCTTTCTGAAACATAGTGAAGGGTCGACAGTGAAAGGGACAGCTTTTAAGATAAAGATGGCGTTGTAAGAATGCACAAGTTGTAGATTTTAAAGGGTTTGGTCTTAAAGGTTTCTTTAAATGTTGCATTATTTTTTCTTGAACTCAAGCTTGCCGTTTTGATTTAATGGCTTAAACGCAAATTTACCTTATACTTTATAACTACCGCAACTCACAAGACGTTTTCTAAGTACTATATTATGCACGGAAATGAAAAGCAAAGAAAAATATCAGCTTGCTTAAAAAACTTCACTTCCAGAATTAAATGCGCTAGCTCACTTACGAAAACCTAACATAGACTATGAAATCTACATCCGTTTGTCGGCAAGCCCTATTACCATAGACTCCCAAGATCGGAT
Source organism: Acleris holmiana (assembly GCA_949316455.1). Classification (NCBI taxonomy): domain Eukaryota; kingdom Metazoa; phylum Arthropoda; class Insecta; order Lepidoptera; family Tortricidae; genus Acleris; species Acleris holmiana. The sequence goes on along the minus strand of OX438780.1, from coordinate 12,628,277 downwards.
GTCTGGCGTGTTCGTAGCGTACACCTCATTAGACCCGCTTTGATTCGACGCTGAGCGTTACTGGCGCAGGTGTGGCTAATGCTCCGTCTTTAGCGGGAACGGTGTCGTAATAGTTTTTTGTTTTTATGTATTTGGAATTTAGTTAGTGTGACTGGCCAGTGAGAAAATTATCATGCTTTTATTATGTTATCTGAACTTTGACATTTTAAATTTGGAATTGGTTTAATGGGAAATTAATTCAGGTTGTTTTAGTTATGAGTGGCCAGTTATATTTTTATTTTGTTTTTAAATAAAATATGTTTGTTTAAATGGTTTGGAGTAATGAATGTTCTTACTGTGGGATTTGTAAGTACTTGTGCATAATGATTAATGTAGGTACATTTGTAAAGCAAAATCTTCAACAATATAACGTCACCTGATCAACGTCAAACACTAGTAAGGTTTTATCTTTGAACTGAAAGTCTTAAATTCAAACGAGTTGTAACATGAAAACAGTATGATTATTAACAAAAATATGATCCTGTCTGTCTGTACCACTCAACTCCGTCAAACAGGTTACACATGATATTGTAATTATTTTGAAACAAACGTACAGACTGCGTCACAAAGTCAAAGAACACGTGCGTAAGAGCAGTTCACAAAACATATACCTATTTAGCCAAGAGCTCTCAACTTAAGTTGCAGCTTCAAAGCTTCCTATTCACATTTTTTTAAAGCCCAAGCTTTTATGTCCTACCCACATAATCATTATTACGACTCTACAAACATTTTGTACCGCGCTTTGAATTTTTGAGAGTCATGTCGCTTTGATATTTGCGTTCGTTATTTCAATTTAAATTTCGAATGTGACGTCGAATATGTGTTTTTTAACTGTTTTGTTTTAAATTTGGAGTGAGCTCTTTATTATAGTGACAAGTAATTGCGGCCAGTTTGAAGTTAATGTACTAAGTATCCAAGTGTAATATTGTTTTTATTTTCCGTTACAAAATAAGAATTTAGATTTAAATTTAAGCCGTGTAGCCGTTGCTTTAGGAAACAAGCTACGAGTATTAATTACGTAGTGTTAATACAACAAAAGCAATTTTACGACGGATAACCAAGTTTAGGCTCGGCTACATCCTTCAGTTAAGCATTTGCCTTCACAAATTCCATGCCAGGACTTCCGAAAGGCGTTAATTTGTTAGGAGTTTTGAGGTCTGGGCATTGTTCAGTTTTCAAAGGAGTAATTTCTGGCACATGAGTCAGCCTGATCGGCTACTTGGGTTGTCAGAATGGAAATAAATTACAATCTCTACTGCGTCTGTCTGCCTGTGCATGAGGCCGGCGATTTGTACTATTGATTCGGAAGCGAGTGATACCGACAGCATAATAAACGTAAAGTTCTCTTTTACTAAATATATTATTCATATAACGTTTTAGGGAAAATCTACAAAAGCAGAATTTCCTGCAAATATAAGAAAACAATTCAGCTTTGGTAAATATATTAAGAGAATTACGATAGTGCTGTCAAAGACAAACGCACTTTATATTTTGAACAAATCAATCAAAATTAAATAATTAATAATTAAAGCACCCTTTTTTCAGTTTCCCGTTCAACAATTGAGATAAGTAGTTTAGAGCAAAAAGGAGCTTAGTCATTTAATATACCTAACCAGTGTCAAAGAATTAAAATTGTTTACACATTTTTAACAGCTTAAAAAAAAGGTCTTTAATTCTTTTTTTTTACTTGTCTATATGAAAGGAAATAGTAGGTATTTATAGGTACATATTTAGACAATTCTAGTACGTGTATTTTTTTTCGAATGCAACAGCCAGACTCCCCTGTCTCGATGTTAGTAGGGGTCTCAATGTTTCTTTTTTTTTACTGTTTTATGTAAGTACGAGCGACCCGCCAGCGGCTTCGCCCGCTGCAATTTTTTTTTCTTTCTGTCTCTTAGGGGTATGAAAAATAGATGTTGGCCAATTCTCAGACCTACCCGATATGCACACAAAATTGCACATGAATCGGTCAAGCCGTTTCGGAGGAGTATGGGAACGAACATTGTGACACGAGAATTTTATATATTAGACTAGCGACCCGCCAGCGTCTTCGCCCGCTGAATTTTTTTTTTGTTTTCTCATGTCAGTTAGGGGTATGAAAAATAGATAGTAGCCGATTCTCAGACCTACTGAATATGCATATAAAATTTCATTAAAATCGGTCGAGCCGTTTCGGAGGAGTATAGTAACTAACACTGTGACACGAGAATGTTATATATTAGATTAGATAAACATTATACAAGTGATTTTTTTGTCGCAAATATTTTGAAATATTATTTATAACAGTACTGATGCTGGATTCCGTTCTCTGCTGACACTACAACGCTGTCTGATTTGTCGGCACTATAAATCAATCGTGCACTATTATGATATTAGTGATGTGTAGATCGCCTTTCTACCGGCTACTACTGAACTATACCACATGGCAACCCCATCGTAAGTCAATACACTGTTAACGCACTAAAAGTATTATGTATATAAGACATACAATTGAAAAAACATTGTAATGTTAAGGCGTTTATGCTTTTCTATGTTGAAGAACATGTTATACTAATCTGTAACTAAAATGCGTTAGTCAATATTACCGTCTATGCATTTTACGTATTATTTACAATGGCATTAAGCTCAAAGTTAAATTTTAATGCAGTCCTTATGGTTTTTGCAGCTTTGGAATGTGAAGCTGACCCGATGATCTCAAAGGAATCTGACCCATTCATACTAATTTGGTATCCTTTAGAGTTTAAAAATGATTTGCTTTTTTAGAATGGTATTAGTAAGTATTTAGAGTGCTGATAGTGGTTTGACTGATCAGAAATATCTTTTAGCGTTTCACAATCAAGACTTTAGAGCCTGGTTACTAAAGTTTAATTTATCATCTATCTCCTTTTATAATTTATCTTGATGTAAAACATGTGTTAAATAATTTGTATTATCGAAATGTAAAGCACTCGAACTCATACTAACTCTTTGTGATTCCGCCAAAAAGCAACACCGTGTAAGTGCAAAAAAAAAACTGTCTTTCAACGTAATTTGCAAATTTGCATAATTCTGTCACACGAACAAAGCGTTATTTAATCAAAAATTAAATGTCGTGTCGTTAAAAAAACAAATGCATCCTCTTAATTTAAATAAAATTAAATATATCTCCAATCATCGGGCTGTTTAAAACACTTTGCCGGCAAAAAAATGTCAAAAGCGTACATGAAAAGCTTTTTACTTAAAAAAGGATATCTTAATCCTTATTAAGCTCGAAAGGGTGAAGCTATTGAGACCGGTGTTATTTTGAGAAGGAGATTATTTTATTTTTTTGGCTAATAACACTTCGGTATCATATCGGTCGGTCCGTAAGACTGGAGGCGGTTGGTTCACTTTTTAAGAAGATTATTTGAACGTAAGTACATAAAATCATTTCCTTAAGCTAAGCTTTTAATATGGCTTTTAATATACTTTTTGATCTTTTACATCTTTAAAAAGTAATCTTTTGACAGCGAATATTGGAAATAATGCAAATTAAGCATTAAATATCATTTAAAAAAATCCTGATTAGATGTTTATTTCTTTTTTCTTACTGTACAGTCAAATGAGTAATGAGCCAAAAAATCGTTGCTTTGATTTTACAGAATAAATATCAGAGACATCTCTCCGGTCAAAAGTTTAGTGACATCAATTAGACAGCTTAAAATGTACATTATCCGTCGTTCTCACATTTAGCCGTGTAATGACGGTATGTGAGAGCGCAAAAGTGTCAATGGTTATGTCTTTCTTTGTCAAAAAATGTGTCACTAATATGACAAAAAAATGTCAGAAGTGCCGATTCCCCTCTGGGTTGTTATAATGCGTGTCAACACTTGAACAGTGTTTGAAATAAATAATAGTTTCGGTGAATGCTGCTTGTCGGCACGCTTGACTTGCTGATACACGATTTATTGATTTTTACACGTTTTATGGCATTTCTTTGATGACAGTTACAAATAAGTTTATTTGATGTTTGTTTCTTGCGGACCTTTTAATGCAGGTGCGTACTATTTTACCAAATTCAATATAAAGATGTATATATATGAAAAACGTTTAATATGTAACTTTATTCAAAATTGATTTTATTAAATAATTTGAAATTAATTTTCCACATTAGAAAATGTTTTGCATCCTTACATATTTATTCCTCCAATCTCACCTTTACGAAATTTACCTGATCACAATTACCTACCATAAAAAATTGCACTATTTTTTTCTCTCTATCTATTTAATTTTACTGCTCACAAAAAATCCTTTTGTCAAACGCAGCAAACGTCGTGCCTTTGTATGCCAAGTATCGCTTACCGCAAAAATTATTTGCTCCCAACAATGTTCTCGAGATCTCTATTTAACAAAATTACGAATTTTGGACATACCCGCGTTTACAATGGCGGCGTGGGATCAAAGATGAGCAGTGAATGGACATGTTCGATTGACGTTTTTCATTTGTTTGCCTTTGAGCATTTTTTCATCAACTAATTTGATATAGGTAGTTGCGCTTAAAATTGGCAGAATTGTGCAAAAAAAAATGCAATTTACATTAAACCACATTAAACATCGATTTTATAACGTAAAATGGCTAAATTAGTGTAAGACGTAAGTTTCCTAATTCAAATAATAAAAATGTCTCGAATAATTTGAAGTAGTTCCGTTTATTTTTTTAAATTTGTAATATTCTATTTGGTGATATTACAATCTATATACCTATTTTACATTATTATTTTATATGTCTGTTAGTTTCCTATTCTAAAGTATTGTATGGTATTTTTTCATTATTATCTATTTACTTACTATTTAACAATAGATAGCAATAAAATTTGCCCAAAAAAAAACAATAAAATGCAGGTTCATAAGGTTTTTTCACAAAAAAAACGTTATTTGTGGAAAATTCTGTAGGTTGGTGATTATTGTGTATATTTCTAGGTTTATTATAAAATTATTATCTATAACACTAAATAATATTAAATGTATTCAATATATTATAATAAATACTTCAATGATGTTGGTCCATATCCCCTATTTTAATCCCATCCCCAACACAGTGAAAGATACCATTTATTTTATCGAACTTTTAAAATAAACTATCAAATTACAAATAACACAATAGCGGCAAATGTTTACTATTACGAATTATCTTCAACAATAAGTATTTAATTTCTGTTTGGGATGCCGCAAAGTTTTTGGGTCAACCCAAAATATCGAATTACATGGGGATAGTTTTTTTACTGGTACAGGTAGATTTCATCTAAAATTATACCTATTATAAAGAGAAGAATAAGTTAAGTTATTTACATAGTGTTTTCTTGTGAAGTATTTGTATAATTGTAACTTTCATAAAAAACTGTTTTTAATTGTGCAATATTTATTCAATGTTTAATGTTCAGATTTTGTCATTAACATATTTTAGCATTTTTGTTGTTTAATTTAAACTATAAAATTTTAATGGTACGAGTAGTGCTTGATTTTATTTGCTTAATATATCTGACCACGGGAAATTGTTATTTAATTGTGATTTGTTTATGAACTTTGCCTAGTTGAGGAAAACCGATTTTAAACACTCAACTAAAATCATTTATTTTTCATTACCCGGTAAAAAAATGCATAATCCAGATTGACAGACCATTTCAACCGTGCAACCACTAGCCATGTCATTCTATGTTAAACTCGACTCTTGGCTACGTAGACTTAAGTTAAGACCTATCCTAAGTCTTAAAAACAAGCACCTACCTAATGCAGCAACAACACTATTAGTCCATCACTTAAGCACAAACATCACAGTCCAACCAGGTTGTACCAACCGGTTTCTTAAATTTGGTTTCCGAACGCAACCAATGGTCAGTGTAGCGCGTAAGCCTAATCACCGAATGCCCTAAAGTATTGGGTGAGAAACGTTCGGAAGCTGCCAACCGTTCACGATGTCACGGCTGGGTTGCGACTGGCCCAGCCATCTGATTCCAACTCAGCCGTGTGAGCATCAGGGGGCGGGGCCTAGGGGCCGGATCGTAGGGTGGGTGACGCACACAACCGCAAAACCCACACAGAGACACTTGCACACTAGCTAAGCTTCGCGCCAGTCGTTTAAAGCACGTTGTATGAGACCGTCTTGAGAATTTGACAATGCTGCCAATTGTACTGTTTATGATTTTTGAACTTAGAATTGAAGTTGTAAATGTTTCTAGTGTCATTTGTTATTTAAACACAAGATACCTACGTTTTTGCGATTCCGTTAACTAATTCGAATTTTAAATTGGAAAGTGTTCTAACTTTTTAAATTTAGAATGTGACGGACGTTGAGTTGGCAGTTTCAGTGCATGCTTTCCGCTGAAGCGAGTTGTCGTAAACTGTTTACTGCCTGGTTATGTCCGGTTTAGTGTAACGCAGTAAAAGGTTTGGTTAACAGGAACTTTGGCTGTCTGATGTCATTTAAGTAATAGGGTTCGGCATCCAATCAAATCACGTGTTTAAATACTGGATCAATGCCTTACTTAATCTTAAAAAAAAAGACAGGCAAGTTTAAGCGTAAAAATATCGTAAATGAAATTTTTAGTCTCGTAACGAAGTAACTCCAAAAGATTTTTGTTTAAAAATTTGTTTTTTTTGCCATACATTAAATAAGAGTTACTTGGTTTTGCTAAGACAGACCTCATCTAGGATTATGGATCCCATATCTTTTATGAGGGTTAAGACTGTTAGGCCAGTTCTTTCCGCTAATGAAGCTGAGTGGCGTAAAGGATAAGCTAAGAGCTTTAATTGAACGGAATAAGTTACGGCTCGGTTTAAACAGTTTATATGACGCTTTTAAAGTTGGCAGTTTTTTGCATTAAATCTGGTTGTTTTTAAGGACGATTTCATTTGATCTCTTTTCATTTAGATGTATTTTATAGGTGGACGTGTAACCTAGTTAAATACACTATTACGTATGTAGGTAGCTTAAATAAAGCATATTAAAGAACGAATAGTTTACAACACTTTCACTTTTTTATAGTTCAAAAAGGATTAGTTAGCAAAAACTGTAAAGTAAATTGTTTGAGAAAGGGAGTTATTTAAATATTAACTTGCATCGTGCAAAAAGTAGAGGAGACACATAGAGGAGAGCACAAATGGATATCTCAAATTGACTCTTAAGAAAACGTGACAGCAGCTCTGCCCTGCTAAGCTAAATAACAGCAACTACAATAAAACTTCAGTTGCAATCACAACCTTATTACTTAGAAGAGAGGATTGAATTTACTTTGGCAATTGGATTTGACATACTGTTTTTTTGCCTGGGAGGGCAGAGCTGCCATCCCCTCCTCTGCGTTACCCCTTAAAACAAATCATTATCCCTGATCATCATTAACTACAAACTACACATTGCACACAATTAATCAACAAAACTAACACAAATCAAAAACCCTCGCTTCAGTTGGGAACCAACACGGGAACAATGGCCACGCGGCCGCGTCACGCGGATTGGCCCCAAATGGCCTTAATTCACGATGGCCCTATTTCACGGCCCTAACAGACGATAGCGTCATTTCACGCTTAACTATTGTGAGATTTCGCGACGCCGTTACACGGTTTTCGATACGGCTGGTTGCGATTGAGACGTCATTTCTTTTATGGTGGTGTTTTCGTTGGTGGTGCAATGGGAGGACGTCTATGCTTTTTTTTATCGTCACCAGATTAAAACGTATTAAGGCAAACGCACAATAACTCTTCCTGCAGTTTTTATTGAGAGCTATACTCAAGGCCTCTAATGCGAGTTGTAGACTTACAAGCCTAAACTGACAAATTCTTATTATGTACTGGTTTATAACCACGACACGGTGGCCTAGTTGGGAGTGACCCTGCCTCCGAAGCCAGCGGTCCTGGGTTCAAATTCCCTGTAAGGGCAAATATTTGTGTGATGAGCGCGAATATTTATTCTTGAGTCTTGAATGTTTTCTATGTATTTCTCTATATTAGTATGTTTATCGTTGTCTAGTACCCATAGTACAAGCCTAAAGCTTAGTTTGGGACTAGGTCAATTTGTGTGAGAGTCTCCTGGTATTATTTTAGTAACCGAACCGTTACTTTGTTTAGAAATCAATAAGGTCAAACGGCTTTCAAACAAAAAGCTGATAAAATCGTTGGCCCTACACAAAGCGCTAATTTGAAAGTTCAAAATAAGTCAAGCTCGAAAATAGCACAATACCACTAAAAAATAAATAGTACTTTATAAAAGTGTTTGTCTAAGAACAATGAATACGTTGCCGCAGCGGGGCATCGGATATAAAAAATCTTATTATTTTTTCTTCGTTGAATAGTCGGTCTTAATTTACGCATCGGTGGACTTATATTGTAGCAAGGGATTGTTCTTAAGATGTTTTGTTACGTTGTTTGTAGGTTTGAGCTTTAAAAATACGTTGTTTGTGATAAGTGAAATTGTTGGGATTTATGGTTAAAGTAAGATTTAGAACACTCTTGATGTGGACTGGTCATATCAGCAATTTATTACTAATCGTCAAAACAATAGCTATATGAATTACTAACATGTGACTTCATAAGTCTCTTTTTTTTAAATACTACGTTTTATGGTTTTCAATCATTTTAAATCATGAAAAACAAATTAAGTCAAATTTGTTTTGGCTCGTGGAAGGCACGCTAGCCACTCAGGCCACCTAATGGTAAGTGGGATCGAGGCCCATAGACATTTGAATTCTCGAGACATACATTTCAAGACTGCAATCCTAAGACTTTAAATGTGTTTTGTTTGTCGTCACACCGGAGAACAACAATGCGAACACTGCTGTTTGGCGGGGTTAATGGATAAGATGGTGGTAGCGATCCGAAAATGTATCGCCAACTCTGAGGACTTAGATGGAATGCCTCTATGCTGGTAATTTCACCGGTTGTCTTATCCCCACACCGGAACACAACAATGCGAACACTGTTGCTTGGCGGGTCCGGATGGACCCTGCACAGGGTCCTACCACTACTGAACTTGACTTTTGTAGTACTGCCCACACATCCCTTTTACGTGTACATGTCTCACACTATGGTTTGACAATAAGACGGTTTAGTTTCTTGAATTGAGACGTCAAGACAAGAAAATCTTTTATCGCTTACTAGGTTTTACGACTCAACTCCTAATCACTACAGTAATTCCAATTAACCTTTAGCTAAATGATTTCACTGTTATCAATAGATCATAAATTAGCAGATAAACAGTATCATCCAACCCATGCAGCGTGTATGGCTTGTATGGGTCCGTATGCAGCTGCATCGCCTTACACGCATCGCCGCACGCTGCGTGCTTTGTGCATGCCGATAGAACTGTGTGCTCTAAGTTATGAGATTTTGACGACTTGTCAAAAATGAAAAGAAAATTATGATCATCCTGTGCTAGAAGATTTAGACATGTATGTTATGAGTTAGTGTGTATTTGTTTGGTTACAGGATTCGGTCAGTACGGGACCAAAATAACTCAAACAGTAAATAATTAATGCCAATTAAGTAATGAAATTCTTATTGAATTTTTAGAGCATTGGTGATGATAGTTAAAGGTAACTTAGTATGTAACTGTGAAAAAATTGTTAAGGGTTCTTCTTCAACAATTTTATCGATGGTCTTCATTTATTAAGAAACATTAGTATTTAAACCATACCATATTGTAAATAAATAAATAAATAAATATCAGGGGACCATCTCACACAAATTGACCTAGTCCCAAACTAAGCTCTAGGCTTGTACTATGGGTACTAGGCAACGATAAACATACTTATATAGAGAAATAAATACTTAAATACATAGAAAACATCCAAGACTCAGGAACAAATATTCGCGCAAATCAAACAAATATCTTACCGGGATTTGAACCCAGAACCGCTGGCTTCGGAGGCAGGGTCACTCCCAACTAGGCCACCGTGTCGTCCAACAAGTAATATACTTAATAGTTTCTTAATAACGTAAGGGCTAATTCAAACTACATCTGGGTTGCACCATTATTTATCTTGCGGTTATTGTTCATGAGTGATTATGGTTTTATTTAATTGTGATGCATCTGCCTCATGTTCGGGCGCTATTTTATGGCAAACTATGTGCAGTGTAATTATTAGAAGTTCTACTTTCGGGTTTGGGGAACCTTAACTAGAGCTGCATTCGCATGAGAACATAAAAAGAAACACAAGATTGAAGAACATGAGAAAAGAAGAGAGAGAGCGTAAAAAAGTACAAATGTTTATCCAAATGTATCCTTATAATTGTATTATAGTCTGATATTGCTTTTCGTGTAATATAGGTACACGGTTTTCGATTCAGTTTGATGTTCAGTTATTAAATTTCGTAGTAAGCAAAGTTGTTCAAAACTAACTTAGTTTTGAACAACTTTGGTTACATTTTGGATAAATATCTACGTAAATAATTGTACCCGATCACTATTTTTAATTATCACCATAATAATGCAACCGCTATTGCCTATGAATTAGCCCACAAATTCGCATTAAAAAAGGATGTGCGTTTTGCCGATAGGTTACAGATTAGAGGCAATGAGCGTCTTCCGCAAACCGCGGATCGCGCGGTTTTGTCGCCGAAAAAACCGACCGTCGCCGAAAAAACCGAAAGCAACACAGTGAAGGATTACGAGTGATTGTAGCTTTTTAATTCGTTTTTAGTTCTGCTGATGGAATGGCATCTAGGTATTTAAGGAGATGCAAAATAACTGAATTGTACCTACTAAACTTAATTAAAATTTGAGGAGTATTTAATTTACAAAACTTAACACAGCAATTAAAGGTGCCTAGTACAGTCGAACTCTGAAGTAGTTGCACATGTTAGTACCTTGTCGCAATAACCAATAACTGCGACAAAGTAAAAAAATGTTCAGGTACTAACCTTACCTACATTGTTTAAGCTGCGTTACAAGAAACAGGGCCCTTACAGCGGCAGGCACTTACGCCGTTCTTACAAACTGTTACCTTAATATTCGTATAGTTACAATAATTAGATAGCGTTACCGCCAGCCGCCTTAATGCCGCCTTTTTGATTTGGACGGCCACAAATAGTCGAAGGTACTAAAAGTCAGTGGTAGGACCTCGTGGTGGGTTCGTCCGGATCGCTACCACCAACTTATCCATTAACCACCCGCCAAGCAACAGTGGTCGCATTGTTGTGTTCCGGTGTGGGGATAAGACAACCGGTGAAATTACTAGCATAGAGTGATCTTAGGATTATAGTCTTGGGAATTCAAATGGTTATGGGTCTTAGATTTCAATTACCATCAGGTGGCCTGAGTACTTAGTGTACCTTCTCTTTGTCATGAAATAAAAATATTTAATAATAATATTTCTACATCGTTACAAGATACTAAAACTCCCCTTCTGGTGATATGCACAAAAACAACAGAACGGATGCTTTAAAATATTTTAATTGTATGTACCCTTGTTAATAAACGCATAAGTAAAGAACTGAATATGTAATAGTATTCATAATTACAGAGGGGAACACTAGTACCTATGTTTTATGACCATGCATAATTAGGTACGTATTCGTATACATAATAATATAAGATGTTGTAGAATTAGATTAACTTTTGATCGAGATTAAATGTAAAGAAAACTTTGGCATTACGTACCTTTTATTCTGTGAGCCACAGGGGCACTTTTACACGTAAAAAATCTACCAGACTAATGCTGAGAAAAACACGATAAGAAACTGAAAAATTAGTCATTTTTTTTAAACTATTACGTAATCTAAAACAAGTAGGTATAAATATTTTCAAGTTAAAAGTTTAGTAGCCATGTCACAACCAACAAGTACCAAGTTTAGTAGCCATGTCACAACCAACAAGTACCAACCTAAAGGGAGGAATTTACTTCCTTCATCAGCCCACATTTCACAAAGCTCAAACAAACAGTGAAACGCGATTCAGTGTGCATTGCGTAGCTTGTATGAAGCCAGCCCTGTGATGTAGCAGCTCGTAGACTTTTCAATGTACCAACGCCAAACTTGTCCTGTCACAGATTGTGAAATAGGGGCTGGTTTCCCAGAGATGGAAACTTGAGCATTTGTTAAACCCATAGCCTTAATTTTATAACAAGTAAATAAATTCTTCAATTTAATTTAGTAAGATTCATACATTTTGTCAGTAAACAAAATGCTGTTGCAAAAGATAAAACAAAATCAACACACTGGCACGCGAAACGCGGAAAGAAATATTCGAACAAAGAACGCTTTCCGAATATCTGGCAAAGTTGAAAAGGCATTCCATTTTCGAATGTGACGCACCTCGGCAGCCAGTGCGTTTCCCGAGCTTTCCCCTACCCGCACACTAACGCAAGTTTTATCTATGCCCTGTAAAAGCGCGCATCAATGATAAAATGGAACGATTTAAAAAATAAAACAGTATGTAGTTCAATCTTATTTTGGATTAAGAAAACAAACTTGTAAATATTATATTTTCTGTTTTAATAAATCATCATACTCGGTACTTATAATTTAATCCCTAAGAGCAATAACTCGCATACAATATTCACATAATTTCAACTTAATCCACTCCTTACCTATCGCGAAAAAAAACAAAATACATAAATAACTGAACAGTAACCGATACTAAAACAACACAGATGCATCATATTCCCCCATAGCATGTAAACACACGGACACTCTCCGTCCTTGTCGGGCGCGTGGTTTTCCCGCATGGCTGTGTCTTTGTCTCTGTCTGGGCGTGTTCTGACTTCTCATTGGTGGAGGGGAGAATGGCGTTTATCGGAATCCGACGGCAACCTCCCGACGGCATTTTCCCGACGCTCCGTGTTCCAAATTCGAAAATGTGCTCGGAACGATTGTTCGTTTTATGAAAAATGTATTTTTGACAAATTGACAGTTCATTTTTAATCGGTTCAGTTCGTATGAGTGGTGGTCGTTCGCGGTTTAAACGTACTGTGTTTTTTTTGTGTACCTACAGGTGTCATTATTTGCAATAATAAGGTGTGTTATAATATTATTGTCATTGATATAACGTCCACACTACGCGGGTGCAAAGTTTTAAAAGGTTTATAAATGTTCAGTTTCTAAATGCAGTCAATTGTTTAAATAAAAGAGATAATTCCGTAACTTGAAATTAGAACTCTACCTATATTTACCCTATAGATAAGAGAATGTTGTGTTGACACTTCGGTGGTTTAACAAACCGTCTTAGATTTATCTGTAAGATTTTGTCTGTATTTTGAGGTATGCGTTAAAATTACGTTACTTGGACTAGGTAGCTACTTTAGATAGTTTTGCTTTCATCCTATAATAACTAAACGAAAGTATGCTTACACTATTTTATTAGTTGCAGCGTATGCTATTTTATAAGTGGAAATTTGTTAATGTAACTTTTTGTTTGTATTTTTCCAAACTTAGCGAAAATTAGAAACTTTATTTCTTCCTTTGATTTAGGAAGATGAGTTTGACTTAAGCAGCATTTTGCCATTTTGGACTGTACGTTGATAATTTAGTTCGAATTCCTATTCTTGTAAATAAATCTGGGCATGCCTTGCTCAAGGTTCTACCAACACTGTCTAATACATTTTGACACATTTCTACAGTTGATAGCTTTCGCAATATGATATGTAGATACATTACTGGGACCTTATTCTACTTTGACTCGACACGTATTGCTACCGTATCATTTTTTATTATTACCTGTTATAATATGTTAAAAATGTTAATATTTAGTTACACCTACAGCGCTCATCGCTTTATTTTCTTTAAAAAGCTCTCTTATAAAAATCGCAAAATGTCGCTCCAACAACTTTCCTTACTAAACAGTTTGCCATACATTACTCTTAATGACTGTACTTAACTTAATTCTATAAGAAGGTACTTCTAGTACCTACCTACATGATACCCCTATGCTTGTCGCGCTAAGGGTGAGCGCACACGACACGCGGCCAATTACAGCGTTACACGACTCGTTGCGTACGCGCACCCGATCGTGACCGGCCTTATTTTAAACAGGTATTGTCGTAATTGTTAGAAATTAAATACTTGAGTGTACTTGTTCTTAGCACACAGCTTCTTTGTATATTAATAACTGTACGTATAATTATTAAAGGATTTTTTGTATTTTTATTAAAAAAAGGTAATTTACGTTTGTAGTTCAAAAAGTAGGTATAATAGTTAAAAGTTAGTTCTTTGTATGTTTTTAAGTGGTCGCAATTTAAATATAACAAACCTTATTTCAAGGGCTCGTTTTTATTGTATGTGTTAAACAATAAACATGTAAGAAAACTAAACTTACTTCTGCCAATTCATTTTATTTGAATCTGCCTCTGCTTTCAGAATTGGAATGATGTCCAATGGACGCATAAATAAAGGTACCTACTTCTGTACTATCAGAAAATCTGTTTTTTTTTATTTACCTACGCAGAACCTTCGTTTTCAACTAGGAAATAAAAAACAGGATAGAGATTTGATTACTTAGCTTTTTTCAACCAATCTATAATGTAACAGCCCCTCTGGAACTGATGCCTCTCCGCTGCCATATATATGTGGCTATTTTGGGAGGCCCATTCCATTGAATTGGCAAGTCACTGTCTGCTATTTCAACCAAACTAATTAGCATTGGCCAGGCAGACGCCATAGTTTCATCTAGAGCCTAGTTCACCAATCCGTATAATTTCATTCATAAACATTATTAATGTTCCAATCCTTCCTAAATAGTCTTACACTAACCGGTGGTTGTCCGTGGGAGCATACTTCTATGGTGTGAACTTAGGGACAATCGCCGGTTGGTGTCCCATCACTTTACTAAATTAAAGTTGTCTAAAGGGCCTCTACGTGTTTGCTCCATATACAGTCACGAATATTCATTTAGGACCCATCTTAGGTCCAAAGTTAATCTGACATTCTACAGCAATAAGGTTGAGTTTGTTGTAAGTTACAAATGACGTTGCATCTCTAATGACACTGACGACGTCAAGCTAGATTTTTTTGAAATGTTTACTAAATTATTTGCGACTGTACGCCTTCCAAAGTTCCGGGACGCCCATAGTCCTGTGTTTGGTAAAGACAGTAAGTATATTATTCGGAATGAACTAGCAAGGCAAAGGATGATGCAAAGGATAACAGTGTAATTTGTAAACCTTGACTGATTTATCCAGCCGTCGTTGCTTAGCAGTTAAAGCGAAGCATTCTATACTCTATTGATAAGGGATAACAACATTAAATTTAACATGCTTATAATATTTCTATGCAGTTAGCCGCCTTCTTTGGTATAAGGGCAAATTGGTAGATTTCGTGCGCGACTCCTTCCGCGTCCTTTATCGCTATTCCCTCGGGAACTGTCCAATGTTTCGAGATAAAAAATAGCATATATCCTATTCCAGTTTATAATCTATGTGTGTACCTAATTTTATACAGATCTATTCAGCCGTTAAGGCGTGATTGAGTAACAAACATCCATCCATCCAAATTTCACATTTAGGTATAATTAGAAGGTTAAGATGAGACTAAGATTAACCAGTCAAGCAGTTAGGATTTAACCAAACGTCGTTGCTTGGCTAAACTGCCACAATAGGTACTAAAGAAGGCGGCTAAGTGCAATGTACTCGTCGAAGCATTCTGTACTCTATAAGTAAACACATTAGATTTAAAATGCTTGTACCATTGTTATGCAGTTAGCCGCCTAAGTGCACAACGTGGCGACATAGACGTGCATTCTCTGTAGGACGGTGAGGCCTTTTATTCTGTCACCTCTTTAAAAACAAATATTGTTTAAGAATTAAAACTGTATGCTGTGTTTGTTAAAATTATTGGTATAAGTGTTAGGTGGGCGATTTCCAAAAAAAGTGTACATCGTTAAGGACAAAATTAAGAAAATTTCACTTTTTCCATTTCGTCACGAAAATTAGCCATACATTTCGATACGTTAATTTTCGTGACGAAATGGAAAAAGTTGCTTTTTTAATTTTGTCTTTAACGATGTACACTTTTTTTGGAAAACGCCCAGTTATTACTTATTAGATTTAATACCTTAGTTAGTATACGCAAATTTTGTACTGTTAAAAGGAGTTTTTAATAATAAGTTGTGTTTGTGTGTTTAAGTCGCAGCATGTTGTTGAGCTGATCTCCCTTTTGGTGCTGATTAGTAGTTTTTATCAACTTAAACCGATGTATTTAATACTGTATTAGCACTAAGCAAAAGTTCATTTTTCTTCATCTCCTTCTTTGGTTTCACGGCAGTACACTGGGCTCTCTATCCCTTTTCCGATCCGACTCAAATAGAGAGTAAAAGGAATGGGGCATCCGAATTTTCGAGCTTCATAGAATACGTCCTGAGGTGCGAATATTATATCATGTCGCAGATCATGCTTTATAGAAGTTGGTACTGGGTATTAGGTTTAGTTATATTACCATCTTATCTAAAATACAACCTCAGGTGGTTTTTTTGGTGATATTGAACACTTTAGTGTTATACACCATAGCAATATCATAGTCACATCATTAAAAACGTAACAGTGTATTGACAAAGACATCTGGTTGTAGCTAATATAGTATTCAATACCAGAGGGATCCCATTGAATCACCAACACTCATTTCAATCAATGCATTTCTGCTGAAACCTTATTATTTTTAAGAATTTTAAATTACGAGTATATTAAGCATAGGTGCCTTCTTAACTAGGCAGCTTTATGCGACACTGAACTCGACTCACCTGCCTGCTGCCTAATTGAGAAGGCTCGCGCTAAAATGTTGTACACTCCGACGGGCCTTCTTAAACTTACCGGGTAAAACTTCACGTTTGAGATCGACGCAGCGCTGTGTTGGGAGAATCACTCCCCTGTACGTGGAAATGAATATTCGGCGAAGTAAACCATTCTATGAAATGAGTGTCGGTGATTTAAGAGTAAACCAATACCACATAACAACGTCATACTGTCATAGTTAGAAAAAAAGAATGAAAGATGGAGACAATTATAACAGGGGTGAATAAGGACTTGAAAAATAATCAAACGCCAAATTGTGTCAAACGGAGAGCATTACAATAAAAAAAACACTTTATTGTACCAATCAAGAACAATACAAAGAAAAAGCATAATTATAAAGAATACAGGTAAACAATAGGCGGATTAGCAATCTCTTCCAGACATTCTTAGAAGAAATATGATCAAATTAAAAGACTTATCGCGAACAATAACAAGAAACTAAGTTAGTTATTCAACGTGATCACTATAACTACTTCAAATAAATAAATAAATATATAATAAACCGCCTAATTAAAAAAAATTTAGTCGTCCCTATAGGTTAGGTTTGAATTCTAGTTTGACCCGTTATTTAAAAGATGAACACGAAGTATCTATTACACAATATTATAATAGACCCTTTACCTAATATCTTAATAACGAGCTTGCAAACAAAACCCCCGCTATTCCGTTTTCCAGTAAAATTTCTAAGCGCATTACCTCCGAACATTTATAATCGGCTAAGTATCGAATTGTTCCATCCATTGTTTGGAGGCTTTAAACCTCTGGCACCCCAGAGAATTGGTTTCCAGAGTTTAAGCCTACCGCCGTTAGAAAAACCTGTTAAAAACGCTACCCTATTCGTACAGAACAGAGTCGAATTTGCGCAGTTTGCTCGGAATCATTCCTGAAAAGTGAAAGCGCCTACGTAAAGGTATTTAGGTTTAAACTCGTATTGAAAGAGGTGAAAGTTTTGGGGTTGGGGAGGCATTGGAGTCTATGCTTTGTTAGGGTTGTTTCAGGGTACGTTTTCTGCTGCACTGAGGGGTGGTTGAAGATTGTCCCGTAACGAGTGCTCTCACAGTGTAATTGTGTCGGGATCGACCGGGGAACGCCGTGCATGCGATTTTGACTCTTAAATTATGAAAATATTTTTCTACTCGCCAAGTTAGGTGTTCCAGTTCGCTTTATTTTAACCAAGACATTCAAAATAAATAAATATCATGGGACAATCTCACACAAATTGACTTAGTCCCAAACTAAGCTCTAGGCTTGTACTATGGGTACTAGACAACGATAAACATACTTATATAGAGAAATACATAGGCACTTAAATACATAGAAAACATCCAAGACTCAGGAACAAATATTCGCGCTCATCACACAAACATCTGCCCTTACCAGGATTTGAACCCAGGACCGTTGGCTTCGGAGGCAGGGTCACTACCAACTAGGCCAACCCAGCGTGTTCGAAAATATATTATACCCTTTACTTGATGTAAGTCAAATATAACAGCAAGATTTTTCTCGCCACTCCATCCGCAAAGAACTGTTTACCGATATTCCCTCAGGAACTGCCCAAATTTCCGGGATAAAAGATGTCCTTTGTCCGTCTTTGGGCTTATGTAAAATATCCCCGTACCAAATCAAACAACACATGTTCACATTTATAAGAAAGTATTTATTCCGAAAACAAATAAAATACATTAAATGTAAACTAGTAATCCAACCAACCAACCAACTTCAAACTTATAATTATACAATAAAATTCAAAATTACCAAAACAAATTGAATCTGACGAAGTTGATATGAATGTGGCTTGAATTAAATCACGTGAAAAAATCTCTAAACTATTGACTTATTTATGTAGACGATGTAACTAAAAGGCGATTGTGATGTGTCATTTAATTTTTTTCTGTGCTTGTTGTTTGGTGGAACTACATAGTGTATGTTTTTATTATTGATTAGCCTAAGATAATGACTTATCTTCAATCGTATACGTTCATTAGGTACTATTTCTTAAATATAGTTTGAGATAGTCCCAATCCCAAGTTTACTTCTGAACGGTTCTTTTTTTTTAGTTTATTGCTATAAGTAAAACTTCCCTTAGCCACTGGTATAATTGATAATGTTATTTTAAATTATATTTTCTTGGCATAAGCGTAACTTATTTATCAAACATTTCTAATCTACTAAAACTTCCATTTCAGAACCACTAGCGCCATCTGTGCTCATTTTCATTGAAAATTTCGCAGTGCTATGGAAACAAAATGAAAATGAGGGTGAGGAAACCCTCTGTTTGGGAGGGCGCAAGCGTTTCGCTACCACTCGCAAGATGGCACTGTTCTCAATCTAATTACGACCCGTACTTACCACTTCTATTCTAAAAGATATTTTGTGGTATTATTTGCCATCAGAATTGACAGTGAATTGAAAGTTATTATTTGAAATGTTCCTCGCTAAATTAACCCAATAAGCTATTTATTATAATGTTGTTGAACCAGCCAAAATATTCTTACGTTTTAAGCAATAATGATATAAAGTTGTCAAAGGTTTGTTCATAATATGCACTGGTATTAATTACGTCCTACCAGCTTATTACTCGCGACTCTACGCTACGTGGTTTCTCGTTTTTCCCTCAGGAACTATCCAGTTTTCCGGGATAAAATGTTTTTAATGTGTCAATCCAGAACAAGGACTATCTAAATGGCATCTGCCAAATGACATCTAACTAGATAGGTTTATTATTATGAATAGTAGGATGGAATAGAATGATCTAGACTGTTAGTGTACAGTTCATGGAATAAACCACAGACCTTTTTTTATAGCAAGGTAAAGGCAATCGAGCATGCAGTCCCTTTTTTACAATCCTGACAATTAGAGGTAACTGGTGATAATTCAGTATACATTAATGGAAACAAAACTCACATTAGTGGTATTCATATAAGCTGCGCCATGTACATTGAAATGTCACCTGTCACCTCTCATTGTCAGGATGGTGAAATAGAAGACTGATGGTATATGAAATCTACAGGCATTCTCAAGACTACAACCTTAAGACTGCATGTTTAGCGGCCGTATTAATAAACTGATCTCGACTATAATGCTCGTCTCAAGATGCGTCAAGTATGACAGTTTTCTATGGCTTGATGTATTCGACGTATCTTGTGACGTATCTTATATATCTCTGCCAAGATGACTTTATTAACACGGCTCACACACAAGAAACTGATTTCGATTAAAAACGCTCGTCTCAAGATGCGTCAAGAATGACAGTTTTCTATGGCTTGACGTATACTTCGACGTATATTGTGTATCTCAGCCAAGAGCAGTTTATTTATCACGGCACACACACACACAATAAACTGATCTCGATTATAAACGCTCGTCTCAAGATGCGTCAAGAATGACAGTTTTCTATGGCTTGACGTATACTTCGACGTATATTGTGTATCTCAGCCAAGAGCAGTTTATTTATCACGGCACACACACACAATAAACTGATCTCGATTCGTCTCAAGATGCGTCAAGAATGACACTTTTCTATGGCTTGACGTATACTTCGACGTATATTGTGTATCTCAGCCAAGAGCAGTTTATTTATCACGGCACACACACACAATAAACTGATCTCGATTCGTCTCAAGATGCGTCAAGAATGACAGTTTTCTATGGCTTGACGTATACTTCGACGTATATTGTGTATCTCAGCCAAGAGCAGTTTATTTATCACGGCACACACACACACACAATAAACTGATCTCGATTATAAACGCTCGTCTCAAGATGCGTCAAGAATGACAGTTTTCTATGGCTTGACATATACTTCGACGTATATTGTGTATCTCAGCCAAGAGCAGTTTATTTATCACGGCACACACACACAATAAACTGATCTCGATTCGTCTCAAGATGCGTCAAGAATGACAGTTTTCTATGGCTTGACGTATACTTCGACGTATATTGTGTATCTCAGCCAAGAGCAGTTTATTTATCACGGCACACACACACAATAAACTGATCTCGATTCGTCTCAAGATGCGTCAAGAATGACAGTTTTCTATGGCTTGACGTATACTTCGACGTATATTGTGTATCTCAGCCAAGAGCAGTTTATTTATCACGGCACACACACACACACAATAAACTGATCTCGATTATAAACGCTCGTCTGAAGATGCGTCAAGAATGACAGTTGTCTATAGTTTCACGTATACTTCGACGTATATTGTGTATATCAGCCAAGATAAATTTATTAACACGGCTCACACACAATAAACTGATCTCGACTATATTGCTCGTCTCAAGATGCATCAAGAATGATAGGTTTCTATGGCTTGACGTATACTTCGACATATCTTCTGACGGGCATCTCAGCCAAGAGGAGTTTATAAATACGGTCCTAAGACTGCAAATTGCCAATTTCCTGAGGTCTAAGGCGAATGCCTCTATGCTAGTAATTTCACCAGTTGTCTTATCCCACTGGAACACAGCTGTTAGCGGTAGGTTAATAAAGATGCTGGTGGGTGGAGATGATAGAGATTACCGTGTTTTAGGTGGCTAAAAATACGATGCAGTGTTTACCTCTCCTGGTTCTCATGCCCGAAAATAGCGGTCATGCGCACAAAGCCTATTGAAGCGCCGCGGTGCGCATGCGTCGGTAGCTTCTTTGCGCCTGCGCTCAAAGGAATTGATAATCTTGCCTTTTTTACAATGTTTGTACACACTTTGTTGAATTTATAGATGAAAAAATCGGCCAAGAGCGGGTTGGGCCACGGTTCCATTTATATCTTGGTCGACTGTCTTGTAAAGCGTACTAAGCTTCGATAGTTTTCCTTTTTACTTCGTTATACATACTACTACCATGTTTTTTTCACGGGTGTTTATCATTTCATCGAAACACCTTTCATCGAATTTAATTTCATCGAACGCTATTTTCTGTTGAAACCATTACGTTTTCAGGGTATCTTAAACATCTAACGTAACCTAACCTACGTAATGAATATTTAAGATACCCTGAAAACATTATGGTTTCAGCATAAAATAGCGTTTGATGAATTGAAGTTCGATGAAATAATACATTCGTGAAGTGAATTTCGATGAAGTGACTGATGAGTTACCTTTTTTCACATATACAAAGACAACGGTTTAGCTAGTAAGTTTTTTAATCGAAAAATGACACGCCACGCAGTGAAATAGACGAAAATAGTATTTGTTTTTTGTTTTTACGATTCTACAATAAAATGTACTCGGCCAAACTCTACAAACCCTAACTTCACAAATTCTGAATTTTAATCAAAATATGTAGCTTGGCCCTTTCGGTACCATCACATGGGCGTAAGGTGAAAAAATATTCATTACTATTCTGTTATACAATAGTTCCTGCAGAAACGAAACGGCCAAGCCACATATTTTGACTAAGGTGTAGTGTGAAGTTAGAGCTTGTAGAGTTGAAACCTTGGCTCTGCATGAGGTCTGATAACTTTTTGACAGAGCGAACTTGGCAACATTTTACATGAAAATGTTTTTGGTGGGATTTCATTTTCCGCTATAGCCACCAAACTTAACTCCATTGCAATGCAGTATCTTAGTTGTAAGTATGGATAAATGGGTCATACACAGATTTAGGTTACCGTCTTTCCTGTGGACATGCCGGAAGTTAACGTTTCTAAGGCCTAATTTCCTGAGTAAGCCCATTCCCGCATAAACGGCGTCAGGACTGCTTTAGACCTATCATATAAAAATAAAACTTATATGCACACAAGCTTTTAACTTTTGACCACAGGAAAGACAACTTTTGTTTTTAAGTGTATGACCCAAATGGTACCTAAGACGCATTTTTTTGTGAAAAAATCATACACTGAACCTTGTTTTTTTTTTTACTTAATTATAAACTCACAAAAATAAAATTCCAAAAACTACGTAATTACACCGTTGGATATCAATTCTCGATAATCTTCCTAATCCCCTCCCCCTTCGCCCCCTCAGGAGGTGAAGAAATCCTATTTTCATAGTTCACTTCACCAACCGCCGTAACTTTGTTATACGCTCCGATGCATTGGGCTTCTGGTGTATACGAAGATAAGCGTGGTTGATACTTGCTAAGACACTTATTAAAGGTGAAATAGAATATTTTTCGCCATTGGTTTCTATTGGTTTGGTCACCTTGTGGTTGCCGGGTTGTAATAGTGCCACTCCATGTCTTCCCGTGGATGTCGTAAGAGGCGACTAAGGGAATAAAGGCTGTAAGTACTGTTAGGCGATGGGCTTGTAACCTGTCACTTATAATATAAATTAGTAAATTTCTTGGCCTGATTCTGCAAAATGTTGTTACAGAATTATAAAAAAGTATTTTTAGAGTGGTCGGTATTTCTGTAGCTCTGCCTCCCCACTCTGGGAATGAAGGTGTGATGTTATGTATGTATGTATGTGGTTTAAGAATCACAGCGCGTTGCAAGGTACAGTCAGTCGATATGGTTTAGTATATTTCAAGAGGTCATTTCAAAATTAAGTTAGTTATCCTTTTTTATTTAAAAAAAATCTATTAAAGCTATGGAGAGCACCATAAGTGCACCAAAAAATCGATCAGAGAACAGTGGCGACGGTCTGTGGACCGTACCACGAACCCAGGACGGCTAGCACAAGTTGTCCTTTTTTAACTAGTATTTATCGATAGAGATAAACTGAGCAACAAGCTAGAAAATACAAGATGTGCTAGCCGGTCTGATGTGACGACCACGACTACTCTACCAAAAATAATAAAATATAAGGCTTACTATCACTATCGTAACCTGTCGTGTTATCATGTCATGAAACAGTTCAAATAAAATATCTACACTGTTGCATTTAAAATATACTTCAGTCAAATATATTTGTGTCGTTAACAACCAAAATATGCATCACACAAAACAAATAACACCAAAAAACCATTTTCATCGAAAAGTATCAACTCCATTCCAGTATAGTCTGAACTGTTTACAAAGTTGTTTCATATTTTCAATTTCAACAGTGGTTTGGGTGTGGGATCCGTCCCTTAGCGCAAGGGTTTTATACAACAGTTACCTTTATATTACGTGTATACCTATGAAGGATTAATGTTCAAGAAACCACTAACCACGGGGAAACTAATTTTGGCTTCCTCGAGGTTTGAGAAGTATCTTGTATGATGTAGATGTTTTTTAAATACGAGTAGAGTTATGTTTTGAACTAGTGGTAGACCAAGGTGAAGGTGGTCAGAGATTGCTCTGGTCTGACAGGGTTGGAGATTTGAGGGAGAAACCTTTGCCGTTCGAAAGTCCCTGGGAAAATATTATTCGTGCCACTAAAACTTTTTTGGCTGGCTATAATGCTAGACACGACACAATCTATAGAATTCTACCTAACCATTTAACGTATGTACATCTAATATATAAAATTCTCGTGTCACGGTGTACGTTATTGAACTCCTCCGAAACGGCTCGACCGATTTTAATAAAATTTTGTGTGTATATCGGGTAGGTCTGAGAATCGGCCAGCATCTATTTTTCATACCCCATAGTAACATAAAAAAAAATGCAGCGGGTGAAGCCGCTGGCGGGTCGCTAGTTTTATATAAGAATAAATCGCAAACTTTGGTAGTACTTACGCACAATACAGATTATTTCTTTAGGATTTTTTGAGAAAGATGAGTTACAAGACGGCAATATATTTGCCGCCGTCCGTCTACGACACATCTAGCATTGAATTTGTGTTGAATTTCAGTAATTTACTATGGAAAGTCAAATTCTAATTAGTTTTTTTGTCAAGACTTTATACCGCCTAAATTACTCTGAAATAGGAGTGTTATGACTATCGGAAAAAACAAGCAAGAATATTTTTTATTTATAGACTTTTTGTTCACTTATCGGGACATAGCAAAATACCTCAAATCATGTCGAAAATCTACCATTTATAATAGAACGAGTGGATTTTACTACTTCTAATTTTATTATTTCGGTTCTTAATACTTAAAAATAATAAATTAAAATGGATGACGGCAAATATATTGCCGTTGACCACTAAACGGTTAAACATGACAGCTCACGTAACCCTATACGTATTCTTTGATTCCTGAAATCGTTAACATTCTCAGGATGCAATTTTTCAGCAATTACATAATAAATAAATAATGAACCCCAAAAATTGACAGAGGCGCACATATTCATAATATACTCGTACCGTTTTCACTAACGCATTCAGGCACCGCAGAAAGAGACAGGACATAAAAAACCAGATGTCGAAAACCTACTGATCTGCGAATAATTATTTTTGAAGAGTTAATGCACTTCCGTCCTTACGATATAACAATGGCTGTCGCCATGTCGGACTGTTCATGCAGATGAATCGGTAATTACCGGTAATGTACGAGTAATTGGGTGGGAAATATCATATACCGTAATAATAAGCGACGCCATTTTGATAAAACGAGGACTGTCGCCTGCGCATCGTCCCTTCTTCAATGTTTTTGCGGATAGGCAAGAGTGCCTGGATAGACCACTACGATATCTTAATCAGTTTAATCACCAACCTTGCTAGGAGCGGTGTTAACGCTAATGTGTTGCAGTGTGGGGATAAAAGATTTGGCAATTGGGAGGCACACTAGAAGCTTAAGGCAGATGGCGATGGGTTTTTCTTGTAGGTTGGAGGCATATGATCGAAACCAAAACTTTGGTGCCACCCTGGATGTTCCAGAAGACTGCTCACATGCGTGCCCAGTCTAGGACATGTTAGGTATATTGGCTAAAAGAAAAAACATAGAAGTCGCTTGAAAAAGTAATGTCTTTGTTATTTACTCACCTGTATATCTACTTTTTCCGAAATAATCATCCTCCTTAAAATGCAGCGTACATAATCGGGCTGTGTCACTTGCTCTAAAGTTATTTATGCGCAATGCATTCTCCCAACGTTTTCTGCGTGTTGGGTCCTTGGGAAATAAATGAACTCCTCTATTCTTACAATTTGGCGCACTACATTGAGGCATTCTAGAGAAAAATGCGAAAGTTTAAAACTACTCGTAAAAAATGTATGCAATTTGATAGTTCTTATGTCAAAGCAGGGTACAGTCGCTTATGCGCCACCTGGCGTGAGAAAATGTCAGTTTTCCTCCTAATTTTTTTAGCACACAAGTTTTTTTTTTAGGGTTGTCAATGCAAAATCAATAATAAGATCGCAAGAGTCAATTTATTTCAATAATTTGCTGATTCCTTGGTGAAAACATAACCATTTGTAAGCTATTATTTTTTATGCCAAGAATAAGCAAAACGGGCCACAGGCCACCTAATGTTCATATCTGAGACAGAGACCTATATCATTCTAATGACTACAAACTCAAAACTGCGAGCAAAAGACTGCAAATGTTATATTAATGTATGGTAACTTAGAAAAACTAAACTAAAGCCGAGTTGTTTGATCAGTAGTTAACTGAACTAATAGAAAAAAATCGAAAAAAGAATAAAACAATTGACACATTTCCTTGATATTTGTAACTAATGGTTATTAGTTACGATTTTTAACAATTAACCCTGGATTCCTATGTTCAAAACGTCTCGCTAAAATTTGACATTTGCTACACACAAAATGTGTCAAATTTAAACGAGACGTTACATTTTAACGAGTCGTTTTGAATATAGCACCCCAGGGTAAGTAGGTAGTTAGTTTAACTACAGATCTTAAGGAACAGGCCCTAACAGTTTCGATGACTGAAGTAGTCATAATTACTCATCTTTACTCGTAAAAAATCCCAATTGTTTCAACATTGCGATTCCTCGAACTCGGGAGCAACGGTCTCGCGCCGGCGCGCCCGCGCGTAAACTGTCACAATTTGACGTTTCACTTGACGTGACGTTCCTTATTCAAACACTCCCGCCCTTTTTACTCTTGTTTCTTTATCTTCTCAATCACTGGCCAGTTGAAGTGGCCAGTGTTCTCCCAAAAATGACTTTAAAGTACTTTGTATTAAGTTGGTTTATGGTTGTGGGTATTTGAAATTGGAATTTAATTTTTTAATCGGCCGTTATCTCGATAGCCCGTTGTGGGGTATTTCGTTTCGTTCGTGCATCGGACGCGATGAATGCATAATTAAGTAGAAAAGTTTTTATGATTTTGTTAATCCGACCCCGTCATACTTCACGATAGCGCGGTTCAAGTTCATTTTTAAATGAACTGACTATTTTGTTGTGATATAGCTACTACACCTAAATATCGTACGTAAAACGATTTATTTAAGACGTTAAATGTAACTTTGGCGATAAAAGTCTTACCAGCTTTGGCCTATTTATACTTATGGTATCTAATATCAAAAAAAAAACTTGTATTGAAGAAGTTACAATTAGTATAGGTATAGGTCAAGAAATAACAAGATGAAGAAGAGAGGGAGACCCCTTTTAGTACTACATGGTTATTTTCTATTATTCGTATTGTATTCTACATTTTTATTTATTTTCTGTAAATTGGGTTTTTTACAATACATATTTAAGTATAAAATATAAAAAGCCGACAAAAAGACGAGTACCGTCGCCGTCGGCAGCGGGGCAGGGCTCAAGCTACGGGTGGTTAGGGCTGCAACTCCTTATATTACAAAATCACTATCTACAGTACCAAACTTTACTTACTTCGTCAAAGATCCAAGTTTTTATAGTAGATAAAGTATCGTCAAGAAGAAACCAAACCATCTCAATAACGCTAGCCTTTGACACATTCTACAACAACAGTGACCACAAAAAATAGATAAAAATATATACCTTACCGATAAACGAAAGTAAAATTACCGACCTTTTTCACCCGTTGACGTCCGCCGTCATGTTTGAATTTCGAACGTACGAACTCAAAAAAAAGAGGTCTTTTTTCGTGCCGAGCAACCCGATCCCTAAAATTCACTTGCTACTAACTTTATTATTTGATACTTGGGGCGGATTATTTTTAAAGCTTCTTTATGGTGTCGGCATCGCTTTGACGGGTTCTTAGATCGGGTATTTTAATGTGTAGGTGTTTGTTGAGAAATTATACGTTTACTGGTTTCAATGAGTTGCTTGTGTGGAACGCTTTTGTGCTCTGTATTTTTTTACTTTTTTATTCTTTGTACTTGGTATCTGTGGCGGGTTTACATTGTGCCAGTAATGTTACGCTAGTCGATGCATTTTCCTATACTATAATATAACTTAGCCCATTTTTGAAAACCTTATATCCCATCATATCCCACCACCTACAAAAATAATAACTATCCTACCATATTACTTGACCCTTCCTCTTTAAGTATTTTTATATATAACCAACTACTCTTCTGATTCATTATTAATTTTCATCCCCCTTTATTATTGGTTACATCAAACATTCCGCGTTAGTTTGCCTAATTTTTAGGGTTCCGTAGTCAAACTAGGAACCCTAATAGTTTCGCCATGTCCATCCGCAGCCTAGCTCAGAGACTCTTGTAGTGCTAGATAGCTGTAATTTGGCAAAAATATACAAATTAGTCACGCCAACAAAGTGGTAGAGTAAAATATTGAAATAAAATATTTTTAGTGTACCTCCCCTACACGTAACGTGGGGATGTATTTTTTTTCTCGTCTACCCCATAATGTGGGGTATCGTTTGGATAGGTCTTTCAACAATATTACGGGTTTGTGACAACAGTTTTACGACTAAGTAATCCGTTTATGAAAATTAAGGTTTAAAGCGCAAATTTTTGTTAGACTCAAGTGTCCCCGCCCTACAGCCAAAACTACAAATACGAAAAATCTGAAAAAAAACTTGGATGAAAGCGCATAATAATATATCGATTTTAAAAGGAAATCTATTATGACTGACATAATTGGTTCTCGAGATACAGGCGATTAAATTGTTTTACCTACTAAAATCATCTAAGACGGCACCAATTGACTTTAAATAGAAAATTAGTTATTAGTTGTGATTTTTATGTTTGTAGCACTTAACCGCTTCGGAACCCTACACTGAGCATGGTCCGACATGCTCTTGCCCGGTTTTTGTTAAAAAGTAATGCCAATAATACTTGACCAACGACAAAGCATTTGTGCGCGTCCAGAAAGGAAAATAAATAAAAAGTGAGCCTTGTAACTTTAAATTTATTGTAAATTGCCTTTTATTTTATCACTCCTTCTATGTATTTAGTTCTTATTCTGTGTCTTTTATACATTTTTCGATTCTATTTGTAGAAAATGAAGATCCAACGGTCATCAAGGAAGGAAGGAAAGCCGCCAAGCAACAGTGTTAGCATTGTTGTGTTCCGGTGTGGGGATAAGACAACCGGTGAAATTACTAGCATAGAGGCATTCCATCTTAGTCCCCAGGGTCGGCAACGCATTTGAGGTCGTAGGATTATAGTCTCAAATGTCTCAAATGTAGGTATATGGGTCTCAGATTCAACTTACCATCAGGTGGCCTGAGTGCAGTGCTCGTGTACCTTCTAATTAACATAAAAAAGGACTATTTTGGTCGACTGTACGTACTACTACAATCTGAGACAAGAAATGAAAAATTTATTAAAATGTACTTAAATAGGTACTTTGATACATTAGTAACTTTCTGCATTTCTGTGTATGAATTGGAAACCACATTAATTAAATAACTAATAAACTTATCCTTTCATCTGCAGCTACGGTGGTCTTCAAAAAGCTCTGACATTTTAGAGAACAAAATTGTCAAACTGTCGACCGATCAAGGGTATCATAAAAAAACTTTCTCACACTAAATAAAGATGCAACTTCGCCTTTAAAGCGTTGGTTATAGAGTATTATTTTCTTCGTACAAGCTTATTTTTTTTTATGGGTACAAACCCTTAGATAAGATTGATAAGAAATGGGTCAAAATTTGACATCGCTTGACGATCTGTAATTTATTTTAATGTTCGTTACCTAATATTGCGTAGGGCGTGCTGGTTCCAACATAATTTTCGAAAATAATCAACTACTATTAAAAATCAGCAACAGACAACATGCATGAAAATCAGAATTGAGTTTCATTAATACGATTCAGGAGAAATGTACAAAAAGCATATAAAACGCAATAAACTAAATTTTGACTCGATTATTAACATTTTATATACAACGTGTTACAAAATAATCCGTAAAAAAGAAATTACAAAAGTAGTGTCAACCCTTATTAAATAACGTCAGTTCAGTATCTTAGGTATACAGTATACTAGGGTTGACACTACTCTCGTAATTTCTTTGTTACGAATTATTTTGTAACACGTTGTAGAATCAAAACTTGTTAAAGTTTTAAAACATCTTTTAATGTTAAGATTGTTTTTTTTCGGAATCCTCATTTTATTTACGTTATATTTTAATTCAACGATATTGGTTTGAACATAGTAATTTACGAAATAAATGCAAATTAGGGTCCTTATATTTTAAACATGGAACAACAGCTGTGACGTCATTCCTGGCGTCGATTTTGTATCTATAGAGCGTTTTTGCAGGGGGTCTGAACTATAACTTTTTAAAGCTTCATATCTCATGAAAAAATTACACGACAATTATTTCGCGTATACAGTTATTCCCCTCTTTCATAGCACTTTCGAGATGGCGAAAGAAATAAAATATGCATGTTCCTTAATTTTAACAACGTTGTTATTTTAATTTACTGCTAAGATTTAAAAGATATAATAATGAAGTATTTTTCAAATACATTACATTAGCGATATATTTGAAATAAAAACCGTGATGAACGTGAAAAAATACATTCAAAAAGGTTTATGATAAACTATGTTTGCATTTAGTAATAACATACCAAGTTTACCATAAAAAATATTTACGTATTCAATTTATAAATATCCTTCTGCAATGTAGGTTCTACTTGAACCATCTTGAAACCTATGCGCATTCTTACATGAACGTGTAAATGTGTGTATTATGTGTATATGTGTGTCGGGTCAACCTAATTATTCGGAATAATCGTCGTGTATCGATAATTAGTCGGACGACGTCGCGCGACCGCCCGCGACCACAGTGGCTCTCAAAGTTTTCTTAAACCGTTATTTTTCATTACCTGGTTGGTGTTCCACAGGTGGGCTAAGTTTCTCCTACTGCCAATTTTTTTTTGACACAAATGACATGTGATCAATTAAACTGACAAAGGAAGACACAATAAAACCGTGAAATAAACCGTGTGCGTGTCTCTGTTTATAAACAATTCTCCCTGGATTTACATTGTTCAGTGGTTTTAAAAAACAGGTAATGACGGTAACTTTTCCACGAAAATTAGTCATAGTGTATAGAGAAGTGCAGTGCGGAAGAGCCTACTCTAAAATGTCAATTCAATGAGCTTTGCTCAAGTTGAAAGAAGACGAAGAAAGTCAGTTGTATGTGCAAAAAGAAAGACTAAATTTACTGTAATGCCCGGGCCACACGAGGCTCGTTTTTGAAGCCAGGATAGCAAGCTAGTTCTCTACTTCAACTGTCCTGGCTTGGAGCATGCCAGTTCTGTTTACATTGAGGCTAGTTTTATTCAAGCTAGTATTTACTGGAGTGATGAGGTGACCACACCTCCAAAATGAACAGAAAACAGTTACTTCGACAACTATGCCAATTCGCACTAGACGAACTAAAATACAAACTAAAAGCGTGGTTCCCGCTTACGCGTGGTTGCTATGGTTACTAGTCAACTGCAAACTAGCTTCGCCGGCCACATGAAGCTAGTAAACAATCCAGGACAGTAAAATCAGTGGTGGGGGGACGCCACTAGCCTAAAAATAGACCTCCATCCTATTAAAAACTGTCCTGGTTTGTAATCTAGCTTAGAAATGAAGACAGTTTTGTCTACACGAAGCCAGAAGTACTAGCTTGCTAGCTTACTAACACTAGCTTGCTATCCTGGCTTGAAAAACTAGCCTCGTGTGGCCCGGGCATTATGTATGTATGTATGTATGTAAACTCTTTATTGCACAAAAATATAAATATTACAATTATAATACTAAATTAATGTACAAAGGCGAACTTATCCCTAAATGGGATCTCTTCCAGCTAACCCTGAAGCAAATGAGTAAGGACAATATTACAAATATTATTATTATTATTATTATTAATTATTATTTATTATTATTATTAATATTATCGTTACAATCTACATTTTTTTCCAATATTAACAAGTGAATAAAATATTACAGAAACCCGTAGGCACGGGAAGAATTAAGGAAATAAAAAACGTTTCAAGTATTGTAATAATTCCAGGCTCACTTCGAGTTTGGGAACCATCCGATTGTCAGTCGATGATGGATCGAATGGACCTGAGGAGGTGTCGCTGGGCCTATAATCGAGTTATCTCAACAGCATCGACTCACTTGAATCGGGAATCGGGAATATTTGAGGAATCTTTATTAAAGTCAATGTGTGTTTGTGGATTTTGGTTTGAACGGATTCAAGTTGTTTTTTGCTTATTTTTTAATAGGAGCACAAATTTTATTATTTGCTTCGCTATTGTTTGTTTTTTTTACTTTGGCTTAAAAAATATTAGAGATATTGCCGATTCAATGATTCCAGTAACTTAACGATATTCATGGACCCTCTAATGCAGGGGTGCGAGGAGAGGGGAGTGTTGTTAAGTAAGTTGATAAATGAAATTTCAAATTTAGAATATCGGTAGGAGAGGGGATTGTTGTCTGATGAAATTTCAAACTTCGAATATCAATACAGTGTATCGCATACCTACAGCTTGACAACCCATGTCATCATTTCTAGCGTGACTTTGTGTCCACACGAGAAGGTAAAAGAGATATATATTTGAACAAAAAAAAATTTTTTTTTACTCGTTTTATTGTCGTAGTATATTATATTAACGATACAAAATCATATGTTAAAATTTGTGCACTTATCAAAAAATTACTCTTTATAATAATTATTATTATCTTATGATCTAAAAGTGACGTGTAATAAGATGAGATAAGATAAGATAAGATAAGATAATCATTTATTGTCAAAACTATAGCCATATACACGGACTAAACGCGAAGTGAGAAAAGGGATGTCATGTTTCTATTAAATGATTGAACAATATGATTGACTCTCAAAATCTCTTGGGTAAAGTATCATTTAGATGTCCTAACTTCCGTACTCGGTCCACAAAGTTGTTCTCTACATCGTTCAGCCATAAAAAATATGTAAAGAATGGATACCTTATGACAGCATGCAATACTTATAATATGAAATATTCTCATATTGATGTATTCGCACTTAAGTATCATCAATTTGTTTCTGCAATTAAGAATAAAATTGAATAGTTTGTAAACTTTAGGGCATATATTGGTACAGTTTCTTAAACTATTGGATTACTAATTTACTTTCCTAATTTATATCTCAAAATTCAATATTTAGTTTTAAGTTGTAGTATTAGTCATGTTTTCTACTTCATTGTATTTACTCATTATTATAATAATGTTAACTCTGGAGCAAAATTAATGTATTACCTATAGGTGGAAACTATTTTGGCTAATGAGTTAAGTACATTTGTTAACTTAGTTGTAATATATCTGCTGTATGTTTCTCTTTACAAAAAATAAATAAAAAAAGTAAACCATTTTGTCTAAATATTCCTGTTTAAATCAGGTGAGACTAAAACCAGCCATGACGCTTAAACTTAATATATTCATAGGGGTCGTCTTAATACAACGCGACTACGTGATTACGACACGCTAGCCTAGTTGGTAGTGACCCTGCCTTCGAAGCTATATAGGGATCCTATGTTCAAATCCTGGTAAGGGCAAATATTTGTGTGATGAGCAGGAGTATTTGTTCCTGAGTCTTGGATGTTTTCTATGTATATACAACACGGTCACACGGTGGTCTAGTTGGGAGTGACCCTGCCTCCGAAGCCAGCGATCCTGGGTTCAAATCCCGGTAAGGGCAGATATTTGTGTGATAAGCGCGAATACTTGTTCCTGAGTCTTGGATGTTTTCCATGTATTTAAGTATATATTTCTCTATGTAAGTATATTTATCGTTGTCTAGTACCCATAGTACAAGCCTAGAGCTTAGTTTGGGACTAGGTCAATTTGTGTGTCATTGTCCTGTGATTTAACATTATTATTACTATCGCAAGTTCGCGCGAATTTAAGTACATCATATGAACGAACGCGCGATCAAAGAACTCGAATAGGTCTCCTAATAGTCAATATCACGACCCTTGTCTGCCTGAGCTTTGGATAAAATAATTACCCACGAAAAAAACACCTAGTTACTAACTTATTTTAATTGTTAACAAAGACTGTATGACTCAATCTCGCACAAAAAAAGAAGTAAGGGAGTGCCTACACCGGAGCTTAACGGTCCGTGAAAATTGACGCCATGTAATTAGTATGACCCATTCTTTTGTTTACGCAACGTCAGTGTATTTTGACGACACGTTGGCCTAGTTGGGAGTGACGCTGCCTCCGAAGCCAGCGGTCCTGGGTTCAAATCCCGGTAAGGGCAGATATTTGTGTGATGAGAGCGAATATTTGTTCCCGAGTCTTGGATATTTTATATTGGTATGTATTTTTATATATAAGTATGTTTATCGTTGTCTAGTACCCATAGTACAAGCCTGGAGCTTAGTTTGGGACTAGGTCAATTTGTGAAAGTTCGTCCTGTTATTTATATTTATATATTTATATTTATTTTACGCGTCGGTGTTGTCGCTCCCTAAAGAGGAATATTTTAATACGTGTTTAAGCGGGAGTACTTTGTTCCTGAGGTTTGGATGTTTTCTACGTATTTAAGTATGTATTTCTCTCTATAAATATATTTATTTTGTCTAGTACCCATAGTAAAAGCCTAAGGCTATCTCCTTTTTTTTTTGGATCAAACTTTGACATGCTCAGGCGCAATATGAAGACGTTGTCACTCCAGCGCCGGCGCCGCGCGACCGCGCAGCCTCATTGCGCAGTCGATCGGTTACAGTGCTTTATTCACATTCAACGCCCAAACCTTCAAATCGGGCCCATTTTATATGATAGTCTGGGAGGCTGGCACTGATTTGGGTAAAAGCTGTCAGTTTGATGCTGTTGCGTCTTGAGAAGCTGAATTGATACTAGATCGCTATCACACCTAACTTAACCTGATCACGGTAGTCTTATTAAGGATATATGCAAAAGGAGATGGTGGTGGGATTCGTGGGGTCTTTATTTTAAGGCAACGTACTCATAAAAATAATTTCTTACACAAGGATATTCTAAGTGTTATGCAATCAGTATGGACGTTTAAAATAAATAAATATCAGGGGACAATCTCACACAAATTGACCTAGTCCCAAACTAAGCTCTAGGCTTGTACAGTCAAGGACTTTAATTGTTATGCCACTATGGAACCCTGTCGTAATGACAGCGTCAAACCACTTGAAAGAAAGCTAAAATTAATGATTGACGCTGTCATTATAATAGGGTTCCAAAGTGGCATAACAATTAAAGTCCTTGACTGTACTATGGGTACTAGACAATGATAAACATACTTATATAGAGAAATACATACTTAAATACATAGAAAACATCCAAGACTCAGGAACAAATATTCGCGCTCATCACACAAATATCTGGCCTTACCGGGATTTGAACCCAGGAGCACTGGCTTCGGAGGCAGGTACACTCCCAACTAGACCACCGTGTCGTCAATTGATGCAAAAAGAGAAGGCCTTGACCCTGCAATGGGATGGGACACTTACACAGATTAATTAAGATGGTCTTTGTATGAACTTAATTTTCTACTATGGGTAGTTAGTTAAAATCCATTGCAAAGGCCGGCATTACACCTGTAAGTTTTGAGACACAACTATGGGTAAGAGTGAGTGGCAAATATCTGTATCTCAGTCTTGTATATAGCATTGTTTCAAAACTTACAGCAATAACTTAATGGTGTAATGCCGGCCTATTACATATTTTAAACAAAGGTAAAGCGTCATGGAAAAGTGAGATAGAACCGGGCAATAACTTTTTTTTTTTTTTTTTTATTTATTTAGAACACATACAGTCATATACGAATGCGATATAGAAGTACTTTGTACTAAACAATATAAGTATCAAAAAGACCTGGAAGTTCATTCATGAATACACATAATAATAAAAAATGCGCATATTTAAATTTACAATAGAAGTGAAATGAAGTGAAGAAACACTAAAGATGACAATATAAGATACTGGTGAACAAAAAATATATTAGGATACTAACACAATTTACATTTTAATAACCTTTTAAGGCTAGTAAGAGAAACATGGAAAGGATCAATGTTACACAGATGTTTATTATAATATCTAGGAACTCGTCTGAAAAAGGTATGTCGAGAGTAATTTGAACTATTAACCTTTATATAATTTGAATTATTATACCTAATTTCGTAGTTTATACTTAGTATATTTTTATCGTCCATAACATCTTCAATTTTATTATTAAACAGTAACATAAAAACGTTTAACAATAAAGTTAACCGCAGACCGCCTAGTAGCCGCCATATTAACTATCCATTGTCCAAATTTATTGGGCAAAAGTTAATTTACAAATTCGTATAACTTTACTAAAACCACCCTTACAAAACAACGTTATTTAGTACTAATTTAGAATCCTTGACTCCTATTCCGTAAAGATAAAGTCAAAAATTAAGTTTAGCGAGCGCAAGAAAGTAGGTAAAAGGTTTTTTTGCTACAAAGAAATGTCATTATTATAAGCCGTTTTCGGGTTACTTAAATTGTTTGTTTGTATATCTGTTTTGAGAGGGAAATGATGCCTTCCTAGAAATTTTAAAACAACTTTTACTTAGCATCGCTTTTGTAGATATTTTTTATTATTTGTATTGCAAGCAATATTGTTTTTGATGCTTATATTGTTCTTTCAAGGGTTATAATTGTTACTAATTGTTTGAGGACCACTGAATATTTATTACTTAATAAATATTAATATTGTTTTTATACTGTTATTGTTTAATTCATTATGACTATGACAATATTTTTATTCAAAATCGTATAGGGTGATCGCAATGTGATAAAATGATGATGATGATCGCAATCTTAATGTGATTACCATTTTACACTTTAAGCTGACAGGCACCAATAATGGACACTTCACTCTTAATTCCAAGATCATAAGGCTATAAATTGATTGTTGCAAAACAAATGAATAACCTTTATTGTCTGTAAAATAAGAGTCAAGTTTCCATTATTGGACCTTGTCCATTACTGGTTCGATCACCCTATTTTGACATGAAATGTAACATCTTAGCCTGACTGTACAAAATGTGGTTACAGAATAATTATCAACAAGTTTAAAGTTGATGGTATTTCTGTAGCTCTGCCTACCCCACTCTGGGAACGAAGGTGTGACGTTATGTAACATTCTATGAATTATGAATTAACTAAACACAACGAACCTAATAATATTGACATAAATGCTATAAAAAAGTTTCCAAATGTTATCATAATCAGTAGAATTTTTGTGTCAATTTTTTTTACTGCTGTACAGGCGTCATCAAAAATACCTAAGCATACAAGGTGAAGGGGCTCAAAAATATCTGCGCACGCTCTTGCCTGTAACCATAGAGTTTAGTTTAGATATTTTTCAGCACGTTACATATTGGGTGAATAGCGACTCTACCAGCTTTTAAAAACAATTATGGACGATAAAAGATAGTTCCTAACTTTATCCGCCTTCAGATTTAACCATAGACTCACCTAACACCATTTCCTAGAAAATTAATATTACAAGTTTACTGCTACTTATGAATTTTATAATCGTAATGTATTGGCCCACCTAATTATAAATCACTACCGAATTCAAGGCGCTAGTACAAACGGTAATAGGAACAAATGTGTCGGGCTGGGGTCGATGACCGATCCATACATCCCTGTCAGTGAGGATGATCCATCGACACATCATGTCAGCTGATGTAGGTATACTGGAAAAGGCACGTTTCTAGTAGCATAAATCGTAAGTCGAATATCATCGTATGTAAAATATGTTTTGTGCTATTTGGGTGGGCAGTACATCCAATACTGCAAAGACAGTAACGTTAATACAAACATAACATCACGCCTTCATTCCCCGAGGGGGTAGGCAGAGCGACAGAAATGCCAACAACCCTAAAAAAACTTGTTGATAGTTCTGTAACCACATTTTGCACAATCAGGCCAAGACGTTTACCAGTGTATTAGTGACAGGTTGGTTGCCCTTATTCCCTTAGTCGCCTCTTACGACATCCACGGGAAGAAATGGAGTGGTACTATTCTAACCTCGCAATTACACGGTCACCACACGGAGACCACCACACAACACCACAAAACAAAACCATCACATTAAAAAAAAAACTTGCCCTCAATTGAACTTTGTATGGACAATGCAAATGATTTATTTTGAGCTGTTTGTAGGGCTTAATTTTAAATAGAGTATAGAATTAATTGAGCTGTCAGCAAAAAAATAATCCGTGGTAATATTTTTGCAGTCCATGTTTTTAACCTAGTCGGCGTCCGGTAATGCAAAGGTTATATTATAATAGTGTACGGCCAAGGACTTTAATTGTTTTGTCACTGTGGAACCCTTTAATAATGACAGCGATAATCATTAATTTTAGCTTTCTTTCATGTAGTTTGACGCTGTCATTATGACAGGGTTCCATGGCAGCATAACAATTAAAGTCCTTGACTGTACAATGTTTTTTTACTTACATACACACCTAACTTATTTTATTTATTTCTATGGTGTAACATTTTGATTAATAAAATTACATTCTAAGACCGCCATGCGATTGTAAGATTTTAAAATAAGTATGATTACTTTTACAAATGTATGTATGTATGAGTATTTTGGTTTATTTGACCATAAGACATCAACGCGCACTATCTTTATTGTTATTATTATTACATAATTGAACTAATTTTCGCTATTTGCTTTCCGCGTCTATCGGTCTTTCTGTCTTTCTGCATATCTGTATATTCACCTCCTAAACCACGCATACGATTTTCATGGGGTTTTTACCATTAAGTAGCTAGATAATTTTCCCCCGAAGCTTTTTATGTTATAATCAATTCTGGTTTATGTAAGAGTGTTACAGAAAAGCCACATAAACCAAAGCGAAGCGAGGGCAGGCGTGCCTACAAATTCTTCTTAAAAAATCGAAATATTTTTCAATAGTTATTTAAAAATCTCTCATACTGACGGCATGCCTCATCCAGTCCCATTCAACACAACGGCTTCAATCACTTCCCTGGCCACACACAATTACCCTCCCGCTCGGCAGCAGAGGTCGACTGTAATTCAATCAATTCACACTCAGCATCCATCCAACCTCCATGATACCGAGTTTTTTATAGCCCAGTGATCGGAATCGATCCGCAATCAAAATATAATTTGACCTTTGATATTTCTGGAACGTTCATAATTGGATGTCTTTATTTAGACAGATATAATTCGTTTCTTATTTTGCAAGGAAAAGGCAAACGAGTACACATGCCATCTGGTACTAAGTAGAACCTAGACCCATAGACATTTGCATTCCTAAAACAATAACAACAAATACTTTCATACTTATGTTATACTAGTTGTTTCCCGCGACTCCGACCTCGTAGAAGTCGTTAATATTTCCGGAAAAATGTACCATTTGTCCTTCCCTGAAGTTAAAGCCTCCATACCAAATTTTATCTAAATCGGTTCAGCGGTTTATCCGTGATAACGTAACGAACAGACGGACAGGCAGAGTTATTTCCACAATAATAATATATACTATATATATATATATACATATATATATGCAGTATATATTCGTTTATTTATCCTATTTGATAAATGTATATAATTCTGTATTTATTTGCTATTTTACTTTATCTTCTGTCTCTTACTGTTGTACGTTTAGCCATCCTCTATTTAATTTACCTCTCAATCGCTCAAAGGTTAACTGGAAGAGATCCCTTAAAGGTATAAGTTCGCCTTTGTACATACCTTTTGTTTCTGTTTCGATTTTTACTGTGTTATTTTCAGTTTGTGCAGTAAACAGTTCACATACCGGGTGTGGCCTGTAATAGGAGCAATAAATTGAGGGATCGCTTCCTCACCACAAACGTAACAACATTTATTCTACAACTTTTGGAAATAACTTATTGTTAACCAAATATTAATTAATTTAGATTTTCCAAGCAAGCAATGCATTGCGAAAACTACGAAGTTTGTCGGCTGACAGTAGATGTCAGCTAGACTAGTGGATGGAGTACATTGAAAATGCTATTAATTTTGTTCGAAAAAATCCCAAATAATAAGTTACATATTTTTTTCAAGTTGTACAACAAACGTTGCTACGTTTATAGAGTATTATTTATTACAGGCCACACCCGGTATAAACAAATCTTTATTAACCTGTGGCACTTACACGTTCTTAAGGAACTGTAGAATAAGCACAAACCGGCCAAG
This sequence comes from Acleris holmiana, assembly GCA_949316455.1. Lineage (NCBI taxonomy): Eukaryota > Metazoa > Arthropoda > Insecta > Lepidoptera > Tortricidae > Acleris > Acleris holmiana. The sequence goes on along the minus strand of OX438780.1, from coordinate 12,588,154 downwards.
TGCATGTCGGACCACAACATTTTTTTTTTTTATTAAAATCACAAAAACTACACAGCGTATCGTGTTCAAAACGATTTTGGTTGGAAGTATTTCGTATGTTCTACTACTGTAATTTTTATTAGAATGTTTTATTTAACAGTTCAAAAGCTACCCGCACCCGGATAGAATTTTTACGACTTTAGAAGCGTATATCTTGCCAACTGTTCACTTACGTAAAAAAGCGGCCAAGTGCGAGTCGGACTCGCCCATGAAGGGTTCCGTAGCAGCAAGTAACATAATATAAAAGTTCGTTGTAGCTTTGATCAATGTTTTTATGACGTATTAAAAAAAAACTACTTACTAGATCTCGTTCAAACCAATTTTCGGTGGAAGTTTGCATGGTAATGTACATCATATATTATTTTTACATTTATCATTCCCTTATTTTAGAAGTTACGGGGGGGGGGACACACATTTTTCCACTTTGGAAGCGTCTCTCGCGCAAACTATTCAGTTTAGAAAAAAATTATAATAGAAACCTCAATATCATTTTTGAATACCTATCCATAGATACCCCACACGTATGAGTTTGATGAAAAAAAAATTTTTGAGTTTCAGTTCTAAGTATGGGGAACCCCAAAAATTTATTGTTTTTTTTCTATTTTTGTATGAAAATCTTAATGCGGTTCACCGAATACATCTACTTACCAAGTTTCCACAGTATAGCTCTTATAGTTACGGAATAAAGTGGCTGTGACATACGGACGGACAGACGGACAGACATGACGAATCTATAAGGGTTCCGTTTTTTGCCATTTGGCTACGGAACCCTAAAAAGTCACTTAAAAACCTCTGTATCATTTTGGAAGCCCTATCTAAAAATACCCCACATTGTATAGCGGTTCATAGAATACATCTATCCTCCAAATTTCATTAATATAGTGCCAATAGGCTCTGAGTAAAATGGCTGTGACATACAGACGGACAGACAGACAGACGGACAGACGGACATGACGAAATTATAAGGGTTCCGTTTTTGCCATTCGGCTCCGGAACCCTAAAAAATACAAATCGGTCCAGCGGTCTTGGAGTAATCCGGAAATATTACATAAAAAAACAGATCCCGACGAATTGAGAACCTCTTCCTTTTTTTGAAGTCGGTTAATTGATAATATCTTGCTGTATAATACAAAATACTTTTTACATAGATCCAAGTTGTCTCTAGGAACTATAGGAAATTCCAAGATGACTTCGGTGGTCGCCTCTGCTTAAGTGGCTATCTGTAACACACAAAGTAGAAAATAAGGTTATTTTAGTAAATGGTAGCCAAGCATCTTAAATTTATAATCCAATTTATTTTATATATTATCACGTTTAAATAATAAATGTAATGATAAGGCGACCAAGTCATCACTAATGGACAAGGTCCAATTATGGACATTTGATTCTTATTTTGAAGAAGCTGGCCTCAATTCTACTGCGTTATAACTATGTCGCGTTTGACGTGTTTTAGAATCGTTTATGACTTGTTCGCCATTATAGTAAATGAAATAAGAGTTATCAAAACGTTGACAATACGGAAACGCGTCAAAGGCGATATCGTTATAACCGTTTAGAATCCCAGCCCAGGCCAGGGTTAACATTTGTTGTGAAACAAACGAATTATAAATGTTATAACCATATAATCTTTGAATTAATAGTTAGTACATACCACTGGATCATACCTGGCTTAAAAAGCGAGGAAAAGGGAAAAGGGTATTTCTATTTTTTTCATATTTTGTTTTTATTTTAAGGATAAGGCACACGAGCACTCAGGCCACCTGATGGTAAGTGGAATCTGAGACCCATAGACATTTGAATTGTCAAGACTATAATCCTAAGACCTCAAATGCGTTGCCAACCCTGAGGACGAAGATGAAATGCCTCTATGCTAGTAATTTCACCGGTTTGAAAGAGTCACATCATTACCACTAATGGAAGTAGAATCTACATAGAAGTACTCAAAACCCGTGATTTTTTTACTGTAGTGTTGCAATTTTATTATATAAGTATACAAGAGTACCACTACACCTAAATTAAAACTTGGCTATCATTAATCCACTGTCCAAGTTACGATTTACAATAAAATCCTATTAACTTTTATAAACGAGCAATCGAACAGTAGCCAGAAATATTCAGTTATCTAATAAAAAGCTAACTAAGCGCAATGACCCTTTAAGCAAATACATTTTACTTTCTACCTAATAACAACCTAATTTCAACCTTATTTACAGGTAAAAGTATCCATTAACTTGAAATGGAATGGTATCTTAAAGTTTGTGACCTTGCTCCCCGGTAGGTATGCATGTCAAGAAGCATTGGAGCGAAAAAATAGAGGCACCTATGATACGCTTGTGAGAGGAATGCAATGTTTGCAGCTCGTATCTGTTTTTGTAACTGTGGATTCTGCTTGCACCTAAACATAAAAATGGATTTTGAGTTATCAATGTTATCATAAACACTAAAAATATTTTTAGTAAAACAAATGCTACCTCTCTAGATAACTACTCACTGTACTGAGCCGTTGACCCATGAAGTTCAGAAAAATGGTCGTCTATAGTCAGGAATAAAATAAATAATTTAAAAAACGCAACCTTACCACTTGAAAAGAAGCAATTTTTTGCGTCTTTGAAGGTTGTATTTTTCATACAACCTTCAAAGACGCAAAAAATTGCTTCTTTTCAAGTGGTAAGGTGGCGTCCATAAATTACGTGAGATGTTTAAGGGGGAGAGGGGGTAGAGTCAAATCTCATCTAATCTTACGTTGGAGAGAGGGGGGTCTCGGCAAATATCGCGCATTTTTTTTTCTGATTGAAACAAAAAAAAAAAAATTTGGTCCATTTAATCCAGATTATACATGCATAAGATTTAATCTTAAGCGTAATCGAAATACGATTAAGATCATTCACTAATTCGTTCGAAAGAAAATAATTTCATTCATACTTCGACGTTATACATCTGCTGACTGTCAAACCACCTTATTTGTTTTATACCAAATAGCTCAATATAATCTGAATCCAAAGCGTTTACGTAAGAAACCCACATTTTGAAAAATCTCACGTGAGATTGGGGGGTTGGGGAGGGGGTTGAATGAAATCTCACGACATCTCACCAAGGGGGGAGGGAGGGACAGAAAATTTAAAAAAACACCTCACGTAATTTATGGACGCCCCTAATAGGTCAGACCGACTGAAGTCGGATTTGGGTTGATAATATTGTTGGACGCCGACTTCTGTTTGGACTGTCCTATTAGGCTATTACCGTTTGAAAAGAAGTTATGTTTTGCATTTTAAAGTCCGTATTTTGTTATTGTATAATATTGTATACCACTGTTGTGTAGTCCTACTTCTTAATGAATGAGAACCGCAGGATATTTCCCAGTCGCTACAAGCAACGCCGCGGGAAAGTAATAGATATGCACTGATTACTATGACTTTAAACCATATCAATGTGCTTCGTCATAGTCGCTCAACGATCTTATCGCCACTCTTGAAATAGGTACCATTGAGGAGTTCCGGTGGCCATCAGTGGTCTCCAACATCAGTTCCAGTTCACAAAATGATACTTTCCGAATGCAAATGCTGAACTTGTTACTGAAAATACCAAAATTGCTATATTTAGAACAATAATATTTGAGGAGTTCCCTTGATTCCTCACAGAGAACCCTCACAATAGGACTACCTCGGAACAAAACCCTACAAAACAAAAAAAAATACGGAGTAATCGCGTAACAAACGCACAAAAGTAAATAATACAGTCGAATTGAGAACCTTCTCCATTTAAGAATTTGTTTAAAAATGCGTTAAAGGGAGTTTCACTAAGTGCAAGACACATATAACGCTCTCACTCTGTCATTAACCTAACGTTTTCTAAAAGTGTCTATTGTACTTCGATCTTCTGTAAAAGGTCCCATTAATGCTTCAACAAGCAACATTCAGCGAGGCTCTACCATCAATACTACCGATCGTGAAAACTTTAAACATGAACACCTACAAGTGTTGCTTTACAGTGGGTAGCACGCACTCAGCGTATTATATTTTTTCCACATACAATTTACTTAACTGAAGTGTAATATCTACGAGATCGCTTGAAAGAACGCACTAGACCAGAACCTAATGGCCAGATGGCCGAAGCCCACTGGTCACCGCTCCTTCAAAGCGTATTCAAAACTCTTAAATAACAATACGTTATTGAGGTGTCGGCATCCAAACAAACAGACCTATTTATGCTCTAGTGCATATCCATTACAAGCAACAATTGTTACTTTAAAATTTAAATCCTCCTTAAGACTTCTGCCCGCCAGCGCCGTCGCCATTTTGGCTTTTAAAAAAATAAAGTGACCATTGGTGCGTTTTGAATTTGGAAGTGTGTAGGTTTTTAATCGCGGGCGTTCTCTCGTGGTTTGGTTTCGTTCGATGAACTTGAATCGATTTATCTTGGTCAAAGGAGACACTATAAGGTACTTACGTGTCAATAGTATGTAAGCTCACAAACGTCTTAGAAAGGTTTGGAACGGAGAGCCTCGTCTGTGATGTGAATTTGTGATTAAAAGAAGTATCATATGGTTATAGGTACATTTAAATGTAATAAAAAAGCATACATCATTAAATTACATTGTATTTAAGACGGAGCTGAGATTCCGTTCTTTTGTTTGAGATTTGCTCTTTTTCTTTGGATTTAGGTACCGTTCCTCCTACTTATATAACCCCCTGATATGTACTATCATCCCAATGGAACCGTGACCCACCATACCGTTGTTCTGTTAACACATGTTTTTCGTTACCAAAGTCCGTCATTAAAAAAGTGGTTGGTGGTACATATTTCTGGTATGAACTTGTGCAGGGGTCTTTTTGGATCGCTAACACAATCTTATCCTTCAACCTACTACCAAGCAGCAGTGCTCGCAACCGGTGAAATTACTAGCATAGGGGTATTAGTGCTCAGGGTTGTCATAGTATTTACAGTCTTAGGACCGAAAGGGCTGAGACGCCCGTCAAAATATACGTCAAAGTAAACGTTAAGCCATAGAACATTGACATTATTGACGCATCTTGAGACGAGCGTTACAGTCGAGATCAATTTATTAATTCGGCAATAAGGGAACATGCATGAAAAACAGAATTGAGTTTCACATACATACATAACATCACGCCTTCATTCCCGAGTGGGGTAGGCAGAGCTTCAGAAATACCAACAACTCTAAAAAGACTTGTTTATGATTCTGTAACTTAATTTTGCACAATCAGCCAAGAAATTGTATTAGTGACGGGTTGCAAGCCCATCGCCTAACAGTAGGTACTACAAGCCCTTATTCCCTTAGTCGCCTCTTACGACATCCACGGAAAGACATGGAGTGGCGCTATTCTTAACCGGCAACCACACGGGAGGATTGAGTTTAATTGATACAAAAAAGCATATTTAAATACCATACACCAATTTGTCAATGTGAAGTTTTGACCCGTTTATTAAGATTTTACATAGAATCCAAACTTGTTAAACTTTTAGGTTTTAGATAGTTTTTACGGCATCCACATTTTATTTACGTAATATTTTAATTCAATAATACGAGAATTAAACATAGTAATTTCTGAAATAAATGAAATTTTCTTTATGAGGTCCGTATATTTTAAACATGGAACAACAGCTATGACGTCATTCCTGTCGTCGATTTTGCATAGTGTTTTTGCAGGTCTGAACTATGACTTTTTAAAGCTTCATAACTTATGAAAAAATAACACGTCAATTGTTTCGCGTATACAACTGTATACCCGAAACAATAAGGATAACTATCTTTATTTTTCTTAGCGCTTTCCAGAGAGCGTAAGAATAAAATATATGCATGTTGTCTATTGCAGTCATGAGAATACAGTCAATGGATTTCAGATCCCACTCAGGTGACCTGTGCGTTCGTTTGCCTTCTCTATGACCTGGAAAAAAAAAGTCTGAAACTGTGGATCACCTTAAAAAAACCCAATTTCAAAACATCCGCAGTCTCCGCAATACCTAATTTAAAATGATACATCCCCTACAATGCACCGCCACATTCCACTCTTTGGGAGGTTGCGGTCCTTTGAGAGATTATCCTTGTTTTCGAGACCGTATTAGCCAATCCCGGAGTCTGCCGCTCCATTGTGGCAATCTTATCCCGTGATAAAGAGATATTTTTGTTGTGTAATTCGCCGGTTTTGTTACATCTGAAGGCCCGACGTATATCGATATTGGCGGCGTTGGTTTAAGGGCTTTAGGGCTGTGTACATCAAATATAGCAATGAGGAAAAGGCGCAAGAGTGTGCTTGTCTATTATTGATGTATTACGAATTGTAAAATTGTGAACTGTATTCCGGTTGAAACGTGGTGTATACCAACTGGGCTGAGATCCTACAAGCTAAAAACGATATTGCCTTTGACGTGTATTTGTCAAAGTCTTGATAACTCTTGACAGTGACGGCGGCCGACTTATAAATGATTTTTCACTACTCATGCTCTTAAAATGCTACTTAATTCTCTGCGAATCGGGACTAAAGCTCTTTATTAATCTCTAGGGATTAAAGTATTTTTTTTATTTACTTTGGAAACCCCTAAACAACCAATTACGGTGTTTGTGAATGGAGGATTATCGCCATTTTCAGTGATTGTGTATGGACCATATTTTTGGGTGTCGAAATAACCTCAAAATGACAACTGTGCAAATATATAAAAAAAAAGGATTTAATTTCGTGAAACACGATTAATTATTACGAAATGGAATCTATTTAATCATATTAAGGCCGAACTCTTTTATTATGCGTGGTCCAATTACTTTTAAAATGGTTTCCAAGTTTGAATCTGTTGGCTAAATATGCAAGTATTTAAAACACCACTTTACAAAAAACCCGCGGATTTTTTTTTCCTATTTGTATTTTGAATAGATGTTCATAACTTGTATTGAGCGTACGTTGTTAAAAAACAATACTGTTTAGAACGTCGTTTTTTTTCTCGCATTCAAAGTGAAAAGTAGAGTGTTTAACGCGAGACTAAACAACCATAATGACACTCGAACTACAGCCACCCTCGCTCGCAAGCTCGCTCGCGTAGCTAAACATCTCGTGGCATTATGGCTTGTTTTAGTCCCTTGTTGAACAATCTACAATTAAAACACATCAAACGCAATATCGTTTTAACCCAGTACAATACAAGTCCTGTATCTCAATAAAACGTATTCTGTCGATTTCGAATCGGACCTATTTAAAAAAATAAATCTCCATTAAGTTATTGGGTTGTTCCTTACTTTGTTTATGTCAAATATCGACGGTTCTGTGACTCAACCTCGTATGTTGAATTTTGTCCAGTATAATCTGACACGCACTAAGTATGTACTCGCGTACTTAGTGCGAGTCAGTTTATACTGGACGTAATTCAATATACGAGGTTGAGTCACAGATCCGTCGATATGTGTAAATTTTATTATAATTTGTCTTATTATAATGATTTTGCCATTGTGGTAGGCTTTTTTTTTTGTATTTTGTTGTAATATACCGGTTTTGTTACATCTGAAGGCCCGACGTATATCGACATTGGTGGCGTTGGTTTAAGGGCTTTAGGGCTGTGTACATCAAATAGCATGAGGAAAAGGCGCAAGAGTCTGCTAGTCTATTGATGTATTTGGTGTCATGGACGCGATGTATCTACTTTTGGAATGGAAATCAGACATTCGCAGCAACTTGGTGTACAGTCAACAACAAAAGTTGATGATCATTCTTTATCACAGTTGGGCTGTTGGGATGAGCCAAAGTAGTGAAAGTGATAAGGTACTAAAATTATCATATACTGCTGTTGACTGTACAACGAGTGTGACTGAGTTTTCGGGTTGAAACGTGGTGACAATCCCAAACCTTAGGCGTGTATATTTTTAGTGCATTATCACGAAGTAATCATTGCATCAAAAATATTGATCGACCCATTTTTACATAGTTGTTTGTGTTGTATATAGTAACTTATCTAATTAAGGCCCGAGTTATCTAAACACCACGTATAAATTATCTGTCAAATAAGGTTATGGCTTTCCTTTTTTCTGCCATAAACTTTTATTTGAGCAATAAACTAAATGTCCCCTCACTACTTCAGCAAGTCCGTTTTAACTAGAGTCCCAAATAGACGTTAGCGCCAATGTCGAAGAAAGGATTTGTCTTCGATTCCCCATAGTAGAACGCGTTATGCAATAATATCTAAATATAGGCGTGCCTGCAAACATTTTAAAGAAAGTGAAATACGTACAAATATTGATATATTCAGCTGCATACATACATACGTAGCATCACGCCTTCATTCCCAGAGTGGGGTAGGCAGAGCTACAGAAATACCAACAACTCTAAAGACTTACTGATATTTCCGTAACCACATTTTGCACATTTTCCGTGTGGTTGCCGGGTTAGAATAGTGCCACTCCATGTCTTCCCGTGGATGTCGTAAGAGGCAACTAAGGGAATAAGGGCTTGTAGCACTGTTAGGCGATGGGCTTGCAACCTGTCACTAATACACTGGTAAACATCTTAGCCTGATTGTGCAAAATGTGGTTAAAGAATTATCAATAAGTTTTTTAGAGTTGTTGGTAATTCTGTAGCTCTGCCTACCCCACTCTGGGAATAAAGGCGTGACTTTATGTATGTATGTACATTTTGCACTAACAGGCTAAGAGGTTTACCAGTGTATTAGAGACAGGTTGCAACTGTTGCAAGCCCATCGCCTAACAGTGCTACAAGCCCTTATTCCGCTGCACTATCAGTAATATTCAACCTGCGTTTTGCTAACAGTAATATAATTGGGTTAAGATTTATATATTAGTAGTAATATTTATTATGTATAGTAGTAGTATTATCATGTTTGGTTTAATCTACTACCTGTATTGGTTTTTTTCTTTGTACAGTGTTTCTCATTCACTTTTTTTTGTAATTCTTTTACTTCCAGACTGTGACGTACTTCCGTAAGGAAACTCCAGGTCTAAATATTAAGTTATAGTGTCCTAAGCTTTACTGTAAACGACCGTTTGTTTCTAAAATAAATAAATAAACATGCCACATAGAGTTAAAATTCCTCTGTCAGATACTGTTATTTAGAAACGGTTAAATCAGCTCGAATACTACTTATGCGGCCATTTTGGGGTCAAAATTGCAATTTAACTTACCAATTCCTCAATGATTAAGACTCTATGAGCCACAAAATAATCTACATTTTATTGAAGATATACTGCACTAGTATCAAAGCATGAGTATGAAAAGGCATTTTTTTTTTCAAGTATTCCTTTGATCGGAACCAGTAGAAAGTATCATTGTGCGGTTGGTCTTAATTATCAATTGAAAATCTTGAAATGAATACCGTTCGGACACAGCGTATTTGTTGCTGCAGATGTTTCACATTACATTTTAAAGAACCAATGGAGTGGCACTATTCTAACCCGGTTATCATACGGGCAACCATTTAAATAAGTTTCTGTGAACTAATTTATTTGTGAGACAAACTTTTGTAGCCGACTGTACTTTTTTTTGTAATGCCATTTACTGCTTATCAAGACCAACCTAATGAGTCCAAACTCGGTGGGTCTACGTTAAGTATAGCGGAGATCCTGTCGCCACCTGCCGACTCCATCATTAGACAAGCTCGATGGTGCCATATTATTGTATGCCATCGTAAGTCACAGAAGAAGTTCACAAACCAAAACTTTGCTGAATCGAAAACCGGGAAGTGCGTCAAAAAGTTGCAAGATTTCATTACAAATACCGGGCGTCTTAGCAAATCTCGACTGAGAACGGTGACTAGTGTCCTAACTGGCCATGGACCATTTAACAAACATCTCTTTAACTTAGGTGTCACAGACAGTCCTCTGTGCCGAGCGTGCATGGAGACAGAGGAAACAGCCGCTCACGTCGTGCTACATTGCACCGGGGTGGCGCAGTACAGGGCTAAACACCTCAGTTTGGTAAGGTGTCTCCCCGAGGTAACCACAGACATCAAAGGTTTGGTGAGTTTCCTCGAGGAGTTGGGATGGCTTGATTAAACACAGAAATCCCACCCACACGCAAAATAGGCGCTAGACGTCGAGTTGCGGAAACCAGCCCGCCTTTAAAATACAAATACAAAATACAATACAAATACCGGGAGGTGAAACTAATTAAAAGCTTGTAAAAATTATCAGGGTTGTGAAATCACGGGCTTGCTACTCGTAAAACCATTGTAGACGGCATACGCTGTGGCGCGCTGTAAGACATTCGGTAGCGCACAAAGCGGCGAATCAAAGATGGCGGCGCGTTTGATGCGCCGGCGCTGTACGAGGATTTAATGTGAACGGACAACGACGAGGTTCTGTTACATGATATGTTTTTGTAATTTTACATAGTAATGTTTCAGCAAGATCTTTTTTAGGGTTCCGTAGTCAAACTAGGAACCCTTATAGTTTCGCCATGTCCGTCCGTCCGTCCGCAGCCTAGCGCAAAGACTATTAGTACCTACTAGAAAGCTGTAATTTGGCATGAATATGCATATTAGTTACGTTAACAAAGTGCAATAAAAAGTAAAAAAAACATTTTATTTTTAGGGTACCTCCCCTACACGTATTGTGGGGATGCATTTTTTTCTCGTCTACCCTATATTGTGAAGTATCGTTGGATAGGTCTTTCAAAAATATTATGGGTTTCTGAAAACAGTTTTTCGATTAAGTAATCCCTTTATGAAATATTAAGCTTTAAAGCGCTATTTTTTGTTAGACTCAAGTGTCACCCTACAGCCAAAACTACAAATACTAAAAATCTGAAAAAAAAACTTAAATGAAAGAACATATAACCAATTTTAAAGGAAAACTATCACGACTAAGTAGACATCATTGGTTCTTGAGATACAGGCGATTAAAGTGGTTATACCTACTAAAATCGTCTAAGACGGCACTAATTGTCTTAGTTTTTGATTAAAATTAGTTATTACTTGTTGATTTTTTTGTTTGTAGTACTTAACGGCTTCGGAACCCTACACTGAGCATGGTCAGACATGCTCTTGCCCGGTTTTTTAAGTATTGTGTTTGGTATTGTTTTTCTGCTGATGTTTTCCTTGAAAAATATAACTTTGGTGATGATTTTTAAGGTCCTCACTCAAAGCAGAGTGTGTTAAACGAGTCCATGTTACTAAGCCTCTGTTGTCTGTCCGTTCATCCTAACATTAAAGAGCTGTATAATTTTAACCGTAATAGATAGGGGTGAGGGGGTTCCCTCTATCTGGCATACAAAATATTGTCCGAAACTGCTTTACAATAACAGACTTGGCGTAATCTGAAAACCTTATCTGGCATAATTCGTAATATCTCGAAAATGAGTTAGTTCAAAATTAAGTTCGCATACACACATACTGGTTTGACCGTTTTTTTTTTGCGCATAATTCTGTTTTGCATATAATTTTATTGGCATATTAGATTGTCCGAAACTAACTTGGCATACTTACAAACTTAACTGCTACCATTTTTTTTTTGTTTTCTGGGACTTTTGTCTTGTATTTTTTGATATCAATGTCCTTACCTATTATCTATTCATTATATTTTTCTCGTAGTAAAAAAGAGGTAAGGTTCGTTAGTTATTTTTATACGCCCGAAGGGCAAACTGCGCAGAAATAGGGGCCCGGCGAAGCGGGGACCCGTTGACTTACAGTAGCAAAAACTATCTCCTACAACAAATGTTATTATATATCCAATTTGGTGCAGTATTTCGGAAGTTACATGCATTTCGGCGTTTTCTTTTTAAATATAATAGCTGCCTGCCAGCGGCTTTGCCCCCGCTGCATACTTCCCACTTTCTTGGTGGTTTTTCTGTTATAAAACCTTGTCCTGACAATAACGAAGACAGCAAAAAAAGAATTATCCAATTTGATGGAGTCGTCGGAAGTTATGCGCGTACAACCATTACGGTGATTCATTTTTATTTGTATAGCTTATATATATTTATATATTATATACTAACGACCCACCCTCGCTTCGCTCCGGTTTATTTGAGTTTTCTGTAACACCCGTACATATAAAGCAGATTTTATAACACATTAAAACCTTCTGTGATAGTAAAAATTATGTTACTAATAGTGAAAACCGCATCAAACCTACAGACAGATAGACAGACGCAGAAAGTGACTTTGTTGTATACTATCTAAAGAAGAAGATAAATATAGAGATAGATAGATAACGTCGCGGTTATAATTATATCTGAAAATTCCAACAAATGCTTATTTCCCCTTTTATTTGTACCTAAAGCAACAAAATGCAAAGAAAATAATTACAATCAATAAAAAAATATAAGAATAAAAAACATGCTTCTGTTTAGAACAGTTTTTCTTAGCCATCATTAAAACCCCACCGCTGAGAAAAGTTTGCGATTATCAAGAAATGTTATTTTAACTCGTCCGCCATTATTGTCAAGTAATTAAAAATTATGAAAACGTTGAAAATACGGAAACACGTCAAAATATCGTTTTAACCCAGTAAAATAGAGGCCCAGCACATTTTTACTGCTTGTTTTAACTATTTTTGTTTAATTTTACACATGGCAGACGTGTTTTTTTGTGTTTTTTATGTATGTGTTTTTGATGTCTTGTAATTATTAATGTGCAATATGAAGTTTAAATACACATAAATAGGTAAGCGGAAGTGCACAAGTCGAGAAACCACTTTGGTCGAAGATTGGAGTAAGTTTATCTAGAAACGCTAACCGTTTGAATATTCGGCTAGACCAACAAGATGATTTTGAAGCACCTGTCCAGCTACATGTCTAAAAAGCTATTTATATTAACAAGTAAAGTTGTTAATTTGTTTTTATCCAGCAGCGAGGCTTGGGATGCTCGGATTGAACTGTGCTTCTGACAGTTACGGTCTACAAGACGACGGTAAGGATAGCAAAACATACAACTAAAAAATACAGCCAATAAATGCATTTTTGATACGAGACGACTATATAGGCAGTATCTCAAATTCAATAGTTAAAGCAGATACCAATCAGTAATAAGGTTGCATTTGCTACAGGAGTTTTGTCTGAGATACTGCCATTTTTTATGGGCATATTATGCGGAGGGATGACAGTCATGTGACCAAAAGAGCTATGAACGTGGAGGGATGCAAGAGACGAGCTAGGCCAAGGAAAAGGTGGATGGACTGTGTGAGAGACGATATGAAGAGGAAGGAAGTAAGTGACGAGATGACGAGTGACAGAGAGGTATGGAAGAAAAAGACATGCTGCGCCGACCCCAAGTAAATGGGGTAAGGGCAAGAAAATGATGATGATGACGGCCATTTTTCTTAGTTGGGCAGTATAGACACTTTTTGTATAGTTATCATATTATCTTCTAATCGAGACCTAACTACAGAATTCCAACTGGTGACTCTATGTAAAGTATATCGGGTGTGGCCTATAAAAGGAGCAATAAATTGAGGGCTCAGGCCTAAAATATGCGTTTTCCTAAAATGTATTTTTCCCAAAATTTCTGTTTTTCATAATGTCAGCACGTCTTTAGCATAATGTCAGCTCCTCAAAATGTTAGCTTCTTATAATGTATCTCTCCAAGAATGTCAGTTTTCATATAATGTCCGCTTTTCAGAAAGTGTTTATTCTCTAAATGTCTGCAACCTCAAGATATCTGCCTTCTTACAATTTTTGCATTTCAGAAAAGTCTTATGAACGCCACCTTTACAATCTTTTCCTTTTTGGTTTTCCAACAACAGGGGAGGGGCCATTTTAAAAAATAATTATTATAATAATATGAATAATACTGCACAGTAATATTATAGATATTTATCAAAGAGTAAGTACACCAAGAAATTAACCCTTTCAATTTAAAACATTTATTTGTAATAAAGCAGAAATTATAGGAAATGAAACATAATAAGACGATAGCATATATACAAAAGTGATCATGAAAGAAAGTTAAAACTTATGGTAATGCTAATATTATAGGAATGTCAACATTATGAATAGACGGCTTCCTGAGACTGTACACATTTTAAATACCAGCCATTTTGAGAAAGCTGACGAAATAGAAGTGCTAACATAGTGGGAACGCAGACATTTTGACCATTGTACATTTTAGGAAACCGCATATTTCAGGCCTGAGCCATATTGAGGGATTGTTTCCACACCACAAACGTAACAACATGTTCTACAACTTTTGAAAATAACTTATTGTTAACTAAATATTAATGAATTTAGATTTTCCAGGCAAGTAATCTATTGCGAAAACTACGAAGTTTGTAGGTTGACAGTAGATGTCAATTAGACTAATGGATGGAGTACTTTGAAAATGCTATTTAGTTTGTTCGAAAAAAATACAGATAATAAATTACATATTTTTTAAAAGGTGTAGAACAAATGTTGCTACGTTTATAAAGTAGAAACGATCCCTCAATTTATTGCTCCTATTACAGGCCACACCCGGTATAGCGGAGGTCTTGTCACCTCCTGCGACTCCATCATCAGAACAGCTCTTAAATACCATAATATTGCATCATCATTGAGTTGGCAAATGTATTCCAAATTTAAACCTTCCGATGAGCCCTGACGTAGTGAGGTACTAGACAAGTTTTGCGAAATCTAGTAACTGTAGAAAGCTTAGCATCGTATAGAATGACACTGCGGTAATAGTAATTAAAGAAAGTGAGTAACTGCAATGTAGTAGTCAAAGCATTATATATTTCTATATACATACATAACATCACGCCTTCATTCCCAGAGTGGGGTAGGCTACAGAAATACCAACAACTCTAAAAAGACTTGTTCATTCTGTAACCACATACATAATCACAAGCAGGTAGGCTAAGATGTTTACCAGTGTGTGTGTGTGTTCACAGTGTTCTATACTCTATTGTTAAATATTACTGTGGAGTTAGCCACCTTCTTTGGTATTATGACAGACAGGTGAACGTACGATTTTCTTTAATATGATTTTCTTAGTCGTCATAATTTCACCTTATGCTCATAGATTGACGCTTAACAAAAAAATATTGTACTGGGCACCACAGCTTTAGTACCGATTTCACCATACGATGTTAACCACTTAACAGATGATTAGAGCGTTAACGGTTGTCAAAATTTAACATCATGATATGGTGAAATTGGTACTAAATTTAATCAATGTTAATCGACTGTTAGTTCGTACATTTCGACAACTGTTAACGCTCTAATCGTCAGTTATGTGGATAACATCGTTTGGGGAAATTGGTACTAAATAAAGCTACGGTCTCATTAGTTAAACAGGACACCGCAAACTGTTGTGGGACCGCAGACTACACCAGGAACAAGTCTAACATAAAGCAAGTTAATAAAACTCAACTGCATGTTTGATAATGTCGTCTATATTGTTAGTTACCCTTTATATATTGTTTGTGCCGCTATATTGTTATAGTTTTAATGTAAATACTCAGTGACACTTGCGACGTTAAGACGAATCTAGCGACACCTCGCTTGTTAAAATCGGCCCATCCATACTCTACAAGGGAACATAGGGTCGGACATACATACAGGTCAAACACAAAACCATAGCTCGGACTAATCTTCGCAATACAATTGCGGAAATGGAAAAGGATGTAATAGAATCGTATACTTTTAATTATATTAAACCGTTTATTATTAAGTTTTTTAGGGTATTTCCATCAACATTTTTCTCAATTCTGAAGTTTGAGTTGGACATAAGGAACCATCAACATCAGCTGATACTCCATTAACTGGAGCAGATTGATTTTTTCAAATTGTCAAGTAATTATATTAAGCTAAAAATAGTTATTAATCCACTTGTTGACCGTTTTTAATTTAACCATACTTAAAATATTTAGAAATAAATAATAAATAATTTAACGACATTTAGTTTTACAAATTTTAGCTGTCTTAAATTGCTGCAGGAACGTCACTTGACAAAGCTATAGCAGAAATGATATTAAACTAAGTCTAATGCTAATTGCGAAAATACCCTGAAATAAATATAATAGTCAAACACAATTATGACGACTCTATTGCATCTTGTTCTATTTTCGTATTTTGTTTTGCGATGATTAGCCCGAGCTATGCACATAACTCTCCTTTCTGGCTTTGCTGCAGTCGGATAAAAATAATAGCTACTTAACTATAATATTAAAATGATTATGTTGCTATCGGTACGTGCTCTCGCGCACGGGAGCCGTCGGCTGACGGCGCAGCGTGATACAGCTCGGAGATAATCTCCCGCATGACCCCACTCAACGTAACACGGCACGAGCACTTAACTATACCATACCCCTACTCATATAGCAGCGAAATACTACTGTCTCTCATCAAAACTTTGGACATCTCTTAAAAACTATAAATAATTATCAGAGCATTTCTCAATTTTTTTGCCACTTTGAGTGACATCTCCAGATTACAAAAAAAATGCAGGCTGGTAGACCATCAGACTATGCAAAATTAAATAATATTCTAAAGGTGGATACGAATTAGAGCAGCCTCGGATTGAGGCACGCATGGCCCACCTATTTTGCTCATATTCGTACACGCTCACGCGCTGTGCGGGCGAGCGGCCGGCGCGCGGCGAGCCGTTGGGAGTCGGTCTTTTGTCCGTGCTCAAAGGCGCCTCGGTGTGCGCGCCTCCCATTATTTGGACGTGTATCTGAGCGTGCCGCGGGCTGAACGATAAGTTCTAACTTGTCTGTGGGCGAGGCGCGTACAAATTTGATAAAGCTGCTGAGCCTTCCGATCCACCGAGGCGATTTCTTCTTTTTGTTAATAATTCGGTGAATTATGATAAACGTAGCCACGGCTGTCATCGTGTCCGACGCCATTTTGAAATGACGGCTCGCGGCCAGTACGCTGCCTCACGCGCGCATGTTTATGTGCAACAATTTGGCTCGCGAGCAGCTCGCCGCGCAGGGCAAGCATGCCTCAGGCTGAGCCGCTTAGATTCGTACCCAGCTTAATATGTCCCAAAATATTTGTATGGAAAGTTCCTTTTGAGTTACTAAAAACGTAAGAATATCGGTAACACAAAAGGAAATTTCCACATAAATATTTTGGGACTCATTAGAATATTATTTAATTTCTACTAGTCTGATTTTTCAAATGTGGAAATGTCGCTCAAAGTGGCTATTTTTTTGAAAAATGATCATCAGTCGAAAAAGTGCTTTAATTTGATTCATTTTAGGTTTTATTTTTGCCTAATTGCGTAATCCGCATTTCATGTATTTTTTGTTTGAAACCTATTCATTCGGTAGTTTTAAGGTAATTTTGAAGGCAGCTTTGAAGCAACTGAAAATGAAGGTGTTTTAATTAATATTTTAATACCTCAATCGCTCTTTGTCTTTCTTCTCTTTTCTAACAAAATAGCATTTAGGTTCTCTATTCTATACTCTCTTTTTTATAGCACGTAGATAGTGAATTAAGACGAGCTCCTCGCGTATACTATTCGAGATAGCAATACAGACAACTCGACCGAATCACATATCACCTTTAATAGACAAAGATTCTATCTTTGAGTGGGTACCTTATTAAGGCGGTTTACCATGAGACATTACTACCAAGCAAAAGGTTATATGTTTTCATATTTTCGAGTACAGGGCTTTCGCAGCCTATACTGCAATTCAGATCACGAAACCTACGAAAATACCCATAAACACAAACAAAAAATAAAATAGTTAAAAGCAACAATAAACTCCATTGTTTCGGCTAAAAATCGGCCTTGAAAAAACGTATACGCGGAGTGAGATAGAGAGTAAAGCTACCGACTTCTTTATTTATGCTTTTCCGTATAAATGCTTCTCTTTTACTTCAGGAATCCACTCTGAATCACTCTTGGGAACTACGCGTGACCCACGACACCATCCGCGAAGGTCGTTAGTCACTCTGCCCTCAGGAACTCCAATTTTCCGTCATAAAAAGCACTTGCAATAAACACGTCCTTCCTCAGACTAAGCTATACAGGGTATTTTTTTATCAGTGCACAATTTTTACATATGATTTTGTATCGTTCATATAATATTTTTCATTTTTTTTGTTGCAAATTATCTCTCTTTTACCTTCTCGCGTGGACACAAAGTCACACTAGAAATGATGACATGGGTTGTCAAGCTGTAGGTATGCGATACACTGTATTGATATTCGAAGTTTGAAATTTCATGTACAGCTTATCAGACAACAAGCCTCTCTCCTACTGATATTCTAAATTTGAAATTTCATCTATTAACTTACTTAACAACACTCCCCTCTCCTCGCACCCCTGCATTAGAGGGTCCATGAATATCGTTAAGTTAGTGGAATCATTGAATCGGCAATATCTTTAATATTTTTTAAGTTAGAGTAAAAATAACACAAAATGTGTTATTGATTAACAATAGCGAAGCAAATATTAAAATTTGTGCACCTATTAAAAAATTACCCTGTATTTCATCAAAATCGATTCAGCGGTTTGGCCTTTCACGTAACAAACAGACAAAGTTACTTTCACATGCATAATAATTAGTATGCATAGTGAGGGTTAAAAGATTTGTTTAATTTAAGTATCGAAGAAATGTACAGTTTGTCTTAATTCTTAGAAGACTATTCCAATGCCTTGTATAAATATTTTTTTAAAACTTGTCGATATTCATTGCACATGATCAGTCCTTCCTGTCAGTTCCTTTTTCTTCCTCAAAATTTTACACAAATTCTTTTACCATCAGGGTGAATTTCAACAAGCGTCAAATTATCCTAATTTTGGTGGTATTTTTTATTTTCTTAGTAGGGTTTACAATTAAACGTTTAAGTGACGTCATTAGTCATTATAAAAACAGTGTTAAAATGGCCCTTTATTATATCAAGTGTTTTTTAAGATATAACGATTTTACTAATTATGTACCACCAAAATTGTTATTATCCACCAAAATTACTTTTGTTAGAAAAACTCACGATCAATAATAACATATCGGGCTAATTAAAATATATTCGTTAGGGAATCTTCCTTGTTATTTTTGAAAATCCAAAACGTAAGTTTCTAATATTATAAATAATGATTATTTGTTGTTTAAATAATTTTGGTGGAGACCAGAAATTTTGATAATTTTGGTGTTTCGCAAAAGCCACCAAAATTATAAAATTTAACATTTTTTTAAAATTAAAAACAAATGTTTTAGTTTAACAAAAACTTAACTCGTTACAGTTAAAAAGACACCATAAACAAACTTGAAAAAACTATCACACAACAAAACTTTTTGCGAAATAATGACTTATCTAAGTTATCAAGATTAATAAAGTGTATTTCATACCACCAAAATTAGATACTTATGTGCTTAGCGGGAAGACGCAGAAAGATGGTGCAAATCTTTCACCGTCTATTGCTGGAGTGAAACTGAACGAACATCTGACGCTATATTTGTTTGTTTAATCACGTTTCGTTCGATCATAAAATCAATCTCAATATTCACCACCAAAATTAACTATTTCGCTTGGACAGTTTTATTTACACTGCTCCCAGTTTCTTTTTACTTGCAAATGCAATAATTGATACATTTTAAAATACCTCAACTAATAAAGAATACAGATAACTAAAATATAAGTCTAGTTGAGGCTTAATAAGTTTGTACCACGACATATCAGTATATGCGGGAAGTACAGGACACGACACCAAAATTGATTTTGGATTGAAAATATTTTTTTACGATAAATATAATAAGTTAATAATAATTTTAACTTTGGCTCAATATGGTACTTTGAGTAGGTTATTTATAAAATAAATAGTTTACCAATACATGTACTTTACACCCCAATTATCACGTCCGCCGCTCAAAAAATGTGGTTGAGATAATTACCCATCAAGGCGATAAGGTAATGGAATGCTTTGCCTGTGGAGGTACGACGTGTTAAGTCTGTTGCCATTTTTAAAAGCAAGCTAAAGGATCATTTTCGATCACTTCCGTAGTTTTTCTATTATTTCCTTTACTTTTACACCGCCTGCCATGAATTTGTGTCCTCAAATACTTCTCTATACAAGGTTGTCTGGAAGAGATCGCTATTTAGCGGTAAGACCGCCTGTTGTATACCTATGATTTAAATGTACTGTTCCGTGTTCTGATTTTTTATGTTGTTCAATAAAGAGTATTTGTATTGTATTGTATTGTATGATCACCACTCGGTACCTCACAGTCACTATTAGAAGACACTAGCCGTTGCCCGAAAATCCGTCCGCGTAGATTAATTTATCACCATTCTCTCGGGACCTGTCCACTTTTCCGGGATTTAAGCTGTCTCCGTAAGCGGTTAAGCCATGAACGCGTAACAAACAGACAGATAGACAGAGTTAATATCAATGGATGGATAAGGCCAACGCCAACATTCGTAGCATTTAAATCAAAAACACTTTTGTAACAAACAATTTATATAAATCCGTGCTTTTAAATATCACTGGCACTTATAGCGCAGCGCTAATCTGCCTTCTCATTTTTATCCACTTTAGGTTTGTCCATTTTCTTCTTGAGTTCCTCTAACTCCCGCCTGGATATTTGGGTGAAGTATCCCTCCTCATTCTGCTTTTCCGGGGTGACGAAGCCAGGCATCTGAACTCGGCCTATCCTCTCCTTTTTTCCTGGTGCCTTGGGATCCTTAACCTTCTCCGTAAAACTTCTGGAGTCAATAATGATTATATGCCACCTTGTCTTGCCTATATCGCTTATTGATTTCCATATTAATTTTGTTAAAGACATATCAATGTTTGTAGGACTCTGCTTAAGACTTAACCCTGATGTTTATTGTGGATCTGGTTTCATTTTGGAAAGGAAGTAAATTTATTACATTTCGTATGGTTTTGTGTAAGTTATGTTACGGTTACGGGATTTGAGTTATAAAATCTATAGACAAGATGTCAATCACCTGATGTCATCAGTTTGTTTACGTTTTACGCATGTTTCACATCACGTTTTATACCACGAATAACTAGAACACATATTGCCAAACTTTTTCTAACGTTATCAATCTGGACTGGGATTCTGCATGGTAATAAAGATATCGTTTTTGTCGTGTTTCCGTATTGCCTACGTTTTAATAACTCTTATGCCATTGATAATTATGGCGGCCAAGTTAAAAACGATGCTAAAACACGTCAAACACGATATCGATTTAACGCAGTAGAATAGAGGCCATGTATCACTGAAGTCGATGCTCCATATTGCCAAGACTCAGAAACAAATACTCATGCACATCCCAAAATTGGGTGTGTCCCCGTGGTCAAACTATTTTGCCAAACTGACCTTAGACGGAGCCCCGGCTGAGGCTGGGGCTCCTGCTTCTGGGTGGTTTTGGCCTTCAGCCATCTGAAGATAACTAACGAACCTAACCTACCTACTTTTTCAACCATGATTCGTATTTGGTGATCAAATCTTGGTGTACTCGTCGTGCGGTTTGGCATATATAGTTTGACCACGGGGAAACACCTCCAAAATTAGCCCATACCGGGAATCGAACCCGGGACCGCTAGCTTTGTAGGCACTATCAACTCGGCTAATTCGTCGTCAACATGCCTCTATGCTTGTAAATTTATCGGTTTTGTCTTACCACCACACTTTAAAACTTCAATCTGATCTCTATCACTTGGCGGTACGGGAAAGGTATAAGATGGAGGCTTAGACTAAAACAAAAGGGGAGACATGTTGTCGCCGTACAAAACACTAAAATAATAAAGTTCCTGACGCACACACAGAGAAAGATAGCCTTATTTAGTCTCGCGCTCAACTACTAGTTAAGAAAGGGGTGAACATTATTGTAGCGCTTCTACAAGCGCAAACGCTATGGTCACTTGGCTGTAGGATGTCTCTCCCTTAGCGATCTTCCGTTTCTTTTCGGTTTCTATGAGTTTCGCAATCACGATATCTGTTTTACGAACATACTATATCTATGTATTTATTAATGTACTAGCGGCCCGCCAGCGGCTTCGCCCCACTGCAAATTTCTGACTTTCCCGTAAATTATTAGAATTTTTCTCGCCGTAAAAACAATCCTTGGACTTCAACGAACATTA
The DNA here is from genome assembly GCA_949316455.1 of Acleris holmiana. Classification (NCBI taxonomy): domain Eukaryota; kingdom Metazoa; phylum Arthropoda; class Insecta; order Lepidoptera; family Tortricidae; genus Acleris; species Acleris holmiana. The sequence goes on along the minus strand of OX438780.1, from coordinate 12,566,140 downwards.
AAAAAAAAGAATTGGTAAAATTTGTCCAGGCGTTGTTGAGCTATGCGCTTACCAACACATTTACCGATTCATTTTTATATCATACATATAAATATTTTATTGATTTCAGTATATTTCTTATTTATTTGTATGTTAATATGCTGGTTCTAAATCAAATAGGGTTTGATATCCACCGGATAATGCCTATGATTGTAATCATGTGTTTTGTTTAAATAAATGTATTCCTATTCGTACTCTTCTAATTCCCGACTTTTAGGGTAGTTCCCTTTTTGGCCCTGACGGAAGCTCCTGGACCTAACACCATGTCCTTCTGTTTAGTCCACAAGATAATATACACTTTCATCGAACAATAGTCCTCGCGTGTGATATCCATGGACTTATTACTCTAATAAGGGGGTGATTCTCTCAACACAGCGCTGCGTCGATCTCAAAGGCGAAGTTTTATCCGGCAAGCTTAAGAAGTCCCGTCGGAGCGTACAAAACACATTTTAACGCGTGCCTTCTCAATTGGGTTATCCCAAAAAAAAATACCACTAGTTTTTAATTTTTTTTTCGATAAAATAGACTAATTGAAGACACTAATTTCACGGTTTTTGCATTTAAATCAATATATTAATTTATTTTAATTTTTAAAGAAAATGTTTTTATTACGTCACTACAAGCTGGTTTGTTTGAGAAATGCTTTAAAACTATTGAATTCGTTTGAGAGTACGCATTTCTGTCAGATCACGTAAAATGTCAATGTCAAGTCATGTCAATATAGGTAAACTAAAGTATTAAAAAAAAAATGGTATTGTGAACATTATATTCTTATACCGAAATCATACTTACGTTAGAGCTTTAGCTCCACGTATTTCAGCTACGTTGTGATTGGAGCTGTCTCCCAAGTATGTCAATATCCTGACTATATCCACTTTGGGTAGATTAGTGGAATCAGCCCTTACAAAGTTTAATAAATGTACAGCGTTGGTCGTCATTATAAGCAAGAATATCGATATCCAAGATCTGGCGATGGTCAATATGTGTAGCAGGATCGTCAGATTCCGTAGAATTTGAAGCAATGTTGTTAAAATGCAGAAAATCAGAAAACGAGTAGTTATACGTTGCACACCAAACAAACAGAAATTTATTTTTAAAATGTCGAGTTTGACAATTTCACCCACAGACTAGCCTACGGGCGGAGGTTCCAAAACGGACTTGTATTTTAATCATACCATTTTTTTAAAGATCTGACCATGTCATGTTTATATACAGTTAAAAATTGTCTTAATTTTAATAAGCGTTAAAATAAAACAAAAATAAATAAGACAAAATTCGATATACATTATTTATTTATTACTGCATTCCGGACTCATATTATATGCAGTACTATGGTTGATCACAGATTAGACACGACTTACCAATGAAGATCGTGACGTCACTAAATTACAGGTCAAATAATGTCAAATGATAAATTAGAAATAACTATTTAATACTAATTTTGTAAAATAATCTGATAACAGGGAATGGTTCTACAACCCTTTTTCTCGAAATGGCTTTTGAATCACTATACATTACAAAATTATGGGATAACCCAATTAGGCAGCACTGAACGCGACTCGCCTGCCTGCTGCCTAATTGAGAAGGCACGTGCTAAAATGTGTTTTGTACGCTCCGACGGGACTTCTTCTTAAACTTGCCGGATAAAACTTCGCCTTTGCGATCGACGCAGCGCTGTGTTGAGAGAATCACCACCAAGTTCATGGCGATTGTCTAAAACTCGACATTGGCGAAATACACACATTAAAACAAGAAGAGAAAAAAAAAACTCTTCTTTGTAAGGTTATCTGGAAGAGATCGCTATTAAGTGATAAGGCCGGTTGACTCATTTTGCAACATTTTTTTTGTGTTCACTTTCCATGCTGTTATTGTACGAGGTGTTCAATAAATTTAATAATATTTATATTGTATTGTAATTTTCTACTACAACCAAGTAAATAAAGTAATCACATACGTTTCCTGATTTAAAAGTTTATTGGTAAAAATATCTATGACGACATAATTTATTATAAGTACCGGCAAAGTATAAAATTTAACTAAAATTCATACCGGGAGTCAAAGCAAAATTCAGAAACCGTTTGCCGTTTTCCAAAAGATGTAATTTAAAGGATAGTGTATACAAGTAAATTTCTTATTTAGGCGAACTAGTTTGACATATAAAGATATACCAGTTTCAGTCTCAACTCTATCGACATGCTTCGTCACGTCTTGGTTATACTCAAATACTGTATATACACACATACATAACATCACGCCTTCATTCCCAGAGTGGGGCAGGCAGAGCAACAGAAATACCATCAACTCTAAAAAGACATGATTATAATTCTGTAATTACATTTTGCACAATCAGGCCAAGAAGTGTGTATTAGTGATAGGGCGTGGACTGTCTATTACGATCAGGAAAATTAATTTTACAGTTTCTAAGAGACGTTCGCGATTTGCACTCGTAGAATTTGTTCCCCATATCTTCCTGATGATTTTCGAAAAATTCTATCTTAACGCACCCAAAACATTATTGCCTCTAAATTTCAAGTCCCTAGGTATAACCTGCGCGTTATAGATTGATGGTGAATACTTATCCATTTTACTATTATTTAATGTAAAAGCCACCGCCACCACTGGACCGATTTCGATGAGATTTGGTATGAAGTTAGCTCGAACCCCGAGGAGACATAGGGTACTTTATGGTCGCGATAAACGACTTCTATGCGGACGGAGCCGCGAGCATAAGCTAGTACTTTAAGTAATGGACAGGTAATCTCGTATCGATACTACCCATGCTGTGGCATCTTTAAGCATTTTGACTTGTCAAACTAGTTCACCTTAATAAACATAATTCACCGTGTAACTATTCTTCCGGCCGAGCTTCGCTCTCATGGGGCTTTTTTGACTCGGCTGGTTTTTTCAGACGTTCTTTTAGCCTTTTAAGTTCATCTCTTGTCTTGTTGTAGAAGTAGCCTTCCTCTTGGGCAGCTCCGTACTGACCAAGCCCTCCTCCCCCTTCTTTTACACTCCCTCCTGCCCCCCCTCCTTTCCCAGCTCCAGACCCTGGAGCTCCAGGGATAAGACAGCGAGATATGTTCAAATTTGGATTGGTATACCGACGTACAAGAAAATTGCTCGGCGCGGTACCAATTTTGGAAAACATTTTTAGTTGTCAGTTTTTGATGGTTTGACAATTTAAAAAGGTTTTGATTTCAATCAGTATCTTTTAGTTAAACCTTTTTGCTATTCTTTTTGTTCGTTTATTAAACCGGGATCCGGAATTTGGGGTCTGAAATCTGTTGCTGAAATCTCATTCTTACTATTCATTTCTTCTACATTACATTTATATCATGTTTTGCGTGAAATTAGCAACATGACCCAATCTAAACCAAAATCTATAGAATTCAAATCCACTATTTCAAATTAGTTTCTCAAGTTGAAATTCGACAGTTTGGCTTAGTCGGTAAAGGCGACTTTCGTTGTTCGCGGCCGATGCGACTGACGCGCGCGGCTGAAGCTTAGCGATTGACGTGTGCGTTAGATGTGTACCTTAAGCTGTGTCTACATTGGTATCATTTCGTCGTATCTTATCTTCGTCGTGTTGCACGGACGCGTATCAAGATCGCTAGTGTGGACGCAAAAACAGCGCGATCATGCGGCGCGCCGTATCTGATCGCTCGGGATCGATGTTGACACGCGTTTATTTTATACGTTAAGATTGGTAAGTATGAACGTGTTTTGATACTTTATCTTGATACGAAGTAAGTGGTATGATTTGATACGCAATACGGTTTTTCCCCGATCATCAAAGGGGATACGGGGAGCGTCAACACTTAATGATACAGCGTTATGTATAATACGAAACGCTGCTATGCTACGGTTAGTATGGACGCATTTTTTCACGCGACGATGGTGATACGGTGTGCCCAAAGTGAGCGTCCATATTTATTATACGCGAGCTCGATAAGATACGCGTGATTGCGATCGGCAAAATGATACAAATGTTGACCCAGCTTAAAGTGAGCGTTCATACTTAGGATATGCGATCTCGATACGACACGCGTGATCATGATCGGCAAAATGATACAAATGTGGACCGAGCTTTAAGTGAGCCGATATAACAGCCTGACCACGCCTGGGCCATGGCCAGAACGGTGGCAACGAGCATGAGGCGGTTTCTATGCAATTTGGTATACATTACAAACTCGACGAGTTCCTATCGCACTGAAACTCATCTAAGCTACGCAATATGTATCGCATTGTCATCGTAAAAGGGGGGCTGGTAGTCAGTAAAAGAAACGACGAAACTTCTGATACTCTATCTATCCCTTTCACCCGTCATTCATGACTAAATCGAGAGAAAGGAAGCTAACGTAGTGACACGCGTGTTCAAACGCAAAGCTGAAGCCTGCAATTATTACTGCAAATCAAAAAGCAGTTATTGTTATTAATCAATACTCAATTTATAGGTCAGTCAGCTCAATAACTTTAAAAAATCGTGTAATCAACTTAACAAGAAAAAGGTGGCCATGCCATGTCATATAGGTCTCTACCCTAAAAATTTACCATTTATTAGGAAATACAATATTCTAGCATTCATGTTTAGTTTGTTTCTATAAAGTAAGCACCAACCTTTGAGCTGTTTCGGTTGTAGCTGAGGTTGTAGCCAGTTGGGTAACTCGTAGAGAACGCCTTGAGTCAATAAACCCCCCATTTGTACTTTTCTTTCGTCGCGCAATAAAGTTTAAATAAATATATAAAAAGGGCGCTACCTACTCTACTTATATATTATTTATATTTTATAAGGAGACCTTTGACATGTATTCGTTTTGATTTAACTCGGCCGCCATTACTGTCAAGTAAATAAGAGCCGTCGTAAAGTTGACAATACGATAACATGTTAAAGGCAATATGGTTACAACTTTTTTCCAGGTCGTCCCGCCATCTCCGCCTGGGCCTGCCTTGTCTTCGCCACCCGTCTTGCAGCATCCATTTGGTGACTGCGGTAGCCGACCTATCCGGGTGCATGCGGCTGATGTGGCCAGCCCAGTCCCATTTAATTCTTGCAGTTTTTCTTCTTGTTATACTTATTAGAGTAAATAAATAAATAAATAATAAATATCACAGGACAGTCTCACACAAATTGACCTAGTCCCAAACTAAGCTCCAGACTTGCACTATGGGTACTAGACAACTAGAGAAATATATACTTAAATACATAGAAAACATCCAAGAATCAAGAACAAATACTCGTGCTCTTCACACAAATATCCGCCCTTACCGGGATTCGAACCCGGGACCGCTAGCTTCGTAGGCAGGGTCACTACCAACTAGGCCAACGTGTCGTCTAGAATAGAGGTCCTAGTCTCTCGGCGTTTGCGAGGTTAAAGCGATCTTGCAACGTTTTAATGGATCACTGGAGCGACGGAGGCGTTCAGGCAGAAACCACACGTTGCATTAACAACACAATTAGCTAAACATGCGATAAGATTTTTCGCTAATTTCTCTTATTACCCGTAGAGTTCCTTATAAGATGAAACTGTTCACCGTTCTTTTTTTAAGAAACTTTCACATCATCCATCATTATCACATCAGTCTAAAGTTAACTGAATGCGGCCTTCTAGATCATAGAATAAGTACTAAAGGCATAGAAGGAGCGATAAAAAAAGGTAACATATAGATAGCTGATGTGCATAGTCTTATTGGGGTTATATATGCCAAAAAGAGACAGATTTATTAGCAAAAATGTCATGGTCATACACTGTTGCTGTCGCACACTGTTGCTTAATTATAATCTACGACCGTTGTATTATCGTTGTCTAGTACATTGTCTAGTTCCCTTAGTACAAGACTAGAGCTTAGTTCGGGACAATGTCAATTTGTGTGACATTGTCCCGTGATATTTATTTATTAATTAATGAATAATTAAAATAAAATAGAGACACAATACTTGTAAAATAACGAAAAAGAAAGTATTTCTTACTTATAAGTTATTTAATTCATAGATGATAGTTAATATTGGTGTTAAGTTATGAATGTTATGATAAAATATTTGCAATTCCCTAGAAGGGTCCATGTATGTACTTTTAATGTTAAGCCCACCTGAGGGCTTATTGTCTAACGCACTCTCAATCACGATCGTTTTCATTTTGAAAATCGAACGCTCGTCTGCATACAATATGAAAATAATTGCTCCATTTTGAAGCCGGTTGCGATTGCGAGTGCGTTAGACAATAGCCCCTCGGGACTGCGTTATAACGATATCGCGTTTGACGTGTTTTACACAGATCATTATTGTAAACTACATAAGAGTTATTAAAACGTTGACAATACGGAAACACGTCAAAGACGATATTATTATTACCGTGTAGAATCCCAGCCCAGTAATACTTATCGAGTTTAATCGGGATCAAATTGCGATGTTACCTTACTTATGATGTAATGATGTATTTTACTAGGTACCTAGTAAAAAAGGGTACAAATCGATTTAATTCGTGAAAACAATTTTATACTCGTACATAAACGGAGTATACTATACTTGAACCCTTGCTACATGGTTCTGTCTCTTTCTCTCAATTGGGGTCTAAAAAGCTGGACAAGTGTAAACTAAAAACATGCACAACAAACAGCGCAGCATCACAGGAGGCAGTAAATATTAAAAAAATAAACATTTATTTCAGGTACTGTTGGTTCGGGATATTAATTTTATTTCTATAGTCTAAGTATTTTACGATAAATATGTGTCCAATTATACATACATACATAGCGTCACGCCTTCATTCCCAGAGGGGGGTAGGCAGAGCTACATACAGAATACCAACAACTCTAAACTTGTTGATAATTCTGTAACAATAATTGGCACAGTCAGGCTAAGATGTTTACCAGTGCATTAGTGACAGGTTGCAACCCCATCGCCTAACAGTACTACAAGCCTTTATTCCCTTACGGCCGAACCCTATATTCTAACCGCGGACAGATAGCCTTACTTCGGATTACAATTTGACACATTTTGTATGGGCAAATGCCAAATTTCAACCCGAAGTAAGCCTTATCTATCCGCGGTTTGAATATAGGGTTCGGCCGTTAGACGCCTCTCACGACATCATAGGAAAGACATGGAGTGGCACTATTCTAACCGCGGCTACCACACGAGTTTCTAAATATAATAAGTATAATAAATAGAGATCGGTCAAATGGGCGTCATTACTCGCAATAATGTGGATATGACTCCATATATTTTAATTAAACAAATTAAATTACATTCAATGATTACTTACCCTAAAAATAATAATTGATCCTTTGCAAGGCAGTAATAATTAATAAATAAATGATACAAAGATTACTTATTAAAGCAAATAAACAGGTATTTTAATAATCATTCCGTGGTTTTTTTTTTTCACGGCTAAAATAAACTTATGAGGTGAAAGTTCCTTTCGCAAACCAGGGATGTTAATGGAGCAAACTTATGTGCTTAAATTAATATAATGTCAATGGCCACTCCTGTTGATTATTTATAACTATCCTGCAAAGGATCAAGATTAAAGTTCAGGTGAGAAATAAATGAATATAATTTAATTTGTTTAATTAAAATTGGAGTCATGTCCACATTATTGCGAGTAATGACACCCATTTGTCCGATCTCTGATAATAAAATAACAATACCAACCTGCCTGCTTTCTGCGTCTGACCCTTGATCCATACATCTAGGGGGAGTCTCTTGTGTTGTCTCGCTCCAACTCTTCGTCGACGCAATCATCGGGATAATGATCGTCGAGTCAGCCAAGACAAGCTACTATGTAGCTTGGCCTGAGCCTCCACGAGACCTTTACTATTATTATTATTTTCTAAGAAACCTACGAACCTTATTATTTGTATGTCTTTACGAAACACGGGACTATGGGAATCCCGGACTTTTGGAAGGCGTACATGGAGCCGAAGCCAACACGCAGAGGCCCTTTACACAACTTTAATTCAGTGAAGTGGTGTGACACCACCCGGCGATTATCCCCAAATTCACACTATAGAAGTATGCTCCCGCGGACAATCCCCGGTTAGTGTAAGACTATTTAAGAAGGATGGGAACATTAAAAATAGTTTATATTAATGAAATGATATGGATTGGTGAACTAGGCTATTGATGAAACTATGGCGTCTGCCTGGCCAATGCTAATTACTTTGGTTGAAATGACAGACGGTGACTTGCCAACTCAATGGAATGGGCCTCCTAAAACAGCCGCAAATACATAGCAGCAGAGAGGCAACAGTTCCAGAGGTGTTAAGGGTGGAGAGGTGCTTCTGGACTTTAAACGACCATAAGGTGCCCACTCGCCACTTATGCAACACATCCACCCTTCGAGTATATAACTCTAGCCACTCTTATTAATATATTATTATTATTAAGGAGTTGTGATGGGCCTTGTGTGCCACTTCGACCATTGCAGATCTATTGTGGCAGCCCTTTGTTTAGAGCTCACTGCAAAGGCCCATTGCGTCCAGGAATTTCCTGATGCTTTGGGCTGTGAGAAGCTGTATTTCTTGTGGGTCCATGATAGATATATCGCCCTAGGTAGGTACTTCTGTTGCGCATTAGTGGGCCGCATGAGCAAGACATGCAAAGACTTACTCTTATGAAATAAATGAATCACTTTGTTACCTATGTTTAATATTTAAGTGAAGACACGTTGGCCTAGATGGGAGTGCCTCCGAAGCCAGCGGTCCTCGGTTCAAATCCCGGTAAGGGCATATATTTGTGTGAAGTGCGCAAATATTTGTTTCTGAGTCTTGGATGTTTTCTATGTATTTATATATGTATGTTTATCGTTGTCTAGTACCACTAGTACAAGCCTAGAACTTAGTTTGGGACTAAGTTAATTTGTATGGGGATTGTCCCCTGATATTTATTTATTTGAATATGTAAGTACTTACTTGCCTATATTCGAAAAAAATAACACCACAACGAAAACCAAGCATGTTTTCTCGATTTCTTTCTCTCTCTAGAAATTATCTGTACAAGAATTCCCGGAACCCTCAGTACGTGTGAAACACTTTATCTTTTTGGGTTTTCACGTTAACACCAATTAAAATACTACTACGCTAATTATTCAGATTTGGTGTATAAAAACGGTTAGCTTTGGAAATGCGTCTAGAGATGGCGGGTATAAGCAACTGAAACCAGTTATTTTTATAAAATGAACTGGTTTAATGTGAGTAATTTTATTTTTGCAATTTTGTCTTTTACATGTGACTAAAACTTAATAAAAAAAAACTTGAAACTTTCGGAATGCAAATTGGATCAAATTTTGTTTCTTTGACGACACGCTAGCCTAGTTGGTAGTAACCCTGCCTTCGAAGGTAAGGGCAGATATTTGTGTGATGAGGAGCACGAGTATCTGTTCCTGAGTCTTGGATGTTTTCTATTTATTTAAGTATATATATATATATATATATATATATATGTAAGTAAGTTTATCGTTGTCTAGTACCCATAGTACAAGCCTAGAGCTTAGTTTGGGACTAGGTCAATTTGTGTGACAATGTCCTGTGATTTATTTATTTATTTATTTTCTGTCACAATGATATACGCATTAATTTTAATCAATGGCAGCTTTCCGCACGATGTTGTTCTTCACCATTAAGCATCTGTTAACATAGCACTAAATATTTTTTAACTATTTATTTTACTGTCAACCATTTGTGAGATTAAGAATTATTATATTTTGCCATTGCATTAAAAACAAACGCAACACTTGCGATAAGTGTTCACCGTAAAATATATATTTATATACCAGCTTATACCCGTGAATTTGTCCGCATACATTTCGATGAAAAATAGCCTATGTATTAATCCAGGTTGCCAGTGTTCATGGGTGGCGATTAATTCCTATCAGGTAACCGGCATGGTCGTTTGCCTCCCTATTTTATATAAAAAAGCTATCTTCATTCCTAATTTCATCTCAATCCGTTCAGCCGTTGCAGTGTTAAAGAGTAACAAACTCCACACGTAAACTGTCAAATCACTACATAGTATAAAACAAAGTCGCTTCCCGCTGTCTGTCCCTAAGTATGCCTATGTATATCTTTAGAACTCCGGAAAGGATTTTTTATTTAACACGTTCACGGACAGTACGTCGAGAGACGTAAACTAAAACCCTCGTGTTATGGCACTACGGCTGTGGCCGGTGTTTTTAATTACACTAAAATCGGAACTCCGTCCACGGCCGGCTATTCCCCATAGCATTTATAGGAAGCACGGACACCTGTGTCGTTTTAGGCTTTAACACAAGCCGCTAGTGCCACAGCAACAAAGCTTTGGGGCAACCTCAACCTCATGCACTACCCTAAAAGGGGAACGACGCGTGTTGTGACACATAACGTCTGTGGACGTAACGGCCGTGGACGGGCTGCCACTTTCAGTAAGATTTTTATGTACGAAATTACATACAAATTTTCCGTCATACGCTGGCACAATGTTTGACACATTGTTAAATGTGACAGTTCGTCCAAGGCCGTAGAAAATATTGTATGAAAATAATTTGTGCCCTATCACGCAATTTTGAGAATGGTGCTGTGTCCGTGAACGTGTTAATAGATACAGTCATTCAAGAGGACGGTTTAACCCGGAGCGGAGCAAGGCCGGGTCGCTAGTTTATATTATTAGCAGGTTTTTTATTTTTTATTTTACATTTCAGTTGGTATCTTTACTCTGTACGGCTGCGTCGGTGCTTGGATCTCGGTAAGACTCTGGCTAAGTGGTCGTAAGACCGAACGGTAGCAAGATATCATATCACTGTCCATTATTATTTGAAATTTTAATGTTGCGCACTCACGACTTCTTTTATTAATTGCAATGTCTTTTCAGATTACCTTCCGCTACTCACAGTAATACAGAGTTACAGTCGCTTGAGAATACAGACTGCTTTTGCTCTGCGAGCGGTCCAAAAATCACCGATAACCTCGATCCAGAAAATGAAGGGTTAGTTAGATTAGTAATTTTCGCGTACCAAAAAGTAAATACAGGAGAAATAACAATTTTCATCCCTCAAAGGAAATATCAGAAATGCATACAAGATTTTCCACTGTCAACAGGCAAAGCCTATAATCATTACGAAAAATATCCTATCCATGATATCTTTGAAAATCTTGCTAATAAAAATGTTGTCATTGAAAATCCTGTTCATTATGAATCAGATGAAGTGATAAATTTTAATGATTCAGATGTTCAAGACGAGGGCAAAGACTTGTCACTCGAATCTAATTCTGCAAATTATGAAGCCGAAAGAGAAGGTGCTGTTAAAGAAAAAATACCACATTGGCAAATACCTATTACAGATTATATCACCGGCAAAATAACAGGAGATTCACATGAAGGTCCTTTTTACTTAACCACAGGGTCACTAGAAGAACAAAAAATTATTCCGCAAAAATGGATTTCAGACGCGTCTGAAGATAAAGCGAGTCCATCAGTAATTAATGAATATTTACAAAAAAATCCTAAAGAAACATTCAACTACCATCTTCAATATGACGCAGATGTTGAAGACGATGCAACGCCTTCGCAATTAGACTTATATTTAAATGAAGGAAATCAAATTCATGCAAATAAACCGAATGTAATATTTGATCAGGAAGATAATATAAGTTTACAAAATAATTCTGAAAGGGACTCTTCAGATGAAAACGCAAAATTTGTATATGACCCACCGGGTTCTGCTGATATAAGTGACCATAAAAATGATGATGTAATTCCAGAAAATGATTCAGAAAGTGAACGTTTGGAAGATTACAATTCGTCACAGTTTGATGTGTATTTAAATGAAGGAAATTATTTCCCTGCAACAAAACCGTATAGCTCAGGAAAAATCACCTACTTCAACGATGCCTTAACTCCACAAATAAATTCTGGAGGAGAACACCCATTAGATGAACTACGACCTTCAAAAGCGCACCAAAACTTTGGTTTAAGTATTTCATTAAATAAACCTGCAGCAGAAAAAGTGGGACCTTCAACATTGAATACCTTGTTACATAAAGGAAATCAATTTTTGCAGAAACAGATGCCTATCTCAGGAGGTCTATTGAATCTTCCACAGCTTGGTTCAGAAAAATCTCCACATTTTAACAACTTTTTACAAAAAGAAGTTGTGATAAGTTCGGAGTCTGAGGGAGAAGAAGAATCCCATATTTCTGGAACAAGTAATGTCAACGACGTAAAAATCCAGTACGATCAATATGTTCCATATAGCTCAGAAAGTAATGACGAATCAGCTAGACCTCAAAACCAACATACATTAACCAATCACTTGACGTTTCCCACGTCTAATGAATATGAATACAATTCAGATTCCACTGAAAGCTCAGACAGTTCAAATAATGACTCGGAAAAAAGCTATAATTCTAATCAACCACCTCTATTACCAGTTGAGAAAATGGAAGAAAACAGTTACAACGATAACCAAAGCTTGATAGACAATGACACTCAAGAATTAGTTCATGAAGACTCTTTAGGAGAAAGTAATGAAAATAAAAAATTACACTTTCCAGAAGCTTCAGTTTCTAAAATACAGCCTCCATTTCTAAAAGTTCTACAGAATCTACACGAGAATTCAGTTAATCGAATGTTACCACTTAAAAATAATCATCTTCAAATTAATTACATCGGACCAAAAACTTTAAAGGGAAATTATGGAGGGAAAGACCGTGGAATGCCTTATCGAGGGCATCACACAACACCTAAAGAAATTAAATTCAATCATTGGTTTCAAAAACAATTAAAAGGCATTAAAGACAATGGAACTGAAATGCCAACTAAACCAGCTGTCATAAGATCAGTTAAGCGAGCAATCAGCAAAACGTTGAGAAAAAATGGTCTATGGGTAAGCAGAGACGGTAGACTTCACAGCACAAATGGTAAAGTTTATAGTTTAAGCAATTTGAAACTGCAACCACTTTTGATCGGCAGGTCGGTTTCGTATGACCACCTAATAAAAATAAAGGGTAAATACAGAGTTCCCCCTAAGACACCATTTATTGAGGGGCTGTTGATGTCAATGCTGAAACCGACGAAAATTTTAGGAATAGTACCCCTTGGCATCACTTCTCTGTCAAGACGATTTAACCCAAATGGGGAGTATATGCTTCAAATCGAGAGACGTAAGTTGGATGCCGGAGCTCAGAAGGCGTTATCTCAGATCTTACCTTCAAGAAGATCAGGTTCTACCCTTGCAGTTACTTCACCTAATACCAATTTGAATCATTTGTGGCGATCAGTATCAGATATATTAAAAAAAGGCGGTACTACTGTTACAAAAATAAAAGGTGTCGATGAAGGTAAAGAAGACAGCGGTGCAAGAAGGCATGATCACGGGTTTGAAGGGCATGTTCATAGTGATGGAGATACAAGTGAATCAGATGATGATGAAGTTCCACCCAGTTTTAGAATAATTGGAGGCATCTCTGCGACTGGAACTGGCACTCCTATTGCTAGCAAAGGCAGATCAGGTGTAGATGAATATGATACATCAGATTATTAGAAGCATTCACGTTATTAGGAGTAATTGTAAAAAATAAGAACTAGTATCGAACCCCTGTCTCTATATCTACTCAATGCCTTTCATTATCATTTTGGTTACGGATTCCGTTCGCTTCCTATGAATAGTATAAAAGCGAGTATTGTATTATCAAAATTATCAGTTTCATAGTATTTAAATTTTATGAACCCTAGCGGGGATAGACAGCGACTCGAGCCATCCGATACGGAGGTTGCAGCTGCTGAGGTACTCGTTTTGTTTCACTTGGTTACAGAGTTATGTTTAAGTATTTAGTTTGTAAAATGACTACGGCTTTCCAAGGACACTAATGTTTGATTAGATAAGTAAGCAAGCATTCATAAAAGATTCCCGGATATAATAATTTGTTTTTTTTTTACATATATTATTACTGTTACATTTTTAACCCCTACACAAGATGTTGTCTGTTTGTGGCATCGTGACACTTACCCGTCGTATGCCAGGCTATGACGTCATCGGTGTTACGTGACACAGATTAAACGCTCCTGGCTTTCAATTGGTTCCACGTTTCGTAGTACCACAGTGTAAAGAGTTACTAACTGTGGGCCGACGCCTTTGATGTTTGCGTAAATGCCGACACCGCACAAGGCCACAGTACTAACCTAGGGTTGTCACAAACTTTACACAACTGCCCAAAAAAGGAGGGTAATGTTTTTAGGTTTCATATATGTATGTATGTACGTTTCTTTGTTCCGCTATAACTTCTAAATGCCTCAACAGTATAGACATTATGGGCTATAGTTACAATTTTTACATCGTCTCGAGTGACGCTGGTTATTTTTTTAACTTCTTATGGAAGGGTAAAGCGCTTCGTTACGTAACGCGTTACGGCGCCAGTCTGTTTGGCTTCCCTTTTTTGTTATTAGTTCGATTGCATTGAAAATCGATATCTGAGAGTCCGTGGGGACTCCAAATGCGGACCCGTAATTCAAATTCAAAAGAGTGGCCGCCATTTCGTTTTTTTTTTCTGGACCGATCGCAATGAAAATTGATGTTTGAGGGTCCCTGGGGACTACAAATACGGTCCCGTAATTAGATTTACAAAAAGTAGCCGCCATTTTGAACTTTTTTGTGGAATCTCGAAAATGACACCCATATCATTATATTATTTGAAAAAATACGTCCGCCATCTTGGATTCCAAAAATAATGTCATTTTCGTAATCAGCACCCCAAGGAACCTCGAAAATGACACCCATAATCATTATATTTAAAAAATACGTCCGCCATCTTATATTCCAAAAATAATGTCATTTTCGTAACCAGCACCCCAAGGAACCTCGAAGATGACACCCATAGTAGTTATCAATTTTTCAGAAATAGTAATGTCCGCCATCTTGGATTTCAGCATGGATATCTTTTTCGTAATCAGCACCCCCAAAAACCTAGATAATGACAACCATCATCATTATTTATAAAAATCATGTCCGCCATTTTAAATTTGTTTAGAATCAAAAAAATTGAGAAAAGTTTCAATTTTGCTGGCAGGCGTCACGCTTTTACATCCGCCATTTTGTTTACGTTGGCATGTCATGACAAAAATGTTATAAATTAAGCACCATAAAATAATATAGGTATTTACCTTTCTTTTGAGTGTGGAAATTGAAAATATCGTTATTATTAAATAATTATTTGCGCGAGAGGACGACTTGCATTCTCGCACTGCATATGTCGTATGCACCATTTTTTTCACACATCAAAACTATTCAAAGCACGACACGCGTCAGCCCTGAAAAATATGTCCCGAGCTACTAACAATGGCGACGTATGCAGCTCGGGCTCGCCCTACCCGCCCCTCGCCCCTCACACCCCGCACGATTGCCCTGTCTAGACGGCTTCGTCGGACGACTGTATTGGTTTCTAGGCTGTGGTAGTACTGAATATTATCTATGGAAGTTTTTTTTGTTTTTACTACAAGCAAATTAGAACCCTATCTTAAAGGAGGTATAGTCCAATTTAAAATAACAAGATTAAAATCCTTGTGGACGGATATGGTACTAGGCACTCTAATGCGTCGGGCGGGACGGATACGGTACTAGGCACACAAAGGGTTAAAAGCTAGTGTACTTAATTAGGGTTTACTGATGCTCTACTACAAGTCTTCAGTTGAGAACAAAGATAAGTTTCCATTTGTAAGGTCACAAAGATTCAACATGATGTTTACAAACAGACATAACTTCGTATTAGGCAAAAAAAAGGTACTTACAATTTTATTTCAACAATGAGGTCTTTGAATGATGGCTGTGGTACTTCACTGGGTACTCTGTAGCCATTGTTTAGAAAGTACGTGGTCCTAATGATCTGAAGAAATATTTTTTTAGTAATACACCATTATGCCAAAAAAAGCAATAGAAAATAAACTTTTCAACAATATTATATTTGTAATAGTCTACAGAACTGGACCTCTATTCTTCTGCGTTTGACTTGTTTTAAAATCATTTTTGACTCGGACGTCATTACTGTCAAGTACATAAGATTTATCAAAACTTTGATAATACGGAAACACGTCAAAGGCGATATCGTTTTTACCATGTAGAATCTCAAATCTGAAATAGGAGGCTAGCTAGGTTTGTAACGATATAGAAAATAAAGAATGCCACAAAGTAAATAATAGAAAATGTTATATGTAACATTCATACATACATACCCTTAAATAGTCATTCATTACACGCCTTTTTTAACATTTACCAAAAAGTTTGTACCAATTCTTGCACAAATATAATTCATCCAATCAGCGACATCTTCTGGGTACGCTATGAACTCCTTTGAACACTCCCTTGCTTTCGTTGCATACGACGCTCAGTTTCTCGTTGTAGCTTAACTAAACAAACATGTTAGTTAGGCGGTAACTCAACAGATGTCGTTGTTTTAAGTAATTTTAGCGCTCTCTAGTTGTTGGAACTGTAACTATTTCAACAGTAAAGCTGACTCAATGCTCTCTTATATTACCATCACACCACTAGATGGCATTGTAGTACCAGAAGTATTCAGTTAAAATTAATTTAAAACTTTTGGACAACTTCACGACCTTGGCACTTCCATAATCGTAATGTTATGAGGAGAAATGTTAAGTAAGGTAAAAGCATACTTTTCAGTTCAAAACGGTTGCGTATTTAATTTGGTAACGTAGTACTTAGTTCAAGTGCAACCAGTTGCTTGCAAATGCAAGTCAAAACAAATAGACCAGGCGAAGTCAAGTCAAGTTAAGAACTCAGTCAGTGACCGACCGTTGTGTGAGTTGCGTCGCGCGCGCTAGCATTCCCAATGAAAAACAAATTAATAAGCGCAATTTGTAAATGAAACCTGTGTTTTAAACCAGGCGTGATTGTTGTCAATGAAAAGTGTTAGTTGCTAGCCAGTTGTATTTGTAAATTGTTGTGAATTAGCAGTATTGCTAGGGTTATTGTTGAAAATCGAATGTTTTTGATTTAAGAGGATGTTTTCGCCGTCCATGTTCCTAGGAAATCGGTTTCTGGTTGGATTTTGATGGAATTGTGATTACAGGTAAGTGTTTTTTGTTTATTAATAAGGATATTAACCTAGGAACTAAGCGGTAAACTTTATAAGCATATTGCAGATATTTATCCTGAATCTTAAAAAAAATCTTGCCCTAAAAAGACTTTAGAGTATCTACCTGGGTAGTTTTTAAAATATGTATACATGCGAGTAACGAAAATTAACTATGTATATAAATAGACGACTAATTTTCATTACTTACATAAAAGTTAGTACCATTTTTTAATTTTAGTCCTTAACTAGGTACAATTATGGTGAAAGTTACATAGTACCTACGCAGATTAGTATTGTTTCATTAAGTATATAGGTACTTGCATAAATAAATAAAATTTTAAAAACGATTAATAACCGAAATAATAATATGCGGGTACCTCCATATGGGAAAACCTTAAAATTCCGAACTATATTTTTCCGAATATTTATTTGTCCGAATTTTAATTTTTCCGAAAGCTATGTTTCGTTGGAGCTATTTTAAATAAAATGCATTATTTAGTTGCTATACGTAGGATAGGTATGAAAAAATAATAAAATAAAATAAAAATAAACCCTCTAGCAAAACAAGTAGGTACTTACTCGGATTTATAAAAATTCAGAATTGTGTACGCCTCCATATCTTCCTAGAAATGCCAAAGTAGGTTAGCTACCGTAATATTAAATTAAATTTTACAGACCTACCTACTCAACATAAACTTTATGGTCACCGCCTTTTACACGATTGTTTTGTTTTTCATTAAAAAAGGATATTTGTTTGTGTTTAGTAGGAAGGTACTTTACAAGTGTTTTTAATTAAGTAATTAAAATCATACATGCATACATACAATCCACCAACATTACTGTATATTCCACCTTTTATAGAACAAAGGCTTGTTTATTTCCCTACAGGATCCCTGAGCTATACGGTAAATCAGTCAACGTTATTGTATTGCCAACGTTATTACAACTCTTTACTTGACGGTAATGGCAGCCGAGTTAAAAACAACACGTCATGTTAAATAGCAATATTGTTTTCGGCATTTTCAAAATAAAGTTGTTAAGAAAAATTAAGAAACGTTAACTTTGGTCAGTTTTGTGACGAAATTAGCCATATAAATGTATGGCAAATGTTCGTCACAAAACTGACCAAGTTAACGTTTCTTAATTTTCCTTAACTAGGGTAGGTACACTTTAGAACTAAGACAAAGTACCTAACTAGGTATATTATTATATCATATTAAACGAAATTAATAAATAGGTCAGTCCAACTAAATTCGGCTTTTGATTAAAAATATAGTGGGACGCTGACTTCAGTTGGACTGACCTATCATTTTAATTTAAGTTATTTCTTGATTTTTGCAGACGGTTTTTAGTTTTTTAAAACATTCATTTTTTTCATACATTTTAGAGATCATAATAATACTGTTATCTCGTCCACGTATATTTACTCCTTCAGGGTGACTTCAAATTGGTAATACAAAACACATGATTGTGGCTTAGTTAATGCCTCACAGTATAATACATTAACCCCTTTGTTAAAATTAACTGTATTTATTTATTGCAAATTTTCGAACAAAACAAATAATTAAAGTCCCAAAGTGTGGTTACACTACATTTACAATACAATCTTATTTTCTTTGATAAGTGAAAATTACTAATCAAAATACGTTTTCTTCATAAATTGCGACAGGTGACGGATAACCAAAGAGGAAAGTGTTCATTTGAAATTCTTTAAACTTCTTTGTTAATTATTATGGTAGGATAACCATGTTAATCAAACAAAAATGGGATAATAAAAAAAATAAAAAAAATACTTCTGATTATTTTAAAAGTATGAGACTTAATTGAGGGGCTAAGTTTAGGGGAAATGTGTGTAAAACATTGATTTTGTATTACCAATTTGAAGTCACCCTGTATAATATTTGAGGAGTTCCCTCGATTCCAAGATCCCATCATCAGATCTTAACGTGTTGGAAATGGGACCAACCAGAAAGTATCCAATGAACATAAAAAAAAACCAATCGGTCTAGCTAGTGTAATCAGGGATCATACATAAAAAAATCTCGACGAATTGATAACCTCCTTTTTCTGAAGTCGGTTAGTAATGGAAATCGGGGACACGTACCAACGTGCCAACTACTATAAGTGTGTTTTCAAACCGTTTTGTATTAATATAATAATCACAGGACACAGGACAATCTCACACAAATTGACCTAGTCCCAAACTAAGCTCTAGGCTTGTACTACGGGTACTAGACAACGATAAACATACTTATATAGAGAAATAAATACTTAAATAAATAGGAAACATCCAAGACTCAGGAAAAAATACTTGTGCTCATCACACAAATATCTGCCCTTACCGGGATTTGAACCCAGGACACCTAGCTTCGAAGGCAGGGTCACTCCCAACTAGGCTAGCGTGTCGTCACCATTAAAACCACAGAGTTGTATTTTTTTTGTATATGAGGTATCTAAAAGTAATTGACCGACTGTTCGGGTAGACATAATACCTACTTACTGCGTAGATTAAACAATAATCTAGTTCGGAAGTAACTAATTTTAATTAATGGCTTTCTCTCCTGTAAAGGTGTTTCGCCAATGTCGAGTCATTTACGAACACTCCCGCGGACTTATTAGAGAAATAAGTCCATTATCACACGCGAGGACATTTATTGTGGTCGAAGGGTATTTTCTTGTGGACTAAATAGAAGCCCATGGGGTAGCTGCAAGCGCCGGAAGTCAAGTCCCGGAAATAACTACTTAAAATACATTAACCCTTTATTTGACAAAAAATTGCAAAAGGTCGTGAATTCAAGCAATTCAAGAAATAACAAAATAAAAGTTGATGTTTTGGTATGTACAGTGTGATATACATCGCCAAATAAAGGGTGAAGAAAGAACCGTCACACTTTTTTTTTTGAATTCTTTAAATTTTTTTCTGGGATTGTTAAGCGACGCGTTAAGCTCCAAGCGATAACTCTCACCCCCTAAATCAAGTCCGATTTCCACGATTTTTGAATTTATTTTATTTTAATTACATTGTGTTCCTTTCTTAGTTTTTTTGGAAAACGTGCAGACCTAGTTTGTCATAATATCTCCAACATATTCAAATATCATGCAAATCGGACTAGGTTTAAGGGAGAGAAACGCTATCGCATTATGTATGGGAAATTTCAGCTTCACAATACTCTTAAGCATCTTGTCTAGGGCCCCTGAAGCCATAGATAAGGTGATAAACGGAAACTTAACCGATTTTAGACAACTGTCAAATTGTATGAAATTGACATAAGCGCTCGAAGCGACCGTCCGCGCGGCAGTCTCTTTATTTATCGACTTTATCGACTAACTGTTTCCCGCGACTCCGTCCGCGTTGTAAAATATAACATAGCCTATGACACTCACAAACAACGTTGCTTTCTACTGATAAAAGAATGTTCAAAATCAGTTCAGTAGATCCAGACCTTAATTACCCCCAACCACCTCCAAACTCACAAACTTTACCTCTTTATAATATTAGTATAGATTACGTTGACGTTCGTAGAATACATCTTGTGTTGGGCCTACCGTTGATGTGTTGGGCCTACCGTTGTGTTATAATCAAACACCGGAATGACGGAGGCAAAAATGTACCACTGCTAGAGATTCATTAAATATCGACTAAGTTTATCGACATCGCAACTACAAACAAACAGTATCTGATATTGACTCTGGCCTCGAGTCACTTTTGACAACCATTGAAATTACGTAGAAATTCATTCTGTACAACAATATTCTTTAGTATTCCGCAGAATTTGCCCTGTTAAAAATACCTCGCATGAAAAAAGGTCGTTTATCTTCACGAAAAGCTCATTCAGATACAGAAGTAAAGGTACGACCTTACTTTTGCAAGAAATGTAAAGCCCATATTATTATGTCACGAAAACAGTTGTCGATAAATTTAACATAGTCGATATTTAATGAATCACTAGCACTGGTACATTTTTGCCCCCGTCAATCCGGTGTTTGTTTGTAATTACTCATGGGTGCAAAATGCTTATTAATCTGCAAAAATAGATCAACTTACTACCTTCTTCGTTTAACAGTTAAACTTTACAGTATTTACACACAAATAAAAAACTAAAGTGTCAAAACAGCGGTCTCAGGCTCTTTAGCTCCATTGCGCCGCCGTCGACCCACTTAAGCGTGACGGCAGAAAAACGTATAAAAACACAGATTGATCTATTCTTGTGACAGACAGACGTCGTAACCTAAACCATCTGTAGTGACGAATATTGGGGCATTTAAAGCCATATTATTTTTGACAAACAAATGTGACAAAGTTAATCAACGATGGTTTGAGAACAGTTATCTTCTATATAATAAAAATGAATCGCTGAATGTGTTGCTAAGCGCAAATCTCGAGAGCAGCTGAACCGATTGCGCTAATTATTTTTTTGTTGTGCTTGTTATCGTCAGGATAAGGTTCTTATGAAAGAAAACAATGAAAAATCCACCGGAAAAGTCAAAATTTGCAGCGGAGTGAAGCCGCTAGCGGGTAGTTAGTATTTTAATAATAGTAAAAAAACCGATCCACGGTCGGACTTGCACACTGAGGGTTTCGTATTGAACAGTAGAATCATATGAAGATTTATTTGTGTTGCTTAAAAAAATACTTTTATTTTAGGTAAAGTCCATTTTGATGCCGCCTAAATGTCACCACGAACTTACAGTCTTTTCAAAACTTCTCAATAAACTGTTTAGTTCGTTCCTGTAAACTATAAATGCCACTTAAATTATAAACGCGTTTTGTATAAATGGATACTCTTTCAAAGTATATAAATCATTTAATTTTCTAGGACAATGCATTCAATTCTACATAAATATAATGCATCACTCGACGTAGTTCTAAGTTACAATTTTCAGTATTAACATGAAAATTACATGAAAAAGTCGTTGATGTAGTTTAAGGGTCAAGGATTGTGTAATAGATAAAATGCTTAAGCCAGAGAAGAGAACCTAAATAACATCAACTTACTCATACATTCGTGTTAACATTATATCTTGTCTAGCCTCCTAAGGCCTAACGAAAAATTCAGCATGCAGTCAAAAATACTTTTTTTTCTGTTATTGTATGTACTTGTGTAGTCATAGCTTACCACAGTCTTACCAGTAGGATTTCTATAAGTCCTACTGTTAGGACCGTGGTACGCTATGACTAATGAGTCGAAGTCGCTATGACGCGTGAGAATGCTTTATAACATTAGGTTCGACTTTTATATAATAAGTGTATTCTTTTGTGCAATAAAGATTATATAAATAAATAAATGCTTAGTTGATTTGTAAACAAATAAATTTTACACGACAACGGGCTGGTAGAAACGACATCGTCTTTGACGTGTTTCCGTATTGTCAACGTTTTCTTAACTCTTATGCCATTTACAATAATGGCGGCCAAGTCATAAACGATTCTAAAACACGTCAAACGCGATATCGTTATAGCGCAATAGAATAGAGGCCCAGCTGTCTTCAAATTAAGGTGTCAAGCTAGCTGTCTAACGGCCGAACCCTATATTTAAACCGCGGACAGATAGCCTTACTTCGGATTAAAATTTGACACATTTTATATAGGCAAATGTCAAATTTCAACCCGAAGTAAGCCTTATCTATCCGCGGTTTGAATAAAGGGTTCGGCCGTAAATTGTACTAATAAGCTACTATTGAGGAGATTTATCTGTTTGACATAAAGCGGTTGATAAACTGCAATTCGTAGGGCATTTAGCGGTCAAATGAAAGTCATTTCTTATTTTTTAACCGACTTTAAAAAAGGAGGGGGTTATCAATTCGACTATATTTTTATAGTAAAATTATTCTCAGTAACGTATTTATTTCATTAATTCTTTTTAATTTTTACACATTCTTGCAGCATTTTCGAATGAAATTACTGATGAGCTTTTACAGATTTTAATTGTTGTTAGAACCTATCGCTGTAATATTATTATCTCGTCGTTCGTTGACATCAAGACTAGATATTTACTTTTATACTTTTTTGTATAAAGTCTAAAAGTACGAGTACGAGTATGTTGACTTACCTTTAACGGATTCATCCGATGCAATCTTTGTTTCCTGATAATACAAATTGGATAACTTATTCCAATTCAAACAAATGCCCTTAAATTGTCTCAATTTAATCCAGATGAGCTGTGTCTGCCTCACAGTGCACAATTGACCTCATAAAAGATCTCTGTAAATTGGTCCTTTCCGTCCGCCCGCCAGACTTATATTGGCTGTTGATCTTTTAACCTATATTACCAGGCAAATATTACGAAGATTCAATTCGCACTCGGCTCTTATCAAATCAGAGGCCGTATTACGGTGTGTTAAAAATCTGCCAAGTTCTAGCACAGTCAAAACAGTAGTCTACAAACAGACGCGAATCGCGCGGTTTGCATGTGTGCGTGCCTCGAGCGTACGCGCCACAAGCCAACACAAACTCAACAGGACGCACCAAGCCGGTTTAAGGTCTTCGCATATTATGACAACTCATCGGTGACTCGATGCGATGCCAAATATTGAAATTTAGACATATTTGCTAGGCTTAATTTAAAAAAAGTATATTAATGTAGTGTACGACGTGTGGTCTACGCGACGTACAATAAGGTCAACGCCGACAAGTTTGTCACGGGCTGACCACACGTCGTCCCCGCGGCGACTATGCGCTTGCGACTGACGCGTGACGGGCAACCATTTGCGTTGTCCACTCGTTGACACCGCGTTGTCCATTACCGCGTGACCATTGGGTGGATCAACTAGTTGACTACTCATCGAAAGTGTGCATAGAGTTGCTGCCGCCTTGGCGTGGAGTTGATATAGTACGCGAAGACCTTAGTCGGGGCTGCGCCGTCGCCGCGTTTGGTTGCGTGCGCGAAACCCTAGCGTCCCGAGCTGCAATAGGTAATAGAAACTAAAGGGCTGGAGTCGATCTACTTTTCCATTTATACTCTGGTTCTAAGTAATGAAAACTATAGCGTCAAGAAACCTTTGAAGTTAGAGGTACTGTCGGCCTTATAAGTAGCTGTACAATTTGGTACCTTGTCGCTTGAACACCTTTGACAGATTAGATTAGTGCAGCAGTTCAAGTTAATGTGACAAAGCACTTAAGTGTGCAGTTAGTTATAGGGCCGATCGTCAATCGACAATCCCCCGCCCCGTAAGCTTTAGTGTTTGCTTAAAAAATTACGTCTTTGTCGTTGAACTGCGTTGGCCAAGCTGCTGCAATGTAACCTACGACCATATTAAATATGCGCACTCAATGTAATTGCCGTCCCGTATGTGGTTGCCAGGTTAGATTAATGCCACTTCTTCCCGTGGATGTCATAAGAGGCCACTAAGGGAATAAAGGCTTGTAGTACTGTTAGGCGATGGGCTTGCAACCTGTCACTAATACACTGGTACACATCTTAGTCTGTTTATGCAAAATGTGGTTACAGAATTATAAACACGTCTTTTTAGAGCTGTTGGTATTTCTGTAGCCCTGCCTACCCCACTCTAGGAATGAAGGCGTGATGTGCGTATGTATGAGTCAAAGTTTTTTTTTTTTGTTAAGGAGAAGGCACACGAGCACTCAGGCCATCTGATGGTTAGTGGAATCTGAGAGCCATAGGCATTTGAATTCTCAAGACTATAATCCTAAGACCTCAAATGCGATGCCAACCCTGAGGACTAAGATGGAACGCCTCTATGCTAGTAATTTCACCGGTTGTCTTATCCCCACACCGGAACACAACAACGCGAACAAATTGCTTTGCGGCTGGTTAATGGATAAGATGGTGGTAGCGATCCGGACGGACCCTGCACAGGGTCCTACCACCGCTAAATATGCTAAATATGCCGTATTTATGGTGTCCCCTTGTTTTACAGACAGAAAATTTACAGAATTTTGTTTCACAGAAAATGTTTCATATACTATTCGGTTCTAGTATTTTTGTTTCGAATATATTTTTTTTAAAACTATTTATTTGAAAGAAACAAATTCCACAGAAAATCAATTCAATGAATTTTAGAATTTAATTTTTTCATTAAACAAACTTATCAAACAATATAATTATTTTTTAACGATACCTTCTTTTACAGAATATTTTTTCATAGACCGTATCACTTCGTAGAATTTTCATTTTTTTTAGAAATTAGATTTCTAAGTAATGAAAATTCTGCGCAGTAATACGTTCTATGAAATAATGTTCTGTAAAAGAAGAGGACACTAACGACAACAGTATACAAAGTCGTGGGAAACTCAATATTCTGTGAATAATTTTTGTGAAACACTATTCTACGAAATTACTATTTGGAGAGTAAGGGTACACCAATAATAACAAAATCAATTACAACATAATACAAATTATCTTTAAGTATAAGGGTTATAAGCTAAATACTACAGTATGATATAAATATGAGTGAGCGACCATGACCTCTCTGGGCAGAACCGACTTGAATAGGTTAGGTTAGAAGGCTAAGGCGGGAGCGAAGCGAAGCAAGCTCCCGCCTTGCCTTCGAGGTTATTTTTTTTTACATCTCTTGAA
Source organism: Acleris holmiana (assembly GCA_949316455.1). Lineage (NCBI taxonomy): Eukaryota > Metazoa > Arthropoda > Insecta > Lepidoptera > Tortricidae > Acleris > Acleris holmiana. The sequence continues at coordinate 12,540,506 of OX438780.1, read as the reverse complement.
TAAACTATGCGAAAAAAATTGCAATGAAAATACGAGAAAAAAATTACATGACATGAAATTCTAAACCACTTCTGTCTGTAAAATAACGTACACTGTAAAATGATTTTATAGTTCTTAAGTTATATATTAACTAAATAACATGAGAACAAAGAATATGTAATTTGCTATTATATGATATGAAAAAAGAAACATTGAAATTTATTTGAAATAAAAATTGATGATTTAAATGTCTTCAAAGTAATTATTCTATAAATTGACTATTCTATGAAATGATAATACGCGAAAAATGTACAAGAAATGAAATTCTAAACAACTTCTGTCTGTAAAATAACGTACAACCCGTATTTATGCTATGAGTGGACAATTTACTGGCAACTCGGACTACGGGCTGGATCGGACTGTCATTAGTAATTTAGACGACTAAATTACTTATGGCAGTCTGCCGCCAAACGAATCTGGCTTGTCAGTTAATAGTTTTGGAACGAGAACGTATACAATTTTCTCATTCTAATAGATAACTGCGTCTCTTCCGGCTTGTCAGTCCGACTATTAGTCTTTGGTGTCCATTGGGCATTATTAATTCAACAACAAATTAAAAAAAAACGTTTTTTTATTTTTATTTTGGAACAAGTTTTCGCTGCCTACTGTGCTTTTTTGCAGTCATTTACTGCTTATCTTGATAATGAGTCCAAACACGGTGAGTCTACTTTCAGTATAGCGGAGATCCTGTCACCCACTGCGAACTCCATCATGAGACCAACTCTATTATGCCATATTTTTGTATCGTCATCGAATTTACGTAGGTATACCAAATTTCAGCTCAATGCAAGATTAAACCCATTTTTTTTTATGATACTGAGAAGGATGGTAAGTAGAATCTGTGACCCATAGACATTTGAATTCTCAAGACTATAATCTTAAGACTGCAGTCCTAAGACCTCAAATGCGTTGCCAACCCTGAGGACTAAGATGGAATACCTCAAACATACATACATTCAAACATTGATTAGGTAACAAAAAAGCTTGTAAAATGAGTTGTTTAAGGTTTAATTACCTTGAAATTAACTTCTCTTATGTAATTTAATAATCACATTGTTTCATCCTAAATAAACTCTGTTTCTATAATAAAGAGAACTTACCTTGTTGGAACTGTGCGCATTTCCAAATGTCGTGGGTCACGGACGGTTTCGACTTCCCTTTCATTATTAACTACTACATTATCTGCCGAGAGACAATTGATTAAGAAATAATTCCGATTGAATCCATTTTTAAACTCTTAGACCGTGACTTTAGACAATTATTGTTATTAGGGTTCCTTGCTGAAAAGAAAGACAGACATTGTAAATCATTTGTGATTTATTCACAAATGATTTTGTTGAAAATGGTTTAACGTATTAACAAAAAAATAATTAAAAAGTCGGACGAGATCATATGACCGTACTTAGTGTAGGGTTCCGTAACTGTTACTATAAACTCAAAAAGCTCTTGAAAAACAACAAGTATGAACTAGTTTTCTAAATAAAGTTATTTGGAGATGATTTTTAGTCGGTATAAACACTTTAGTGGCCTGTGTCCCAAAAAAAACCAAGTCTACTTAGTCGTGATTTATTTCCTTATAAAATCGTTGCACTCGTTTGTGGTTTCAATTAAGATATTTTCAGATTTCTAAGATCCTTAGATGTTAGTGGATTAGTTACAAAAATTCTTATCTATGTTATCCTGCCACTATGTTAGTCTACATATTATTTAACTGGAGTTAGAGTTCGTAGGTACTTGTAGTTTTGGATGTAGGGGGTGGGGACACGTAACTCTAGCAAAAAATACACTTGTAGAACTTCCTAAATAGTCCCATAAATCTTTGAAATAGTGACATACACAAAAGTTTTAATAGCTATCCGTTTTAAACCAATCGCTTCACTGGTAGAACACGTGATAAGAAAACTCACGTGATCTACCAGGGACGCGATTGGTTTGGAAAACAAAGTGAATAGAAACGCTAGTTAGCGAACGCATCTTGGCTAGGGCTTCTATATAGGTCCATGGAGGACATTGGAGTTAGAATAGATAAAGGAGATGTAATCGAAACCAAATAATAGTGGTCCATTTTAAGTTACCTCTTTTGTAATACCTAAGTACGAAATATTTTATAAAAACGAAAATGTTGTATGAGGATTTGTTTTTTACTGCAATTTTGGCATAGGATGCTATTACTAGATAGTTTCACGACTGATTGACATTAATTACACTCGTTTAACTTCAAAGTTCTGTGTTTTATTTCAATAAATCCAAAAGGTAGTCCCTATTTAGGAAACTTACTCTATCTTAGACAGCGAAATGATTTCGATTATGAAATATTTATACATCAATGATTTTGTCGAAACCCGACGTCATCCGATAATGGCTGTATTTCAAGGTTTGTCGGATACGGTGTGTCTGCAAAATATCGAAACATGCGTCAAACCTTAATCAAGACTTAAAGGCCAGCCAGTAATTTTGCAACTGTTGCAAGTAAATTATCATAATATAGTATTAAAACATGCATGTAAAACGTTAAGTTTAACTTGTTTTTGCAAGATCTTACATGGACCTAATATCTGTTTGTACCGAGTGATTCTCTCAACACAGCGCTGCGTCGATCTTAAAGGTGAAGTTTTATCTGGCAAGTTTAAGAAGTCCCGTTGGAGCGTACAAATGACATTTTAGCGCGTGCCTTCTCAATTAGGCAGCTTTATAGTTACGACACTGAACTCGACTCCCTAATTGAGAAGGCACTTGCTAAAATGTGCTCTTAAACTTGCCAGATAAAACTTCACCATTAAGATCGACGCAGCGCTGTGTTGAGAGAATCACTCCCCTGGGCATTTGCATTATCCCTCTCCTTGGTATTTATACCCCGTGTGGTTGCCAACCCCGTGTGGTTGCCGTGTTAGAATAGTGCCACTCCATGTCTTCGCGTGGATGTCGTATGAGGCGACTACGGGAATAAGAGCTTGTAGTATTGTTAGGCAATAGGCTTGCAACCTGTCGCTAATACACTAGTAGGTTTCTTGGCCTGATTGTGCAAAATGTGGTTACAGAATTATCAACAAGTCTTTTAGAGTTGTTGGTATTTCTGTAGCTCTGCCTAACCCACTCTGGGAATGAAGTTGTGATGTTATGTTTGGTATTTATAAGTCCCTCGAGGTACGATCTGCCTTCGTTATTTTCTCTCCACTTTAGAGAAAAGTGGAGGGAAACGTGGAGTGAATGCTAGTATAATGTCGGATAGAGATCCGAATAATGACTATATAATGATTGATTTTCGATATAATCGGCATGTTTTAAATCCTACTAATGCTTTGCAAAAACTTAGCGACAAGTCTCACTGTTGTATTTGCCTTTCCACACAAATTAACATATTGCGTTTTATATTTTATGTATGTTGTAAATAGTCATTCAAATTACCATCAAAGAAGCCAAAGGTTTCCAACTTTTAAATCAATGAGTTTGAACCCAGTTTTATATATCATAGTTATTATCATTGACCCTGTAACGTCTATGGCAGATAATAAATTGCAATATCTTTGAGATTTTAAGACGGAGGCAGTGTCTGTGGTAATCATACAAACATTATTTAAACCAATATGCGACCGGAAAACTTGACCACATCTGTAAAATAATAATAATATGCTAATGCACAAAATTAGCAATACGACATTGTATATTGCGTGCCTACTAATTTTAAAACCCATGTTAGGGAATCTATAGTAGTTGTAAGATTATCGAATTCTGTTTGATGATTTTTATTACGCATGAAAAAACTAAATGTTATATCTTTATTGTATTAGTCGTCGTTTTATTATTAGTTTATCTACACTAATTACTAAGGAGAAAATATTTGTATTTTTTTTGTTACCAATTGTTACCAATTTGTTTATTTTGACATGCAATGCAATATATACAGGGTTACTTGTAAAATATTAATAATCTTTCAGGTTTAACCCATTTTATTAACTTCTTAAGGAACAACTTTTTGTTCGAAGACTTTTAGTAGTAATTCATCATTAAATTCATCATTTACTTACTTTCATAAAAAATATAAAATATTTTACAGTACTTTACATTAATTAATTACGATAACTAAACTATTGTTAAAGTAACGTTACTCTAAGGCCTTGTTGTTTGATCAGGAACTAAACTTATTGTTAAAAATCGTAACTAATGGTTAAATCTCAAGAAAATGTGTCAAATTTTCGATTCTTTTTTCGAATTTTAACCATTAATTCAGTTAACTATTGATCAAACAACGCACCCTTATTCATACCATCAACAAAATTACCTACTACGAACAAGGGTTAAATCAAATTGTTACAATAGATCATCTCATAACAATTTAGAAGCAAGACCGCCTAAATCAAATTGAAATAAATCTGATCATCTTGATAACAATCAAGCCTGCCGGCAGTCCCTGACAGACGTGGACTGCATGCTAACGGGGGTCATTCACGTCTCGACTAACCGTGTACCGGGAACTCGGGTTTGAGACTAATTGGTGTGTTGCCAGGTCAAAAAATACAGTTTAAAAACGTTTTAAACTATGTGTTTTCACTGTTGCTGGGTGTTTTAAGGGTGTGCTGTAAATAAATACATAAAATTAATAAATATCACGGGACAATGTCATACAAAATGACCTAGTCCAAAACTCAGCTGTAAGTTTGTACTATGGGTACGAGATAAATTTACTTATACCTACACCGTGGGTGTTAATAACCTCAAATATTTTAACCACCGATTCTAGAGCCTATTTGGAGTATTTAATGTGGTATACATGTAGTCCAATATCGCATAATTTCCGAGATTTTTATTATTTAAAAAACAATTTCATAGTTAATTTAATTTGAACTCTGTCACCTTAACTTAAAGCTTATTTACTAAGAACATGATTAAATTAATTTATGATGTACGTTGATAATATTACTATTTACAACCTGAATCTTTCTTAGTAAATAATGCTTTAGGTTAAGGTGACAGAGTTCAAATTTAATTAACTATGAAATTGTTTTTTAAATAATGAAAATCTCGGAAATTATGCTATATTGGACTACATGTTATACCACATTAAATACTCCAAATAGGCTCTAGAATCGATGGTTAAAATATTTCGGGTTATTAACACCCACGGTGTATAAGGAAATGTATATGTACTTAAATAAAGAAACCTTCAAGACTCAGATGTAGGGATAAGACAACTGGTGAAATTACTAGCATAGAGGCATTCCATCTTAGTCCTCAGGGTTGGCAACGCATTTATTATAGTCTTAAGAATTTAAATGGCTAAGGGTCTCAGATTTAATTTACCATAAAAAAGCAAACGCTCAACTTAACCTCTTTATAATATTAGTAATGATTAATTTCGCCATTGGTCCAAATTTGCACACCCATTCCAATAAATAAAAATACATTTATGGTAAAATGAATGTAGATTGTAACCTTGCGGTGAATTTCGTTGCGTCCGCGCATCCCGGTGAAAGGGCTGCCCTTGGATCACTGACATGATTTGCGCAGTGTCAAGTTTAGCGTAACATGCCCATTGTGGGGCGAATTAACATAGAATGCGGGTTCATGGGTGACTGAGTATACTCAACAATATGTTGTTGTTTAAATCGTAATGGTATAAAAAACATTATATAACATTTAATACTTTATTAATTTATTTATTTATGTAAAGTCTATTTAATAATAATAATATTAATAATAATCACAGGACAATGTCACACTAATTGACCTAGTCCCAAACTAAGCTCTAGGCTTGTACTATGGGTACTAGACAACGATAAACATACTTAGATAGAGAAATAAATACTTAAATACATAGAAAACATCCAAGACTCGGGAACAAATACTCGTGCTCATCACACAAATATCTGCCCTTACCAGGATTTGAACCCAGGACCCCTAGCTTCGAAGGCAGGGTCACTCCCAACTAGGCTAGCGTGTCGTCAATTTGACAAACGAAATAAGATATCAAATATATGGGTCATACACACTCTTAAAAACTAAAGTTGTCTCTCCTGTGGTCAATAGTTAAAAGCTTGTGTGCATTTAAGTTATGTTTTTATATGATAGGTCTAAAGCAGTCCTGACGGCGTTTTAGCCAGAAAATTAGGAATTAAAAACGTTAACTTTCGGTGTGGCCATATTTATATTAAAATGAGTTAACAGAATTATCAAGAAGTATTTTTAGAGTTGTTGGTATTTCGGTAGCTCTGCCTACGTCACTCTAGGAATGAAGGTGTGATGTTATGTACGTTTGTATGTACGACATAATACATAAAGTATAGAACAATAACTAAAAATTAAAACAAATACTAAATCTAAGACAAAAATTAGAAATTTAAAAAACCGCCGACTAGTCTGTAAAAAACCTTTAAAAAGTAAAAAATAATAAGTAGTAGCCCTAAGGGCTGATTGTTTGATAAGTACATAGATAGTTAACTGAACACTGACACTAACTAAACGGACCGCTAAGTACCGCTGAACCGATTTTTATAAAACATGTCTAAGAACCACCGCTAAAAATTCTGCTTTCATTAAAAAAAAAACGCATTCAAATCGGTTCATCTGTTTAAGAGCTACGGTGCCACAGACAGACACACACACACACACATACACACACACACCACACTTACACGTCAAACTTAAAACCCCCTTTTTTTGCGTCGGGGGTTAATAAACTAAAACATGAAATCTTGATTGGCCCCTGCGGCATTGTACCAAAGATGCTGGAAATATTTCCTCTTTGAATGGCTAAACTAATTCGTTGAGCGAGAAAACTGCAAGCTCCTCGATCTCCAGTGACGTCAATAACTATCCCTAGTCCTTGACTGTCCCTCGGAGGTAAGGAGTAGTCAAATTAAAAAGTTGCCGAACATGAGGCATTGACAAATCAATTTCTATCCCCGATATACCTCTAATAATCGATTTCATTAAATGCAGTCTCATTTTTTAGTTTAGGCCGAGGTCGTCAAAAAACATGACTAAAATCTATGAAAAACATAGAACTAGTTATTAAAAGCATTTTACAATCCAGTTATTTTTTATTGTTAATGGTTTAGATGTAAACCGTTGTTATCGGTAAGTAATCGCGAACTACACGATATAAAGCCAATCAATTGTTAAATATTACTTGTTATCTTTGAATAAATCACTTAATACCTAATAAGTGTGTTTTTATAATTAAGTGGTGCAAAATTACTTGTAAATGATTTTTATTAACAGTAATTATACGCTTAATATCATAATTAATGACTTATTATTACACATTATAACAGACTTTATCCTAAGATACCAGTTATTTTTGTGATCAAGCATTTACTAATACGTGTTTGTATAATTACTAAAAACTGTTTCATTATTAAAAATCAAAGGAAATTAACCACTACAAAATTACATAAACTGATGTTGAAATCATACTTTCGTATGCAGCAATAAGAGTTCAACATTTCACCACCCGCATTCATAACTTTGTTATAAATAAACGTTCTAAACTTGAAATCTCCGAGGTCGCTCGAGTACTAAAGACAATTAACTTTTTTATAAATTGTGAGACTCACGTTTGATGTTAGAGTTCCTGTTCGGGCGATGTGTGTGTCTCGCTTAATGTCACGTAGTGTGACGAGCACTTTTGAGGTATGTTATGCTTGAAATATTTTAAAACTAAGGTTACCTCTGAGTACAAAAAACATGCGGAAAAGGTGACTGTGACATAAACGATTCTAAAACACGACAAATGCGATATCATTCTAACGCAGAATAGAGGCCCAGCTCAGTTTCATAGGGCAATATACCCCGCATGCTTGTTGCTCCATTGCCGAGTTGTCATAACATTATTGAGCCAGGAGCTATTGCAGCGATGCAATGTATGACGAAAAACATGCGGGTTCTCGACCAATTAAATGTGTGTGTATACAGTGTATTATAATAGCCACCACGTCGTCCTCGAGTTAGGCGACTAATGTCAATATTGAAAAATGACTAGGTATAAAAATGTCGACATCTTATATAATGTCGAAAAATAACAAAGACTACAATTATTTTTATCGATGTATAAAAATGTTGACATTATAACAATGACCATCAGTTTTTTGTCGATGTATAAAAATGACGACAATGGTTAGTAGGAGCTCCGCGGTAGCTGAGCTCCGTCGACGCTCTTATTTCAAAACGTTTAGACAGTGTCGACGGAGCCCCGCTCACGCGGAGCTCCTATATCTGGGTGGTTTGGCCCTCCGGGCCTGCTGCAAAATTAACATAGCCTTAACCTACCTAGCCCCTGTTCCACCAATCCCCCCTCGTCTTAATTCCATTTCGACATTATTATACTTCGTCATTGTTTTACTTCGTCGTTATTATTACTCGACTTTTTTATGTTTGGAAAATCGGCATTATTATACCTCGTCATTTTTCAATATCTATATTGAAAAATGACGGACGAATGAATAGGCATTAGTCGAATAAACCCGTCGGAGTTCGTTGAGTAGATAAATACTGTATTTTTTTGTTTTAAAAATATTAGTACGAGTATAACCACTAACCAAGTGTTTTTACAAAAAAATGTGTACATATAAACTTGTTGGTGATAATTTAATTAACGCGATTGTTTTACGTACGTATTATACTAACAAGTTGGGTACGGAACTCAATATGTGCGAAGTCACTAAGCCAGTTTTTTCTTGGACACGTATGAAATTGAGATGCTTATTCAAAAGAATCATACTCGTAACCTAGTTGGGAGTGACCCTGCCTCCAAAGCCAGCGGTCCTGGGTTCAAATCCCGGTAAGGGCAGATATTTGTGTGATGAGCGCGAATATTATATTTCTCTATATAAGTATGTGTATCGTTGTCTAGTTCCCATAGTACAAGCCTAGAGCTTAGTTTGGGACTAGGTCAATTTGTGTGAGATTGTCCCCTGATATTTATTTATTCTTAATAGATACAAGATGTCCCGTGTGGTTGCCGGGTTAGAATAGTGCCACTCCATGTCTTCCCGTAGATGTCGTAAGAAGCGACTAAGGGAATAAGGGCTTGTAGTGCTGTTAGGCGATGGGCTTGCAACCTGTCACTAATACACTGGTAAACATCTTAGCCTACTTCTGCAAAATGTGGTTACAGAATTGTCAACAAGTCTTTTTAGATTTGTTGGTATTTCTGTAGCTCTGCCTACCCCACTCTGGGAATTAAGGCGTGATGTTATGTATGTATGTATGTATTAAATACATTTTTTTTTTTGTGTATTGATACATATCATGCCTATTTTCGATTTCAAATCCATACTCATCGAATAACAGTACCAGGAATTCAGCATGCAATGCACAGCAGTGGAATGTCATTGAAACTTCGTCTTTTCAATTATCAGATGACGAGTAGGAAGCCTTCTATTACCTTATCAAAGGTATGCCTGCGCTTCGCTGCAAATTCCTATGTCATCGGTCATCCTGCTGTTTTACTTACTATGGTGATAAAAACTTGAAACGCTTAGGAATTTAATAAAAATCACGTGTGAACTCACTCCACTCTTATTATGACTATATCTGATATAAATCTTTACTTATACTGTAAATGCGAAAATGTGTTTGTTCGTTTGTATGTTCCACATAATAATATGATGAAGGGGTTAGTGTTCCGCGTAATGGTTTATAAATACCATAACGCCTATGTATCTTCTCTTTGGATATATTAAACTTGATCATATTTACTTAAGACTGATATGTGAAAGCACGATTATGAACAAAATCCTCCATAGTTTTATTTTTCAAGTAAAATACCCCAGCTACTTAGGGGCCCCGACGTGTCAGTTTAGTTAGTGCCAGTGTTCAGTTAACTATCTACTTATCAAACAATCAGCCCTTCAGGCCACTACTTATTATTTTTTACTTTTTAGAGGTTTTTTACAGACTATTTATTTAGACGGGGTTTTTTTAAATTTCTAATTTAATAATCAAGATCAGACTTCATACCTAAAATTCCGGAATTTCACACATCTTTGTACAGCTTAATTCGTTAAAACGAAAACTTTGTAATACACTCGTAACATTTTAAAGTTCATCCTTTGAATGGAACACATATCACACCTTACGCCACTGACAATCACGATTGGCTACTTAGTTCACAATTCATATTCCATCATTTTAACCAGTAGGTTAGTCAGGTTCGTAAACTTGACATGACTATTGGCTCAGAACTTACCACAGAATAAGAACAACGGCACAGAATGAGAAATGAAATAAAATGCAACATACAGACAGCATAGTCTAATTGGGATTCAGTGTGCCAAAAAGAGACACTTTTATAAGCTAAAATATCATGGTCTGACACTGTTGCCGTCGCACAGTGTTGCATGTATAATATGGAACGGATAATACGGAACTTTAAGAATGGTCCGTCTAGCCATTTCCGTAATTAATTTTGGAATGTTAACTACATAGGATGTTTAGATATTTTTTAGGTGCGAAGGTAGTCTGTGATAGACCTTTGGTTCCAAAATATGCATGGTTCATTCCTCCAGCCAATTATCGCTACAATAATAACTTGTCAATATCTAAGCGTCGTGTAACGTAATATTTCGGAGGCATTGCATCGCGTTTCTGTACTTAGTGCGGTGACATAACCCTACCTGCTTTGACCCGGTTCTCTCGAATGATTTGTTCGATGTTTGAGAAATATAACTCATTGTAACTGTTACGACAAATGGTTGGTTTGTAGTCTATGGTGGTTCTAAATTAAACGTTTCATAACAATTGGCACGATTGAAATGAGTAGTACTGGCTATTATTTTTACCAGACTGCGCGACGCAAAGGAGGGGTAATGTGTTTCACAACCTATATACCTGTATGTTCGTTCCTTTGTGGCGCTCGCGTTGTCCGATTCTGATGATTCTCATGTCAATCGATTTTTCTTATTCTGGTGAGTTTCACTGAGGATATGACAGTATCAAAATTCAATATGGCCGCAAACAGACGCCATATCGGGAAAATGAAAAAAAAATCGACCCAGTATGACAATAAATGGGGTATCATTGGATAGGTATTTAAAAATCATCTTTAGTTTCTTTAATAATTTTTAATTTTGAATGATCATTTAGGATTTATAGCGATTTAAAGTTGGTTAGCAAACAATGTTATTCATTTAATACGAATCAGGTGTCACTGGCTACTTAAATGAAAACAAAAAACAATATGGCGGAATAAAAAATATATAAGTGCTAAATAACTAACATGTATAAACGACATAATTAAAACACGCAGTCGGGTTTCAAAACTTACTTTTTTTAAAACGGTGTCGCTCTTGTGAAGCCTTATTTAACGCATTCACTGCCAGTGGGCGACGCCTAGCAACAAACTTGTATGTGGTTCTTCGGTGGCAGTGAATGCGTTAATAAACAGGCCTTGTAAGTCTAAGTTCTAGTTTAATCGACCATCTAATGATTGCAATGCACACTGGATAACTTTTCCAAAACCTATGCTTTTCATCACATCTAAGTTTGGCTCAGGCATTGGGAATTAAGTTATGGTGGTATAAAGACTATAACAAACTTACATATTATGTTATGTACGTTATACACGAGGATTCTGAAAATATTAGTAACCATTTTTGGACAGTTTTGTTTTGTTGTTGCTTTGATTGAAACGCAAATTCTCAAAACCTAGTCCCTAACTAGTTAGTAGGAAGGTTACCAACTAAGCTAACTGCGTCCTCAAGGTTAAATAAAGGTTAATATAGTGCAAAGAGTAAGTACGTACATTAGGAAGAAGAGAGGGAGAGGGGCCAACAACAAAAAAGTCTATATTGCAGTTTAAGGTGACTATGCGCCTTAATCCAAATCGTCCACTCATGCTCAGCGTACCTTGGCCGTGATGCTAATGAGGATGTGAGGCAACTGGCAATGGCGAATACAGTGCACCTTGCACGTGACCGGCGCCGGCGCATGCGAAACAGACGCTTAAAATCGAGCAGTAGGGACTATAATGGCCACCGCCAATTTTCGTGCATTTTCGTTTTTTTTTATTTCACTTTATATCAGTATTTTTGTTGGATATTTTTAAATGTACAAAATATAGAATGTTATTTATTGTTGGTTATTGTAATACATTCCCAGAGTGGGGTAGGCAGAGCTACATAAATACCAACAACTCCAAAAAGACTTCAAGCTCAGCAATAATTGTTATCCAAAATGGGGCCCAAAAATATTTGACACATCTTTATTAGGGAATGCAAACGACCGGTTAAACCGGTTATGAACCGCCTTTTGTTTACTCCAATTCGTGACGGTGACGTGGAGGTCTTCAACCTTTACAGTATACCTAAAGCGTTGGCAGAATTTCCTCCCTGAATAGTTAAAGCAATGCGTTGACCGAGGAATATGCCAGCTCTTCGTTCTCCCATCACATCAATGATCGTCTTCGAAATTTCTTTGAAGATGCTTAGAGCGGTGTAGTTGCCGGGTTAGAATAGTGCCATTCCATGTCTTCCCGTGGATGTCGTAAGACGCGACTAAGTTAATAAGGGCTTTTAGTACTGTTAGGCGATGGGCTTGCAACCTGTCACTAATACACTGATTAACATCTTAGCCTACTTGTGCAGAATGTGTGTGCAGAATTACAGAATTATCAACAAGTCTCTTTAGAGTTGTTGGTATTTCTGTAGCTCTGCCTACCCTTCTTTGGGAATGAAGGCGTGATGTTATGTATGTATGTATATATGCTTAGAGCGCTAGGACACCACGGACCAAGGGTGTCGACGCCGAATGGAATAATAACATATTCTGGGCCGAGACCACTATTTTTGTCAACCTAAATGCTTTCAGCCACTTCAGCTAGAGATGTGACGGGGCTAGCGTGTCTACACAGGTTGCATCCCACACTAGCCCCCGTCCATATTCCACAGAACCGAGGACATTCCAATCAATCAATTAATAAATCAATCAATTTATTTGTTCATAGGTCATAATAATCTTGATTTAAAAATGTACAACTTTTAAACAGCCAGCCGTGACATTTGTCAATTAATAAACTCAATACTTTTCTCTTAAAACTATCAATGTCAGAATTTCTTATACTATCAGGTAATGTATTGTGAATAGTCGGTGCCATACCAATTTTTTTTGCTTGAAAAGTGCTGTTTTACACATCTCAGGCCCAATCTGCACCTTGGGTCTCGCATTCCCAGCGAAGCGAGTTTTAAACTTATCCAAGTTCGCTTTTACAAAAATCGAGACTTGTTATTCTCTAATATATAAAATTCTCGTGTCACGGTGTACGTTATTAAACTCCTCTGAAACGGCTGGACCGATTTTAATAAAATTTTGTGTGTATATCGGGTAGGTCTGAGAATCGGCCAACATCTATTTTTCATACCCCTAAGTGATGTAAAAAAAAAATGCAGCGGGCGAAGCCGCTGGCGGGTCGCTAGTATACTATATTATAAAGATGGCACTGTCAATAATCCCTTCAAGTGAGGCATGCAGTTATCCGTTACGTGTAAATTACATGTTGCTCTTATGCATCTTTTCTGCGCTAAAAAAGCTGACGTATACCGTCCGTGACGTATTTTGATCTCCGGTTTTAGATTTTGTAAGATAATGCCCTCTAGTCTATATTATAAAACTGCGTAAAACCTTCAAGGCTTGCGCAAATATCGGCGCAGGAGCGTTTCCTAATTCGAGTTACGAGTGAAGGTCGCAGGCGGCGCACGTGCCCAACTTATGTAAGATTCGACTTAATTTGTCCAATGTATGTCGCTTGGACTAAATGCTCTAGAAAAATGTTAATTACTTTTCTTAACTAACACAGTTATTGGACGTTGCCCTTGTGTGAGTGTTCTTTATATTAAATACTTAAATAAATAGACCGAGCTCGGGTGTATGTAGACGACACTATTAAATCACAATTTGATAGTGTTGTCTGTATAATTGTGTCAAATACCTCGGAAGCCGATTTTTCCCAAAGAGCGACTTGACGAATCGATTTTTTGACCCAAAAACATTTCTCCAATTTTAATCAAAATCGTTAAAACCGTTTACGACATCTGGAAATATTGACAGATATTGTAGATTGCCTCGCTGCACATATTGATTTTAAAGTTAGTCATTTTTCGTCTGATGAGTCGTTCCTGTTGGCATACTGCAAACGTTTCCTAATATCGCAGCTCAATAGTTACACACAGCTTTATAAAATCAAAAGCCAACTGGAAATTAGAAGAAAGTTTAAAGACTAAATAAAAGAAAATGATTGTCAAAGAGACAGGACAGAGATTGATGTGGAACTATTTACGTTCCAATATTGACGTTGCGTAGCGTCTCTTGATCTCGTAGAAATCTATTTAAAAATACGGAAATTAGGTTAGTCGAGTTTTGACACGAATACTAATTAAAAACGAATTCACTTTGATTTAAAGAATTTATTGCAGTACAAGATGCAAACTCTTCTAACGTTTCTATTTTCTATCGACTCGTATGTAGTAACGCGACATGACATGTCATCAGCTTACGTCAATCCAATACGTTTTGTCGATTCTCGGAAATCGATAACTTAGCGTTATGGATCTTCGCTAGGCACCCTGGGTCTGTCCGGATCGCTACCATCATCGAATCCTTTCATCTATCGCTAAATGCTTGCATTGTTGTGTTCCTATGTGACGATGAGATAACCGGTGAATTACTAGCATCTTTCCTCAGGGTTGACGCATTTGCAGTGTTAGGATTGCAGTTTCGAGGTTTTTGTCTTAAAATTAATAATGTCTAAGGGTCTCAGATTTTAACCCTTTATTTTTTTAACTTAACATAAGAAAGAAAAATAAAATAGAAGGAAAGAAAGAAAATACATTTATTGACACATAAACGACACGGTTTACAACAAACAAACAAACAATTTGACTTTACTTTCCGTGTCATTGCGTTAATAAGGGACCCTCAACACGATGCCGAGGCAAGCCACGGCACTGATTTTCATTGCGGCCCTTTACCACGGACGTTAGCGCAGCAGACAAAGAACACGTAAACGATTACAAACAACAGTAGATAAATAAAGCACTGGTAAAATTCAACACTAACAGTTTAAAAACTAATTCCATAATGCAGTACTAACTAACTAACTACTACGTAACTTTTTGTAAATTCTACTTTAGTTAAATTGTGTACGTAAGTGAAACAAATTAAACTAGACTTCAGTTCTTTTTTATTTAGTGATTTAAGTGGTTATGGCTTTTTTACTGTTATTAGGCTAGGCTACCGCCACTTTTTTAGTCAAAATGTTTAATTTAGCATAACGAAATTTACATTCAAGGTTTATTGTCTGATGAAATGTGTAGATTCACAGACAAACAAACAATACAACGGCGAATTTCTTAATTGGCCTGTGACCGCCACCATCCACTTATTGTTTCGAATATAATAAAATGCGCTTTCGAAACGTTTTGAAACGAAAACAACAGAAATTTGCAACGGTGTTTTTCGCGCCATGATCAATATTGTTTTTTATGGAAAAACAATGTTCTTTTATCCTCTAAATCTACACAATAAACTATGAATACTTTGTTTTTTACGATTGTGTCAGAATTCTGGTGATTTTATAGGCCTTTATCAGATTTCGTTTAACAAAGACCCTTGGACTTTTACTTCACCGGTTTTTTAGTCACACAATTCTGACCGTCGTAAAGATCCTTTGCGATGAACTAAGACCAACCATCTTTCGTCTGATATGATGAAGAAACAAAAACCACGTTATATAATTTCGAAGTCAAAGTTCGACCAAACAGTTTTGATTTTTTAACAGAGCCACGTGGTTTGGATGGTTTGCTTTTATTTAAGTGCCTAGCTAAACAAATAGATCATAATTATAGTTAACTGACGACGTTAGCCTAGTTGGTAGAGATGCTACCTACTAAGCTAGCGGTCCCGGGTGCAAATCCCGGTAAGGGCAGATATTTGTGCGCAAGTAGTTGCTCCTGACTCTTAGATGTTTTCTACTTGTGTGTATTTCTCTATATAAGTAAGTTTATCGTTGTCTTGTACCTATAGTACAAGCCAAGAGCTTAGTTTGAGACTAGATCAATTTGTGTGTCATTGTCCCCTGATTTTTATTTACATAACGTCACGTCTTCATTCCCAGAGTGGGGTAGGCAGAGCTACAGAAATACCAACAACTCTAAACTTGTTGATAATTCTGTAACCATATTTTGCACAGTCAGGCTAAGATGTTTACCAGTGCATTAGTGACAGGTTGCAAGCCCATCGCCTAACAGTACTGTAAGCCTGGTAGGCGCCTATTCCTAAGCGTAATACTTTACGCACTTTTAACTAACCTAAGTAGAATAAAAGTATACGTCTTGCAGTGTTAATATATTCTTTCATTTACTTTAACGTTTAAATATACATTAGTTCACATGTGAATGCCAATGCGGTGCGTTGGAGACTCTGGAGCGTCCCCCTGAAAACCACCGGCGGGCATTCCATATTTCGAAATCTTTTTTATTCAAAAGATTTCTAGACATTTCGACATAACAAAATAGAAAAAAGAAAACAATGAAAGGAGTATGTACTGCTACATCCTTCTTTCATTACAGTACTACAAGCCTTTATTCCCTTAGTCGCCTCTCACGACATCCACGGGAAGACATGGAGTGGCACTATTCTAATCCGGAAATAATATTAACACACGAAAAGAAAGGAAAATAATTTCGCCACTGACTCTTCACCTACACGTATACTTACAATCCACATTTATTTACAATACACCATCGTCACGGTATGACATCACGACTTACTCTGGTCTTACCAATCCATTGTTTACCATTAAGTGCTTATTCAACATATCGAAGACAGCGTAAAAAACCTTTTAGCGGATCATTCAAAGATTAGTTTATTTACATTTAATTAAATAACTAAACAAAATGAGTATGTATGTGTCGTCGTGAAGTCGTGTAGAACAGCAGGACACAATTAATATAGCGCGCGTCGAAGCACTTACACCATTGGCCCAAAGTCTATTGTTGCTTAATCCGCGCGCCATATTAATTGTGTCCTGCTGTACGTCAAGGTACAGCGAGTTATTCTCATAAACACGACTCTATGTCAAACGGTGATCGAAGTCATACGAGAACTCGCATTTGTCGGGTAAAACGGATATGTTGAGGATGCACGCCTTTAAATGTTGTTGTTACGCTCTAACGGGTCAACCCGGTCAACTTCAACTCGCCGGTTACTTAAAATAATCACTAGGGGGGCAATTTTTAATCTCACCGACAAAAAATTACTAAGTTTAAATCGCTGCTCATATTGATTTTAAAGTTACTAATTTTTTCGTTAGTGATTTTCAAAAATCGACCCCCTGGGATTTATTATGGTCGTATTTATCGCGGTTGATAAAGCCTCCGTCATTCTCGCACTGTACTTGTCAGAAAGTGACGGACATTTTATCCACGTTTAGTTCCGCGATAATCACGGACAAAATAAGCCTCCTGGGAAGCCTATTTAAAGATGCATTTTTTTTTTTTTTTTTTTTTATGTTAAGGAGAAGGCACGCGAGCACTCAGGCCACCTGATGGTAAGTGGAATCTGAGACCCATAGACATTTGAATTCTCAAGACTATAATCCCAAGACCTCAAATGCGTTGCCAACCCTGAGGACTAAGATGGAATGCCTCTATGCTAGTAATTTCACCGGTTGTCTTATCCCCACACCGGAACACAACAATGCGAACACTGTTAACGCTAAGATAGCGATTTTCAAAAATCGACATACCTAGAGGAATGACTTAAGCTCGCTTATGAAAACAGAACCCAGAAACGTTAGCAATTTGCTTGGCTAGGCCTACTGGTCTCAACACTTTTTTAACCATTGAATGCTTGTTCTTTATATCAAAGGCAGCATAAAAAACCTTTTAGCGGATCGCTGCAAGATTAATTGCGTCACCCGAAGACATTTTCCCGGGCGTCGTGACAGCCTTCAATAAATCAATTTCAAGTATCCTGATCGTTACTTCCATGCGAGGTTTTTGTATGGAATATTAGGTCATCGTTGTAATTATTATTTTTCTTTGTCTTAACGTACAATACCTAGTCTTTGCCGGAGCCAGGGTTCGTCAATTAACAACAGGACACTTTTTAAAAGGTTTTTGAAAAAATCATGCTAATCAAGGTTTCTCTCTAAAGAAAATTATTTTCTGATAAGCTTAAATGCTATACGATCTTTTATACGTCACAGTTACTCGAATAAACAAAACACGGTTACAAACAAGACACCGTCACTTCGACCTAGTCCGAAGCGGGCGTAGCAAACGCTGATAATATTCAATTGTTTGTCGTTAATTCGGCATTAGTCCATGAAGGGTTGAAGCCCGATTAATAACGATGTGTAGCGTTAATAAGTAATTGATAGTCGTAGTAGAAAACCCGCGATGTATAAGTGACCCTTTCTTTTAAAACTGATATCTATTATTATGGCTCAATTTTCAATCCCAATTAAACAAGTTTTAAAAAACCTATATAAAAAAACCTCTATAATCTCCAATAGATATCCTTCTTCTTTACTCTCGTTAATACTTCTCGATTTAATAAACAAGTCTACAAAAAGCAATTTTTTAAAACCCGATTGCATGTTTTGATTATGTCGTCTATATATGTTGGTTAATCTTTATAGATTTGTTGTGCCACTAAGTATCGTTTTTGTTTTAATATAATTATCCAGTGACACTTGCGACGTTAAGACTAATCTAACGACACGTCTCTTGTTGAAATCGGCCCATCCATCCAGCCTCTATGAATATACAGGTCAAACACATAACCCTCGTTTTCGGCTTCGGTTCACACAAATTGACCTAGTCCTAAACTAAGCTCTAGGCTTGTACTATGGGTACTGGACTACGATAAACTTACTTATATGTATAGAGAAATACATAGAAAACATCCATGACTCAAGACCATATATTAAATATCACGGGAACAGTCACACCAATTATCCGTGTCCCAAACAAAGCTCTAGGCTTGCACTATGGGTACAAGGTAACGATATTCTCATCACACAAATATAAACCCTTATCGAACTTTAAACCCCGACCGGCAAGCTTTGTAAGCAGGATCACCACCGACTAAAGGTAAGGTAAAGGTAATAAAACAAAACAATGGGGTGTGTTTGCTGGGATAGAATAAAAAAAAATATAACAAAAATTCAAAAGTTTTCATTGTTAATTAGCTAGTTTATAAATTTACAGTTGATGAGGCTACTCTTTAGACTTACAAAGCCTGTGTTGGTGCAACAATCTGTCTGAAAGACTCCATGGCTTCCCGTGGATGTCGCAAAAGGGGACTAAGGAAATAAGGGCTTGTATGTAGTAGGCGATGGGCTTGCAACCTGTCACTAATACACTAGTAAACTTCTTGGCCTGATTGTGCAAAATGTAGTTTTAGAGTGGTTGGTATTTCTGTAGCTCTGACGTCCCCACTCTGCACGGCTGGCACATGACGGCGCGCGAGATAGACTACCCGTCATTGTCTAATTGGAACGGTCAGAAACAGACAGGTAGTCTATCTCGCGGGCGACATAACTCGCGCGTATATTATCTTGTGAAATGCTCTACTTCTGTCTAGCTCTAGAGACTCTCCATGTTCACGTTCAGACACACATCCCCGTTTAATTAACAGTTCAGTTCCCAGGCAATCGCACTAGGCGGTGTAAGTGCAGTTCACTCAGCACAATGTCAGATTAACTAGAACGGGCCAGTTAGGGTTCCTTATTCCATTACCTGAACAATGGAAATGAAACTTAGGACTAAAATTTATTTAGGTTATTCATTGCTAGAAAGTGCAAAAATGTGTTCATAATTACCGAGTCATAATTTTTATATCGCTCAAGCCGTTTATTTATCTGGACTGCTTGAAATTCGGTGCAAAGATAAACTATATCCTGTACAGTAACTAAGTTAATTAATTCTAAGCAAACAAAGCCGCAACCGCAAATATCATTTTATTATTTTTACTAATAATTGTAAGTTATATGAAAAACTTGCTGACGACGGTCGTTGTCCTGTCTTAACTATTAAAATAAAACATCTAAGTGTAACCAGACAAAAAAAAACGAAAAGATGGTCCTGCCGTTTAGGAGGAGTTTAATTACAAACACACGCACGGAAGCTTTATATTATGTACCTCGTGACGCCTACCATATGACAAAAAGGGAGATTTTCGTAAGTAGGAATTTGAATCTACCAACAAGGAAATAGAGTTCAATTTATCTTTGTTCTTATATGTCATTTTCAATTTTGTAACAAATAAAAATGAACTCTATGCCTATTTAAATATAGTTTAAAGTAAATTGCCTGGATTATGTAGCTTCTATAGCAGACCGGGTTTCACGTGGATAAAAATAGTACAGAACCCTCGGAAAGTGTTCAAGCTCGCGCTTACCAACTTTTCTTCATTAAAGTAGGCAAATAATAACAATTTACCCACGATCCGTTTACGGCACCACGCGGCTACAGTTGCAACACGCTGTGGCCCAAACCAGAGGCGAGAGCGATTTTCTACTCCTTTCTAGATTATATTAATATAAAATATCTAATATATAAAATTCTCATATCACAGTGTTAGTTACCATACTCCTCCGGAACGGCTTGACCGATTTTTATGAAATTTTATTTGCATACCCCTAAGTGACATAAAAGAAACAAAAAAAATAAATTGCAGCGGGCGAAGCCGCTGGCGGGTCGCTAGTATTAATATAAACAAAGATTGGTGAATTATAAAGGGTTTGGCAGACCCAGTGAACAGATGTCTCAGTATTAATTAATAACTCTTAGTTGTTGTGGTGTCATAGGAGGTACATGATCAAGGCAATTCAGTTTAAACAATATTTTAATGACCATAAAGTTCATTTTCATTTGTTTCAAATGTGAAAATGGCTTTGAATAGCAAAGGTAATTGAACTTTATTTCAATTCCGACTTACAGAAAAATCCCTGTTTATAGTATCATATAGTGGGGGCCTCATAAGTTTAAAACACTTTAAAATCAGTAACCTTTATATATCGTTGACAAGATTACATAAACGATTAAAGCTTATATCTTCTTTATTAAATTACACACATTTAGATGAACACATAATACTTGCTCTTGGCAAGTAATTACTATATTGTAATTTTACTTATTTAGCTACTTTTTTACACTCATAATATTAGGTTAATATTATAATATTATGTTAATCATAAGGTTTTATATTTCAGGGGCGCCTCTGGATTGGTGTGGGAGTTATTTTACATTCCATTTAAAGTTTAAACAGAAGGCGCAATAAATAAATACGTCTAACTCCAAGTATACACATTTGCGTTTTTTTCTACGAAACCGCAGAAATTTAACTGATGAAATTACTCGATAAAAAATCTTAAAGTAATAATATAACTATAGTCATCGCTAAAAGTTTATGCCTCGTTAAGTAGAACGCCCAGTTATAATGTTTAAGGCATTTCTCGTAATTTTAATATACGTCATTGTTACCTTATCCCTCAAGTAAGTTTAAATGCAGGAGTAAAATAACATAAAAGGGACAGCAGGGGGGGTTATTGTGACCCAGCTATGCAGTTCATTTTACGGTGAGCGTAAAGAAAAGGGGGGTTATTATGACCTAACTATGCAGTTCTGTTTACGCTCAGAGAAAAGGACAGAGCTATGACAGTTATATAGCTCTGTCCTTTTCTTTGAGCGTAAACAGAATTGCATAGTCATGTTATAATAACCCCCCTTGAGCTATGGCAGTTATATAGTTCTGTCCTTTTCTCTGACCGTAAACAGGGGGGTTATTATGACCTAACTATGCAGTTCTGTTTACGCTCAGAGAAAAGGACAGAGCTATATAACTGCCATAGCTCTGTACTTTACGCTCACAGTAAAATGAACTGCATAGCTAGGTCATAACCCCCCAGTGGTGCTAGACAAGTTGCATTCGACAATCGTTAGCGATTATGTTTCAATTGATAAATGTATGGAATTGACGTAAGCCACCGAGATAGTAACGTGACACTTACGTCAATTCCATATATTTTTCAATCAAAACATAATCGCTAGCGAGTGTCCAATACCCCACTAAGCTGTGCATTTTCTTTCTCAATGGTCAATATCATCAACATAATATTCGTATTCTTTATCATCTTTAGCGTCTGTCTGTCTCAATGTTGGTCTATGTGTCCACTAACTTCTTAAACCACGCACCAAACCAAAACAAAGTGAGTGGTCGCTACTTCGAATCTAAAGAGTTACTTCATTCAGTACAAACATACATAAACAACACTTAATTTCAATATCGTCGTCTTACTTTCTCAAAATCGTATCGGCGTATTTTTTTGCTGTTGGTAATTTCATTTTTATTCATGAATATTTCGAGGCAATATGTTAACCAACAGCAAGAAATATGCAGATACGAGTTTGAGTAAGTAAGACGACGATATGTTGTAATATAAAGATATATTAATGTCACTACGTTAACAATGCATACGCTAGTGTCGCAATTTCTATAAACATATCGCTTCTAAAGCTTTTGAAACACCCGGGTCGCATTTTCGGTCAAGGAAAACACCAAAAATATCCGATAAGGATCTCTTTAGCAACTGCATTGTCCCGTACTTGTGTCAAAGTAAGTATAAAAACTGATATCGTGGCGTGGGCGCGAAATGAGCTGATATACAATACTTACACCCGTATTTATAGATAGGAAAAGTAATTACTTGAGTAATAGTAATGTCAAAAGTCATACAAAAGTCGTTTCTTAAGTCAATACTTTTGCTTAAGTAATTACTTTTCAAGTCTATAAATACGGGTGTTACTCGGTACATGAGCTTTATGCTTCTCTCGCGATCAAATAATATGGGTCAGAGTGTGTTTTTCATACAGACGAGGCTATTTCGAAGCCTTGGTTCCTGGCCAGGGGCTGTTTTCAGTGAGGTTTTATGGTGGATGTTCCGGGGTTCAATAGAGGAGGTCAAGAGTTCTTAAGATAAAGTTAGGATCGCACAATCAGTTAACACCACAGCGAGAGAATTTGGGTCAGCATTTGGATCTCCTTATACATTTTATTGCCATTTTAGATGTTTGCCTGAACATGCACAATTCCCGCGTTAGCCGCAGATTCAATCAGTAGGGTATCCTAGGCACTCTGGAAGTCCTGTATCGATACTCGGGGTATCCATCATCAGATTTAACTAAAAGCATCCCCTGGCGAGGAACTAAGGCTTCGAAATAGCCTCGTTAGAATGAAAAACTCACTCTGACCCGTATTATTTGACCGCGAGTGTATTTGGTAAAACCATATTGCTTTTGGCATGTTGTCGTATTTGTCGTATCGTCAACGTTATAGAAACTTTTATTTTGAAGAGAGTATGTATGTATGTAAACTCTTTATTGCACAAAGAAAAAATAACAATAACAAGAAATTTCGTACATAAACTTAAGATTAACATGTACAATGGCGAACTTATTGGAGAGTAATGGCGGCGTAGTTAAAAACAATACAATAACATGTCAAAGGCAATATGGCTTTACAGTAGAATATAGGCTCTGATAGAGTGTGACAGCGATGGGTGTCTGTCATTTCATCGAATTTCATTTTATTAAACGCTATTTCCTGCTGAAACTATAATGTTTTCAGGGTATCTTAAACATCTAGCATAACCTAAGCTACGTAATTAATGTTTAACATACCCTGAAAACATTATGGTTTCAGCAGAAAATAGCGTTCATTGAAATGAAATTCGATGAAGTGATAGTTTCGGTGAAGTGATATTCGATGAAGTGATGAGTTACCGCCAGCGATAGATAGCCGAGTAATAACAGCAGGGCACTCAAGGTACTCAAACATTAAAAAAGACAACACTTGAAAAAAATACGTAATTAAATAAAGATCTTATTATTCATCTTGTTAGCTGTCCTTAGGGTTCAAAGATCTAAATTGCTTTAACTTCCATTTTGGACCACACAAGCGATATAGATTTCAACGTATCCTTTCACTATCACGTTGCAAAATGTTTCCATTCGAGGGCTATTTATAACATTCGCCATTTTGTTCGCGGTGACCATTCACCTTTGTTTTAATTATTTATTACTTACAGAAACATCTAGACCTATCAGTGTCGTAACATAAGAGTAAAAGTAAAACATAACTATTGCATGAATAAAAATCCATAAAACAATTACGTCCCCTCTTAGAGTTTATCTTATTTAATCTTTTAGATGATCCCTTTTGTATACACCTCGACCCCTTTACGATTTTTAGTGCAATTACCCTCTTACACACTCAGCTGTTCAAATGTGCAGGCTTCCTCACGACGTTTTTCCTTTACCGAAAGAGCATCGGGTAATGTTAGAAAAACTCATTGGTACAAGGTGGCGGGGTTTTGAACTCGGTACCTTATGATCACGAGATTTTAATGCTGATACTTTAACATCCAAACCGATTTTCTCCAAACCTAATTAAGAACCATCGCCATTAAAAATACTCACTTTCTAAATCGGTCCATTAGTTTGAGAGCTAGGATGCTATACACCGGAACCCACATTTTCAGACACACATGTCATAATCGTCCCTGTAGTATCTCAACCTCGTATCGTATATAATAGAATAGTAAAAAAGCACTCATGTTCCAAGTATAATAAATACTACTTTTCTATCAAACCATTCGATCAGATAATTGGTGGAGAAAGTAAAGGGACGATAGAACATCTTGCAACACAATGTGTAAACTTTTAAAATATAAGCGAAATAAATATTTTCTATTATATTGTATTCTATATACAGATAAACTTATTACACCCCTATCCTTTTTGTTGGAGTTTTATAATTATAAGGAATATATTATATAAATATTTATGGCAATTGAGCACTCAGGTCATTCTCAAGACTGCAACCCAAAGATCGCAAATGCGTTGCCAACCCTGAGGACTAAGATGAAATGCCTCTTGGCTAGTAATTTTATCGGTTGTCTTATGGGAGTGCTGCTGTTTGTTAAATAATAAGATGGTGGTAGCGATCCGGACGGACCCTGCACAAGATCCCACTACCACTAAAATACGAAAGTCTGTTTTTTTGTTAAGCAGAGCTACAGAAATACCAACAACTCTAAAAAGACTTGTTTTTAATTCTGTAACCACAATTTGCACAATCAGGCCAAGAGGTTTACTAGTATATTAGTGACAGGTTGCAAGCCCATCGCTTAACAGTACTACAGACTTTTATTCCCTTAGTCGCCTCTTACGATATCCACTGAAAGACATGGAGTGGCTCATCCTTCTAGAACACCCTAATACGCGATACGCCGTAGCCTCCTCCGAATATCTACCAAGAAGTTTAATTCCACCAAAATGAATATCTGGGGCTGTATTCTAGTAGGTAAAACCATATTGCTTTTGTGACATGTTATCGTCAACGTCATGATAACTCTTATTTACGGTTCTCTGCAGTTTCGCACAATGTTGGTCAAACTGATTAATTTCCCAAAAATATCATTTTGGCAAATGCTTTTGTTCCGAATTCTACACGATGGTCCTGAATTATTTACACATATACATACATAACGCACGCCTTCATTCCCAGTATGGGTAGGCAGAGCTACAGCAATACCATCAACTTTAAACTTGTTGATAATTCTGTAACCACATTTTGCACAGTCAGGCTAAGATGTTTACCAGTGTATTAGTGACAGGTTGCAAGCCCATCGCCTAACAGTACTACAAGCCATAAAACCCTTAGTCGCCTCTCACGACATCCACGGGAAGACATGGAGTGGCACTATTCTAATCCGGCAACCACACGGGGGGACGCACTGCTAGATCAAAACAGCATCAACTCAAAATAAAACTGTATTTTTAAATCAACTTTAATACCAATGCGTTTCAAATCTAACAGTTTTTTTGAGTTAATAGGTACTGTTTTGATCTAGCAGTGATCATTGTGGCAAATGCTTTTTTCCGAATTCTACACGATGGTCTTGAATTATTTACAGTTTCGGAAAAATAGCGGTTCCCCAAATAATTATTTTGAGACATGAATCAGTTTGGGAAACGTTGTTGTGCAAAAAGGCAGGACACCCTTATTAACTCGACAGTAACGGCGGCCGAGTTAATAGCAATACGATAACAATGTCAACAGCAATGTGGTTTTTCCAGAATAATCGAGGCACTGATTATCTCTACGTTCCTTATTGCCATAGTGTTAAGTTACTTAATAAAAATTAAAACTGGGTAGCGTTTTATATTGTTGCAATCTTTATCAGGTATATCATCAATAAATAAGTATGACTACTTATTATATAACAGAATAGTGTTATGCTTATGACACCCAGAAACACAAAAAGTGCCTCGAACGCGCAAACCTCGTGCCTATTCTTAGGTCGATTTGCAGAGACGTGACAAAACTGCGCAAACGCAAGCAAGGCCGCAGTGACTTCCTCTTATAGTGTTTACTGCGAGTAGACTTGTTCGCGCTGATCAACGAGTATTGTTTGACTAGTGATTGACGCAGCTGTTTCCATCTGCCGTTTAATGATATCCCTGCGTTATGCTTCATTTTTGGGTGCGCCGAAGTTCATACAAACTTCAAAAATGTTTTTCATACGATTTTATATCTAATGATCACTCTTCATAATAAATATTAATAATACACCTGAATATTTTCAGGATTTTAAAAATATCCAATTGGTAAATAAGGTTAGGTTACGTTAGTTTTATTTTTTAAACGTCCTAAAATCAGAACGCTTGAAGTAAATATCACTTTAGGAGTTGCGATGATTATGAATAACCGATTATGAACAAAAAAGTATGAGGGAAAAAATTATGTACAGTGATTATTATGAATAGAAATCGTTATTAAAACAGAAAATATAATAAGAATTTTATGTGAGCCAATATGGACCCTTCATTTTTATTATCTTACACCTTAGGAGAAATAAAAACGGGTCACTTTCTATGGATATTCTGTATTAAGTGACTCATTTTCATAACTCTCGACTAATTATTATAAATGCAAAAAAAACATGGACGGACGGATGGAAGTTTGTTACTTAAACATGCGAAACGGCTGAACGGATCTAGATGGAATTTGGTACAGAGATAACATATAGGACATAGGCTACTTTTTATTCCTGTGGGAATAACGATAAACGACTTTTACGCAAAAGGAGTCGCGGGAAACAAATATTATAGCATATTTGCCACGGCTATAGTCACCCGTGTAAAGCTTGCATTTAGATTAATATAATAGCTAGTCGTTTTATAGCCTGTTACTCCCGCACCGGACCGGAATACAATAGTGCAAAGACTTTTGCTAGGCGGCAAGTTTAACAGTAAGTGCGCGTTCACATTTACAGATATCGTGTTGTTGCAACGGGACGCAGTTATGGGTTGGAGCGAGCTCGATGTCCTTATTTTTACCTATAACTGCGTCCTGTTGCAACGACACTACCTATATCGGTAAATGTGAACGCGTACTAAATTGGGTGGTAGCAATCTGGTCGGGTAGGACCACTAAAATTAGGTACGTTGGCAAAAATAATGTTGAGAATTTAGCATTATATTTTGAAGATTTGTCAGCTGCAAATGCGTACATACATAAAGTTACGCCATCATTCCCAGAGTGTGGTAGGCACTAGGCAGAGCTACAGAATTACCAACAACTATAAAAATCTTTTTGGTAATTCTGTAACCACATTTTGCACAATCAGGCTAACCAGGGTATTAGTGACAGGTTGAGAGCCCATCGTCTAAAAGTACTATAAGCCCGTATTCCCTTAGTCGCCTCTTACGACATCCACGGGAAGACATGGAGTGGCACTATTCTAACCCGGCAACCATACGGAAAAATCTGCCCTGTATAAAGAAGGCGTCTAACTGCGATGTAGTTGTCGAAGCATTATATGCTCTATTGGTAACCGCATTAAATTTAAAATGCTCATATTCTTGCCATGCCGTTAGCCACCTTTGATGTTACGGCAGTATATGATCCGCGACATTATTTTCGTCTGTGCGGTCTGATCAACTTGACTCCACGATTCTTCGAATCGACTCGAATGTTTATTGCAGTCTGATATCTTAAAGGTTTCTGGAACCGGGGTTAAGAAATGATGCCCTTAAACTCAATATATTTGCACATAACTATTTTAAAGATAAAATCCTTCAATATGTCGGCGATCCCATCTTTAAGAGCTAATATAATATCTTTTTAATGCCCCAACCGATTTTCATGAAATTTAGCTTGGAACAATTCCGAATTTAATTGTTTCTTGTAGTTATTTAGTTTGAGTTCTAAACGAATTAGTTTACACCGCCTGCCATGAATTTGTGTCCTCGGTTATTTCTCTTACAAGGTTGTCTGGAAGAGATCGCTATTTAGCGGTAAGACCGCCTGTTGTATACCTATGATTTAAATGTACTGTTCCATGTTGTTTTTATTTTTTTAATTTTTGGTGTTCAATAAAGAGTATTTGTATTGTATTGTATTGTATTAAACAAGCTTTGTTTTAAAAAATAGCCCGTCAAAATTGGTCCATCCGTTTGGGAGCTACAATGCCAGAGACATATAAATACACATACACAGATAGACATGTAAAACTTATACAACATCCCACCTTCTCTCATTTAAAATTTGTGATAGGATAATAAACTGGTGGTTCTAAAGGAGTCCCATAACAATTAAATCTAGTGTTTTTCTTCTTTTCTTTTAGTGGTAACGAAATTCCGTTATTTTGTTTCATTTTAAAATTATTTCTGTGTAATGCTTGCCCCTCTTTTTCTGTAACATTGTTCGAAACTCGTGCATCTTGTACAGTCGCTTTATAAGTAGAAGCACACTTTGGTACCTTGTCGCTTTAAAGCTTTTGACAGAGTGGTGCAGCAGTTCAAACATGACGTTAAGTGGGCGCCGGGCATCCAGAGGCGCACTCATTATAAAGTATTATCTTTAAATGAACAGCGGTTTTTTGTTGTACCAATGAATACACAATTTATAGGGTATATCACATAAATAAACAAGGTTCCATATTGGTTCAAATAAAATGGTTATTCCTATAAATATTTTTACCACCGATTTGTATACATAATAATCACGAATCATATTTATTTTCCTTATTTTTTTTGTTCATAAATTGTTATTCATAAACATCGCAACTCCTAAAGTAAATTTTACCGAAACCGTTCTGATTTTAGGACGTTTATAAAACAAACCTTTTTTTTTATTTTTTGACGAAGTGGAAATGCATTGACGCATCCTCCCAGCCTGGGGATGGCTGTGCAATGGGAGGTATGACGGACTCTCAAAGAACTACCGTCTAAAACCACTCCGGCGTTTAAACTCGCTAGCCGGTTGTGAAGCACCGCGGTACCGCTAAAAAGCATTGCCCACTGACATGCCTCCCGGCTTGCTCCGAAGAGCCCCCCCCGTGTCTCCGCCAAAGGAGGAGACGGCTGTGAACAGCCCACGACCATCTCCCCAGACCGGTAAAGCCGTGCAATGTGGACCCCCAACCTACTGGCTCTACAAGAAGTTCGGGCGAGCAGCGAACCCCTGTCCGCTGAGTTCGCCTTCCCTCCACGGTCTGCCTGTGGTGGAGGATGCTTTCCGGATACCCAACCCCAGTGGGTTGGTCCCATACCCTTCAAACAAACTCCACCACAGCTGTCCCACCAATAACTACAGTGCCCCCTGAGATTCCAGAGGACACGTAGAAGGACCCTCGGGTGACATTGGAGTACTTTCGGGGAAATGCAGCGGCCCATGCCGCACCGTCCCTTCCAGTAAACCCTGTCACAAACCGCAAATGTGACAGGAGGAAGCTGTCCAGGGCAGAAGCGGCCTCGAAGGCACACACAACCGCCCCTTTCAACAACCTCTGTCACTGCCCCCTCCAGGTGACGAGGAAACTTTCCGGAACAGAAACGGCCTCTAGGGCACACGCAACCGTCCCTTCAAGAGACCTGTCACCAACCACCAAAGGTGACAGAAGGAAGCTGTCCAGGGCAGAAACGGCCTCGAAGGCACACGCAACCGCCCCTTCCAACAACCTCTATCACCGCCAACCACTGATGACGACGAAGCGGCTTTTCCAGAGAAAAGCCGCTCGTCACCATCCCTCCCCAGGTGACAGAAGGAAACTTTCCGGGGCAGAAGCGGCCTCAAGGGCACACGCAGCTGCCCCTTCCAGAAACCTCTGTCACATACAGGGGCGCTCTTTTGGGGAGTATTTGGTTCCCCGGTCCCGCGCTGGCCCTGGAAAGTGGATATCCTGCCACTGGTTCGGTGGAAAAGGGAGGAAGGATGGGAGCTGGGAAGGAATGGGAAATCGGGAAGGTGGGAATGGGATAGGGACGTGCCGCTCTTAGTCTGGCCCCTCACCCCGAGCCTTTCCGGTATGGGTAGCCCTGTCTGGTATAGCCACGGGGATCATAGAGACACGCAAGCCCCCCCACCACGGCAAGGTGGCAGCACAATCGGGGGGTTATAAAACAAACCTTTTTTTTTTTTTTTTTTTTTTTTTTTTTTTTTAACCTAAGCTTATTAACCACTTGGATATTTTTATGATTAATATTGATTATGAAGAGGGATCATCATGATGAAAAATATTTTCGGACTTCCTATAGTAAGACTTATAAAAGTTATGTGAGAAAATACGCACTCACTTAACAACCATTGAACTGTGACTGAGTAACTTAACGGAAAAAAGTGGCCACCACCAACCGAGTTGACTACACGTAGGTTAAATGTAGTTGGTAGTTGAGTAGTCATTTGTACAACAGAAAACCGCCCTTAGTTTTAAAGATAATACTTTAGTCCATAAAAAGAATACAGTAATGAAGGCGCCACTGGACGCTCGGCGCCCTCTCAAAGTGACGAAGCACTAAAGTGCGCAGGTACTTATAAGCTAGGGCTTACCGTACCTTATTACTTTTCTACAAAATATGCACATAGCTTCTGATACTTTTCTAAGGAACATGAATGAAGTGCACATGGCCAAGTTCTCCCAACATACATCCAACTCACGTGTTCCAATTTCGTAGAAATTCAACACAATGCTCTATTTAGCGCCATTGATAAACTACTGAATGAACCATGCCAATTTTGTCACCCGACCTGTGACCTTTCCGATTCGCAGAGGCCATACATTACCCGAGGAATTTGAGATAAATTACAGTCGAATCAAAGACACGATTTAACGTGACTTCTAAATATACAATACTCAAAGATAATTGTAATAAATCTGTTGAATAGATTGCAATTTAACCAGTTTTGAACAGTTTTAAGCCCAAGAAATAATACAAGAACCTATTAACTAATATGTTGCAGTGTTTAAAATGAATATAAATATGTGCTGCCAGATAATGTGATTTTCTGGCTTGCACGATGTTGCGTGCGGATATACTCGCAGGTACTTAATAAAAAATGCAAGGTCCCTAAAGTCATGAATGAAACATTATAGAATGCGTTAGTAATATTTAAATTAAAGCAGACGAAATGATGAGTAACAATTTACTGAAACCATTTCTATGTGCACGGTAGTGCTTCTGCTAAGTCTCGAAATCGTTTAGGTTATATAACCCAGAAAATCTAAATAAACAATTTTATATGGGTAAGAAATTCCTAAAAATACTTAACACGATCCAGCATTGTATAATTACCCATACATCTACAAATAATATAATGAAAACAGTTTTGATGATCAGATATACTTTTTTAGGGACAACATTTCAAATACGCGTAAATTTCTCAGGTGATTACTTATACGTAATCCTCTATGTTATAAAAAAAATATTTGATTTAAGACACTTTCTGTGAAAACCCCATCATAGAACAATGGTCTCGTAATGCCCACGTCATATTGAATAAGCCACTTTTGTGTTCAATGTATTTGACCAAGGCTAGTTAAAGGTCATATATTTTATTCATATTTGATCAATACCAGATATAGACTTAACTTCCAATATAGACTTAACCTCGGGCATCCCCACCCATCATCATTATCATAACCTCAAAAAGGGATCTTCGGGAAAAATCGGGTTTCGCTGAAAAATCGGGTTCCGAAGTATTTAACATATATCGTGACAAAAAATCGTGTATCAAATTGTAATTTAATAGTGTCGTCTACATACACCAGACTCGAGCTCCTTCGCCTGGTACAGCATGGGTATGAGATCAATTTCCACTGATTGCGATTTTACTAATTTAATATTTCAGAAATGGTTACAATTACTTAAAATCGATCGCGATATTAAGTGTTATTTTACAAAATAAAGTTAATAACTTTCCCGCTGCTATACTAAAACAGCATGACATTAAAATGTCGATCTGATGCAACTCAGTCTCAACGTCTCAAGGCAGATGCTCTCGATATACCTTTGTTCACGTATTTGAAAGATCAACGTTCAATACCGAGACTAATTGTCTGGCTCTTGCGCATATATCTGTGTAGCTGTTGTATTATTTGTTTGTTGTATAAAAAACAAGGACGAGCTGGTATAAATTACTATTTAAGTGGTGGTGGATCCGTTTGGATCGCTACCACCATCTTATCCATTAACCAACCACCAAGCAACAATGTTCGCAATGTGGTGTTCCGGTGTGAGGATAAGACAACCGGTGAAATTACTATCATAGAGGCATTCCATGTTAGTCCTCAGGGTTGGCAACGCATTTGAGGTCTTAGAATTATAGTCTTGTGAATTCAAATGTCTATAGGTCTCAGATTCCACTTAACATCAGGTGGCCCGTGTGCCCTCTCCTTATCATAAAAAAACACTTCAGTGCCACGTTTTCTTACTCCCATATAAAATATTTCTGTGATGGAGTTCTCGGCACTATGTTATGAACAGGTGCAAAATAAAAACAGAAGATGTTTTAATTAAGTTGAGAGTTAATAAATGTTTTTGATGTTGATGAAATGATGATTAATGATGGCAACAATAAAAAAAAGCATTATCTAGTCATCTGATTATCGTATTATGAAATAAACCTCTACTACATTTGAAATAATTAAACAAATAACACAACAATCGTGCACAGTTGTTGCACAGCCAAGTTCGAATCTAGGTAGCTCAAGGGCGTAGACACTGAAGTACTGAACAAAACTGATCGTTGTCGTTTAGCAGCAATACTTTTTCTGCGACGTTTTAAGTATAATTTATTTATGATACATATGAAAATTTCATTTAATCATTTATTTCTCTTGATTTCAGGTACAATATCAAATCAAAGCCGCATTGAGGTCATCAACACATTTTATATTCCTTTAAGGTATCAGTATGCTTTATCGTTGTTCTTACCCAGCGAAACGGCTGCAATGGATGACCAACTTTTGGCTCAAATAAAGAATCGAAATCTAATCAGAGCACCAGTCATAGCAATTTTACTTATAATACAAACATACACATACATAACATCACGCCTTCATTTCCAGAGTATTGTAGGCAGAGCTACAGAAATACCCAAAACTCTAAAAAGACTTGTTTATAATTCTTTAACCACATTTTGCACAATTAGGCTAAGAAGTTTACCAGTGTTTTAGTGACAGGTTGCAAGCCCATCGCCTAACAGGTACTACAAGCTCTTATTCCCTTAGTCGCCTCTTACGACATCCACGGGAAGACATGGAGTGGCACTACTCTAACCCGGCAACCACACGGGGGTCCTTACAATACAATAAAAAATCATTTGGCTAGCTGCAAATACAAAAAGGCACAATAACACGAATTGTAATAGAAAGGTAAAATATGGCATGAGTTAGAAATAGGTATTCATGTAACTAATAGAAAAACCGTGTCTGTAAAAATCAATTTACTAATAATGTTAATTAATCAATTACAGTGACTCGTATTTTAACTATAAGAAACAAAGGAGATTGACAAGGTTTGTGACCAAAAGTGAAAATAGTTGTAAACAGTTCCTTACGTTACCTCCTAACACATCGTTATACTTACCGGGAGGGACCCAACACAACTTTATGTAAACACTAGTACTTAATAATGATCGTTTGTTTTATTTGATAATCGATGTCGATGAGGACAATTAGTATGTTTTATTGACGATTTAGTTCACATCGCAATGGTGGATCGCTACCACCATCTATCTTATTAACCACCCGCCAAGCAACAGTGTTCGCGTTGTTGTGTTCCGGTGTGGGGATAAGACTACCGGTGAAATTACTAGCATAGAGACATTCCATCTTAGTCCTCAGGCTTGGCAACGCATTTGAGGTCTTAGAATTATAGTCTTGAGAATTCAAATGTCTATGGGTCTCAGATTCCACTTACCATCAGGTGGCCTGAGTGCTCGTGTGCTTTCTCCTTAACATAAAAAGTCTTTTTTTCATGAGTCCCGGGATAAATCTTAAAGCGCTTTTTTATACAGTTTAGTGTCCGGTTAAGGAAGATAATGCATTATGTTTACATTTTGGGCAGTACTTGGTCCAACTCCAATATAAGATAGTCAATCTCTTTTCAATAAACAATCACCTTCAAAATTAGTAGCTTTCAAACTTCCATATTAGCTTTTCATACTAATATCGTAATAGTCGCAATATTTCGGAATTGTGTTATAAAAATATCATAAAACTATATTTCTGATTGTGATTAGTGAGCTTGACATAGATGGCCAACCGTGGCCTTGGAATATTAATAACGTGAAATTTAAATTAGCTTCGGTAACATAGTTACGAACAATGAAAACGGGTCACTTCGTACAGAATTTCCATAGATAGTGACCCGTTTTCATTGCTTCAGAGTGTATTTTGCTGGTTTTGTTAAATATCTCTTAGTTACAATAAGGGTAAGACCGTAAAATCGGAATAAGACGTACCTATAGCACCGTTTACAGAATTAACAAATCCAAACTTGCATAAGTACTAATAATTATAAATTCGTAACTCTGTTGGTTAGTTATTTCACACCTAAACCACTGAATCGATTTTAGTGAAATTTGGTCGGGAGATAGCTTGAATTCGGGAAAAGGGATATAGATAGGGTACTTTTTTCTTCGGAAATCTGTACCTACATTTTCTTTCACGCAGCTAATTCGCGGGCAGCCGCTAGTATGTTACGTAGGTACTATAAATTATAATAACACACACGAGTTTTGAAGCCTGATCGTATATTTATTCGTGGTGTCAAAACCTATTAGGTATCCTAGCAATAAAAATGGTAATGGCCACTAATTGATTACAAGTACAATAAAACACATCTTGCTTCTTATTTCCGAATATTGTCACATTTTGCGAAATCCATATTATTATTTACGTACTACCTTTTTCCCGCGACTCCGTCCGCGTAGAAGTCGTTTATCGCTGCTCCAAACTGTATAAACTATCTTATGTCGGTCGTGGGACTTAAACTATCTCCAAAACGAATTTCATCTAAATCGGTTCAGCAGTTTAAGTGAAGAGGTAACAGTCATACACACTTTCGCATTTATAATATTAGTATGGACATGATTTAAAATATGAAACCGAATAAAATATATACTTACAAGTCAAGTTTTTTAAAGTTTTATCAAAAATGAGCAGCTAAATAAAACTGTTATTTTCCATTAAGAACAATAAAATTTATTTATTAAATAGCAACACATTAACATAGCAACAATAACCAGAACGGGCCAAACGTCGCTTAAAATTATTTAGTTTCGGACGGCCACAAACTGTCTTTACATCCGTTACGTAACTCTGTGCATTAATATAACATTAATAACAGACATGACGTACAGACATCATTAATGACTGGTTTTTATTTATGACCTTCATGCGTAGATGGACTGCACTTGATTGTTATGCAAGAGTGTAAGCACGTTGCACCATGACGAGCTACTGCGGCTTGACTTACAAATATTAATCTTAAATGACGCCGTGGATCCGAATATGAACTTGTATAATCGCCTTTGACGTATTGTCAACGTTTTGATAGCTCTTATTTACTTGACAGTAATGGCCGCCGATGTAAAATCAATACGGAAACAAAAGCAGTTCAGTTCTACCGCGTATAGGTAGCCCCACGCTGTTTCGATTAGGTAAATGAATTAACTCTAAACACAAACTTTTTTTAGCTAATAATGGAAGCGTTAACGCCCTCAGCGTTTTAATATAAACAGGTTTTTAAAAAACAGCCAAGCTATACAAACGCATTGATTATTACTTCACTTGAGTGTTTAAACACCGATTATTATATGAATCATAGCGGAAACCTATTACTAGTTCGAGCACGAACATTTCAATCATACGTCACGATTTCGAATCACATTTACTAATTGAAAACGTGTTCTGGGCGTCTATTTCAAGTTTTTATTTTCTATATTTCTATTCAAATCGGTAAAACTGTATTGTCATTAATGTGTTTATAGTACTGTTTCTTTCTCGGCCGCTATTACTTTCAAATTCATAAGAGTTATCAAAACGTGGGCAATACGGAAAAACACCCACATGTATTGCTAACGTTATGATATGACAGCTTTCTCATATGCTACATATTATAAGAGTTGCTTGTTGACTACGGAACCCTAAAAAAGAACGAGTTTTCCTAAAAATGTCTCTGATTGCGGTGGGTAGAGAGCACATGTTTCACATAACTTTTAAGTCCTATTATCAGAAGTCCAAAAATATTTCTCATACCATCTTACATCATAAATCGAATATTCATAATGACCACTCTTCATAACAATATTTATCTTACACCTTGTTTATTTTCAGGATATTAAAAATATCCAACTGGTAAATAGTGTTCCATTAGGTTAGGTTTGTTTTATAAACATCCTAAAATCAGAACGGTTTCAGTAAAATTCACTTTAGGAGTTGCGATGGTTATGAATTTATGAACAAAAAAGTATGAGGAAAAATTTATGAAGAGTTATTATTATGAACACTATTCCGTAGGAATAAGAATTTTATGTGAACCAATATGGACCCGGTTAGATGTTTTTAGAGTTGTGTGTTGTTGTTACATTTAGAGTTCACATAGAGACCTTAGGGTTAGTGCTTATCATTGTACTATATTATATATCTAGATGCTTATTTACGCCAGTCCCCACGCAATAGTAGTTACCAGCGTGACATTAGACTCCTAAGATAACTCCTATCACTAATTAGGTCATTTGAATGTGGAATGCAAGTACACTAGAAGGTAATGACTCTTCTCTTTAGTAACGTATACCATTGGAGGATAAAAAAAGAAAGGCAAATGAATGCATACATACATAACATCACGCCTTCATTCGCAGAGTGGGGTAGGCAGAGCTACAGAAACACCAAAAACTTTAAAAAGACTTGTTGATAATTCTGCAAATACATTTTGCACAAATTGGATAACATTTATTAGTGATAGGTTGCAAATGAATAATTGAAATAAATAAACAATATTACAATATACTAGTCCCAAACTTAGCTCCAGGCTTGCAATGGGTACTTACAGCGATACCTTGCGTATATAGAGAAATAAATACATAGGTACATACAAGTAAACTGCGAGCTGCGTAGGTAGGGTCAATAAAAGTTTCTGTCAAAAAAATAATTCTGGGGCAAGTAGGTAATTTTTTTTGCAAAGTAATTTACTGCATATCAAGGTCAACCTAATGAGTCCAAACACATGTGTCTACTTTAAGTCTAGTTCAATTATGCCGCATTATTGTATGGTCACCGAAGTTACGTAGGTATACCAAATTTCAGCTCAATCGGTCCCCGGGAAGTGGGTCAAGGGTGAATTGCAAAAATATTGTACATAGTTAAGGCCCTAATTGATGTCAAAGTTTAATTGAAACAAATTATTTTTCCTTTGTGTAACGAAAATTAGTCATACAATTGTATGGATCAACGATCTGATCCGTCGGGCTCTTAGCACAGTTGCTTTCCCGGCTTCGCTGGAGCCCACTGGCCTGTCTGCCTCAGACGGAAAGAGACCCGATGGATGCACTCTAGTTCCGTGGCATCTTGGTCGCCCCTTGGCGTGGGACGTCACTTGCGTTGATACGCTTGCGCCGTCTCCTTTCCAAGGTTCTGCTCGCAAGCCAGGGACCGCCGCAGACCACGCCCAAACCATCAAGTGCCGTAAATACGCTTTTTTAAAGCCAAATTACATATTTGCTGCACTTGCACTGGAAACTTTTGGGCCGAGGTCGTCTGACACGAAAAAATTTATAAAAGAAGTGTCAGACAAGTTAATCGGCGTCTCTGGCGACCACCGGCAAGGATCCTTTTTTGCTCAACGACTGAGCGTTGCAGTGCAACGGGGTAATGCTGCGAGCGTCCTCGGCACGATGCCGCAAGTGGGTGCAATGGAGGGTTTTATTTTATTTAGTTCTAATTAATATGTAATTTTTAAATAAACTTTCACTATGATGGTAAAATAAATAAATAGATAATTATTGTTAAAAAAGTAAATTTCCGAGGAAAAAACTTACCACAAGACGTAAACTATCGAGCCCTTACTAACGGTTTTGAACACAATGGCGACTCAGCCCATCCAACGTTAAGCGCTAACATAGGACAATTTGATTTCCAATATGTAACCCTGTCACATTCAGTCCTACGATCGTTACCACGTCAGTTCCTGTAGTTTGTCTACAAAGTTTATTGTGATAGGGTTCTTCGTAGTGACTTGAATTGTCTGTACGTGAATGTTAATAAATTGCAGGATATCGGCGATCAAGCTACTCGTAGTACTGCGTGCGTTGACCCGTGCTGTGCTGTGACGTCATGCTTTACTCTATCTCCTTATTTGTTGTTCATTTTAGGTTTATTGTTTACTAGCATTTACCTGCGACTTCGTCCACCCAGAACATTTATTACTACCAGGAAACATTACTATAATTTTCTTGTAGTAATATTTTAGAAGCCGTTAGGGTTCTTAGCCCAGTTGATATCTCAAAAAAACAGGCCAAGTGCGAATCGGACTTGCACACGAAGAGCTCCGTACCATTTTTGTATGGGACCTATTATTTCCATTAACTCTATCTATAGCGGCATTTGATTTTGACATTTTTTAAAAATTCCCCTTTTTCTTTGATTATTTGTTCGACTTTGTTTGAAATACACACTCTGTGAAAATTTCAACTGTCTTAATATTATAGTTAATGAGATACAGCCCGCTAACAGACAGACAGACAGTGGAGGCTTAGTAATAGGACTCCGTTGGAACCCTTTGGGTACGAAACTCTAAAAATATTTGGATGAACAGGTTAACAAACCAGCCTTTCAACCTATCAACCCTGCATTACGCTCTTAGTTGGAAGCGTCTTTAGCTAAGAAAGAAAACAGTTATCGTTTCCTTTTATAAGCAATCCTCTAACAAGATAAATTGTTTAACGATCAACTCTATGCCGACGGAATAGGAGTGTTATTCCAAAACTATAAAAACCAAGATAACTTGGATCTTCTATTTTATAAACACGGGCAATCGTAAGAATCTCGGGTTCCGCCGTGGGATTGGAAATTGAAACGACAATAAAGTTTTTGTTGATCGACGTACAACAGTTCTTGTTATCTTTTAGTAAGAATAAGATAGTAGATTGTTCAACAAGGTACTAAAGAAAGCCATTACGACATGAGATATTTATGAACGTGTGTCATTATTGCTTTATAGTCTCGAGTTAAACACTAATTTTCACTATGTTTTAACCTACACTCATTACAAATTACTACTTAATAGCGTTGTCATTTTTACTCTCAACCGGTCGCTGTAATGCAAAAAGAGACAGCAAGTTTTTTTGGAGTTAAAATATAACAAATAGTCCATAGACAACTTATCCGAAACGAAGACTCAGGTGGTGGACTTCACCGTGCACTCCAACGACAACAACGGCAACATGGATCTGGCTGTTTGTGGTTTTACAATGCTTTTACTTAGACGGAATTAAAAAGAAAACGTACTTTAGTCCCTATATAGGGATTAGTTGCCCCGAAACCGCCGAAAAACGACACTTTTCGGGCAGGAGTCAGAACACGACAAAAAAAAATCTCGCTCCGGTTACGTCTATTTCGTAAGCATGACCTGCGGCCGGGATCATATCTATACCATAATAATAAATGTGAAAGTAACTCTGTCTGTCTGTCTGTTACCTTTTCGCCGCTTAAACTGCGGAACCGATTTAAATGAAATTCGGTATGGAGAAACTTTGACTCCCGAGGAAGGACATAGGATCGATTTTATCCTGGAATCTGCTATCCCTCAAGGTTCAAAAAATACTGCTCTTTGAAGTAAGAACAGGCGGACGGACGTGCAGCGTTGGCTTAGTAATAGGGTCCGCTTTGACACCCCTCGGTACGGAAACCTAAAAATGAATACTTCACTACATAGTATAAAACAAAGTCTCTTTCTCTGTCCCTATGTCCCTTTGTATGCTTAAATCTTTAAAACTACACAACGGATTTTGATGCGGTTTTTTTTAATAGATAGAGTGATTGAAGAGGAAGGTTTATATGTATAAAACTTTAATCCGGAGCGAAGCGAGGGCGGGTCGCTAGTTGAAGATAAATGACATTATTTTCCACGTGACTTTCTTTGCAGCAAACTCCAAATATCTACGCTTTACCAAACAGTAGCTGTTTATCTTACATTTTTTTATTCCTACTAAAATTTGTCTTGAACTCAATACGTAATCGTGTGACCTTGAGCGACCTTGACCGAGTGCTGTAAACAAGAAGGTTAATTCAATAATTCGATAGCCACGGAAACTGGCTGGATACGCTTGCAATTTTCTATTTAAATTTCTTCACGGTAATTACCCATGAAATTTTATGTACTGACTATGTCGTTTTCTAACGTAACAACCTCGTGAAATTGTCAGAGCACTAAAACCTGACTACTTGAAACCTGGACTCAAAAATCATAGTACGAATCATAAAATTAGATTTTCCAAATTATAAGCACAATATTTTGCATGTCGATTCTGTAGTCGACCTTGTTATAACGTATACCAAATAAATATTTATATTCTATTATATGCAGGTGATCGGATTACTAAGAAATAATAATTATATTTTAAACTTCTCTCGGAACTGTTCGGTTGTTACGGATGATTTGAATGTTATTTCTACCTAGACTATACTGTTAATTTTAGGCGTTAGGTACATGTTAAAATCAAAATCTACTACGAACATCATCGAAAATGCATATGATTGATGTAAGCTACCGGATGGTCGGTAATTCCATTAATATTGACAGTTTGCAAAAATCGGTTAAGATAACGAGCATCTTGTCTAGGGCAAAACTGTTGTTACGCAATGAATACGGGTCACTTTCTATGCATATTCTTTACTAAGTAAACTGTTTTTATTGCTCTTGACTATATATGGATGAATAGATCCTATTTAACCTGCCGAGTCCCCAGGTTTGTTGCATGAGGACATATTACCAAATATAAAAGGCACCCTATAGTTAGTACGACAAGGTTGACATTGCAATGTTACTAAACTTACGAGGATAATTGAAGTGTTTCAATTGAGTGCCTTATTCAACAAATTAATTCATATTTTTCATTTTTCTCCATTTATCACAAACCTTCAACTTTAGCCAAGGTTTCTAGCTACTCTTGACTTGTTCGGGCCAAGGCTTATTCAAAATTTTCCTTTAATATCTTTTCATTTTAATATTTATGAGGCAAATTCGTCGTGTTATTTTAAGAAACATTTGCATCTCCATGTTAGAATAGTATGTAAAAACCAGTATTACTGTCTTACCTTAACAGAGAT
The DNA here is from genome assembly GCA_949316455.1 of Acleris holmiana. Taxonomy (NCBI): domain Eukaryota; kingdom Metazoa; phylum Arthropoda; class Insecta; order Lepidoptera; family Tortricidae; genus Acleris; species Acleris holmiana. The sequence continues at coordinate 12,498,790 of OX438780.1, read as the reverse complement.
GCTTGATAACGTTTTTGTTTAACACACCGTAAATAGCTGCGCCTTTAATGGAAACCCGTCCTCAGGTGTCAATAGTGTTTTTTCCAAAATAAAAATACTGTATACGAGTATGTAGTTCATACGCGCATACTTCCTTTTGGTTCTGATCAGCATTCACTGGTGCATATTATTTGTTTGCGCATGCCTTTGTCCTTAACACCCATACACGAGGATCGACCTAACTATACCTTTATGTCGCCTATTGTGAACACTAACGTATGTAGGTAAACTATCTAACGTTGACTACCTATTAATTTATATATTTTATATGATTGTTATACACGGTGTACAGTGTTGTGCATTTTAGTAGAGTGGTGCAGTTTGTGGTGTTCGTTTCTTAATTTTTATTACATGTGTGTGTTTTTTCTTTCTTCATTTTGAGAGATGAGACAGCGATAAACGATTTCTATGCGGACAGAGTTAGGCAAGGCAAATGCTAAAATTACAAACAGAGAAATGGTGTTGTTTGTATATATTTTGTCCTCTTTTCACGAGAAATTCATTTGGCTGTCGCACTACTATGTGTGTTACGTGTAAAATCACTTAAGTGTACCTATGTGTTTACACAACCAGCCCTCTATTTCACCATCCTGACAATGACAGGTGACATTTTAGTGTACATAGCGCAGATTTATATGAAACCCTGTGATGTATCACCGTGTTAACATCATTATGTAATGCTGCTATACTGTGCCCTATTTTTTTTTAATTATTGAATTGAAGCTAAAAGTCTTCATACACCATCGATAGCGTATCCTACCGCAAGACCGAAATTTTCTTTCCCAACTGCCTAATTTGTCTGAAAATCCATAAAGTTAGTACTAAACATTTTGAACCTATTAACATTTCAAAACGTTTAAAGAGGTATACCTGGAGATCTTGTAGGTTAGAATAGGTTTGCTTTGTAACAATCCAGGAAAGTTACGGTTTCAGGAAAAAATAACAATGTAAATTCGTATAAACGAAACAGTTAAACTTAGAAACTACCAGTCAACAAGAAACTACATCTAAATAATCCTTCCTACCAATCCTAAGTAAAGATTAAAAAAAACCTAATAAGAGCTATTTTACTTTGGCATAAATACAAATTTGTATTATTCGATTTTATTCTAATCATCTTCCCGTTAATGTCTTTATCGTCTTAAAATCAATATGAACATCTTTAGGTGTTTCTGCTTAATCGGTTACGTGATAAATACGAGTTAAGTATGCTTAATTCACTATCACGTACTCCATAAATGTATGGGATCAATCACGGGTTCTAGATAAGCCAATCGTTTTCCTAACACGTGTAACGACGTCTGATTCAGTTATAACGAAGCTGATTAATTAATTAATGATTTATGAGGAATGATTAACAATTATGTACCTACCAGTGGTTGCCCGCGACTCCGTCTGCGAATAAGCCGTTTATGCTGTTCTCTCGGGAACTATTCAAAGTTCCAGGATAAAAAGGATCCTATATCCGTCTCCGGGTTATGAACTATATCTTTATTTATTAAATATTAATGCCCGAGTGGTTGGCAATAGTGCCACTCCATGTTTTCCCGTGGGTGTGTCTATCATTTCATCGCAACACCACTCATCGAATGTATAATTTCATCGAACGCTATTCTCTGCTGAAACCATAATGTTTTCAGGGTATCTTAAACATCTAACCTAACCTAAGTAATTGATGTTTAAGATTATGATTTCAGCATAAAATTGCGTTGAATGAAATGAAATTCGATGAGATGATACATACGAAGAAGTGTTGATCCCTTCCCGTGGATGTCGTAAGAGGTGACTAAGGGAATAAAAGCTGTAAGTACTGTTAGGCCAAGGGCGTGCAACCTGTCACTATGCCGTTATTTGCTTGATATTAATAATGACAACAGGTAGACGCTGGAAATAATCACACAATATTTTGTTGTATTAAAATTAATAATTAAATTAAAGTAATATTTTTTGCAAGATTTGGTTACAGGCAGGCACCAGGAAAGGTGAAACTTAAAATAAGGGTATATAGTGTCTAATGTTGTATAGATAACGTTACGAAACACGAGCGCGAGTCCAACTCGCACTTAGCCGGTTTTTTCATTCTGAACTAACCACGACGTCTTGGCGTCAAGCCGTTATAAAGAACACACTTGCTAAATAATTTGACGCTCACATACATAAAGTGAAGTAAAGTGACAATGCACTAAAGTTTGTAGCTACATTATAAAGCCGTTAATCTTAGTAAAATTTAAACAATTATCCTCCTGTTATGCCAATATTGTACTCTATTATTGTCCTGTAGTAAATAAATAAATAAAACCGGCCAAAGGTGAGTCGGAGTCGCATACAAATCCGTACCATTCCTGTGTTATATTTTTTATTTAATTAGGGTTCCGTACCCAAAGGGTAAACACGGCACCCTATTACTAAGACTCCGCTGTCCGTCTATCTGTGACAAGGCTATCTCATGAACTGTGATAGCTAGACACTTAAAATTTTCACAGATGCTGTATTTCTGTTGCAACTATAACAACAAATACTTAAAGATTAAAATAACTTAATTAGGGTTTTAATTTAGCCTGATTGGGCAAAATGTAGTTACAGAACACAGAGTGTTCTAAACTATTCTAATTGTTTTTTACTCCGTCGCGCTAAAACGACTGCCTAGACAGAATTTTGAATGATTTTTTTTTGTGGCAAGGAGAAGGCACACAAGGCACTCAGGCCACCTGATGGTAAGTGGGATCTGAGACCCATAGACATTTGAATTCTCAAGACTGCAATCCTATGACCTCAAATGCGATCCCAACCCTGAGGACTAAGATGGAATGCCCCTATGTAATACGTTTAGTTATTTATAGGAAATTAAATTTCACGAACTCAGTATGTTTGCATTTTTTGTTTTGTCTTGTACTAAGGTAATTTAATAATGTATTAGTATTGAGAAATAAATAAATATGATATAATATGATATGCTATGCTATGCTAGTAATTCTGTGTTAATATCTATACTTTTTATCATCGAAAAAAAAGTACCTACGCGGCGGACAAAGTCGCGATGGCCTAAGCATAATTATCAAAGTCCTTGACATTCCTTTTCGCATCTTAATACATATAATCATGTCTACTAATTAAACTCAAGCAACACTATCCCCAATATGACAAACGGGTGTGAGTATAAGTTATTTTTATCCCTTTGAAGCTTGTTTACACCCGGTCCAATTAGGAACTAAATGTTAACGCGTTAAATCCTGCCGTAGGCCGATGGGGCAGTGGCTGCAAAAAAAAAACAACTTTTAAATCATTAAAAATTTTCAACACTATGGCGACCTTCAGAGATGACATAAACAGCCTAATATAATTTAATAAAATATAGATAAGAATCAGCTTTCTTTAAAAAAAAACTGAGGTACCGCGTTCAAACCCCCGCGGTCACCATGTACCACTAACTTTTTCTAACTTAAGTACAGTACCCCATGCTCTAACGGTGAAGGAAAAACATCGTGAGGATACCTGCTTATTAGAACAGCTGAGTGTGTAAGAGAGCAAATGCACAAAAGGGGCCGAAGTGTAGCCGAAAGGGTGCATTCGTAAGGTAAGATAAGATAATATGTCGGACCATGCTTAGTGTAGGGTCATTATTATTATTATCCTGAACAATTTTTGCGACCGAACCAAGTGACGGGAAAATGGCGAAGCTTCATGGCGAACTAGTACTAGTTATTTTAATATTTTAATCAGATTGCATCCAAGACAAATCGATTGCTCTATTTTTTGCATCAATGCCTCTTGCTTTATTAATTGGTTAATCATCCTCAGACTTCGTTTGTAGTAGACACGAAAGATTACCGTTGATTGATTTTGTAATAACTTGAATCACGATTGCAACACGTTCTAGTTTTGATCTAAATCTTAATAGGAACATGATTAACGAGTTTTTAAGAATTATAGTGATAAATGGGGTATTCTATTAGTTTACAATGTAAACAGACAATGAGGTGTTAATATGGCGCTATGACCGCTACCATTACATTATTGTGATACTTAAATTACGTATGGTTTGGAAATATTAGTCTTTATACTATAATAAACGAAATTGTATCGTAAATACATACATACACATACATATTATCACGCCTTCATTCCCAGAGTGGGGTAGGCAGAGCTGCAGAAATACCAACAACTACAACAAGAGTTGTTGGCAATTCTGTAACCACATTTTGCACAAAAAGGCTAAGATGTTTACCAGTGTATTAGTGACAGGTTGCAAGCCCATCGCCTAACAGTACTACAAGCCCTCATTCCCTTAGTCGCCTCTTAGTTACGACGTCCACGGGAAGACATGGAGTGGCACTATTCCAACCCGGCAACGACACGGGCGTGTTTCGTAAATGTACCTAATAACATATATATGTATAAATAAATAAATAAATAAATATCACGGGACAATGTCACACGAATTGACCTAGTCCCAAACTAAGCTCTAGGCTTGTACTATGAGTACTAGACAACGATAAACATACATAGATAGATAAATAAATACTTAAATACATAGAAAACATCCAAGACTCCTGCCCTTACCGGGATTTGAACCCGGGACCGCTGGCTTCGGAGGCTTATAGGTATATACAATGGTGGCACAGACCATTACACAGTTACCAGTACACAGGTACTGCTAAAACTCCAGTAAATTTGACAAATCGGAATCCTTTAATACTTTAAAAATAGTTTCCTACTAGTGTTAAATACAGTGTACTTATATGTGTAGTGTTTACGTTGCTATCGGTACAGCTGCGCACGAGTGGAATTGTTGTCATAGCGCGATCTATAAATACAACAACCGCAAGAATGCAAATGCTTCAGTGACTTGCCGGTAGATGGCGCTATCTTCCCTTTACGGTTTCGCTTCCATCAAGTTAGTCAACGTTATTTAAATGCTGAAACAAATGTGTTGTTTTCTAATTCACCCGCGGGCACCGCATGTGTCAATAAACAATGAATGAACATACCCCATCTTTAGAATTATAGTGACCTAATCCAAATATTTTGAATTTCGATTTAGATCTCTATAGTAATAAATTTATGACTCGAAATCGAAAGCTTAAAATGTTTGAATTGGGTCACTATAATTCTAAAAATGCGATACGTGGACGGATCCAGGATAACATTTGTGGAGGGGGTCTATGACCTAGCTCTTCTCATCGGGGGCTCAATTTTGGAATCTCATCCGAGTAAAGCTCGCCAAAATGCCTAAATGATTTTTACAAGTTCATATTTTTTAATCCCACCGGTAAATTCCGGGGTAGGACCTTGTGCAGGGTCCGTCAGGATCGCTACCACCATCTTATCCATTATACTACCAAACAGCAGTGTTCGCGTATTGTGTTCCGTTTTGAGGATAAGACAGCCGGTGAAATAACTAGCATAGAGGCATTCCATCTTGGTCCTCAGGGTTGGCAACGCATTTGCAGTCTTATTAATGTGAATGTCTAGTTTTGAAATGATAACTATTTATATATGTATAAAGTCAATATAAATACATTTAGTAAATAATTTAATAAATACATATTAAATTCATATGATTATACATCTATAAAATAAATACATACATACATCCCCAAAAACAGTCAAACAATGACAACACACGAAGCATGAGATAGAAGAAAAAAAAATGTAGAAAACGTAAAGGAAATCATAGAAAAACTACGGGAAAATGATCCTTTAGCTTGCTTGATTATTCATCGGTGAGATTAAAAAATGAGTCCCAGTGAGATGATTTTTAGAAATCGAGTGCTCGAAAGTAGAAAATAAGTCGCATGCGAAGGATCATCACAACTAGGGAATGCAAATAACCGGTTAATAACCGAATTTAGTATGCAAAAGACGATTAAAAACCGGTTTTATTTAACCGGTTATTTGCATTCCCTAATCACAACACAACCGACCAAGAACTTGAAGAAATACAACTTGCAAAGAAATGTTCTAGTGTTCAATTTTCAAAAATCATATCACTACGGCAGACTACGGCTAGAGTAAAGGAGGTCGTTTCCTGGCTTGGCCTGGCAATTATATTAATTTTATAAGGAGCGAACTCCGCCGCAGTTTTGGTAAAACATATGTTTAAAATATACTCGAGCTCCAAGATACGCGTTAGTAGAAATTACTTATTACAAAGTAGGTACTGTAGTCATCGCAAACACACAGACGTACAGGGCCTCTATTCAGGTGCGTTAAAACGATATCGTGTTTGGCACGTTTAAGAATCGTTTATGTCACAGTCGCCATTATTGTAAATGACAGAGTTATCAAAACGTTGACAATACGGAAACAGGTCAAAAACGATATGGTTATAACGCAGTCGAATAGAGGCCCAGGGCTGGGATTCTACACGGTAATAACGATATCGTCTTTGACGTGTTTCTGTATCGTCAACGTTTTGATAACGCTTATGTCATTTACAATAATGGCGACTGTGACATAAACGAATCTAAAACACGTCAAACGCGATATCGTTATAACGGAGTAGAATAGAGGCCTTGGAGTCTTTGAATGGAAGTAAGATGTATGTAAACTATTGTTTTTTACAGTTTGTATATGAAGTTTATGGATTTCGAAGTTACTCCTGGTTTACCCTACTTGAAACACTTAACTCGATTAATATTATTTATAAATGCAACTCCAACGGAATGCATTTAATTACATTATGCACATTCAAGTGCATCAAGTGCCTCTTCAAACGGCAATCGAGTTAATTAGCATAATTTTATTGCCATTTGCCTAATCTGCATTTGAATGGACATACAAGAGCAGTGTAATGTTCAATTTACAGTACTTAGCCAAAGGCTTCCCTTAGGACTTTGTCGCTCTAACATCTGGGAACGCCTCAAATGGTTGATACGGTAACTAATCATTTTATCGAAGTTCACTTCATCGAATGTGTCATTTCTTCGAATTTCATTTTATCGAACGCTATTTTCTGCTGAAACCATAATGTTTTCAGGGTATTTTAAACATTCATTACGTAGGTTAGGTTTGATAAGATGTTCAAGACACCTCGAAAACATTATGGTTTCAGCAGAAAATTGCGTTCGATGAAATGATGCATTCGATGAAAGGTCTTTCGGGATAAAATTATAGACACTCGGCTGATACGGCAGCATACAGTCGTATTAAGGCATTTTCTTATTGATACTAATTTGTCAGTTGTTTTTTTTTTCAGTCGTTTTTCATAGTATTCGGTGACCCCTTTGGACTAGTGGTCGGAATGACGTCATTTTGTTTGTAATCGCGTTTTGTTTTTTTAAGTCTAGGACTTGAGGTGATGTTGAAAATACCATGTGGCGTTAAGCTCTCTCTAGCCATAACATAATATATTTTCTGAGTTAATAATGAACAATAAAAAATAATTAAAAACGTTTTTTTTGCATTTATTTTGAGTTCTTACTAATTAGGTATAAGATCCTGACAGGATCCATAATGATTCTTCACCTTTAAGCTTATTTAAGTACCTTAATAGTTGTCAATAAAAATGTAGGAGCATTCATACGACATATTTAATGGAAACTGTATTATTAAGAAGCACAATAATTGATTATTTAATTGAACTTAAAGTTGAAATAACGTATAAACAAAACCGCTCCCACAAATCCATCTCGTTTTATTCCAAATTAATAACTATAAATAAAACACAACTAGACAAGTTAAATACATACAAGAAATCCAAGACTTTAGAATAAATACTCGAGCTCATCACGAAAATATTTGCCCTTACCTAGATCGAACCCGGGACCGCTAGTTTTGCAGTCAGGGCCACTATCAACTATAGGCCAGCTGTGTCGTCTATCATTATAGCTAATTAATCTATATTCGTAGTTTAGTTATGATAATAAAACGTCAATTTATCGGTTGTTTTACGGTAGGAAGGACTGGGGCGACGCAGGCGTAGGTTATTCTGTGATGCGAAACATAATTATTGAAATGGATATATATACTATGCCTATGTAGTTTTTCTCACTCGTGTTCATTATCTCATCTTACGGTGAGGAAACCTGCACATTCAAACAGCTGAGTGCGTAAGAGGGTAATTGCACAACGGATTCTTAAGGGGTCGAAGTATAAGGGCCCATCTGTAAGATAAGATTCGTTTAAATTATGTCTCTATGTATGTCCTTGCGTGAACTTTAAGTTAATTACCTCTACCTAGTCCGATGACTCTCCCGCATGCGGGAATTCCTGCATTCTATTCCTTTTGTCATCAGTACAGGTGTAGTAAGCTCATCTAACCATTTGCAACTTGCAACTTGGTGGTAATTCTGAAGCAGTACAAGGTCGTGTTATTCCATTATCTTCAATTTACTGAGTATAATGCGGTGTGTATTTCTATTAAACCAATTACACATTAGCATTTTGAGTTTTTGTAACAATAAATTCTACCATCTACCATCATTCTATAGCAAATTTGTGGTTGCAGTGGGTAACGGCTTGTTGTGATTTTCAGGACAGGTTTTGTACGGACTAGTCCTTAAAATCCTGGCCTAGTGAGTTAAAGGGTCGACTCGCGATCGTAACTTGCGGGCTTATAATAATTACTTTTATCGTCGTAATAAACTATTTATATCAGTTTTATCGATTGGCTGAAAATACACCCACCCATATTTTGTACCCATAGGTTACAAAATGCTCAGTTAGTAACGTAAAACGGGGTAAATAGGGACTAAGGGGTGAATATAAGGCATAACTTGATACAAATAAGACCAAGTATTAAATGAAAATAACGTAACGTTATATTGGAGATGATTTCAGTCTTGTAATTAGTAACATAATAGTGCCCCATCAAAGAGTAAATATTAAATAAAATGGAACTAAAAAAAAACATATTAAATTGTTGCCACATTTTTGACGTACGTTTTGTAGCCAATAGGCGTCATTTTAAGTTGTGTCCCTATTCACCCCGTTTTACGGTATAACCTAACCTAACCCTGACTCACAACTGCCGCGAATCACACAAAAGTTTCGATGCGATGGTTCCTGGAAACGATTTTTCATACACCAGTTTAAAAATGTAACGAATCAATTGACTATGAAAGAAATATTTGCCTTAACCAAATAATTAAGTTGGGATCACTAGCTTCATAGACAAGGTCATTAGTTACTTAATACCTAACAACGTCGTAAAATACACGTATTTAAAAAATACAGCTAAGATAAAACAAATGCGGCTGGATACTAGTCTCTTAGATTTCCATAAAAAGTAGACCCAAAGTGGAGATCTTGGCACTAAACAAATTGACAGCGATGGTTTGTGAACCGTAAAGTCAGCCAAGGTCTTAACAGCAAGAATTGTGAATCGGCACGTAATTGAACAGCCATTTAGAATAGGATGTCACGCCATGGTTAACTCATGGATATGGAATTATATTGAAATTGAAATTTATAATCTGTGGTATTCTCTAACGTGGCTAGTTTGTCGTTAACATTATGGTGTATGGTCCCCAGCAATAATAATGTTTTGTAATATTAATGTTAATGTAAAATTAATGGTGATGTGGACAGGCCCATTTAAGCCCTTAGCTAATTAGGCCACATTAGGCGCTCAACTCGTGATGCATAATGGCGTTCCCACAATGCGGGTATAAAACGTTATGTAATGATATAATTATAGGCTTTTTTTTCAGTTGACATCATTCTTTGATTTACTGCAACGATGTCGTACCTTAAAAGGAAAAAACGGAACACATTTAGGATCACGTTGTTGTCCGTCCGTCTGTCTGTCAATACCTTTTTTCTCAGAAACGTGTAGAGGTAACAAATTGAAATTATGGAGTAAAACAACTCGTACTCGTGAATGCCCGTTTATTACTAAAAACCACCACCTGAATGCGCGGCGCAGCGCGCATGTCTATGTGTGCGTAAACGCATACATCTCATCCCTCCACAACTAGTTTTGATACCTGGAGACAACACACAAAAACAAACAATAAGTAAGCATACAAACATTACGTAATCTTATAGTTAACCTTCCTCCTGGGGCGCAAACGGCCTGCCAGCGAGGTCCCTTCCGTACCAGATAGCTGTGCGCTCGGCTGATCGGCCGGGCGCGGCGGAGATAATAACGCCTCGCTAGTAGTAGGTACCTGGACGTTCGGACTTCGCTCACACTGCTCAATGCCCCCGTCGCTGTCACAATCATCCCATTCATCAATTTCATTCGTTTGACTTTCAACAGACGGGTTGTCCATCCCTTCCTCTTCCACCTCAAACACCGGCCCACCAGCAGTTGATTCAATATTAGCCGACTGATTCGCAACCAGGTCTGGCGATCCAATGAGTTGATGGCCGGTTAATGGGGTTGAAAAAGAATGGTTCGCCTCTAAAGGTGGACCTTTATATTTATACAGTTGGTCGACATGTCGGATACAATTTGTGTTGAGTCCTTGTACTGAAATTTTATACATTCTATTCCCAATTTTGTCTACCACTGTACCTAAAACCCAGGATTCTTTCCGAGAGCTGTACCAGCGAACCCAAACGCAGTCTCCTTTTTCGAAATGTTTTTTAATTATTGGGCTTTTATTTTCATCGATGCTGTTATCAGTTTGACGAATTAAATCTAAGCGAGACCTTAGGTTTCTCCCGAACATCAGTTTCGCTGGGGTTTCGCCCGTGGTACAGTGCACGGAGTTCCTATAATTAAACAGGTACCATAACAATTTCTCATGTATCACATTAAGGGTCAAATTTTCCATTAATATACATTTTAGCATTTTTTTACACATACGAACAGAATTCTCCGCCTGCCCATTGCTCGCCGGGTGATAGATCGGTGAGGTTATGTACTTTATTCCATGGCTGGCGCAAAAGGTTTTTAACTCTGAAGAATTGATTTTAGGGTCATTATCGGATACCAATACAGAAGGAATTCCAAACGTGGAAAATAATGGTTTTAATTTACATATCAATGCTTCAGTGGTAGTACCTTTATCCATGTAAATACAATCTAACCATTTACTAAACGCGTCTATTACCACTAAATACACCCTTTGCCCTATAGACATGTAATCCACATGGACGCGGTGCCACGGCGCAGGCGGGCGCGGCCAGGGCGCGGGGGGCGCGCGCGCCGGCGCCGCGCGCAGGCTTGTACACGCACGGCACGAGCCGATCCACTCCTCGATGTCCCGATCGATGCCGGGCCACCACATGCGTGCGCGCGCATTACTTTTACTCTTAGTTATTCCAAGATGGGTGGAATGTAACTCGCCTAACATACTCTTCCTTAAGGTCACCGGAATAACGACTCTGTGTCCTCTAAACAAACAGTCGTTTTCAAACTGCAGGTCCGTTTTGCATTGAAAATATGGTAATATGGCCTTACAATTAATTTTTCGTGGCCAGCCATTTTTCATATACTTTAAAACGGTTTTCAAAACCTTATCGTTTCCTACAGCTCGTTTGACATCATTCGAATTGACTGCCGGTGACAAAGAACTTAAAAAATTAAGTGAGGCATACGTGTCATACTCACGATCACTACCATTTGTACTTATAATAGGAGCACGAGAGAAAAAATCAGCCACTACGTTATTCTCACTCGAAGTGTATTGAACGACATAATTATACGCTGACAAGGTTATAGCGTATCTTTGTAGGCGTAATGCTGATGTTATTGAAATGCCATGCTTTTTATTAAAAATCGAAACCAGTGGTCTGTGATCGGTTTTCAGTATGAACGGTTCGCTGCAACCATATAGGTATTGGTGAAAATGTTTCACCCCAAAAATGATAGCCGTTGCCTCCTTGTGTATTTGGCTATAATTACGCTCGCTGGCAGTCAGAGACCTCGACGCGAACGCCAGCGGCCGCTCTCGGCCGTCCTCGTCTCTGGTGGCGAGCACAGCGCCTAGCCCCTGCGGGCCGGCGTCGACGGCCAGCACGAGCCGCGCGCCCGGCTCGTAGTGCGCCAGCAGCCGCGCGCCCGCCAGCTCGGCCTTCACGCGGCGCACGGCGGCGACCTGCCGCGGGCCCCACTCCCACTCGGCGCCTCCCCGCAGCAGCTCGTTTAAGGGACTCAGGATCGACGAAGCGTTAGGAATAAAATTCCTATAGTAGTTTACGACACGCTAGCCTAGTTGGGAGTGACCCTGCCTTCGAAGCTAGGGGTCCTGGGTTCAAATCCCGGTAAGGGCAAATATTTGTGTGATGAGCACGAGTATTTGTTCCTGAGTCTTGGATGTTTTCTATGTATTTAAGTATATATTTCTCTATATAAGTAAGTTTATCGTTGTCTAGTACCCATAGCACAAGCCTATTTAGGGCTTAATTTGGGACTAGGTCAATTTGTGTGACATTGTCCCGTGATATTATTATTATTATTATTATTATTATTATTACGATACCTATAAATCGTTTAACCTCGGTAACGTTCGTAGGCTCTGGCGCATCGGTTATAGCCTTGACCTTTTCTGGACACGTTTGCAACCCGCCTTTGCTAATTACATAACCAAGATAGGTAACGCTCGCTTTGAAAAACTCGCATTTTTCTTGTTGCAGACGCAAACCGGCGTCATTTAACCTACCTAGTACTTGGCGCAATCGTTGCAAATGTATTTGTTTTGTAGGCCCGGTAACGCAAATGTCGTCGAGCCAACAAGTAACGCCATTTATTCCCGAAAGTAATGTTTCCATAGATTTTTGGAAGATAGCTGGCGCGTTCGCTAACCCGTACACTAATCGAGTGTATTTAAACAAACCCTTAGACGTGTTGATAGTTGTAAGATCTTGGGACGCGTCACTAAGTACAAACTGGTTATAGGCGTTTTTTAAATCTATTTTACTGTAATGCTCTCCACCACCAATTTTAGCAAAAACTTCTTCTATTCTAGGCAATGGGTATTTATCGATCACTAAGTCGTTATTCAAAGTGACCGAATAATCGCCAGCTATTCTGACTTTTCCATTTTCTTTTAGAACGGGAACTATTGGGGTAGCGTATCGAGAGTGATTTACCGGAACTAATATTCCGAGGTCTACAAGCCTATCTAGCTCCTTTTCTACTCGGTCTTTAAGGGCAAAGGGTACGGGTCGCGGCTTAAAAAACTTAGGTAACGACGTTTCTTTTAATTGTAACTCGACTTTAAATTTATTAAAAGTGCCCAGCTCATCTCGCCATAATTCCGGGAAAGCCTTTAATATTGAACCAACCTCACCGTCATCACTAATACTGTTTAAACTTGTACCGAGACAAAGATTAAAAGTGCACATAAAATCTCGTCCTAGTAATGGTGGGCCTCCATTTTGAACAACATATATAGGCAAAGTTTTTGTTTGATTCTCAAATGATAAGGCGGCAGAGAAATAACCTAGCGGTAAAATCTTATGGCCGTTGTATAAACACATTGTAACAGCGCATCTACTTAGTTTAATATATGAAAACAATTCCAAATACAATTTTTCGGAAATAACACTTTTGCCCGAGCCCGAGTCAAGCTCCATTTTAAGTGGTTGGGTTCCTATCAACACTTCTAACTTAATAGGATCGTTGGTCACATACCTTAAATTATAGTTATAACATTCTTCGCACGTGCTGCAGGGGTCGACTCCCCCGTCGACGCTTTCTTCACAAGCAATATTATTCACACGCGAAGGATTCTTACTATTGCTACACACCTTCTTAAGATGACCGCGAACACCGCACTTTTGGCAACGGTAGCCTTTAAAACGGCACTTATCTTCATCATGATTTCTCATACCGCATACGGCGCACCGTCGATCACCATCATGATGACCCGACGAAACCGCGGGGCCGCCTCTCGCGCCACCGCCGGGGCCGCTCCGGCCGCCGCCGGCGACCGCCGGTCGGCTCGCGCTGCTACCGCCATAACGCTTTTCACTTGAGTAATAAAAGGGCTCCTCCTTTATAACGACTGATCGGGCTTCCTTAGCGCATTCCGCTTGAGCTGCAATGTTTATTGCTTCAGACATTAGCAACGTTGATGCTTCCTGTTGGAACAACTTGTCACGTTCTGGGCCTGTGTTCATGCCCAGGACAAATCGATCCCTGAGATTAGACTCCAGCGCATTACCAAATTCACAATAGGTCGCTAGATCCCTGAGTCTAGCCGCCCAGTCGTTCAAGCTTTCACTTTCATTCCTCGTGGCTCCATAAAACTTAGCCTTGTCTACAAAAGAGCATTGTCTGCGTTTGAAGTGGTTGTCCAAGAGCTTCACTAATGCCGCATAGTCCAATTTCTCCAATTTTTCCGGATACGCTAAGTTAGTCACGAGGCGATACGAGTCCTCGGTAAGATAGGTTAATAATATACCACTCTTATTCTCGTCTTTGACCGAATTTACTTTAAAAAATTGTTCTAGTCGGCCTTTGAAAATAGGCCAGTCGTTGCACTTGTAGTCAAAATTATTTATATTTCCTATATACGACATTATTATTATTTTTGTTCACGCGCGGGTATGTTTAATTCTCGTCGGCCAGTTGGAGTAAAACAACTCGTACTCGTGAATGCCCGTTTATTACTAAAAACCACCACCTGAATGCGCGGCGCAGCGCGCATGTCTATGTGTGCGTAAACGCATACATCTCAAATTACCATCAAATACTTGTCTGCAGTTTCTTAGAATGATCAAGAAGCTTAAAAAAATCAAGCTTGTAAGTCGAAATCCAAAGACACGGCCATTTGAGCCTTATTTTTTAACACTTCGCAAGGGAATCAAAACCTATAGGGAATCATACCTATAGACCTAGAATTATGAAATTTGGCAAGGTCTTATAGCACAAGAAAAAAACTTATAATTTATTATGCCATAAAAGAAAAAAAATGCAATTACAAACTTATTTCCAGTTGTTAAACTAATCGCGACCTATGTCGATGTATGGAGATTTTGCACAATCAGGCCAAGACGTTAACTAGTGTATTAGTGACAGGTTGCAAGCCCATCGCCTGACAGTACTACAAGCCCTTACTCCCTTAGTCGCCTCTCACGACATCCACGGGAAGACATGGAGTGGCACTATTCTAACCCGGAAACCACACGGGGGGAAGATTAGATAAGATGTATAAAAGGCTACTTCATTTCCACTTAAGCCATAGACGAACTTGCCTTTGTCGCGATAAAGAATAACTCCACATCTATAGTCGGATGTCACGCCATGGTTAACTTAAACGCGGTGATACAATGATAATGAAATCTGAATTTATAATAAGCAGTTCTTACAGCTCGGTACGGTCTAAGGGGAAAATCACGTAGGTAAGTTTATTCCTACTAATATTATAAATGTGAAATTTTGGTTGGATAGATGAATGTTTGGAAACTCACTCACGCCAGACCAGCTGTACGGATTTGAATTAAATTTAGAACAAAGATTATAGTCTGGAATGGCACATAGGACTTTTTTCCAGAAAAAAACTGTCAGTTCCCGAGGGAACCGCGATAAACGACTTCGACGCAGACGGAGGTGTAGGTAAAGGCTATAATATATACTTTGAAAAAACGTGATATCATTTTAATAACCAGAATGTTTTATTTTGTCAATTAATCATGACTTTTGAAATTTTCAAATATATTATACTTAGTTTATAATTTGTTACATTTTGATGGTCATAGTCATGATATAGGCATTTTTTTTAATAAAAATTTCAAAAGCCTGATAGAAAATATTTTAGGTATTATAACACACACAAAATGTTTGTCATTATTTTTCGGCGGTTGGCTGATATCACATCGTCAGGTAATCCTTTAAAGTGCATATTTTACTGAAATACACAAATTATTTTATCTACAGTTAAAGTCACAATAATTAAAAAGTAAATCTTATATAACCTACGTAATTAATGTTCAATAGCATAAAATAAAACTTACAGCACGAGCATATAATAGCCACGAATGAATTGATTACTAAAATTTACCATAGCAGCGGTACACATGCATGCAAAATCCAATAGAATCGGGCACGAGTAACGCTCGTGGGCGAATACAGTTAGTTTGTACATACATACATGTAGTAGAGTGTAACGGTACCTTAAGCAACTCCAATGGCTCCTTGAACTCCCCGACACCCTGAAATAATTTGTGATTTATGTTAACAATGTTATCTTTATTTGAGCTTTGACCTCCCTTATTAAGTGTATTCATTTCTTCCACTTTTAGTAATCCTACTGTTATTAAGGACCTGAAACCTAAAATAGGACGGAGATTTTCTTTAATAATTACAAACTCAATATCAAAACTTTTTTCATCATTTTTAGAGTAAGTCTTTAGAGTGATGGTGCCTAATGGAAAAATCTTACCCCCATTGTAGACCTCAATAACTGACCTTGTCTCAGACAATCTGCTTTTAATATCATCATTGACAATTAATTTGAGATCTCTCAAAGAGAGGACATTAATACCAGCACCAGTGTCGCACTTTAAAGATACCCTTTTATTTTCAACTCTTAACTTCTCCGTCCACTCATTCTTAGTAAAATCTATAGAGTATACTAGTCATAACTCATGCACATTATTATTAGTATTTGTTTCATTCATATTCATGTCATGAACCTGTCTGTTTGACATACTACAACCTACACTGAAGTGGTTATATTTTTTACATCTTGTGCAAATTTTTCCAAAGGCCGGGCAGTTCCTCGGGCCATGTTCAGTTTTACATTTTCTACATAAGTAGAAATCTCTGTTGTAATGAGTATTATTATTGTACGACCTATTGTTACTGTTAAAATACTTATCTTTGACATCTGATGGCTGGCGAGCTGAGGGCTTCACCAGCACTGCATGCACCTCCGGATTCTTCAGCACCTTCATGTGTTCTTTGGAAAGTTCAGCAGAACGACAGATGTCCACCGCCTTGTCCAGAGTTAGTTCTTTTACTTCAAGTAACTTCTGCTGTGTCCGCTGGTCCTTGATTCCGATGACTATTCGATCTCGCAGCATCCTATCCTTTTCCTTGTAGTTGCAGTTTTCAGCAATTTTCCGGATGACAGTGTAAAATGCATCAAAGCTTTCTCCATCTTCTTGGTCCCGTTTGTTAAAATTGTAACTGTTAATCACTTCGTTTTGCTTGGGTTTGAAGTGTTCTTCGAATAATTGAATTATTTCGTCTAATTTAGTTTTTTCTTCTGTTTGTAAGACATTAAAATACAGTTCTTGGGCTTGCTGTCCGATGCAATTTAGCAGTATTGCCGCTTTTCTCGTTTCAGTGAGCCTTTCAAATCCCGCAGCGAGTAAAAATATGCGAAATGACTGCTTAAACCTCTGCCATTGCGGCCAACAATTGCCTATGTCGTCTAGGTTAAGGCCTTGCGGCATTTTGTATTCCACCGCACACGTCATGCTGTCTACTTCGGATGCGTCCATTTTCTTTTCCTCCTTTTCGTCGCTTGACATTATCTATTATTCTTTTATTTTAATAAACTTCGTTCAAATACCTTAATGTCTTAATTTGGTCTTAATACTGACTGTGTCGGGCGTCGTCCATTATGACATTATGTGGCTTCTTATTGTAATCAAGTTAAATCTTCGTAATCGTTCTTCTCCGACTGCGCCATGTATTGTTAGTCAATAAAACAATATCTGAGGTCTTCAATGGTGGTTTTATTTAAAACTGTGATGCACTTTAATATTTATTTTACAATTTAGTAATCTAGTTCGATGTTCACCGTGTAGCTGCCTATGGCGTGGGGCCGCGGGGTGCTGTCATAATTGACAGCTAATCTCTTAAAGCAGCGTTATACATCTCGAGTTGCTTAAGGTACCGTTACACTCTACTACAATACATACTAGCATCACGCCTTCATTCCCAGAGTGGGGTAGGTAGAGCTACAGAAATACCAACAAGTCTAAAAAGACATGTTAATAATTCTGTAACCACATTTTTCACAATTAGGCTGAGATGTTCATTAGTGTATTAGTGATAGGTTGCAAGCAATTAGTTTGTATACACTTGCGAAACCATGGGCCGTATTACCCTACGTAACCCATGCTTAAGATAACCTAAAAACAATGAGGTTTCAGCAGAAATTATCCTTTGCTTTTTCAAGATGAGTATACTTATACTGCACTTGCAATGACCGTTATTATGTACCCATTTTTACCTTTGACAAAGTTAAAATTAGAAATTAATAACAATTGTCTGTACTATAAGTACTTAATAACAAGAAATAGAATATTTTTACAATTATTTCGCAGTATTGTTACGTTATTAAGGAACAGGTGCGATTTTGACCGTCATTATTCTCATCTTAAAAAACTGGGCTACAGGCTACACTTGACTATTACAAAAATTTGCGCTATAAGTACTTCTTATTATTTCATAAATTCCCTTAATCAAAAACATGTTTTCACAAACCCGCAATATTTCTATACATCCCCACGTTACGTGCTTTTTCGGTGATTGTATTTTAACATTTTGCTGGCGTGACTAATACGTGTATTCATGCCAAATTACAGTTTTCTAGTACTAAGAGTCTCTGAGCAAGGCTGCGGGCGGACGGACGGACGGACATAGCGTAACTATAAAAGTTCCTAGTTCGACTACGGAACCCTAAACACGATATCGCTTTTGAAAGTTTCTGTATTGTCAACAATTTGATAACTCTTATGTCAATTATAATTACGGCGACCGAATCATAAACGATTCTAAAACACGTTAAACGCGATATCGTTATAACGCAGTAGAATAGAGGCCCTGTTTATTAAATACCAAAGTTATCTAACCTGCCGCTGGTGTTAGCTGTTAAGTTTTTGCTGCGAGACCGGTGTATTATTATGACATTTCGTGTCAGTAATAACGTGCACCGGCATTTAGAACGAGGTTGGCTCATAGATCCGATAGGTAGGTGCAATAGTGCATCCACGGCTGGGATTCTACACGGTAATAACGATATGGTCTAGGACATCTTTCCGTATTTTCAACGTTTTGATAACTCTTATGCCATTTACAATTATGGCGACTGTGACATAAACGATTCTAAAACACGTCAAACGCGATATCGTTATAACGCAGTAGAATAGAGGCCCTGATCGAACGCCATAGTTAACATGTTCTTTTCGATTTTGTCGCTCTAGGTAGTGTACTACTAAGGGAATAAGGGCTTGTAGTACTGTTAGGCGATGGGCTTGCAACCTGTCACTAATACACTGGTAAACTTCTTGGCCTGATTGTGCAAAATGTGGTTACAGAATTATCAACAAGTTTAGAGTTGTTGGTATTTCTGTAGCTCTGCCTGCCCCACTCTGGGAATGAAGGCGTGATGTTGATGTATGTATGTATGTATGATAGATAGATAAAACGTTTATTTGCGTACTACAAATCACACACACAATTGACAAAGGTAATTAAAAACAACACAATTACATTAAAAATACACAAACAATTGCCAGAAGAATGTGTACGTTGCAGCAGTGCAAAAAGGAAATGGCTCAGCGTATAGCTTTGCTCATGATGAGCAAAACGCTGATATTCTGCCACAACCCCGAGGAACGACAGAGCTCATCATAATCATCATCATCATATCAGCCGAAAGACGTCCACTGCTGGACATAGGCCTCCCCCAAGGCTCTCCATTCAGACCGGTCCTGTGCTTTTCGCATCCACCGCGTTCCCGCGATTTTTACAAGGTCGTCGCTCCATCTTGTTGGAGGCCTACCTACAGCTCGTCTCCCGGTCCGTGGACGCCACTCAAGAACCTTCTGACTCCATCGGTCATCAGTCCTGCGAGCAATGTGCCCCGCCCACTGCCACTTAAGTTTAGCTATTCTTCGGGCTATGTCGGTAACCTTAGTTCTACTGCGGATATCATCATTTCTGATTCTATCACGCAGAGAAACCCCGAGCATAGCTCTCTCCATAGCCCTCTGAGTGACTTTGAGCTTCCTTATAAGGCCTATAGTTAGCGCCCACGTCTCAGATCCGTAAGTCATCACTGGCAACACACACTGGTCAAAGACTTTTGACTTCAAACACTGCGGTAATTTGGACGAAAAGATGCTGCGAAGCTTCCCGAACGCTGCCCAGCCGAGTCGGATTCGACGAGTGACCTCTTTCTCAAAGTTGGACTTACCTAACTGGACCGTTTGTCCCAGGTAAACATAGTCGTCAACAACTTCGAGCGCAGAGCCTCCGACCATCACGGGAGTTGTCGCGACATGGACATTGGACATGACTTTCGTCTTGTCCATGTTCATTCTCAGGCCAACTTGGTCGGAAACTCTACTGAGGTCAGCGAGCATTGCACTGAGTTCCTCCATGGTCTCAGTCATGACTACGATATCGTCAGCAAATCGAAGGTGAGTGATGTACTCGCCATTGATGTTGACGACAGAGCTACAACAAGCAAATTCATAGACAAATTGTATGTAGTGTAGGTACTGTGTGTTTTATGTACATTAAAGTACAATCTAATATTTAAAATTCGCGTGTCACAATGTTCGTTCGCAAACTCCTCCGAAATGGCTCGACCGATTCTTATGAAATTTTGTGTGCATATCGGGTAGGTCTGAGAATCGGCCAACATCTATTTTCATACCCCTAAGTGACATGAAAGAAAAAAAAATGCAGCGGGCGAAGCCGCTGGGGCGGGTCGCTCGTATTACTTTAAATTTAACCATTAAAGTACAATATTACTTTCAATCTAAGATAGATAAGTAGTTTAAAGGAAGGAACTAGTTTACACCGCCTGCCATGAATTTGTGTCCTTAGTTATTTCTCTATCCTAGGTAGTCTGGAAGAGATCGCTATTTAGCGGTAAGACTGCCTGGGCTGGGATTCTGCACGGTTATAACGATATCGTCTTTAACGTGTTTCCGTATTGTCAACATTTTGATAATTCTTATGTTATTTACAATGATGGCGACGGTGACAAACGATTCTAGAACACGGCAAACGCGATATCGTTATAATATAACGCAGTAGAATAGAGGCCCAGTTGTATACCTATGATTTCAATTTACTGTTCCGTTTTCTGCTTTTTTTGGTGTTCAATAAAGACTGATTGTATTGTATCGTATTTTAATTAAAAAAATATGATCATGTTAGTAAGTCCTGAACAAGAATAAGTTATGTTGTGAGTAAGAAATATGAAATTGATTAGTTACTATCTTCTGCCCGCGACTTCGTCTGCATAAGTTATGACCCCGGGAACTTTTAATTCTTCTGTCCAGCTGATGCAGCAGGAAAGAGTAACCAAACTAACACACAAACAAATTAATTTATACCTATAACACTAGTACGATTATAGGTACACAAAAGCCGTTAACCCTAAAAATTCTGATATTTAATTCCAATTTTTCTCCAAATTCAAACTCTAAAGAGTGGCGGTTTTCCACTAATTCTGTCACATTAATTAAAAACCTATTATGTAGAGCTGAAAATAACTCACTTTGCTTTACTGTCGATAATAAATTTCTTGTCATTGAAAAACAAACTAAAATAAAAGTTTTTTTATATCGTTGACTACTCCAAATTAATTTCTTATTTTATTTCATTATTTTTATTTAATTATCAGTAATTACCTAATAATTTTATTAAATAAGAAACTAAAAAAAAATGCAACAGCACGTAATAGTTTCAGAAACTGAATTTCACGATCCTACATAACCCGCTAAATTCTATCTTAGTAACGCCATCTCTGAAAAATGCTTGTAAACTGACGCGGAGAACGTGTTAGCTAATTTCAAGCATTGTACCAACCGTCAGGATGGCCGAGCGGTCTAAGGCGCCAGACTCAAGGTTAACCTTGCCCGTTCAGCGGGTATGAGCTGTTCTGGTCCTCTCTGAGGGCGTGGGTTCGAATCCCACTTCTGACAGTACTTTTTGTATTTTTTTTGTCGAAAATTAGAAGCCGTGTTATCTCAGTTCATTTCTCTTACTGTGTTCCTGTAAAGGAGAAATTTCTATCGTGTGACTGTCTTAAGATTCTTTCCTTGATGTGTATGTACATTTTTTAATTCATTTATAATTATCTATTTATTTATGAAATTCATTATCATGTATTTGTTTGTATGAGTATATGTGGCTATATTATAGTTTGGTATGAGTATATTATCTTTTATATTAAAACTAACATAGTTTCTTGTTATTGTTCGCGATTAATATGCACCACCTACTTACTGTGTAAAATATTTTAATTTGTCACCTTATCCCTTCCGAGGTTGTCGGGAAGAGATCACTAATCAGCGATAAGACCGCCTGTTGTTTACCTGTCTTTTTTAAATTGTGCTATTTCTCTGTAATGTTTTTGTTTGGTGTACAATAAAGTGTTTTTGTATTGTATTGTATAATGTTAAAAAAACTTGTATTAATTCCTTTTTGGTCATAACGCAGTATTTTAGACAAAAAAGGGATTAGTTATGTGTTATTTTTTCCGACACGCCCTTGCTTCGCTCCGTGTCCGGGTTAAAGTATTAGACATACTGGGTGTCCTTAAAATCGACGTCCAGCCGGAAATAGGTTACAGGGCAGCGATTACGTTCAGCGATTTTTTGTACTTTCGGAGATAGGTATTGATAATTTTAATCGGAATTATTGTAATTTTTCCTTATAACTGATTACTTTTTGTGTAATCACACACAAAGTTACTTATCATACATACATACATAACATCACGCCTTTATTCCCAGAGTGTACCCGGCAACCACACAGTGTTACTTATCATTTAATTAATTAAAAACGTGTAAACGGCTGTTCACATTATAAATACTTCTATGTGATAAACACTGATAGCGAGAGAAATCAGTAACAATGTGCGTACTTTATTTCGGCTGCATCATTTAGATATTTTTAGCAGTTGTTTGTCAAAATCGCCACATTACTTATAGGTAACTACTTATTCGAAAACATGACTTAGTTTATACGTAGAAGAACCCCTAAAACAGACTCACGTTTCTATACAATAATTTATATATTTACCTTTACTATTCGGTGATGAATATCACGATAGGTACCGAAGTCAATGTCAATGTGGTAGGAAATGTTAGGAGTTAATTATGGATAGGTACATGGGCGCTGATTCCAATCGACTTCTAAATTTTCTGGCAAATAGGAAGTACATACTTAATCTATGCAAATAGTTTACTTACTTTAACGATAGAAAAGTACATTTAAGTAGGATGATTGAACTTTATTTTCTTACTGGTAGATTCAAATTTCCACTAACAAAAATCTCCCCGTTTGTGTTATGGTGGGGCTCACGAAGATAATCGTACACTTTCTCGATTAAAGGATAAAGTTCAGCTCAAAGGCCTGGAATTTTAATATGAACTGTTTGTTTACAGCGAGCGGTCGGCGAGTGTGATGGTGCGGGCGGCGGCGGTGTTGCTGCTGGCGGCAGCACTGTGCCGCGCCGCCACGCTCGACTCCGAGCTCGGCGTGGGCAAGGCCATCAACATCTTCATGCGGTGAGTTCACCGCGCGCTGTGTGCGAAAGCCGGCGGTGCCGCCGCTAGGGCGGCAGCACTGTGCCGCGCCGGCACGCTCGACTTCAAGCTCGGCGTGGGCATAGCTATAAACATCTTTATGCGGTGAGTCTGTCGCCCTGCGTCAGAGAGCCGGCAGTGTTACTAGCGGCAAGTCTGCGCCGCCACGCTCGACTCCGAGCTCGGCGTGGGCATAGCTATCAACATCTTTATGCGGTGAGTCTGTCGCCCTGCGTCAGAGAGCCGGCAGTGTTACTAGCGGCAAGTCTGCGCCGCCACGCTCGACTCCGAGCTCGGCGTGGGCATAGCTATCAACATCTTTATGCGGTGAGTCTGTCGCCCTGCGTCAGAGAGCCGGCAGTGTTACTAGCGGCAAGTCTGCGCCGCCACGCTCGACTCCGAGCTCGGCGTGGGCATAGCTATCAACATCTTTATGCGGTGAGTCTGTCGCCCTGCGTCAGAGAGCCGGCAGTGTTACTAGCGGCAAGTCTGCGCCGCCACGCTCGACTCCGAGCTCGGCGTGGGCATGGCCATCAACATCTTCATGCGGTGAGTCTGTCGCCCTGCGTCAGAGAGCCGGCAGTGTTACTAGCGGCAAGTCTGCGCCGCCACGCTCGACTGCGAGCTCGGCGTGGGCAAGGCCATCAACATCTTTATGCGGTGAGTCTGTCGCCCTGCGTCAGAGAGCCGGCAGTGTTACTGTCTGCGCCGCCACGCTCGACTGCGAGCTCGGCGTGGGCAAGACCATCAACATCTTCATGCGGTGAGTCTGTCGCGCTGCGTCAGAGGGCCGGCAGTGTTACTAGCGGCAAGTCTGCGCCGCCACGCTCGACTGCGAGCTCGGCGTGGGCAAGGCCATCAACATCTTCATGCGGTGAGTCTGTCGCGCTGCGTCAGAGGGCCGGCAGTGTTACTAGCGGCAAGTCTGCGCCGCCACGCTCGACTGCGAGCTCGGCGTGGGCAAGGCCATCAACATCTTCATGCGGTGAGTCTGTCGCGCTGCGTGAGAGAGCCGGCAGTGTTGCTAGCGGCAGCACTGTGCCGCCACGCTGGACTCTGAGCTCAGCGTGGGCTAAGCCATCAACATCTTCTTGCGGTGAGTCTGCGTGCAGTGTTGTGGGCAGAGGGACTGTGCCTCACTCAAACAAAGTAAATCTGAAACTGTAAATAATTGCCATTAGTCCATTACATTTATTACAAGAAGTCTTTATTCGCAAGTTAAACTAGTGTAAAGTCGAATTATTGTATTTAATGTCATCAAATCGACTTCAAACAAATTTACTGTCAAGAACTTTACAGATTTGAGCTACTATTGGAACCCTGTCATTATATTAAAGTGTCAATTAACAAGAACGAAATAAGTATGCGTCAAAAATTAATCATTACCTTCCGCGACACGGTTGAGGACTCAGCAATTAAAGTTGTTGATTGTACATAGCCGAATTAAGAAATTAAGGTATTTATAGTTTCCACCCGCGACTTCATACGCGTATAAATCAGTTCCCGAGGGAATAGCGATATGAAAGGTATGTGTTAATCCAAGGTATAAGCTGTTTGCATTCCAAATTTCACCAAAATCCGTCCTGTAGTTTTTACGTGAAAGAGTACTCGTAACAAACATCCATATTGAAAAACTTTCGCGTTTATAATATTAGTAGGATGATGGATGTCGATCGATTTAGTGTCACGGATTAGACTTTAAATATCTGGCTTCCATCTTTATTAATACCTCCGGCTAGTTTTACCAGTTTAAACTTAAATATCTAGTGAAAGCCGTCAAAACCGGAGAAAACCTCACCAAAACTGCTAAAACATGACAATAACAGAAAAACTTTCATCTGCCATAAAGCCCAAACAATAATACAAAAATTTGCTTACAATGGCTTCACGACTCAAACCTCGCGTACTCCAAAAAAAAAACAAGCCTTATTCCTTTCTCTTTTACTCTACAGTCGCTGTTAAATGAGTAAGGGAGACAAGATAAGGTTGTTTAAGGGTAATTTAGAATCTGAATTAGCCTTCCTTCACAGTGTTGAATCCGTGACCTCTGGTCTGTACAAGTAAGGCGTTCAGTTGTAACGCTTACCTAATAAGTGTTCGTGTCATGTTTATTTATTTGTTTACATATTTGGTATGATACCAATTATTGAGTGTTTTTAACGAGGATCATTATTTTATTCAATCACTTCTCAACGAACGTACCATTGCGCAGAATTTTCATTTGATCGAAAGGTATATCTCGCCGCATGTTTTCTTTTAGTGTTCACAAGTCTAACCTAACGTAATTAATGTTTAAGATCATTATGATTTAGACGGAATAAAGCCAAATGTATTTAAGTCTAAATTAAAAAAAATATATATGTCAAACTAAATTTAAACTAACTAGTGCGTAGATTAAAATATTCTGTTAAGTGTTACTTGTTTGTGAGCGTTATTGATAAAATGATTTCCAGGAGTAAGTGCCGACAAACTGCTCTATCCTCCTGAGGAGACCTAGGCGGGTTGACACAAAATTTACAATTCAGGTCATAACTGCCTCACTATACGTTTTAGAACTATGAGATATATATCGCTAAAAAGCAAATTTAATACTCTAACAATTGATTTCAGTTGAAGTGGTAATTGGTAGTGATAACTATTTAAAAAAATACATTTTATAAATTAATACAGAGTGTTTCAACTCTCCTAGTATAGAGGTAAGATGAAACAGATACCTAGGTGAGTTGACACATAAGATAGATGAAGCATTTAAAAATAAAAAAAACGCACATTTAAGTGAATAAAAACCTTTTAATGTTAAAGAAACGGCCTTAGTCATCGATCAACAGTACAATATCTTTACTTATAATAGTTTACCTTAAATTATAATTAGTAAGGCAAATTGCAAGTAGGTTTATCCTAAATATTTTGTCAAATTTTAGTTTTTAATGTAGCTAAAACTACTTAATCAGGTAATAAACTTAAACAAAATGAAGGAACATCTTTGAGATCAACAAACAAATAACTTTTGTAACTTAAAATGGTCTTCTCTTTATGACCTTACCTACGGAGACAACCTTCTTTGTCGTCTAATTTCAAGTAGGCATTTTTAACCTAAACTTACAATAATCAGTCGTTTTCTTGTAAGTACCTTAGTAATATTTGAATCTTTATTACCTACTAAAAATACTTTTAGTCTTCCATCTCACTAAAATTATAATAATATTCTTAAATACTTTCTTTGAGATCAACAAACAAATAACTTTTTAAATACTTTCTTCTTATGAAGTACCTACCTAAACCTCTTTGGGAAACATATGTATTACTTTGTTGGACTATTTTTAACAAACTAGAACACTATACTTAATAAGACATTGCACAAAGAATTAATAGATTCAATCTTATAAACAGTTTTGGCAGATATAATTTAATTCACCATTTGTGCATTCCGCGTGAGACCAACCCTTGCATTCCATACACTGCGCCCATTCCTCGTTAGGTCTACTATTTTGATATGGCTCTAAGCAGCACAGACATAAACAATCATCATCATTTTCATGTTCACTGTCGGACTTTTGTGAGACTTTCTTCTTCTTGTTCTTGTAGTATTTTTGTTATTGTTTATTGCTTTCTTTTTTATGGTTGTTTTCTTTGTTTGCTTTGAATCATCAGAATCTCGCTTCTTCACGTTTCGTAATTTTCTGTTTGCTTCTATTGCTTCAAGTGCTTCTTTTTCTGGAGTGTCTGTTAAAATTGTCGACTTAACCTTGCGTCTGTTCTCGTGTACCTTTCCTTGGCAAAGCTTTAGGTAAAGGCCTAATAATCTCAGGTGTAAATGAGGCCGTTGCATTTGAGGTAGAAGGAATAGGGTTCTCAAGTTCATGGTTACGTTGAGGAGAACTAGTATTCACGCCAGAATAGGGTGTGGAAGAAGTAGACTGCTCAGGTTCATAGCTCGGGTTAACAGTGTGAGTATTCATGTCTGGAAGAGAAGTAATCACATTGGCACTCGGACTGCAAGGCGAATTCCTTTCTGTTATAGGAGTATTATGGATCGCAACTGAAGTCTCATTATGAACAGAATCTTCTGTTTGATGTAGATTCTGAGGGGTTGGGTGAATCCCACGAAGCAGGATATTTTTGTTGTACTTTTGGGCAAGTTGATTTGCTAGTCGCCTTGCTTCTTTAGTACTCAGTCCATAATTGGCTGCTGCACAATTTACAAAATACTCTGCCAATATTTTTTCTTCTTCAGCAGTAAATATAAAGTTATGCACATACCCCATTGTGACAGACATCTCGTCATTTCCATTGTTTTTTTGTTTTTTCTTTATGAATCGGTACAAGGAAGAATAATGTACCTAATTGATATGATTTGGCAGCATCGCGGAGACTTTTGCCCCTTAAATTGACTTCCTCGGCAGCCAATTCATAAATTTCCGTACTGGCCTCGCCTCTATTTGTCTTCCGCACGTAATTATATTAATACCGAGGTGAGTTGCAACAAACAAGGTGGGTTGAAACAAGGTGTTTCAACTTACCTCTCCATTGAAATTTACGGTT
This sequence comes from Acleris holmiana, assembly GCA_949316455.1. NCBI lineage: Eukaryota > Metazoa > Arthropoda > Insecta > Lepidoptera > Tortricidae > Acleris > Acleris holmiana. The sequence goes on along the minus strand of OX438780.1, from coordinate 12,470,806 downwards.
CTTATCGAGTCATTGCGATTATAACCTACAAGCCGTTAGTTTACCTAAAATATGAAATATGAATGTAAAACTAGCTTAATCATGCTTTAAAAATCATCTACACTCAGCACAACATCTGATTCATTACATATAAATAAACAGTATCGAAAAAATGATAAAAAACTTACTTTTCGCACAATTTTGACCACCGACGCTGTATCTCCGTAACCGTTCACCTGGCGGCCGCGACGTGTACTGACAAGTCTATTAGACCGAGCTCAAGGTTTGAAATGCGTTGTTGCCATACTTCTATTCGCTACAGTTCCCGAGATATTGGCGTTGTGTCAACTTACCTTTGTTGCAACCCACCTAGGTCTCCCCTACAAAAAATTGTACATAATACATTCATTAGAAAATAGACCTATTGCAAAGGAAATAAAATTGATTTTCCTTTGTTTTTATGAGGGACAATCAAACTAGAAAATTGACTCTATTGCATGTGTAATAGGTTCATATTCCATTGGCAAACTTCGATGTATGGTGGGTCTTAGGAGGTTATAGTTTGGCACGATTATACAATAAGAAAACATGTAATGCTTAAAGTAAATAAATATAAAAAAAAAATATCCTGAAAACAAAATGGTTTCAGCAGAAAACAGCATTCGATGAAATGATACAATCGATGAAGTGAAATTCGATAAATGATGGGTATTTAACCGCGTGGAAACCAATGATCTGAGGCTCTGCTCTACTCAGTAAAGCCATATTGCTTTTCATATGTTATTGTGTTGTCAACGTCACTTAAGCTCCTTATTTACTCGACAGTAATTGCGGCCGAGTAACGGCCGAACCCTATATTCAAACCGCGGATAGATAAGGCTTTCTTCGGGTTGAAATTTGACATATGCCCATACAAAAGTGTCAAATTTTAATCTGAACTAAGGCTATCTGTCCGCGGTTTGAATATAGGGTTCGGCTGTTAAACGCAACGATTTTTCGGAGTGGAATAAATACTCTGGTTGATTTGGGTGTTGCTTTTTATAACCAAACTAGCGACCCGCCAGCGGCTTTGCCCGCTGCATTTTTTTTTCTTTCATGTCACTTAGGGGTATGAAAAATAGATGTTGTCCGATTCTCAGACCTACCCGATATGCACACAAAATTTCATAAGAATCGGTCCAGCCGTTTCGGAGGAGTTCATTAACGTACACCGTGATACGAGAATTTTATATATTAGAGATAGAGACCCGCCAGCGGCTTCGCCCGCTGCAATGTTTTTTTCAACCCTTAGGGGTATGAAAAATAGATGTTGGCCGATTCTCAGACCTACCCGATATACACACAAAATTTTATTAAAATCGGTCCGAGAATTTTATATATAAGATTACACTATAATTGACGTGGTAAGTTTAGTTGCTAGTTTAGTAGTCCTGGGAAGTAAAGTCTGTGTCAGTTGAACTTGCAAATATGTTAACAAAACCAAACGAACCAATTGACCATGATTACTCGATAATCACGTACTTTTAAAGATTAAGTGATGTGCTTGCAATGATTTACACACTAGATCATTATTTTCATATTAAAGATGAATAAATTATTATGCTAATAAAAACACGCTTGGTAAATATTTGAGGTCATGTGTCAAACAGTACTAATTTGTTCACATCTTGCAAGTTCAATCAACACTGAATTTACCCGTACAAGCCTAGTCTCAAGAAACTGTACAAATAGAGCAAAACCCCACTTTTTAATTTCATGTAAACAAATGAATGTCAGCCATCGCTTCTCTGAAATACCAATGCTCTTCTTGCATCAATTCATGATTCTGAAACCGAAAGTACAGTACAAAAAAGTGTTTAAGTTAGTAAAAAAACATGATTGCCGTTGTCCTTTCGGCTAATGCCTTTAGTCTACGCTGTAGAGCCTTATTCCTTTTCACATGTTATCGTATTGTTAACATTATGATAACTTTTATTTTCTTACTTGAAAGTAATAGCGACCATATCAGAGTATTTTTTTTAGTCAAGTAATTTCGGAGGAGAATCAAAGAAAGAAAAAGAAAGCTCTGTAAGTAGCGTCCCAATTATAACTGTTTATATCTTTATTCATTCATCAATAGTTATATTATTGTTTACAAAGAAATAGGTTGAAGACAGCACCTGAATTAAAGAGGATTGTGAAGCGATGCTTAAATCGCGTAGCAGTCAAAAATAATCCTTACAAATTTAGCTCCGGGCGATAACGTTTCTAAATCTTATCCGATTACCACAATTTTACATATTTTGTAGTTCTCATAAAAAAACTATGTTTGTACGTATCCGTTTTTATTTCTTTATTTTCCGGTTTTAATATCTAGAACATATTAAAAAATTGGACAACGTTTAAGGGGAGAAAAACACAGAACTAAATCGCATTTTGTATGTTTTTTTTTTGCTTTACAGTCCTTTTGTTAGTTGTACCTTTTTACACTTAAATGAATGCTAACTTCGAAAACCTTTTCAGATATGGCTACCTCAGCATCTGCATGCGGGTGGTGCCCAGGAACGACACGGAAGGCTGGGTCTTCCGGGAGCCGACTGTCAGTGTGTTCAGGGACGTAGAGCGCCTCTCCGTGGCCCCCAAGCCCCGACAGCCCAAGACGCTGTTCGATGGAGACTTCCACATGGAGTTCTGCGATAACCTGAAACAGCTGTTACAGGCTTATTTCAGGGATTTTAGCTTTGAGAGGTGAGTACAGTGGCTCTGCCTTTTTGCTGAACGTACCTATCGATTTCCAACGCTTCTCATTTGCTAAACGGTTTTTTTTACCGAAACTGAAAATTTTCAGGATTTTTATACCCTATTACTACCCTACCCTACTATTTATAAACCCTGAAACGAACGACGTGGCTTAGTGGTCGATTCGTGTTCGTATAGTGCGGTCACTATGTACCAATGAGTTTTTCTACCTTACGTACATTACCCGATGTTCTTGCGGTGAAGGAAAAACATCGTGAGGATTGCACATTCAAACAGCTGCCTCTGTAAGAGAGTAATTGTACAAAAGATCGTAAAGGGGTCGAAATATTTCCAAAATGCTCATGTGTAAAATGAGATAAGACATGGCAAATGGGTGAATCAACTTTTAAGGTACTCCCCAATTTTCGACATGTCTCACTATATCACCTTAATTTGGTAGAATGCAATTTTTTTTTTGATGTGGTCAATATATTGAATAAATCAGACAATTAAACTTACTTTCTAGCTGACAATTTTAAAAATTCTTCTATGATTTACACAAATACAATATCAGGTAACGCAGGGAACGACGTTGTCCCCGGGCTTTGTATGAAAAACGAGCATTTTCCACTGCGTTACCATGTTTTTACAAAATTATAGAATTGGTTTATGATTATGAATAGTGAAATCCGAAAATCTGATTATCTAATTTTAACATGTGTAAACCATTATCAATCTCACATATTCTAGTAAGTTTTTATTAGCGTGTAGAAAAGGAGGACTTTAAAAGTTGATTCACCCAAATATGTGTTGATCGTAAACATTTGTACGTCATAAAACAATAAGGGGTTGACTTGAGTGGAGTGAAATTTCCAGTTTTACGGGAGATTGTATCAAACAAAAAAACATCTTTAACCGACTGTAGAACGTAAAGCTAGCTCATTAGCAATGCCGGAAATAAGCAAAGTAATGTTTAACGATGTTGTGAAAAAATTTATCGATTCGTTTTGTAATCGACCTGCTATCGATTTCCATGCTGAACGATTGGCAAGTTCATTTGGTAACGAATGGAAGCAATCGGAAGTTTTTGCCTGGATATGAACTATATTTTGCCCGCCGGTTCTTCCGCGTAGACCTAGGTGGATTATCGCAAAAAAAATGCTATTAGAATATTTTATGTTTCTGGGGGTCCAAACTCCATATCTAATTTAATTTGAATCGGCTTAGTAGTTTCACTGTGAGAGTGTATGTAATAAACAACAGAGTTACTTTCGCATTTATGATATAGTAAGTTAGTATTGTAAGTAATAGGTATTGAATACTATTGACATTGTTGGCGCATCAAGATGGATTGTTTTGAAAACGATGTTATGTTCGTGATGATACAGGTGTTGGTAGTAATGTTGGTGATGGTAATTATGTTAATAACGATATTAATGAATGTGTTGGTAAAAAAATACATTAAATTTATAACATGATAACATTATTGATATGATGTTAGTGTCAAATTATGTTGATGATAATATTGGTGATAATAATTATGTTAGTAACGATATTAATGAAGGTATTGATGACAATCATTATGTTAGGAATAATATTGATGATAATGTTAGTGATGATAATAATATTGATGACGATATTGATAGTGATATTTTTATTAGTGACGATATTGATGATGGTGATGATGGTTGCAGGCTGGAGCGGCCGTGGCGCGCGTTCACGGCGGGCTGGCCCACGGACATCATGGCGCGCAACCTCGGCATTAACTCCTCCTTCATCACAGGGGACCACTGCTACGTGCTGGTGCGAGTCTCCAGGTACTACCTACACCCCTTAGCTAACATACACGCAACCGATACATATTTGACATTTGTAGATCAATTTCCAAAACTTTCTCTATATAAGCATACACACGTAAAAAATTACCAAAGATCAAAAGTATCCCTATATTATTTTTCATATTTGAACATTTTGATGAATGTATTTGTATTGCGACGACTGCGGTTGCGAGCAGACAAAACGTGGTCGTTACATTACGATCAAAGCATAGGGGTGATAATAATGCGTCATTTTAATATTTATTACCATTCAATCCTGCTTACAAATATAATGTGACTATATTGAATGTCAAAAGTTGTACGGTTAATTACTCTTAACTAACTCCAACATTTTGGTCCTCCCTCACCCATCAACGTACTCGTATTAACCGACTTCATAAAAGCAGGAGGATTTCAATTCGTCTTTTCGTTAGTAGTTCAATGGAACTGCTAAAAAGCAGAATCTTTTAGTATGAAAATAGTAGTCATATTTCCTTCAAAAATTTAACTACTGTGAATAATACCTCGATTTCCTACTAGGTCTCTAAATTTCGTCAAGATTAGTTCATGGGATCCACGGAAGTCAACGGAGCTTAATACTTTACAGTCGGTACATTGTTTCCCTTTAATCGTACACATACATACATAATTATACACCCGGCCAACTTTTCAACGTTCTCATCCGTAACCTTACCTTCAACGTTACTGATCCGTAATTTCACCTTATTCCAGGTATCGAGAAACAGCAAAGCTCAGCGATTTACCAACCAACATACCCGTCGAGGACGTGGTCTTCGATGCTATCCAGGACTCTATCATTGGAGACACTGTGTCAATAGCAGACTTCATTAGGAAATACGGCTCGCATTACATAGCGAGCTATATTACAGGCAACTCGCTTTACCAGGTGAGACACGGGCCTTATAGATGACATGCATACACAGCCTTGGCCAACGGTGATGAGCACCCCACCTTTTCCTCTGTATTTATGACTTAAGTATTATTTTCATTTGTAAAAGCACACAAAGACGTAAAATATATAAAGTGTTTGAACATGTGCAAATCATTAGTAGATATCGTTTCGAAGTAGCTTGGTAGGACCTCTTCATCTTGCTCTTGCGCATATTATCTGGGTAGCTGTTGTATTATTTATTTGTTTGTTGTATATAAAACAAGGACGAGCTGGTATAAATTACTATTTAAGTGGTGGTGGGTCCGTCCGGATCGCTACCACCATCTTATCCATTAACCAACCGCCAAGCAGCAGTATTCGCATTGTTGCGTTCCGGTAATAAGACAACCGGTGAAATTACTAGCATAGAGGCATTCCATTATGGGTTGGCAACGCAGTTGAAGTCTTAGGATTGCAGTCTCTAGATTATAGTCTTGAGAATTTAAATGTCTATGGGTCTCAGATTCCTTAACCATCAGGTGGCCTGAGTGCTCGTGTGCCATCTCCTTGAAATAAAAAAAAATCATGTAAAAACTAAAGCTAGAAATAGTCGGGTTTCAAAATTAAATGATTCATTGTATTTTTTCCACGGAATTTCCCTTTTAACATCACTAAATATGACTAATTTTTCAGATCGATTTACAACTTTATACAATAAAAAATACAAATGCACCTTTTAAAGTTTGACTTTTACATGAAAAACCGGGCATGAGCATGTCAGACCATTCATTATAAATCGTGATATGCGCATTCGTTTAAGTTTTTTTTCAGGTTTTTGTATTTATAGTTTTGGCTGTAGAGGGGTGACGACACTAATGACTAATAAAAATAAGCGCTTAAAAATTTAATATTTCATAAACGGAACCCTTAATCGAAAAATGGTTTTTACAAAACCGTAATATTTTTGAAAGACCTATCCAACGACACCCCACACTATGAGGTAGACAAGAAAAAAATACATCCCCACGTTACGTCTAGGATTGTTAGGGAGGTAAACTAAAAAGAGGGAGGTAAAAGTAAGATTTTATTTTACCACTTTGTTGGCGTGACTAATAAATAGATTCATTCCAAATGCTTTCTAGTACTAATAATATCTAAGCTAGGCTGCGGACGGACGGACGGACAGACATGGCGAAACTATAAGGGTTCCTAGTTTGACTACGGAACCCTAAAAACGCATGGGTGCATACCTTTGACCAAGGTTGCATATTAATGAATGTAATTTTGTGTGGTGTAACTTTATGCCTTCATCTAACGATATATTATAAAGACATGGTAAGCCTCGTTGGTAACTCTACCTATGACGCTAGCGATCCCAGGTTCGATTCCCGGTAACGGCAAATATTGCGTGATGAGCGTGAGTATTTTGGTCTTGGAAGTTGATGTTTTATACGTACAATCGAAAACACTGTTAACTGTACATTTGCAATCGAACATAAACCTTATCGCAACGTATTAAAGTCTATGGGTGGTCGGTTAACAGTGTCTTCATTTGTACTCTTATTTAAATAAGTACAGTACTAATGCCCCTCGGGTAGCTGTCGCTGTCTCACTCGCTCTTGCATCTGACACTATATTTGTCACTATTTCCTTGAAAAACTAAGCTTTCCGAGAGGTATTTAGAAAATAGTAGCACTTTCTGTATGTTTATGGTTGTCTGGTGCTCATATATTATGATGACCTAGTCCCAAACTCAGCCAGCTCTGGGCTTGTACTACAGGCATAGTAACAACCTAGACCTAGTTTGGGACATGGTTAATTTGTTTAAGATTGTCTTCTGACATTTTATTTACTAACGGTACTCTTTATTTACTTACCCCTAATAATTATAAGTCTTAGCCTCCTAAGACCCACCATACAACGAAATTTGCCAATAGAATATGAACCTTTTAAAAATGCAATAGAGTCAATTTTCTAGTTTGATTGTTCCTCATAAAAACAAAGGAAAACTTATTTTATTTCCTTTGCAATAGGTCTATTTTCTAATGAACGTATTATGTACAATTTTTTGTACGAGAGGCCTTAGGAGGGTATAGAAACAGATCCAAGCATCCAGGGCTGGGATTCTACACGGTAATAACGATATCGTCTTTGACGTGTTTCCGTATTGTTAACGTTTTGATAACTCTTGTCATTTACAGTCAAGGTTATAAATATGTATACACTTTAGTACCTTGCCTATTTAACGTCATGTTTAAACTGCCATATGAAATTGTCACAGCGATTAAAGTGACAAGGTACTAAAGTGTATACATATTTATGACCTTGACTGTTCAATAACGGCTACCAAGTCATAAACGATTCTTAAACACGTCAAATGCGATATCGTTATAACGCAGTAGAATAGAGGCCCTGATGTTTTTCACCTAAACGATAGTTAGGTCGTTCGTTTTAAAGGAACAAGGTAATCGGCTCTCAAATGCCTCTGAGTACAATCGCCCACACAGCTAAGTGACCAATGAAGATAAACAGAGAGAAAATTTCTTGGACGTGCACATGTGATTCTTATGTAAAATCTATATTCATCTCTTTCTACATTTTCTCACTTCCGTCCTTAATGGGCAGTTAATTGTGTGGCTGTTTGTACGGCAGAGGCACGTTTCTCGAAACTCACTAGACTACTCGTATTACTGCAGTCCTGAGCCAATATCTCAGATAAAACTCCTGTAGCAATTTCAACCTTACTACTAATAGAAGATAAATTAAACTGCTTTAGTTGTTGAATTTGAGATACTGTATTAGCATCGACTAGTGAAATGTACCGACTAACATTATTTTATTAGTCTAGTGAGTTTCTAGAAATGGTCCACAGTTAGACAGATTCCATAGATGATTCAGAAGTCTCGGATGCGGATGCTTGCTATCGCAATGTTTAGCAAGCTACCCGCAGTCCGCCACATGCCAGCCGTAACCGTCCTTTTTTAAATCGTTAGCAGTATTTTATCAGTGTTAAGATTGCTACACACTTGCAGATTAGTGTCGTTTAGCAAAAAGAAAGCTTTTACTCACAAGTCTGTCACCGCCTTAATAAATAAATAAATGTCTAACAAACAACGTACTAAATATCACTTTGCTTTAGCCATCTTGTTTCTATGCCGTAATATTATTGACGTGATGATAGCTCTCATCTGCTTGAAATAAGAGCTATTATTGTGTTTTTAATTCACGAAGTCGCACCCGGCGTTTAAATTGACGTTGTACCGTTAACAATACGATATAGAAACAAGATGGGTATCAAATTGAAATAGAAATACCAAAAGTCAAATTTGGTATCTCTATTTCAATTTGCATATTGTACAGTGATCGTTCAATTGTTTAAATCAATGATTAGAATAGCAACATAATACACAGATAGTCACACATACACAGATAGATACCCACGTTAAAACTGAACTAACTTAACTAAATTTTTTAAGGGGTTAAAAATATACCTACGACTTTTCAACCTGTCACTTTCACTTGTTAAAACTTGGCAAGTTTCAAGAGCTTACAGTGGATATTGTGGGCCGTATGCTCTCCTAATTACTGACTACTACGGTAATATTTTCTGTTGGTATAATTGCTATTCTAATTATTATTCTAATAATTACTATCTCATTATGTTTTGTTTATATGGGCGAATCGGAAAAATATTGTCCATAGTTAAGAACCTAATTGATGTAATGTTTAATTGAAACAAATTATTTTTCCTTTGTGTAACGAAAATTAGTCATACAATCGTATTGTTAATCTTCGTTACACAAAGGAAAAATGTTTTTATTTTTCAATTAAACTGACATCAATAAGGTCCTTAACTATGAAGTACAATATTTCTGCAATTCACCCATATCACAGTTTAAGAGCAAGGCGGCTGATATTTCATAATAGTTATTTATGTGGCTGGTGCATAATGAGAGGCATTAAAGCACGAGTGTGGTTTTATGAAACGAGCCGAAGGCGAGTTTCATAATAAGATCACACGAGTGTTTTAATGCCTAATTATGCGTACAGTCGCATACATAACTTTATCTACATACATATCGTAAATTTTCTACAATATGTACAATCCGGCAAACATTTTCAAGTAACTTTATTTTCTGGTCTACGCACTATTCGAGAGTTCGAAACAAATGAGTGCGGTGCGGTGCAGGTGGGGGGCGGGCGCGCGGGTGCTGCAGGTTTGCTGGATTGTTCTAAGAAGATGTTCGAAATTTGAACGTGATTAAAGTTTCGGCTACCTGCACTTTAATTTAAACATTATGATGCAACCACAGATACATGTTTAGTAATGTATGTCATTTGCTTATCGTTTCTGAACATATTATAGGGAAGTTATACCATGGATGTAGATAAAAGTAAATAGAAAACACTTTGGTAAAAGACCGGTCGATTTCAGCCGTATTGTTATTAAGTCACTTGTTCTAAAAACAGCGCCATCTATCCCCAATGTGCAGGTATTCGTGTTTTCCCGGACCGTGTACTCTCGGATCAAGGATCGGGTCAAGTCGAAGGGGATCACGGACATCCCCCCGGCGGAGATTAACAATCTCTTCTCTCCCTTCTTCGCGGAACACGTGGGAGCGGTCAAGGTTAAGACTGACGCTGGGTTTTACACTTCAAAATGGCGGAAAAATCTAGAACTAAGTTGCTCTAATATCATTGTGTTATTAGAAGTTGAAATTTCATATCTTCAACGGCATTAACTGTAAAGTTCTGATTGATGGTTGCTGCTAAACTAATTCTATTTTCGGTTGATTTCGGTTGGCAGTGACATCTAACTATCGTACCAGAAACTTCGAAGTTATTTACTGTCTAAGTTCCTCATGTTACCACAACAACCGATAGGGGGCGTTGAAATCAATCAAGACCGAATTGTTTTTTTTTGTTTAGTAGTAGATTTTTAACTTTGACTGGTTTGGTTAAGGATTTTTCTGCACCATTTTCAAATGTAAACCAATTTTTAATGTATGGATCATCATCATTCGTCATAAGATGCTGCTTTCCATCATAAGCGTCATCAAAACTTCTTTTCTGTTTCGTTTATCATTGAACTTGTCTATTCCATCATTGGCACTGAATTTTATGCACTTTCCTTCTTTATTCACATATTTTTTTACGCGACCTAAATTTTTAAGAGCTATTGTAAGTGACCAGAATTTGAACTTGCACATTTTTTTATTACGTGCCCTTTACCAGACAACACTTTTTCATCTTTAGAGCGAGAAGGATTATAATATAAAAAAATTGACAGTCTGATAATATTAGTTCAACGGACAACACGAAAGAAGTTTTCAGTCCAACTTTGACTAAAAATCCCGGAGTGCACGTTCCAAATTCAAATTTAAAACTATACAAATCGTGAACCTTGTCTATGCTCTCACTCCAGGTGTTTGTGTTCTCTAGAACTGCATACTCTATGATAAAAGAGAGACTTAAAAGCAAGGGGGTGGCAGATATCACTGCTAAGGAGCTGGAAGGTTACTTTTCGCCTTGGCATGCCAAGCATATCGGAGAAATCAAGGTAATCATTATCATTTCAGTCTTTCTGCTTATGTCATTGTTTCTTTCATAATCATGACATTCATGAATAACTTCGAGTACGAAGCGCCCTGCTACCAGCCTGCTACTGCTCATAAGCAGTGATCGGAATTTGGAGAGCCAAATTACGTACTCTTCGCAAGAGGACATAAAAAATACTACTACCCGGTTGTAACCACTCCATATTACTTCCACGTCCACTTCCTCCGAAGAGTACGTATTTTAGCTCACCTAATTCCGATCACGGCTCATAAGCTAATAAGTGGTTTCTCAAATAAAATAATCAAAGCAGATTCAAGCCCCTGCCGTTGGTTAAGATTGCTACTGGAGTTTTGTCTGAGATACCATACCATACCATATTGTCTTAGGGTTAAGCCAAACGAGCATAATGTTTTGTGCTGTGAGTCGCGTAATTTCTGCTGCATACACTGGAAAAAAACATCAGTGTTACCATGAGTTGCAATACCATACTCGATAGCGAGTCGAATGGTCTGTCCCTTACAGTATTGTTATAGAGTGGGAGGGACAGAGAATTCGACTCGCTAGCGAGTACGGTATTGGGAACTTATGGTAACCGAATAAATATGAAATTTTAAAAGATTGTCCCCTGATATTTTTTTTTTTTACAGGTAGCCAGTGGTAACAAAACAGTAGAGAGTTGGGCCATGAAGCGCCTCCGCGTGCATTACTACATATTCTCATACCCCAGTCTCCTCAAACTACACGGGGAGCCCACACTCCTGCGTAACTTAGACTCGTTGCTAGGCAACGAGGCCTTATTACAACTAGAGTTAAAGACATTATCACCTGCGTTTAAGGACGTGAAAAAGAGAAAGTGGTTCGAGGAAGTCATAGACAATTATTTGAAGTTGTGGGAGAGTAACATGTGATGATAGGTTTTGTATTGATTCATACACTTGTCTGAGTGTGTTCTCAAATTTCTAACCTGAAACATGACAGTTGTAAGATTTAAGAGTACTGGGGATATTTTCCAATTTGTTGTATAGCATCTTGCTTCTGTATCGTCAGCATATTTTTGATGTTAAAGTAGATGTATTAAAATAATACGAGCTAGAAGATTAAATTTCATATCAGAAATGGCGCGTTTAAAGTCTATATTTATGTAAAAAAGGAAAATTAGTTTAGAAACTTTACCGGTCAATAGTAAAATAAATCACGGTGTCTATCTGGAACCCTCAGTGCGCGAGACCGGCTCGCACTTGCCTTTTTTATTCTGTAATAGCTTCATTTTAAGGTTTGAAACTTGTTTTACACATCAGACAAGCAAGGATGAATCCATTTTAGATCGAATTTTAAATACAGGTACAAAGTGGAATTGGTGCTACATACAAAAAATAGTTAAGATGCATAACGCTAAGTTAGCGATTTTCGAAAATCGACAAAATGTAAGAATAGGATTCACGTAAGTTGATGACAGTATCACGTTACCTGTGGTCCGACTGCGTGCGATATTAGTGTCATAAATATGAGCTAGGTTTACGTTATGTTAGTTCTTCAGCTGGCCTGGATGCCTAAAACCACACAGAAATAGGAGCTCCGCGCGAGCGGAGCTACGTCGACTGCTAAATTTGAATTTGAAATAGAAAGATCCGGACCACACATTCGGGCCACGGTTAATGGGTCGATGGAAAACGGAAAAGTTAGCAACGTTTGCATCTTGGTTAGACCTACTTATTTATCATGCTTTTGCTTTACATTTAAATCTAAGTACATCAACAAGGAGGAACCCGTTGTGTATATTTTGTATTGTGATCTATCTATAACCAAATAACAATAAAATATGACATTTTAAATTTGTATAATATTTATATTTTAGCATTAAAACTGAAACAAATTAGCTAGGTAGTATACAATAAATTGTGATCATAGAAATAATAGACGCAGTGAATTGAACGAACTACTTATGGTTATAGTAAGATGGATTGTAAATATTGTTTATATTTAATTAGTGCCTTATATGCGTCCTATAATAAGAAAAACTAAAGCTAGAGTATCTCCGTGAGTCCTCAAAAGGACCTTAAGCTATACGTTTTTATACGATACGCCATCTAGCGTATGTTATTGAAACTACGTTCTTAGATACAAAGCTATACGTGATCAGGCGTTGTCTACTCCTATTTCAAGTGTGGATGAGATATGTAAGAAAAAAAACCGTAAGAATTTGCAAAATAGTATAGTTTAAATGGTAATTAGAAACTTATAATACTAGATTACAGTGTCGTGAAATATAAAAAAATAAAAACATCGAGGCAGGTTTTAGAAGCCCGCAGTTTAGATATAGGTATAACCTAAAACTTTACATCCAAAGATCAATTCTTATTTGCCGCGGTCTCTAACATTTATAACTTTTATTTATCCATTTGTATTCCCTTCTTCCTTAAATCATATTAGACACAACATCTTAAATCAAATAGTTGTTGATCCAATACAGAACCCTATCGCAGAAAACCAATTATTTATTACACCTAATTTCTTTCTTATCATTAGAAGCTGTCATTATGACAGGGCGCTAGGGTAGATCCAGGATTAAAGTCCGTGAAGGTACAAGTATTTTAAATTGTACTTCAATAAGTTTTTTTTTTAAATCACCCTCTTTTAACCCAAAGATAAATGTTGTTAGTTGAACGTTGATCTCTACGACACAATCATATAGAGCTCAAAGTTACTTCGGAATTTGTTTTAAATTTTAAGTGGGGTAATAACTATAAATACCTATTAAAAGAATTTATCTCCAAGTCTATTTTTGCTGCCAAGAGTACTCTTTGGGTAGGTAACGCGAAGTATTTTTAAGAAACTAAAAGTTAAGTACCTACCATATCTATTGTCTTTGCTTAAGTATAATTTCGACCTTTTACACTAATTTAATATGAATGAGACGACTTCCTAGTCTATTTTGTCGTCTTTAAAATATTTATCGTAATTTTGAAATTGTATGGAGATTCTTGGAAATTCTGGGAATTACTTGAGTAAGGAACACCTCTGACTGTAGGTATCGAATGTCGACTGCTCCATTTGAATCTATCTAGGTATCATCTTAACATAAAACTTTTATAGCTTGTGGATATAAAAATTGTCTTCCAAGAGATGTCAGAATGAATACTAATGAATTACAATTTGTAGTGCAATAAATGTATTTGTAGCATGCGGGATCAAACTTGAGAATGCATTTACTTTATTAAGTTGTAGCGAATAAGTAAAAGATGTAAATATTTTTCTATAATTATATTTAGATTTACAAAATAAAGTTGAATTCTGAATGACTTCTTGTTTGATTTGAAATGACTCGGACCTGTATGTACTCGTATATAATTTTGTAGAGCGCATCGTGTTTATAAAAATCGTAATCATATTGTTGATGTGATTTTAGGTCTTATTTGAATGACAGCGAGAGCTAATGTAAGGTCAATATATGACTACGATATAGAAGCAAGCTAGACTTGTCTGTAAGCTTTAAGGCACATAGCGTACGCCTGAATTTAAACTCGATACCTTCCTTTGTTGGAATCCACTAGACCATCGTCGATTATCAGTACTCGTACCTACTTATAGTAAATCTCCAAATGTCGATTTTCTCCTTTGCCCTTGTTTTATGTGGTATGTTAATTGAAGGAAATGCCGCTCCCTAAATGAAACTGAAGCCGCCACTGATTATGGCTAGCCTTTACATATAATATAAGCGTCAGTCCGTAAAATTGAGATATCGTTTTGCCATCTTTTACGCCTCGTCCGGACGTCACATCTTAGCTCTAAATTCTACGCTTATCAAGACTATCGAGGTCATTGCCTGAATCATAGACTAGCATCACCAAAACCTACACTCGGCTGATAGCGTGTCATTCACTTTAACAGTGCTCGCGAAAACAAAGTTGTCAACGATGTGGTATCGGTAAAAGTAAAATTAAAACCTTCGTGAGAAATTGCCAAATAAGACGGAACAGTAGCATGTTTTACATTTTGTAGTTCGAGGGTGCAATGCTTTCACCTGAGTTACACTCTACTTTTCTTAACGGTAATTTTCCATAACGTCACGAAAATAACTTATAACAGCTTTAAGAGAAAAAGTGGCATCTCAGACAAAACTTCTGTAGCAAATTCCATCATATTGCTAACAGGTGAGGTTTGAATCTGCCATGCTTATTTAATTTAAAATCCGCCTGTTGCCTTATGAGAGCAGTATGTAAAAATATGACTAATTTTCGTGACGTCATGGAAAATTACCGTTGTTAATTATTGTCAAAATCAAAATCAAAATGTTTATTCAGTAAAAAGAGCCCCATGGGGCTCTTTTACACGTCGGTAATACGAAGTGAGTTTACTAGCGCTTCAGATAAGACCATCCTTGCGGAGAAGAAGCGCCAAGAAACTCCAGCAGAAGGTCATTTTTTCAAACATAAAGTACAGAAATACTTAAAAGTAAGTTACATTACAAGTACTTAATAAAGTAATAAATAATAATTATTAAAGCTTGAACAAATAAAATCAATACAAATGTAAAGCCAATAACATTAAACTAAAAATAATAAGTCTAGGAGAACAACACGACGAGGTCTCTACGTCAAAAGCCATATCTAGAATAATAAACTGAAGAACCAGTCCTTGCAAACGTGAACAGACCGGACCCCACAAACAGCACCCGTTCACGAGTATGACGCGTATCTCAGCCATCACCTCTCTCAACCATGTGTTCGGGACAGTGGCGACCCGATCAACGACGCCGACGCCGACGACGATGTCCTTAAGTATAGGTACTTTTTTTTGAAAACGCCCAAGTAACGTCGTCAAAACCGATAGCCCTAGTTAAATAGTTATTTAGTTTTAACTTATCTCTCACCTAACTATCTACGCCTATAAACTTTTACCTACCTCCTTACTCAGAAACGTGGAATAACGGTGGGAATGCTTATGCCATGCTTTGTCACTTTCTGACGGATGCAAATGGCACAATTACAGATAAGGACAAAGCATGGCATAGGCTAACCCATGGCTATTCCACGTTTATAAAGGGGAGTAGAGATAGTAATTGTTGTGTAGATATAACTATTTTTTTAAAAGACAAAATCCCCAGTCTTCGCCATTGTTGGCACCTGTTTCTTTCAGAGCTGATATCTCCTAAACCAGATCAATTTTAACCAAAGAAAGAAAGAAAGATAGTTTATTTAGTGCCTATAATAATATCAAAACAAAATGCAAACAAATATACTTACTAATTATACCTAAAGACACTAAAAGTGCGACCAGCATAGACGTAGCAGCTTGTAGCAACAGCGCTGATTTATTTTCATGAAACTTAGCTAATAACTAAATTAAATAAGCTTCCTTTTGAAAACATGTGTCCAAATCGGACCTTCTTTTGGGAGTTACGATGCACACAGATGCATAGATACACAACACAGACAAAAAAGTAAGACGAACGCTTTTAAAGGGTACCAGTCGGCCTAGCCAAGATGCAAACGCTCTTATCGTTTTTCGTTTCTATCACTCAAAACGTATGGGATGACGTTCTCGTGCGTTTCGGTAAACCACGTGGTCGACTGTCATCCCATACATTTTAAGCGATAGAAAAGAAAAACGATACGAGCGTTCAAAACATAACGACTATTCTTTGTTTCAAATCATAGATAGCGGGTTATACGGGTTGAGGTTATCGGGACCGGCGCAATTCGACAACCTTGATCGCTGAATATAAAAGAATCATTTCATATTTTAATTAATTGTTAAGACAATTGACGCAGTTTTTTTCGGCAAGGCGCAGGCGCACGAGTAAACAGGCCATCTGGGCTGAGATTCTATACGGTAAAACCGGGCAAGAACATGTCGGACCATGCTCAGTGTAGGGTTCCGAAGCCGTTAAGTACTACCAACATAAAAATCAGCAAGTAATAACTAATTTTCTATTTAAAGTCAATTGGTCTTAGATGATTTTAGTAGGTACAAGTATAAACACTAAATCGCTTGAATCTCAATAACCAATTATGTCTACTTAGTTGTGATAGTTTTCCTTTTAAACTCTTTATAATAATATGCGCTTTCATTTAAGATTTTTTTCGGATTTTTAGTATTTGTAGTTTTGGTTGTAAGGGCACTTTTCTCTAAAAAAAATAGGCTTTATGGCTTAATGTTTCATAAACGGATCCCTTAATCGAAAAAATGTATTCAAAAACCCGTAATAATTTTGAAAAACCTATCCAATGACACCCCACACGGGACCTCAGACGAGAAAAAAAAATACACTCCACGTTACGTGTAGGGAAGGCACAGTTTTTTTTTTTAACTAAAACAACAGTTTGCGTGACTAATGGGTTCCTAGTTTGACTACGGAACCCTAAAAACGATATTGCCTGACGTGTTTCCGTATTGCGAACGTTTTGATAAGTCTTATTTACTGGGCAGTAGCGGCGTTAAAAACCATACCAAAACCCGTTAAATGCAATATCGTTTAAACCGTGTAGAATAGATTCCCTGATGCGATGGTAAGTGATTCCCTGGTGGTGGTTTTGCGGGTGGTAGGACCTTGTGCAGGGTCCGTCCTGATCGCTACCACCATCTTATCCATTAACCTGCCGCCAAACAGCAGTGTTCGCATTGTTCTGTTCCGGTGTGGGGATAAGACAGCCGGTGAAATAACTAGCATAGAGGCATTCCATCTTAGTCCTCAGGGTTGGCAACGCGTTTGCAGTCTTGAGAATGCGAATGTCTATGGGTCACAGTTTCCACTTACTATCAGGTGGCCTGTGTGCTCCTTTGCCTTCTCGATGCCATAAAAAAAAAAGTAGATGAGGACTAAAAAGTTGAACCATAGTTATGCGCAGTTAACCATACAAACATGAAGACGGAAAAAGTTCCGTCGTTCGACGAAAAGTATCCTTACAATTAATTTTCGTTGCACAACGAAAAAGTTTCATAGAATTGCGTGAGTTAGCGTGCCCAACTTTTTGGTCCTTACCCAAGTAGGTACGATCTGAAAGCCATACATTATGATCTGAGATATACATTAGATGCTCAAACTACAATCTCAATACGTTGCAGGGTTGCCTGAGGACTTAGCTGATGCCAGATTGCAATACTAAGACCGCAAATGCGTTGGCAACCTTGAGGACTATGATGTTCATATATATATATGAACGCCGATCGCACGGCGATCAACGCCTTGAAGCGAAGAAAAGTGAACGTGAATGACGTCGCTATTTGTTTTGTTCAAAGCATTGTTCGCGGTGCAATCTCCAGTGTCATATATAAACTTCTTGATAATGATGCCTCTATGCTAGTAATTTCATTAGTTGTCTTATCCCCACTCAGGAAGAGAACAACTGTTTGGTTTGGATAGGTAAAAGAAAAAGCGTAGATTTATGCAGATGTGAAATATACTTTAAACGTATTTACGACGCTATTTCTACAATAGCTCTAGTAGTAGTCAAGTAGGTATAGCACGAACATTTCGAATCGCTCTTTTATTACTTTCAGTAATAATTTTTTCAATTCCTGAATGTGGTAGGCAGAGGTACAGAAATACTAACAACTCCAAAAAGACTTGTTGGTAATTCTGTAACCACATTCTGCACAAACAGGCTAAAATGTACACGTAGACTGTAGTTGATCAATCTACACGTACTATCAGGCCAATGGAACCCTGACCTGCCATAGAACTCTGTCACAGTGACGTTATGATTCAAGTCGTAAGAAGTGTCAAAAAATTATTTATAATGTCACTGTGACACCGTTCTATGCTTGGTCAGGGTTAAATTGGGCTGATAGTCATCTATTAGTCTTTAGTACATGTATATTTTTTTAATTCAAAAAAGACCTAAAGAAAAATCTATGTCAATATGACTGAACAAAGAAACAGGAACCTCTCCTCTTTGCAACAGTGATTGAACTGGATTTCTATTAATTTATCATGACTGGAGATAATTGTTTTTGTTCTGTTGTTTTTATGGATTTTTATGATTTTAAACCGTTACTACCCTCAGTTTTTATTTAATACGCACTAATAGGTTCCGTATCAGTTCCTAAAAATATGGTAGCCGGGTCATATACACTCTAAAAAAAAAAAAAAATTGTCTCTCCAGTGGTCAATAGTTAAAAGGTTGTGTGTATATAAGTCATGTTTTAATATGATAGGACTAAAGCAGTTCTGACGGCGTTTTGCAGGAATGGGCTTAGCCAGAAAATTAGGCCTTAAAAACGTTAACTTTCGGTGTGTCCACAGGAAACACGGTAGCCTAAATCTGTGCCCATTATAGCCCCGTCAAGCATAGTACTTGGTTGCATACAAATTTACAGTAACAACTTGGTTACACCTTCCTAAATTAGTACCGAACAAGAAGGACGCAATACGTTAGATACCCATGGAGATATCTCCATCTCATTTCAATGTATTGCTGTGTTTCTCTTGTTAGTGACTAATTTAGGAAGGCGGAATAAGCTCTTACGTGTATAGTAGGAATTTTATAAAATGTCGGAATCCCTAGTACATTCTCTCCGTGAATTCCGACCTACATAGCATGGCAATTAGGTCGGTATTCACTTGAGATTGTACTAGGGATTCCGACATTTTATAAAATTCCTACTAAAATCACGTAAATGAATGGAACTACCTAAAGGATCCTAGCGTATCGCTGGGCTTTACTCCCGGCAAAGATTAAGTACGTATATCAATACGTAGTCGTAGTTTGAATGAATCTTTACTATATTAACACTAAAAATGCAAAAAGGTGTTTGTTTTTTTGTGATCCTCTTTCCGTCTAACGGTTCCTCGACCAATCCGATTGACGTTTGATAGAGATAGGTTATATAGCCCGCCCGTAGGCCATAGGTATCTCAGTTCCCAAGAAAATACCTATAGGTGCCTCCCTACCTATCTTTGTACCGATGCAGTCGCGTGCTAGAGCCTGTATCTCTATAATTGAAGAGATAGTTTAATGGACTATTAACGATAACAATTAAATGTGTGTCACCCATTAGTCTACATGTCTAGAATTTAATTTAACTAGTTTATTGAAATATTTCTCATACTGTTCATAAGAGCAATATTTATTTATATATTTGTTAGTTATCAGGGCCTCTTGACGATATTGATTTTGACGTGTTTTTGTACTGTTTTTTAATTCAACAATTATAAAAGTTATCAAAACGTTGACAACACAAAAGAAGTCAAAGGCATGGGCATGGTTTTACCCCATTATAATAATATAATATATATATATATATTACATAGCCCTAAGAATTGCTTGCTTTAGCGGCGGTGGGCGGGACACATCGCTCGCAGAACAGCTGGCCGAAGAGGTTTTGAGTGGCGTCAGCGTACTGAAAGACGCAGCGTGGGTAGACCTCCAACAAGGTGCAGGAAAATGATGGATGCAACCGGAACAGGACGGGTCCTTGTGGCAAACCTTGGGGTAGGCCTATGTCCAGCAGTGGACGTCTTTCTGCTGAAGTAACGACGATGATGATTGTAATGGGACCCCTTTGAATCACCGACACTTATTTCACCTAAAGTGTCGTTTCACCGAATTTCATTTCATCGACAGCAAATTACTGCTGTAACTTTATTGTTTTTAGGTTATCTTAAGCATGAGTTACGTAGGTTAGGTTAGTTTAGACCTGTGATCTCCAAAAAATTATAACTCCTGCTCGTGGAAATTCCTGCCGATGATATGAAAATTCGGCGAAGTACGAGTACATTCTATGAAATGAGTGTCGGTGATTCAAGGGCAAATAGATTGTAATCGCGTTCTCGAAAACGGATCCAACGATTTCAAGAAATCGATCTGTCAATTTGTCATCTTCGAGAAAAGTCGATTTCAACGCGAGCGGCGCTTGTTTTCCAATACTTTAATTAAATAAGTGTTTCATTTGGTCGTTGCTTTAGGGAGTAAGGTGTATTAACCGATAAGGATGGTATCATGGTAATCATTCTTTGTTTCCTGAAGTTAATGAGTGAAAATGTAGTCTGAGAGCTGGCTCCTTAAAACCTTACCTCATCATATTACGAAAAAAAACATTCGTAGAAATAGGCAAAGGAAACTAAATTCTTCAGTTGAAAAGCAACTTTGCAACCACTTTTTGAACTACAAACTTCAAATGTCTTGAAAATTCGTCATCAAATGAAAGGAAGTAATAATAAACATTTAACTTTTTTACGGATTTGAAATACCTCTAAACTGGACGAGTTTGGGATTTAGATTTACTTCATACTCGTAACTATCCCTTTTCCCATTATTTGGTGCGAAGTTGCGAGCAGAGGCTGGTTTAAGATAGTAAGTAATATTTAATTTATCCAAACCTATCTACATCGACTCAATAAACAAAACTTACCTTTGAAGATAGGTTTGAATAAAAATATGTTTATTAAAATATTTTATGGATAATTATTTTTTATAAGCAATATACTGTTGACCCTTTCCAGAACTCCGAACTAATTAACTAAGATTTTTTTAGTGTGACTACAAAATCCTTAAAGCTTCTTTAACGTCTTGACGCGTTAGATCGTAAATCCCCCCTAGACCTATTTAATAAAGCCATTTGGTACAAAGAAAAAGTTGCGTTTGGTCAGTAATCACCCCTAATTCAATTCAATAAAGACTCAAACCTACCAAAAAAAACTTAAAACAGTGAGATTACCGTCCGGCTACTGCTTCACAAGAACACCCGCATGAACCAGTAGTATAACAATGCGTAACCTCAGTCTAATCTGTTAGGTCAAGTTCACATTATGTTTACCCGATGAACATTAGCAAAATGTGAAAAAACCTCAGTCTACACGCCGCCACCACGCGGCGCGGCGTTTTTAATCATGAAAAATAGTAACAATGTTCAAAACAAAATTACTCTCCTGTTCATTACTTGTTTATGTGTGGGTTCAAGTGACAGTGACGAGGATTTGGGGTATAGTTTGAACATAGGACACGCTATAGATGTGTTTGCGAAGTAAGTTATTTAAATTTGTTTTGTGCATTGTAACGTGATAGTGCTCCATTTACTTAGGGATATATGGATATGTTAATATATACGCTTCATTTAATTGCACTGTTTATATGCAAATCAATTAATTAGTCGTTTACATGTTATTTCTGGGAATCAACAGCTTAGCCCTCATAGTATTATTATTTAGTACAGATTCGATAAGGTGAACTTTTTGTAATTTTTATTTAATAGGTGAGATCAAATAAAGGTACCTGAAATTAGGTATATAGATATTTGAAGGTATTTAAAAAAATGCTACAATTAAATATTGCAAAATATATTTTAAGCACTATGGTAGTTACAGAAAAAGTGGTGTGCGCTTTTTTTGGAACACCTAAAAATAGTAAAAGTAGCTAATCTTCGATCACTATGAATATGCAGTATTTTCAAAACCCTAGTATTACTTACCCAGTAACTTCTAGATACCTAACGTACTACCTGATTATTTCAATAAAAAAAACTGCCAATATTAATAAAACATTTTCCTCTCGGACACTATCAGTGTTTCACAAGAGTTTAAGTATTAATTTAATAATCTTTATTGCTGTAATTGACTGATAGAGCACGCTTCACGTGTTTTGAGATAATTTATCTCATTCATTTGTTTAGCAATGACGAAGTGCGTTAAACGTAACTCAATTGCCAATTAATTCAAAATTATTTAGAGCCAGTTCGGCTTTCGTCGAAACTCGTTCCAATCTAACCGAAGTTTCATCACTTTAAGTAGCTTCTACTTCTCTCCTTCCGCGATGACCATCTCACGGGAGCAGTGATTTTTACAGGATGAAAGTGGTAGGTATGTGAGTAAACATATTAAAAAAAAAGTGCTTTGCTACCAAACTCTCTGATAAACTATAACCAAATTTCAGTAAGACATAGCAGGAAATAAGTAAAGAGACATAGGATCGGTTTCAAACTTTTTATGTGTGATCCGTTTCCTTTTATGAAAGGGTGTCTAAGTAGATATCGGGTTTTCTTGTAACGTAAAGTTACCGCTTATAACACTGAACTTTGAGGAACGTTGAAAGAAGTTTTTAGCTGTAGTAGTAATAGAGAACATGCATGAAAATCAGAATTGAGTTTCATTCATACGATTTAAGAGAAAATGAAAAAAAAGCATATAAAACGCAATACACTAAGTTTTGACCAGTTTATTAAGATTTTATGTAGGATTAACACTCGCTAAAATTTTAAAACATCTTTTAATTTTTAGTTACTTTTTTTCGGCATCCTCATTTTAATCCAACGATATTGGCTTAAACATAGTAATTTACGAAATAAATGCATATTTCTTTATAAGGTCCTTATATTTTAAATATGGAACAACAGTTGTGACGTCATTCCTGTCGTCGATTTTGAATAGTGTTTTGGCAGGGGTCTGAACTATGACTTTTTAAAACTTCATATCTTATGAAAAAATTACACGACAAATTTCGCGTATACAGTTCTCTTTCATAGCACTTTCCAGAAAGCGTAAGATTTTTTTTTATGCATATTCCCTATTATAGCTGTAATTGTTTTTGTCAATTGAACTGGTTCACGAACGTATTTGAGAAGACACCCTAATGAGCATACTTAATTAGGCTGAGGCTCCGCACATTCCAACCGTGCATTTTTTGTATACCTGGCGTGGGATCTTCCACATAAAAAAGCTCCCCGCAAGATGGGGCCCCATTTGCTAATAGTTTCAAAAACAATATCGTGTTATAATGTCCTGGTAATATTTAGGTATGTTTAATAGTATAATCCAAGCAAATTTTCTACCGGTTTAACAACTCCAACGGTGGAGAAAAAAAGAGCCAAAGAAGGCAAAACCAGTTTATTTGAAGGGCGAGATGAAAGTTTTATTTTGATATTTTGGGATTGTTTACTTTCATTATTTTCAGAAAGGCAAAACAATAGCTGGATATTATCGCACTGAAAGTTGGAAAAAAAATTGGACCCATCCAACAAAACGGCATGACCTTGCAGAGGAAAATCCTGTTACAACATCTTTACACTCGCAAAAAATTGTTTGTTATGTAGGTGGGCCAGCCCGGTATTTTTAGAATAGGTAGCGAGTTTTTGCATGTCCGGCCCAAACATTATCCTTAAATTTAATTAATGACTTTAATGAGAAATAGGACCATGTCTTTCTTTTTATACTTTATGCCTTCTTCTAAAGGTATTCGAAAAATGTTAGCACTGTTAATTAAAAATCATAATTATTTACGTTGCAGCGTGAAAGAGTAAGTAACAAACATCCATTAACAAACTTTCGCATTTATAAGTTTGAAGTTTTAGAGAAAGAGAGTTATATATGATTTAATGGGAAAATAAAATGTGAAATACTGGAAAAGGACCGAATCCTAAGTACCTACCCGAAACCGACGTGCATGCATGACTCGTTGTATGAATGCGGAAGAAGCGAAAGAGATTTGTCAGGATCGTAGCAAGTGAAAAAAAGTGGTCTCCGCCTACCCCTCTGGGAATCAATTTTTTATTATTAACGGTTTTAATATCGCTGGTGACAGAAAAACTTACTTTAAGTAAAGTAAAATATCAAAATTAATATTTTTACGCGTTGTTTCGTGAATTGAAAATGAATAATTTCTATAAGAAATTGTTTTCTTTTATGATTAGGGGAGACCGGGGACAATTGAAACGATTTGACTTTGACTGCCTGTTGCCGTTTTATTTTTAAAGTTAGAAAGATGTTTGCCATAATTATTTCAAGGTTAGTTATCTGGTTCCTAAATGAAGTATATTTGGTAAGTCTATCATTAATAGTTATTTTACAATAATGTAATAAAGAGAATGGGGGAATGTGGTTCAATTGACCTCACACCGTTGTTAATTGAAACACTATATAAGGTCAATTGAAACACCGTAATATCTTTAACACAATGAAAGTAATGTTATCAGTCCTACTCGTTTTCATCGCTATATTGGTATATAATACGACCATCAAAAGTTCACAAGCATAACATAAAAATATCGTCATTTATAAGCATCAGAAAATCTCGATCATCAAACGCAGATAAAAAAAAAACATGACTTGTAGCTTTCTTTGTTGCTGGCTACCTTATACATAAAGCTTAATAGAAAATAGTTTTAATGTTATAATAAGCTATAATGATATGGAATTGTGTTAAAAACACATAATTATGCTACATACAAAAATGCTTGTTTCAATCATAACAGTGTTTCAATCATAACTTAATGAATGGATAAACTTGAAACGTCAGGATTTTAAATAATATACACAATATAATCGGTTAAGATCGTTTTATTATAAAACAAAAACAGTTTCAATAAAAATAATACCACGGCTACTTATATAATAATAATAATAATAATAATAAATGTTTTTATTCAGATAACTAGATCCATGTGTTAGTACATACAATTCGAATCTTACATCTAAGTTAGGCAGAACAATAATAGAAAAATACATTTTAAACAATAATAATATTACTACTTAACCTACATATCAACGGTTTCTTGTCAACCAGGTATTGGTTAATATTTGGTAGAAGTGTTTGAGAATCGGAGAATCATATTTGTCCTCAAACACGTTGGTAAGGGAGTTAGGCCTGCCGCGCGTCCTGTGCAGCAGCGAAGCCTCCTGCACAGCCTCCTCGCGTCCTGTGCCGAATTAAAATAAAATCAAAAACGTATTTTGACTCTTTATTAATAATTATAAAATATTTTAGTAATAATTAACCTGTTAATTAAAATTACAATCAGTCTTGCAAACAATAGACTATAGGCGAATCAGGCCAGATTAATACTGAAGTATCCAGTTATTTTCTTTATCTGTTTCTGGACGAGTCAGGTGACTTTCTTTCAAACTAAAAACGGCTCGCTTGCATTGTGTAACAAGCTATAAAATTAAATAAAAAAATTACTGCAGCTTTATGCCAGATTGAAATAAAAGTGGCACCTATATCTATACTTCTATAACATTAATATGAATAAAGTAACTCTGTCTATTGGTTTATTTATCCAAATCACGGACAAAAGTTAGTGTAGGTATAATAATTATTGACCATGAAAGAAATCATCATAAAAAAGAAGCCATTTGCGCATATTCATTTTCACATTTAACAAACAAAAACATGCCTCAAATACAGAACCTCCTCATATTTAAAGGTGACTACATTAGGGGACGATTAAAACGCCAGGACGAATGAAACGTTTCAATCGTCCACACGCAAGTTGTTCCTACCGTCCCCAAATCACAGTTTTTAATTCAAGGTCAAATATTAAACGCAAAAACAACTCGAACACTGATAATTGGCAATAATAAACATTCGTTAACTTATCACAATCACGCTAAAATAGTTTAATCAGTTAAAATACAAGAACAAACAAAATTATAAATAAATATATGAGATGAGAAATACTTACTTTTGACCGCGAAAAAATTAAATCGCTCCGTGACACCGCTGCGTTGCTCGGTCGCTCGCGCGCTACTGACCATAGATTAAAATATGGCCAGCCGAGTCCTGAGTGTTGCGTCATACTCGTAGGTATTATAGTTTTTGAGAAATTTGACTTGTTTCAGTCATGACGTGTTTCAATTGTCCCCGGTCTCCCCTACATTCTAACCTATCCGTCGTAATTAAAACAAAATGTATGTACCGTTCCCATAAAATATTTATACTTATATTTATATATGCAGATAGCTTACACCTTGGATTAACACAAAGGCTACTAAAAAAAAAAGGTTCCGAGTGAATGACGATGTTGGACGAAGTCGCGGGCTTCTGTCAGTAAATTATAATGCATTTCAGTCAATTGAATGAGGAAAAGAAATGGCGCAGGTAATTGGCGGATTACACCCAATCCAGAAAATGGCCGCATTAGTATTTTCTTTACAAATCTTCTGATTTTTTCATATAACCATAATTATAATGAAGATATTTCTTGGTACGTAAAATCGGGAACCGTAAAAGTCAGTTGCTAAACTTGAGATCATTTTGCAGTCTGAAACTCTGATAAGAAACGGGATCATAAAATTTTAACCATAAAGGATAAATTAAATCGATTTTAGAAAGTTTGTTTTTTATAACAAATGAATCTTATGCTTTTTTAAAGTCACCCATTTATAAAATTGCCCTCGTAAGCTATAAAATTTTATCCTGTCGGTCGCGTGAAGTAGGTACGAGTAACTAGTACATAAAAGCATCAGTACATTGTGCACCAAGGGGAGTAAGAAGGGGATTACTAACGAGAGAATCAGAAGCCCTAGGCCGAAGGCGGAGGGATTTTCAATGACTCCAGTTTGTTATTCCCTTACTGCGCGTGGTACACAAAATGTTCTTCATTATATTTGCGAAGAAAAAAAATCTTTAGACTGTTAAAGAAAACAACAATAAAAAAAAACATGGCACTCGACTCGCTAAAAGAAATTGTCACGTTTATAATGGCGGTGTAGCCCTCCGGGCCTGCTGCAAAACTAACATAACCTAAACCACCTACGTATTCTAAGATCTTTAACGACACCATTACTCAGCGGTATCGTTTAACTTGAAAATACCCACCGTACCATCAGGGGTAATGCCAGGGGTACGGCGGGGCTGAAGGGAAGATGGGCATATCGGCTGAAAGCGCGCGAAGCGCTGCCTCAGTCGCCCACCGATCGCTGTATATTTTACGAATTGTATTATTATTTTTAGAGGGTTGTGAGGGGCCTTATGTGCCACTTCGATCATTGCTGATCTATTGTGGCAGCCCTTTGTTTAAAGCTCACTGCAAAGGCCCGTTACATCCAGGAATTTCCAAATACTTTGGACAGTGGCGAGTTGTATCTCTTGTGGGTGTATGATATGTCGCCCAAGGTAGATACTTCTGTTGCGCATTAGTGGTCCGCATGAGCAGTTACGAATTGTAACTATTCCGTTTTATTTTTGTTTTCTGTGGGGGTGTGTACTTCTGCCCTTATGCAAATCTGTCCATTTGCTAATCTGGGATTTCGCTATTCTGGATTTTACTTATCTGTCCTTCTACTGGTTCGATTCCCAAACTTGGATGTTCTCTATATTTAAGCATGAACTTCTCTATATAAGTACCTATGTTTATCGATGTCTAGTACGCATAGTACAGTTTAGGATTAGGTCAATTTGTGTGAGATTGTCCCCTAATATATACTTTTTTCTTATGGCAAGACCATGCACACGAGCACACAGGCCACCTGATGGTATGTGAGTAAGATCCATAGATATTTGAATTCTCAGCCTAGAGCTTAGTTTGGAACTAAGTCAATTTGTGTGCGATTGTCCCTTGATATTTGTTTTATTCATTTATCTAGTTATGGCGACTTATCCCAAGTCACGCAAGTGGTATCAGCTGACTACGATGACGAAGAAGATGGTGAGGTCCCAGAGCCCTTCAGGGAGAAGAACATCAGGGTGTTCCTCAACGTCAGCAGCCGAGAACTGCCAGGGGACGCCATGGTGGACATAAACATTCTGACGTATGAGACCTTCGACGAACTGCTCGATGGATACTTCCAGAACTTTCGTATAGAAGGGTAGGTACTTTTTTAACATCCGATAAAAGAGGGGTGTTAAAAAAAAGATAAATGATGTTCGTTCAGTAACCCTGAGTTCCTATATTCAAAACGTCTCGTTAAAATTTGACTTTTGCTACATAGGTACAAAATGTGTCAAATTTTAACGAGACGTCACATTTTAACGAGGCGTATTGAATATAGGAACCCAGGGTAAGTCGGCCGCTTGGGCATCGTTACACGTCATAATTCTACCAGCGCTTCCCTCGAGGAGACCACTGCTGAGAAGAAACGACGCAAGAAAATCAACAGTCGGTATTTTTTTAAATATTAGGATTCCGGGCCTCAAAAGGAAAAACGGAACCCTTATAAGATTACTTTGTTTTCCGTCCGTCTGTCTGTCAAGACCCTTTATCTCGGGAACGAGTGGAGGTATCGAGTTGAAATTAAGACCATATACTCAGGTCTACAGTCTTTTGATGCTGTGAAAAATGTAATTTCTAAGTTAACTTAAAAAAAAGGATACGAACGTTTATGTCGCAAAAAACGTATATTTCGACACACTCAAGGGAATCAAAATTTATAGGGTACTTCTTGCAGACCGAAAAGCTTGAAATTTGACAAGAAGAAAGGTCTTGCAACACAAGTAAAGGAAAAAATCCTAACATCTTTAATTAGTTGCTCCTTCTCAAAAATTTACACTTAGGAGCAAAAAAATTGAGCCACTTAGTACTTAATTTTCATAGAAAGTGGGTCGAAATCTTTGCTCTCAAGTATTTATTTTGCTATTGCTAACTTATTTGCATTTGGTAAACTTATCGCGACCTAAATCAATGTATGGAGACAACAGTTTTTCAACGGCCAATGTCAAGTTTATCCCTCAATACAATTTTACATTACTCGTATTGTATGTAAGTAATTTTGTATGGAACCCTCGGTGCACGAGTCCTACTCGCACTTGAATGCTTGTTGCTTGAAATGTTGCTTATGACAATGATATAACTAAATTATAAGTTTGATGTCTGTTTCACTGTGTGTACCCACGTAATAAACCGTTCTTGACAAAAACTATAATAAGATCTAATTTGACTTCTTGGAAATAGTTTCAAAGAAAAGCCGTAGCTGTTTCTGGAGCTGTATTCTAACTCCGCAAAACCATATTGGCCTATAGCATGTTATCGTATTGCTTTTAACTCGGCCGCCGTCACTGTCCAGGAAATATGTAGGAAGAGAGGACAATAGAGAGATCTATCTCCAGGCGGGTGTTATGCTTGGGGACCTAAGTCCATTGGGATGAAGTTGGAAGTGGTATATAAGTCAACCGACTGAAGGAACTTCGTTAGCGCGATGTATCGCACTGTCAGATTTAGTTGCGTTGTCTGACGCTGGTGGCGCTTTCGAGTTGGTTGTTATAAGTTGTCACTAGTTGTCGCTAGGTCGCCCCAAGAGCTATGGTAGCGTTGACAATACGATAACATATCAAACACAATATGGTTGTACAGTCAACGTCATAAATATGTTTACACTTTAGTACCTTGTCACTTTCATTCACTGAGACACTTTCATATATAATTATATGTAATTGTCTCGGTGAATAAAAGTGACATGGTACTAAAGTGTAAACATATTTATGACTTCGACTGTACATAGTAGAATAGAGCCCGGTAAAAATATGTACTCGTGGATGGAATGAGTCTTACACTTAGTATGAAATTGTTTTGTTGTATGACTCAGTCAAAAATTACAAGGAAAATTATTCATCCATGTGCTATCAACGTGGAAAATTGATGTATCTATTCTGGGTTTATGGCCTTAATCGTTTTCTGTAAAATATGACGTCGCCAAATTCAGATACCGAAGTAGTGACATGATACCTATTCATTTAACCTTTTCGCCGCCAGTCGCCCTCACACGCCAATGTCAGCTGCAAACCACAACTAATTTCAACCTTACGTCACAAATACTCGGGTCTATTTGTCACTGTATCTGTAACAACTATAAGCGTCGATGGCGTGGTAGGCACGACAGTACACGACGCCTTTAGGTGTTCTTGGCGTTCAAATGGTTAAAAGCCACAGGTACCTATCGTTCGCTGAGACTTCCCGTTTTCTTACAAGTATGTGAGCATGAACAGTCATCAGCAACTTTTACACCCTCGTAACCAATTTAGTAGAGCTACGAAATGGAAAAGCACATTTCCCATTCTTGTAGCTAGCTTCCAAACCTAGCTACGAGATGGGACTAAAGGATCGGAAATAGGTAGGTAATAATTATTTAGGTAACTATTGGATTGGCCTCAAAAACATCTGACGTCTCCATTAGTTTTTGCGTTAGCCTAGTTGATAGTGAACCTGCCTACGACATTAGCGGTCCCGGGTCAATTCCCGGTATGGGCAAATATTTGTGTGATGAACGCGAGTATTTGGTTTTGATTCTTTGACGTATTATATATATTAAAGTGTTTATAACGTTACCCATATTACAAGCCTAGCTTAGTTTGATATTTTTATGAGATTGCATAATGACTCTCTTGACAATAGAATCGAATAGGTAGGTATAGATAATTCTGAGCTCTTCGACTGTTCAACTACTTTAGCTGATTTTGGACTGTGAGGTAGTCTGACAGATATGACTGCAGGACCTATTCTACTGGGTTAAAACCATATCGCCTGTGACGTGTTTCTGTATTGACGTTTTGATAACTCTTATTTGCTGGATAATAATGGCGGCCGAGTTAAAAACAATACCAAAACACGTCAAAAGCAATATCGTTTTAACCCAGTAGAATGGTAGATCACGTGACTTTTCGTATGACACGATCTGCGAGTGACGCGTTTGGTTTAAAAACCAAACGAATAGAAACGCTAGTTACCCAACGCATCTTGGCTAGGGCTTCTGTTCGTCTATGGTGTGGTTCGTTTAGCCGTCGCTTCTTTACAGCGTTTCGTCTTCCATAGCCTTCTAACATTACTAAAATTTCCCAGGACAGATAAGCCATGGAAAGCGTTTATGGGCGATTGGATGCAGGACGAAATCATGCGCACACTGGGCATCGAGTACGACCACCGACCAGACAGCTGTTGCTACGTGCTTGTCAAACTTACGCGGGTACACAGAACTGTCAAAATTGTCAGCTTGAAAGGCGCGGGAGTCGCGGCCTACGTGCAGAGAGCAGTCGACGCGCTCAACGTCAGCGATGTCACTGATGTTAGGAGGTTTATGAAGAGCTATGGCACGCATTACATAGATTCTTTTGCGACGGGAAATTTTATATACCAGGTAAGAAATTATATTTTAACCTTTTAACCGCCAATGATTTTTCGCCAGCGGCCGTGTCACCACCTATATATGAAATAACCAAATAACACAAACCTATTCAGTGCTTAAGTTTAACCTTTTGAACGCCAAGCAGCGAAGTAACACGACGTGTCTCAGCCACAGATTCTTCGATCAATGAACTTTGACGGAAATTTGGCGATGCTTAGGGTCAGTACCATGAATTTCCGATGACATAATTTGTCGGCTTTGGAGCTCAAAAGGTTAAAGGATGGAATACCGTGCCTACCTTGCCCAAAAACATATAAGCATTTTTTCTTAAATATAAGACGTCGGTGAAATGAGATGGACATGGTGCCATTTCAGACGACAGCGAGTAAAAGGTTTAATTTCGGTTTAACAGAGAGAGCAACTTAAATGCACAACCTTCAAGTAAAACACAACACTAAAAGGACGGTGTTCTGCTATGCTAGCAGAATAAACTTTTAACCTTTTGCTTTGAACGTTATGTAACATCGACTCCAATTTTACGTGGCCCTGCTGACAGGACCACATGTTTTATAAATTTATAAACATCCCACTGACAGCTTGAGTGTGAGGCAAGAAAATACAAGCATTCAAGAGCACTTTAAAAATTTGTTAATTCCATACATTTTGACAGTTCTCGAAAATCGGTCAGCGAATGCGTTGTCTGCATCATTATATAAATGAATTGTTGCCCGCAGGTATTTAAGTTCAAGCGGTCAGGATACAACATGCTTCGTGCCTACATAAGAATGCGCAATAACCGACAAGTGGGCTCGGACACTCTGCGGTTCTACTTCTCGTCGTACTTCCTCAAGCAAGTCGGGGATATTAGGGTAAGTCCAGATCACGGCCATGCCAGTCGCCAGCACTTTCGCGTCAACACGCTCTCCTTATATTAAATTAAAGATACCCTTTCGGATACACTTTCAATATCTTTTGTGCAATTACCCTCTTACACATTTAGCTGTTCGCATGTGCAGGTTTCCTCACGGTGTTTTTCCTTCACCGTAAGAGCACGAGCACGACAGCACGAGTTCGAACTCTGTACAACCGGCCACCGACGCTCTCTATACAAACGTAGTTACTTTTCGTTTAAATTTTGAATGGCATATCGTACAAGAACATTTTTTATTAAATATCGGACTTTATTGCGACAAATTAACTAAATTAATTAATTAAATCAAATAGTGTTCGCATTGTTGTGTTCCGGTGTGGGGATAAGACAACCGGTGAAATTACTAGCATAGAGGCATTCCATCTTAGTCCTCAGGGTTGGCAACGCATTTGAGGTCTTAGGATTATAGACTTGAGAATTCAAATGCCTATGGGTCTCAGATTCCACTTACCATCAGGTGGCCTGAGTGCTCGTGTGCGTTCACATTGTCATAAAAAAAAAAAAAAAAAAAAAAAGGGATTTTAGCTTTTCCGGCATCAAGGCAATTTAATAAAAACGATTTTATGATGAGGACAAAGTTATTTTTTATTTATTTCAAAGTGGCATGTTGTGGAGCCAAAGTAATTAATTTTATTTCCCTACTTGTAGATAAAAAAATCACTTTCGAAAATCTTCCTGTTTATTGTGTGGTGAGCCTTACCAACTTCAAAAACCGGCCAAGCGCAAGTCGGAATCGCGCACGAAGGGTGCCGTACATTCTATGCAACCACGGTTTCTGTATTAAGATGAAGTAAAAGCTACAAAAAAACACGTTTTATGTATTGGAGTGCCCTCAAATAATTATTTTATTTTTTTAAATTATTTGTATAAGAGCCCCTCTTAAATATTATTTTTATTCTATTTTCACTATTTGTTGTTATAGCGGCAACAGAAATACATCATCTGTGAAAATTTCAACTGTCTAGCTATCACGGTTCATGAGATACAGCCTGGTGGCAGACGGACGGACGAACAGCGAAGTCTTAGTAATAGGGTTCAAGTTTTACCCTTTGATAACGGAACCCTAAAAAGGAAATTTTCCTATTTATTTTACAAAACCAAAACTTTATCCTCGTTAAACCTGAAATCTCCCAAATTTCAACATTGGTTCACGAGGAGTTTGTATTGCGAAGTATCGACACCGACTGAAACTTTTCATGAATACACCTCTACGTACCAATTTCACCATACGATGTTAAATTTAATCAATGGTAAACAACTGTTATTAACGCTCTAATCGTCTGTTAAGTGGTTTGAGGATTTTAATTCATTATAATTGTAAATATTTATTTAAAATCTGTAAGTTTTTTACAATAAATGTTAAGATATAAAAGTAAAATAACAATACTCATATAAAAAACAAATATTATAAAAACCTAACCTACGGTGCCGCCGGCAGCGGGGCAGGGCCCAAGCTACCGGTGGTTAGGGCTGCAGAGAGAGGAACCTCCTCACAATACGTGCCGTGTCGAGGAGTACTGTTTTCTATATCTGGCCCTTGGGCTGTAACTGTAATCAAGATCCAGCCACCTAGCGAGTCTCTTAAGGTGTTGTTCGAGACTTCGCTATAAGACCGTTCGCCGAAACAACTATCGGAACAATGATCGTAGAGTCAACATCCCATATAGCGGTCACCTCGTGAGCCAAGTCAAGGTACTTGCTGAGCTTGTCCTTCTCAGCCTTCACGAGGTTCTCGTCATGTGGGGTGGTGACGTCAACGAGCACTACCCGGCGTTGAGATCGTTCTGTTAACACGATGTCAGGCTTATTGGCAACAATAGTGACGACTGATGTGATGACAGATCGATCCCAATAGAGCATAGCACGACCATTTTCGAGATCTTGCGCCGGTGTGTTATAGTACGGCACTTATTATTATCGTATGGTGAAATTGGTACTAAGTCAATTTCTTCTTAACACAGATAGCAAGCGGCAACAAAGTGATAGAAAAATGGGCCCACCAGAATCTCCGAGACAGCCAATACCTGTACTCAAGACCCAGTCTCCTCCGCCTCCATTACAACCCAGTGATGGCGTACAAACTCAACGGGATGCTCGACAACGGAGCCCTACTTAGTTTGGAGTTGAAGACTCTCAAGCCTTTGTTCAACGACGAAAAAAAGAGGCAGAAATATGTGGAAATAGTTGAAAACGATATGAAATTGTGGGAGGTTAATGCTTAGATATAAAAATAAAAATAAGAAAACTGTGCCATTGACATATTATTGCTGTGAACGTTACGATAGCTTTTAGGTATTTACCCCAGTTACCCAGAATGGCAGATTCTGGTAATGGCAGATAGAACCTCCAAACTGTAATTTATAAACCACAAATTTTACAACACAGGGGTCGATTTCGTACGGTAATAAAGTCTTAAGTTATATTATTTTATAAGGATGAGCCCTTTCAGAAGCACTGATCATGTAGGAACTTTAATGTTATTCTCCTGTTAAGGGCCTCATAGACTCGTCCGCTTATATTGGCCTGTCAGTTAATCTTAACTGAACGCGACTATCAGTTTCTCCCAATTTAATACATAAATTCGTAGTTTTTAAACGACAGACTTTTGACAACAGGTAAATTGTTATTCTGTGGGACCTTTTGATGCCTGAATATGCAGGTTTCTTTAACATATTTTTCATTTAGATATTTTTATGCATAGCGACAGTTGCGCTGAAGTGCGAACTCGCGATCTTAAGTCGACACTAGCCACTAAACCACCCTTCTAACATATTCGGGTCCGGTATATCTATAGTAAAGGTATACCACCACATCAGATAGAGGTTCTACACCACCTGACCCCACCAATATCACCAATAACAGTCGGACTGACAGGCCGAGAGGGACACATCTATTAGATAGAATGAGGAAGTTATATACTTTTTAAATCTAACAGATAGCTGCGTCCCTCTCTTCAGTGGAAGCCTTAATGGTTACACACACGACATAGGCATAATATTTAAAGTTTTTTTTATTTTTAATAATACATTTTTTATTAGTAATTTCACGTTTTATTTTCAAGAAATATAAAGCTCAGAGCGTGTCAATTACATCTTAGTGTGCATATGAACGTACAGAATTCCGATGTTTATAAGTCTATGTAATATTAAAATCACAACATATACTAAGACCTACAACATTAATATTATTAATGATATTATCTAAGCACATTTAATAATTACTTATAAACTAATTTACGTGCAAAAATGACTTTCAATACAAGTTAAATCACAATAAAAAGCAGAAAAAAAATGAAATTACTTAACAACCGACTTCAAATAATTACAAACCTTAAACTGTACCATACAAATATCATTTTTGCGTACCACAAGTCGTCACACGAGATCTACAATATCACTTCCTGTACTTCAGTCTTACTCTTTCTGGACAAACTT
Source organism: Acleris holmiana (assembly GCA_949316455.1). Lineage (NCBI taxonomy): Eukaryota > Metazoa > Arthropoda > Insecta > Lepidoptera > Tortricidae > Acleris > Acleris holmiana. The sequence goes on along the minus strand of OX438780.1, from coordinate 12,434,712 downwards.
CACCATTAAAGTTTTCATAGAAAATACTACAAGACCACAAAATGAGAAAAATAACAACAAGACACGACATCACTAAAGTATTCACAATTATGAAGATCACCACTACTTTATTTGTTGTACCTATATTAAACATACAGTCCGAGTCACTTGAATAGCCTCACCCCTAAATTTAGTATTTTTTTATATTATCATACATGATTATTATATTATACTTAGTCTAATTTTTACCTTACGTGCAGTGCCTTACGAAACAAGAGACAACTTGCACGAACCTGTACATAAACACCGCGCGCAGTGTCGATGCGTCAGTTCGTCCGCTCCACATGATTAGCCTCAGTGTCATTTGAACATTATTCGCGTACGGATATTTCAGTGTATCATTATCAATCCTTCTTATAAGCGGCGTATATTACTTATATATCATTTCTAAAGTGTTATTTTATTCATATCTTATCATGGGTCGTGGTCGAAAATTAACTGACATTGAAATTGAAAAAGTGAAATTTTATTTGGATCAAGAATTGTCTAACCGCCAAATTGCAAAAAAAATTGGTCGTAGCCCTAAAGTGATCAATAATTATATGAAAAATAAAGAAAATTATGGAAATAACTATAAAGGTCGGACAAAACTGGCAACTTCGTCACGTGAACGTCGACTTATTTTACGTGCAGCATCAAATTCTTCCAAGACAGCGCGACAAATAGCAAATGAAGTAAACACCCGCGCATCACTGTCTACTGTACGACGTATTATAAAGTCATCATCACACCTTAAAAGAAAAAAAAATCAAGAGGAAACCTCTTCTGCGTGATCAGCATCAAAAAGCCCGATTATCGTTTGCTAAAACACATAATGTCCTGGACAAATGAGTGGCATAATGTTGTCTTCAGTGACGAAAAAAAAATTAATTTAGATGGTCCAGGTGGTTATTTATACTATTTTCACGATTTAAGAAAAGAAGAACAAGTGTTGTCACGTCGGCATTCAGGAGGTGGTTCATTAATGGTGTGGGGTGCGGTTTCTTATCATGGCCCTATTAAAATTACTGTTCTTAAAGGAAAACAAACTTCTAAATTGTATATCAATTTACTAGAAAATAAGAAAAAAGAGATTCGTGAAATTTTTAAAAAACAAAATTGGATTTTTCATCATGACAATGCCCCTATACATGCCTCACATGAGACAAAAGCTTGGTTACAACAAAATAAAATTGAAGTTTTAGATTGGCCGTCTAACTCCCCAGATCTTAATATTATGGAGAATATTTGGGGTTATTTATCTCGCCAGGTATATGCCAGTGGACGCCAGTTCAATAGTAGCGCAGATCTAGTACAAGAAATTAATAAAACTTGGAATAATTTGGACCTAAATTACATTCACTCATTATATGATTCAATTCTTGAACGTATTTTTGAAGTAATTAAGAGTAATGGAAAATATACAAAATATTAAAATTGAATTATAATCATATTTATCTGTGTTTTATTTATTGAGGCTATTCAAGTGACTAACCCTTTTGTTCACGTAAGTTAGTAATTAATATTTTTTTATTACTATTATTTCAATTCTTTTATTTATATTATAGTACTAATCTAATAAAGTTTATTGATAAAATCTAACAGGCAGTAATAAATAAAGAACAGGATTTATATTTAATTTACTGGTGAGGCTATTCAAGTGACTCGGACTGTATTTCTTTTCATAGTTGAGAAAAAATGCATTTGGGCTCATAATTTTGGCCAAAAGAAATAGTTACTTGATAAGTCCCATAAAAGTGTAAGTAATTGTCCGTTTCGTTACTAAGAAATGTTGGATTTTGGTAACAGAGCGGACAATTAGGGAAAACCTTTTGTGATTTTTATAGACGGTCTCAACCAATGTGCATTTTATCCCAAAACTTAAGAAAAATAATGTTGTTTTTTAAACTTCTCAATTGGTTTTCATTGCTGCGTATTATTATTACATTCGATTATTATATAACGAGCGAGGGTCAAAGGAAAATTTAACCCTATAATTCGCAAATAAAAAAAAAAGTTGTGGATTTTTGATTTTGATACAGTACAAAAATTTAATTATACAAAAATGGAAAAAGTGATCCTAAAATACGTTGAGCGGGCTCAACATTGCGAAATAAAGGGTATAAATATATCCAAATTTATAATCTATCTAATACAAATCCAAAATAGTTTTTTTAACCATTATACTGGTTTAATATTGATATTATTACAAAATGTTGTTTAGGCTTGGGGTACTGAATCGCGATATTTTTACTGTCATTTTGAATTTAAAGTTCGATATCCGACGACTCATCGGTATTAGTTAGTTTAAGTAACGGTAGACAGCGCAAAATAGACCTAAGTGACTATAACGTAGGGTTAAAACTTAATTAGCTCTGATTCTTATCTATCATTTGTCACTTAATAGTCAGCATTTGCATTTGTTAGCAATTGGACATCGCGGTGAAAAGGTTAAACTTTGAGTAACCGATGTTTAAAAGAAAATAACCATTTTAAATAATACATTTTAAATTCGATCCATGCGATATGCGATAAATCTAATAAAGTTTTGTATTTTTTTTATCACTAAGTAAAAGGCAATCACAAAAATAGTCCGTCATTTCCAATGAATCCATCAAGAATTTTTACTCATGTGGCTCGATGGTAATTTGGCATAGTCTTGGCTGTCTGTTTTTTACTTTTTGCACTAAAGCCGGGTCCATGTTTGTGACATTTCATCATAACAAGGTTCCGTGACCGCGTCAATATCGTTTATGAGGACGGTATTTGTCATGTTACGACGTATTGTTGGGAATTTAATCTGTTTGGGAAACGTTGGGTTCCGAAAAGGCAGTGGACCTCAACTTACCAGTGATTATCATATTTAAAACAGATTCTTATTCATGAATGTTTTGGCCCTTCAGGCCAGCTGAGCATTTAAAGGTTTTGTGACATGACGACACGTTGGCCTAGTTGGGAGTGACCTAGCCTTCGAAGCCAGCGGCCCTGCTGGGTTCAAATCCCGGTAAGGGCAAATATTTGTGTGATGAGCGCGAATATTTGTTCCGGAGTCTTGGATGTTTTCTATGTATTTAAGTATGTACTTCTCTATATAAGTATGTTTATCGTTGTCTAGAACCCATAGTACAAGCCTAGAGCTTAGTTTGGGACTAGGTCAATGACACCTTTTTAGCATGCTTTCGGTTAAATCTTAACGATGATTGATTTAATTGAGTATTTATAATTTCTTAATTCTGGTAAATCATTTTTTATTAAATGATGTGGTTTCAAATTAAACAGCAATTAGTTGGATTCGACGCTGCCGTCAACTGCGCAGCAACTATCTCCATCTCAAGTTCTTCCCACGGAAGCACATAAAGTCATCCCTCTCCATTCTTGTGTGGGCGTGGCAGCATATCGTCGGTCTAGATGTGATACCTCGTAACTATTTTTTTTTGGTAAAACGAGATTATGATGCAGAAGGTTTCCTGCATCATGCCGACGATATGTGGCCTCTTGTTAGAGTTAATGTAAAGCTGACGGATTTTATTGATTTTATTAAAAGTGCGATAAAAACGTGACTTATGCGTCAAGTTTTTAACGCACACCGTCTACACCGAATCTCAAAAACGCCGACGTAGTTCGATTTGGCGAGCTTTAACAAGAGCTGCAACTGGTGGAACAAAGGAAACTATGAGTATCACCGTCCTTTTAAAATATACTTCGAATTTTAAAATTAAAATCTTCTATTCAATTATTTAATGGCAGCTCTTAAACCGACCTATTAAGTCTATTCGCTAAGACATTGTCCTCGCCTTTGTATCGCGCCGCCTTAGCTCAAAGGATGCCGCCGCGTTAATCAAAGAATGCGAGCGGTGTACTCGCAAGTGAATTTGGCAGTTTACATCGAATTAAATTCATATTTTATTACAATAAGCACAAGTGCGTGCGGGTGTAGCGACACTATCTAAGCGAATGGACTCTACTAACCTAGTTTCGTTAAAATCACTCGGCTGTTTATTATCCAAGGAAAGTCATTAGATTACAATCGGCTCTTCCGCACTTCCATCAAACTGTACTTTACTGGTCAGGTTAGCTGACTCCGAGGCACTAGTGCAGGTACCTCCGATGCATGTTCCGTGTTTGTCAGTGCACCTCGTAAGTGCTCGTGACCTTGGTGCTAGCGAACTGCTCGATGCCAACCCGCTTACCGTTCACGCGAAGTTTCGTGGGGTCCCCCACGCGGATGGATTTGAACTCGTACTTCTGTAATTTAAAGTTTATAATCAGTGATCGGATTTCCGGATGCAATTCGCGAGATATCGAGTCGTAATCTTAATATGGATGCGACCCTAATCCCGTGACCGCGTTCGTTTATAAAATACTGTTAGTGTTATACGTATAATATTTTTAAATGCCTTTATATGGGTATAAAATATTTTCAAATTGATATGAAGACTTACCTATGTTATTACTTTTGTACTTCGGCGTGATGTTGTTTGCGATTTATAGTATGTACTGATTACTAATTAATATGTCAAGATTATTGTTGAAGACAAAACATTAAAATGTTTTTTTTTCAATAATGTAAACATTTATCTATTCCAAAAGTTGACCGTGTTTTCAATTGATATCATTTAAAATAAAATAATTTCATTATACTCCAGCAACAACCCGAAAAGTCGAATAAGTCCCGAAATCCCGCGACATATCCATATTAGCATAATGTTTGAGGCCATTCACCCCGTGTTACACCGGGAAGTCGGTTCACTGTTTATAATATTCGGAACTAATTATAGCAAACGGGGTGTCATATGAAATTGCTAAATCTGCACATTCCAAAGCATTTTTGTACTGTATAGCCAAAAATATACAAAAGGAATTGCATAGAAAATAAAGTTCATAACAAAATGAGTATTTTCTTGAATCTCTACATCTTATCGTAGAATTAGGTTCAGAAAATCCATACGTTTAACAGTTGGAATGTTTAAGTCTACTTAAATGTATAAAATATGAGAACACCTTAAAATTCCGAACAATTTTTTTCCGAATATTCATCATTCCGAATTTTCATTTTTCCGAAAGCTATGTTACGTTGGAGCAATTTGAATAAAATGCATAATTTAGTTGCTATACGTAGGTTAGGTTATAAGCGATACCGAAAAATAAGGTCTTTTATAAAAAAATGCATTCGTAATTATGAAAATTAGGAATTTTGATAAATTTGGAATTATGACTCTTCGGAATTATGTAGTGTACTCGTAAAATATAGGTAATATATAATGACGAGTATGCAATGCAATATAAATGTATTATTTATAGTTTTATACTATATCGTCACTACTTTGAAAAAACCTCGTATCTCATGTTTCGTGATGTACCATTTTAAAATTGTTGCACTTCATGTTTAAGTTAAAATCGTACATAACGAAATATGAGATATGAGGTTTTTTCGAAGTAGTGACGATATGTGGCCCCTCACATATATAAAATTGCTATGCCCAACAGAGACCATGATTGATCTCTTAGCCCTAAGTTAACACCTGCAATACACACTGTGGAAAAGCGATAAAGAATATTATTGAGTTAAACTTACAGCCAGCGGTGAATCCAACTTGTGATGCTGCACCTTAGGCTCGGGGATGGCCACGGAGTCCCCAATGATGGCGCCACGTCCGTCCGCCCAGTTATAAACAGTCACCAAGAAGCATTGCATACTGGCGTCTACTATCGCGAACGTACTGGAAACATTTACGCTTAAATCAGTAAAAAATCGAATTATAGGCTCAATTTTCAAGTGTTTTAGCATTAAGGCGACGGGTAGGGCAATCGTCTTTCCATACTAACTTTGTGCAAGTTTTTTATTTGTAGTGACTTAAAATCGATATTACCATCACGGATATACATATTTAATATCGCTGGTTCCTGTATAATTATTTAACTGACTGGTAGATAATGCCATTAGGCATCTGTGCTTTAAAGATTAATTAAGTAAATAATAAAAACTCTTTCCATTTTTTTTAATGTTGTCAATTCTGAAACTTCGCTGTAAAGTCAAGTGTCATTCAAATTATATAAATTAGAATATCCTATCGGAACGAAGTGAAATATCTCGCCTCATATGAGGTCTATTGAGATGAAATAAATGGTTTTTAAACCCTAAAAGCGTTTCCTGTGTCAATCAAATGAAAAAAATCGGAAAGATACTCTATACAAAAACACATTTTTCTTCAAAAAATGTGTTAATTTTTTGGAAATTCTCGTTAATTCCTAAAAACACTAAAAAATATGCCCATATTACGTGTCTAATGCAAACAAGACATTTTTTTGAGCGGTCAAAGATATTATGTCGGTTAGTACCTATGTGTTGCTTTTTTTAGTTTTCGTGTTTGGCGTATTTTTTAGATTTTTTTATTTCATTGACACGGCTCTAGGATTAAAAAACTGTTTATTTCATCTTAAGACCTCATATTCTGATAGGATTGAAAGCAAAAAGTTAAAAAACCTTTAAAAACAATTTTTAATTGTCGGTGAAATTGTATCTAGTCGCATCCCTATTTGTTCGTGCACCTTATCCAAGGACACACTGTATATTACTCACAAAGGCACAGCATTCTCGTTACGTATGGATCCCACCACGCGCCCCAGGACCACTTTGCCGGGGTTTTTCCCCTCCTCCAGCTGGTCGAGGAGGGTCTGCATGAAAGCCACCTGCTTCGCCCCCTTGGCGTCAAACGTAGCTGTCGCGTATACGCCTAACATTTTCTGGTCCAACGACTGAGGAGAAATAGGAATGTGGGGTTACTGAATAGCATCACATTAGAATTGTTATTCAATCGGTTTCTGTAAGAGAACGTATCAAATTTTTATTTAACCTTTTGACCGCCAGAGCAAAAATGCAAAAGTTGCAACTCAGACGCCAAGCCATCTTGATGTCAAATTCGATTTTGTTTTGCATGCGAATGCACGTAAGTCGCTATTTCACCGATATCTGTGTCGGCTATAGCCGTCGTTGGCGTCCAGAGTACCATTTTCCGTTGACGGCTACAACCGACTGTGGCGTTCAAAAGGTTAATGTCCTGCACCGTCATAGGCAAGAATACATTTTTGTTTTTATTAATTTTATTGTGTGATTATTCTGAGTTTTGACTAGTTTTCGTGCTTAACTATATGAAATTTTTATTTTATTTTTATTGTTTTATATACTTACTGCTAGATTAAGTATTATCATTGTCATGAGCAATATTTAAAAATTGCCTGACTGTTGAGTTTTTGCGGCGTTTCTTCTCAGCATTGGTCTCCTCTTGGGAAGCGCTGATAGCTAAGGGTACTAGACAACGATATACATACTTATATAGGGAAATAAATACAGTAACAACACATAAATTTGTGTAATTTAGCTGTTTTACTACAATTAAGCATTTACATACTTAAATATCTCATCATAGACTCATGACTCGATGTATGAATGTGGAAGAAGCGAAAGAGATTTTCCAGGATCACAGCAGTTGGAATGACATGGTGTCTGCTTATACCTCTGGGAAGCAGGCGAGATTTCATGTATGTTTGAATACATATATACAGATAAAAATAGTAAAATACTTAAAAATCACTCATCATACGAATATTTGCCCTTCCTGTGGATTGAACCCGTGACCGCTAGCTGGGTATCAACTAAAGTCTCTGTCAATTGAACTTACAAAAGGTACTGTAAGTATATAATTATATGACAAATAACCTCAAATATTCACCAAGCGTATTTTTATTAAAAATAACATGTACGTAATGAATAGTTATTTCAGCTTATTATGAAAATAATGATCTATTGTATAAATCATCGCAAAGACCTCACTTGATCTTTAGAAGTACGTGATTATCGAGTAATCATGGTGAATTGGTCCGTTTGGTTTTACATCTTTACAAGTTCATGACACAGACTTTAGGCTAATTAGTAACCAACGTCAAGTTGGGCAGCGACACCTTAATTTTTATATATTTCAAGTTCAATGTCAAGGTCAAACCTGCACCATCTGCTGCAGCCTCTTGCTCTTGACCTTGCCTCTAGTGCGCACGAGGTCATGCGCCGCTGCGAGGTAGCTCGTCAGTTTGGCAAGCTCCTGTCGCGCCAACTCCCATGGGGGGTCTAATCGGCAAGCGTAATCAAAGTCTGATAGCGCTTCAGCGTAGTTCTCCTCGAATTTTAATGCCTGGAAGTACATATCATCGTGTAACTTACTCAAAGTTGTATCTGCATTTTTTTTTTATGGAATAGGAGGCAAACGAGCAGACAGATCGCCTGATGGTAAGCGAATATTGTCACCCATAGACACCTGCAGCACCAGAGGAGTTACATTTATTTATTTTGTTATATTTATTTTGCTGTTGGTAATTTCATTTTCATTCAGTAAGGCATTAAGGCATTAACTTTACCAACAGCAAAAACCATAGCAGCTACGAGTTTGAGTAAGTACGACGACGATATCGAATGTTTATAAAGTCCACTCGCTTACACATTTTTGCTGTTGGTAATTTCATTTTCATTCAGTAATACTTAGAGGCATTAAGTTTACCAATAGCAAAAAAAATATGCAGCTACGAGTTTGAGTAAGTACGACGACGATATCGAATGTGTATAAAGTCCATTCGCTTAGAAATTGTCGTCGCCTTTGTATCGCTCCGCCTTTTGTCAAAGGATGCCGCCGCGTAAACAAAGAGTGCGAGCGGCGTGCCCGCAAGTGAATTTGGCAGATTAAATTCGAATTATAATTACAATAAGCACAAGTGCGTGCGGGTGTAGCGACACTATCTAAGCGAATGGACTATAGTCGAACAGTTTGCAGAACTGCTAATTGAAAAACACGGCGGGTTTCGCTTCAGTTTCCGGCGGCCCGCGGGTCAACAGTTTATAAGGTGTCGAGTATTATTATAATATGATTTATGACAACGAAAAATAATCGTGCACTGGAATATTCCGATTTCAAAAGTAACCATCGCGAGCCCAACTCCCACTTGACCATTTCTTAGTATTTGTTGTTTTCCTCAGAGTTTATAACTAGCGACCCGCCCTCGCATCGCTCCAGGTTAAAGTAATATACATATTTACCTTCCTCTTTAATCACAATAATCACTCTATCTATAAAAAAAAGTTACATAGTTGTAAATATCTAAGCAAACCTAGGCAAAGACAGACAGCGGGAAGCAACTTTGTTTTATACTATGTAGTGATAATCATACCACATTTGACTCTTGTCTGGTTTGCCGTATTCACGATACAACATACTAAATAAAAAACTTATTTTTTTCACTTTATTAATTTACTGTCATAATAAAAATAAAACATTCTCAAAAAACATCCTGCAACCTAAATCACGGTTTACAGCTCTAAAGTTAGGAGGGACGGATGGATGGACAGACAGACAGCGTAGGCATATTAATTTAGTCACGGAACACCAAAAAACAACAAGGTACAGTCAACCAATTAGATTCCTAGGCCACTATAAACTATGTCAATGTGAAAATTAAATGATGTCTCTTACGTTTTGGTTGACAACGTCACTTTGATAGTCCATAGTGGCCAAGGAATCAAATAGATTGACTGTACTTATTTGATGCATAACAGGCCATTTAATGTAGATGTTATACTCACGATCCCTTTATTATAATACAAATCCGGCTGTCCTTTAGCCACTGGATCCAATAGAGCTTGCTTATACGCACTCATACACAGCTTCAACTTAGTTGGATCCTGCACCCCAAGGAAGAACTGGCATAAGTAAGCGTTCCCCAAATTGATCCAGGATAAACCGTCTTTTGTATCGAGGGCTACCGCTTCCCTGGCTAGTTCCACGCTTCTGACAATAGAGGGAGTTTCGTCATCTCGCTTTATATCTCCAGTTTCTTGACGGAGGATTATCGAGAGGCATCGCAGGGAGAGGCGATTGCGTTGCTAAAATATAAATACAAAAATACAAAAAATTTAGCAATGACCAAAGGTAAAAATAGATCAATTAATCAATTTAAAAGACGACAAGTATAAATGTATTCAGTAGTAGATGCACGTAAAAGTTAGGTCACTAATAAAAAGGTTTACTGTCATAAAAGATAAATGCATATTTTCATAAATGTTTTTCTTTTTAATAGTAGGTATTCTTACATGTTTCAAAGCTCCCTCAAAGCTGGATTTTGCTTCCTTTACGTTCATATTTTTCCAATAGCATTCACCAAGCTCGTTCCACGCATCAACCATCTGCGGGTTAAGTTTCACAGCCTTGCTCAGACATTGTGTTGCCCTGGGGTCATACACCATACTGATGTTGAAGCATCGTCCCTTCATGAACAGAAATCTGGCACGCAATGCAAATGGGATCTGGCTGTCTGTAAACAAAGTAAAAAAGTATTAGAAAGAACAGGCAAGAATCTAACAGATCTAAGTTTATAATATAATGGCACCAGTACTCGTTAAAGCACCAATGTTTGACACTGACTCTTATTCAAAGATAAGAGTTATTCATTTGTTTTCTAACAATCAATTTATTACCCTAAGATCTTTGAATTAAAAGCTTCTGTCGATTATTGGTTCATGTCAGCTAAAAGTGTTGAACACTGATGCCATTACGTTATATATAGTTCAGCAGTTATACTTGACGAAAAATTATCTGTAGCAATTCGCCTTAGAAGCCCTATATCAATTTGGTGCAGATTGTATCACTTCACCTATACTATAGGACCTGTGTTTCCCACAATATCCTAAATTTAAGATTAGGCTTTCCTAAAAACCACCAAACTTTAGTAGAAATTGGAGTTGAAAAAGTTGGACATGATGAGTCACAATTGTTTTTTCTGTTCTGCAACAAACAATTGCATTATAATTGTGACAGACAGAGAACTCTAAATTGTGGCTTTTAGCTTGACTACTATGATTTCACCAGTGTCAGGTTTAAGGAAGGTACACAGTCTTGAAAATTTCCATTTTCAAATAAAATATGTTCAGATTATATAGGTTACATAAAAAAGTGAAAAAAAAAAACTATTTTTATGAATGAAACTTACTAAATGTTTAATGAGTGGACTATTTACAAGTGTTAAAAAGATAATTCTATTAATATGTTTCATTGTGCTATAGAACTTTTTCAAATTCCTTGTTTGTATAACTACACCTAATCCTGTCCAACTTTTTAAACTCCAACCATAGCATTAATGATGTGGATCAAGGCATGTGACCTAGTTGTGATATACATAGATTTCTCATCATAGAGTGGTAATGTCTCTTAGCCAGTCCTGGCACAAAAAAAGGTACTACCATAAAAAATGGCCCTGCCTAGAAGGAGACCGGCTTGCAGTCAGTGTTAACCTTTCGTATGCCGGAGGGGCTCCCACACTTGTACCCGTCGTATGCCGGGCTATGACGTCATCGGTGTCACGTGACAGAGTTTAAAAAATCCTGGCTCTCAATTGGTTCCACTTTTCGAACTACTAAATCTAATCTATGGAAGATTAATTTTTAGATTTTTACCACAAGCAAATTAGAACCCTATCTTAAAGGAGGTATAGTCCAATTTAAAATAACAAGATTAAATCCCTTGTGGACGGATACGGTACTAGGCACTCTACTGCGCTGGGCCGGATACGGCACTAGGCATACGAAGGGTTAATGAAATGTGGTGCCTAGCAGGAGACAGGCTCGCAGTCAGTGTTAATGAAATGTGGTGAAATGCCACATTCTATTAATATAAGGAGTTATTCTTATCAATATAAGACTTATGACATTCCTTTAGCAAGGGGTTTTTTGGGGCACATCAAGTCCTTAAATAACCAGCAAGTGCCTCTTAGAGAATAAATAACATTGAGAAATGTAATTATCTTGCACACTTACCATCAATACTTTCCAACTTCTCTATTAAAACCGCCTTCTTCTCATCAACAAGTTTGTTTTTGTCTGGTGCTAACTCAATCGGATTGTTTTCAAAAAAAAGGTCTCTGTAGTCATATAATTCTTTGATTTGTATCTAAAACAAAACATTATTGGATAAGCTAGTTAAGTGGATAGTGACCGGTTTTTTAAAAAATCGGCATAATTATGTGAAGGCAAATAACCTTACCTCTAGTGCGTCCAACACATCGGCAAAATTTTCCAATATCTCAGGCTCATCCGTGTCCAACGACATGATAAAGGTTTGTAAGTTAGCGTTGTTTTTAAGGAACGGTTTGGGATCACGGCTTTTCCTAACTATATTTGCTTACATACTTATTTATAACAACAATCTCATTTCTCATTCAAGATTTTCAAGATATCAAGAATCAAGATGTTAAAGAAAAGGTTTTTTTTTAGTAACACTTGACAATCATTCTTTTTTTTTTCTTGTTTTATCCCAGAGGGAAAGGCAAAGGACATAAATCCATACAGCCTATGACAATCATTCAATCTTTTTTGACATTGGACGGATGTCACGGATGTTACCGTACGAAGGGTATCGGAACGGTTGGATGCTTTTAATGTTACCATGTCTATTTTAATCCGATTCAAGAATACTTAACTTATCGAAACTTTCGAAACAAATGTAAAACTTTGTAAAAAAGGAATAAAAGTACTTTATTTCTTAATGAGAAAGGGTTGATGTCAAATGTATAGAGGTGCGTTCAAAACGGTAATACAAAGGCCACTTGCGAGTACTTTCTTTAAATATATTTAAAGGCTGTTTGATGTACACCCATTGCCCATGTCCAATGGGATGAATTTAAAAATAACAACCAAGTATAGTATGAAAACCTTTTTTTGTTTTTTCCCATGTCAATGAAACATTCCATACAAGTCGTTTGCTAGAAAGTACGAAATTCCAAGTATATTTAAAATCACAAATCTGAAGTCATACGTACCACTATAAGATGAAAACTGGATTACTTTACGGAATCATCGCTAGTTCGAAAACACGGGTGCGATGCATATTCTGCGGTGTATTTATACCGAAGGCAAATAAATGTATCGAGCAGCATACGAACGGTGTAAAACACAAGGAGAACATCAAACTGATGTCGGAGAATGGCATTAGCTTCCTGGACGATGCGCTACACTGTAAGTTGTGTCAAGTGAGCCTTACGGAGGAGGAATCTGTCTCAAAACATATAGAAGCCGAATCGCATGCGACATGGATGACAGCCTTGGAAGATCTCGTCGACTGCGAGTTCATTTATCTAGAAGACTACCTATCAGGCGAGAAAGACGACGTATTCTGTGAAGCCTGCTACGAATCCATCAACTGTACCCTAGAGAGCATACAACAGCATGTGAACTCATTTGATCACAGAACCAACGTAGTGGAGACGTTGAAACCGCTAAATGGTATATTCAAAGTGGATAATGAAGATGAAGTGTATTGCAAAGTTTGCGATGCGTATGTAGACAACACTGTACAAGCCATTCTAGACCACATTGATGATGATGAGCACCACACAACGTGGTTCAGAGATGTGGAAGACCTGGTGGAAGAACAGGATATTGCTATTGAGAATTACCTTGAAAATGAACATGAAACTAATGCTTTTTGTAACAAATGTCAAATCTTGGTTCCTTGCACTGTGCCGAAGCTAGAAGAGCATGTTTATAGCGAGTCACACTTAAGTCAATTCAGTTAAATTAAATCATCACAGTGTTACGGCAGTACTGAAGATTCAGTTAACATGTATAGAGAGATGCAAGCATCTATTAGATTTGAATTTCACATTCAACATCATTGAAACTAACATGTTGAACCTTTTGAATGTCCCTATAATATAAGATTATAGTGGAATTTCGTACTGCAAATGAACAAATGTCATCAATCTGTTATCACTTGCTGACTTGGAATCTTAAGTACGTACCTTCAGCCGTGTGACAGTCATGAGAGGAGATAGTCAAAAGGTTAAGTGTGTAACAATGACGGTAAGGGTATGGTGAGACACAGACAACATACTTTCACGTAGCTCAGGGCAGTAGGATATATGTAGTAATTAATCAAACAACATCGTATTTGTTCACATTTGTATCTATCTTGTTTTCTCAGCTTTAGTACTCATTGATAAGCTTAACGAGAAACTAAGATATATATGACATCCAACAAAATATGATGTTATTTAATTGTTTAGTACAAGTGTATGCAAACAACTCTTGTAGTTTATGCTTAAATGGTCATTATATTAAAGAGTGGTTTTTAATAGTAAAGATAGGAACTTGTTTCTCATTAACTATCAGCTAAATATAGAATTGTATGTGAACTCTTATTATAAAAGTGATGTTTATAAGCAGTACTGTTTTAACAACTGAAATAAATATATTTTTTAATTACTGTAAATATATAACAGTCAACTTTGTAAAAAAATTTAGGATTGATTTGATTTTCTATTTGTTTATTATACTAATACTCAGTCATTATGTTGTATGTAAAGCTATTATTCTAAAATGTATATGGTTAGCAAGATGAATAATCAAATAGTTTTTGTATTAGTATTTGTTTAACACCCTCCCTATGGCAAAATATTTAACTCTAAAAGTAACCATACTTTATCAGTCTGATTCGACCCAATACCCGAGCAAACATGTTAATACTTAAAAAAACTGTTTATAATTTTAAACTGTACACTAACTGTAACTAGTGTGCAAATTTGCTATTGCAGTATTGTGCTCAAGCATGGCAAGTGAAATTAACAATTCCCTTTTCAAATAGCACTGTGTTGGTAATTAATTAGAAATGGCCAAGAACTATTAAACCTTTTTATCTACTAGGATAAGGCACTTATTAATAGTAAACCATTGTTAACGCCTTCACTGTCTTTTGCATAGGAATAGCTGCTAATGTTGTAGGTAGCTCGTCAACATTTTTTTGTTTGTAGCAACATTCTTAGTTCTAAAGACCTTTTTAAGCAGAACACAGCAACAGAAACATGTTGCTAGAACATTTTTGCTTTACAATTGTTAACCATTAATATGTGTCTTTAAATGGAGACATTGAAGCTCAGTATGATAGTGTTTTCAAACCCAGCTATCTAAAACTACGCACATATGCAACTGTGGCTACAATGTTAATTTGACCTGCAAGGCGATCTACCATAGATTGAAAACTATTGTATATTTATGTTGTATTGTTTGCAGAGTGCCAACCCAGTGTTTTAAAGTCTCCATCCTAAATAATTCTAAATAAAGGTGCTTAATTTATTTGTCAACCATGGGATTAATCTATTGCAACTTACATTTACAACTTGAATCGCTTTATTGGAAATTAATTGGCAATACTAAAAGTAAATGTGGCAGGGCCCTTTTTATACCAGCTTTCCATAATTTTGTGTTTAAATCATGCATACACACACACAATTGTATTTAGTGGTCTTCATTAATTAGAACCTTGATAAAGAAATGTATTACATATGCAGATATTTTGAAGACATCAATGCTATAATATTTTGCTATCATTTATCTTTGCTAATTTCAAAGAAAAATATGCAGGTAAGTCCTCGAAAATATGTATTTTAATAATAATCTATATTGATGTAAATTCTCATATTTATAACAAGTTGGGACGGGCAGAAATGCTATAGACTGATTGTATACATGATAGGTATTGATATAATGTAAATGTAGTTTGTTATCGTTGCATTGTTGGTAGAGCTAAGTCACCTTTGTGCAACATTCCTATGCTTGGTTTAGTCGCCGCTTTGTGTTCAGTATGATAATTTACATTTGTCACTTACCTATTACAATTTTATTTGATTTCACAGCATGTTTGGAAAAGTTAAATAAAATCCGTATATCTATTGAATAATAGTTTTATTTAAATAAACTTAAGTCCAAAGTAACTCTAGTAGCACTATAAATAACATCTTAAAAACCCTTTTCCGACTCGTGACCACAGCGCATTGAAGCCACAGCGTTACCTACAAGTCTGTTTTTTATCAGTCAAAGTAACACTTCAAGATCCATTATTTTGCTGAAATAATTAACGCATTCACTGTTAGAAACGCGTACCTAAGCGTTTTAACACGTTCACTGTCCCCATACAAACGATCTGACAATGTCACAAATCCAACTGACAGTTTTACCTATGTAAATTTAGTATGGAGATGTGACCCCATAGTGGAAGCACGGACTCCTGAATAAAAGGTTCATTACCCCAAATTGGGGGCACCCGGACAGGGAACGTGTTAACCCATGAATGCTTGATATAGGATGCAAACTACCATGATCCTACACATAATAAACAAATCAAAAAATACTTATTGCCTATAATCAGCACATTTACGAGTAATTCGAATATAATTGTATATCCACCAAAAAGGTTACCCTAACCCTGTTTATAGCCAGTACCCTGTCCGCACGAACACCGTGCGGTTGCTTAGATTTAGATAGGTGCCCTAGTTCGCCATTGGAACTAACTATGCCACATTCGTGGGCCATCAAACGGGGAAATCAGAGTAGGTAATCTGGATGAATCCATCACCTAAAATGATGTGATTGAATCTAGCTCATGCTTGTAGCTGTTCCATGGGTAACGTCAAGGCGAGAGAAATCCACAGTTGACCTCTCTGTGGGAACAGTCTGGGTGCTCTGTCCGCTTATATAATTCACTAACTGGCCAAAGAAAAGCCGGCTGGATCTCCACGAGATTCCATGTGCTAAAAGTTCGGCCTATGCAATGCTGCCGTTGCTTAGGAATGGGTCATGCACGTCATCAATGCAATAGCTCCACTCCAATAGCGCTGCATGTGTGCAGCGCAGGCACCAAAATGTGTTGTTTGTGCAGACCTTGATCGACTATCTGACCATAGGATCGGAAGTGAGCGATGCACCTACAAGTAAGTCAAGAGACAATGATGTAAAAGAAGGTATAGGTCTCGTGGTCCGACTGACCAGAATTAGTGTCATAAATATGAGGTAAGTTTAGGTTATGTTACTACTTCAGTTGGCCAAAACAGCCTAGAGATAAGAGCTCCACGTAAGCGGAGCTCCGTGAACTATGTTAAATTTTATATTGAAATAGAAAGATTGGTCGGTTGGACAACGTTGTCGAACCACGCGGCCGGCGGGTAAAAGAAAAGCTAAAAGGTGGCTAGTAGGTACGTCTCAGAGGAAACGTTTGAGCAATAATTTCCAGTGTTACGTTCAAAACACTACACGGAAATTTAGATCACTGCCATGTAACACAGGACCTACTTATTCAATTAATGGATTAATAGAACGCTGTTCAAGAAAAGTGTCCGCGTGGATGACGCTGTCATCCAAGTGGGTCCGTAGGTACCGTAAAATAACCGGACTGGTGCTGGATGGGCAGTGGAGATTTCATTGGTATAAAATCCCCCGGATCCATAATTGGTAGCGGGTGCTATGCACAAAATCCTGGAAGGAGTGAAGTAGGAGGTCCGTCATCTCTACGCGGGTGTTGTGCCATCTATTGCAATATATGGAGCATCTATGGGTAAGGACCAAAAAGTTATCCATGCCACGGAAATTAGCCATAGGTACATTTGTAGAGATAATTTTCGTGTCACAACGGATTTTTTTTCACTTTTGTTGTTTGTATGGTTTACTACGCTTAACTATGGTCCAACTATTTGATCCTTACCCCTATATGGCCCAATAGGCTATAGGGTGCTAGGTGCCGCGCGGGGAAACTCAATGCCATGCAGCGCCAGATTGCAATTAGGATCGCTCGAGCATTGGGCATGCACGCACAGGTCTACCACAAGCTTCGAGAATCTCACCAGGAGAAAACCGACAAAGAGCTACGGGAAGAAGCAAAACGGTGTGCCGTTGATTAGGTACTGGCAAGGTCGGCTTAATGAGCCACGAAACACAGTGACATTCCTACTGCTCAACTAAACTGCACAACTGCTCAAAATTTGTATCATAAATCTGGGGTCCTAGTGAAAAGGGAAGGGGGTAAAGTCGACTTATCTTGTAATAAAGAGGGTATACCTATATACATAAACGGAATATACTAGACTTTTTAACTTTTCCAGAAGTCTTACCTATAGGTACCATTTTTCACTGGGATCCCAGAAATATTAGGTAGGTTTAGGATATGTTAAGGTGGGTCCACGCTATAAGGCTCCATCAGATCGGACTGCATGGCAAATCCACAGGACTTGTTACGATAAATGTGAACAGTGTAAATCATGCGCTTGGGATTGGTCACACCGCGACAGTAGGTATGTTTTATCATGATAAATACCTACAGTCTTCATAACTGGTACTGACACGGTCACGGAACTATGTAACAATAAAACGTCACAAATACCTTATAGATGTTCAGCTGGCCTGAAGGACCAAAACACTCATGAATAAGAGCTCCGCCTGTGCCTGGGTTAATATAGAGGGACATGTATACATATAGTACCCTACCGGCTTACTCAGATGCTCACAGGCCACGGCTGTTTTGGTGTGTATCTGAATAGGAGTCAGTAGTCCTAACCGATATGTCATAAGCATTTGATTGTGTTAATCACAATAATTTTAATAAAGTAATACTGGCTAGAATCTTATTTACTAGATCGGCAGCAATATATTTACTACCCTGAATAGTTATTATATATTAAGTAAAAAAGTACAAACATTAGAATTTAGGACAAATAAAACAGGCGTTTCGCAAGGTGGTATACTAGGACCGCTGCTTTTTCTTTCTATATTAATGACCTACTGAATCGTGTCCAAAATCAGATGGTCTTATTTGCAAATGACAGGTCTTCGAAAGTAACATGTAAAAATTTGGGACAATATGAAAACAACATTAATAATGTTTGCCAGTATTATAGAATGGTAAACGTAAACAATCTAAACATGAATTTATCATACATATTATCACGCCTTCATTCCCAGAGTGAGGTAGGCAGAGCTGCAGAAATACCAACAACTACAACAAAAGTTGTTGGCAATTCTGTAACCACATTTTGCACAAAAAGGCTAAGATGTTTACCAGTGTATTAGTGACAGGTTGCAAGCCCATCGCCTAACAGTACTAGATGCCCTCATTCCCTTAGTCGCATCTTACGACATCCACGGGAAGACATGGAGTGGCACTATTCTAACCCGGCAACCACACGGAAGAATTTATCAAAGACACATAATTATACAATTGCACACTTCCCATAGATCACATCTATTACTATTTGACATAGCTGTTCACAATATTAACCTAGCACATAAAACTTACAATTCCAATTACCTACCGTACGATTTCCTATTCAAAAAGTATGCATTACATGACAATACAATTTTTCAACAATATTCCAGACATTTAAGTACAATCAATACAAAATAGTTTTTTGAAAACAATGGAAGTTTGTAAATAATTATGCTACCTTTATGTACTATACAACAATAAGAAAAACAAACAAGATAGGATCAGACTTTTGAGCATTTCTTTTAATTTACGAGTAAATTTGTAAAAATATCATTATAATCCTTGAATAATATTTGTGGTAACCTTCTAAGGCCCAAGGTCCTACCCATAGGACTTACTAACTTTGTCATTCAGACCCAGCTCCTTCGACAGTCGTGTAGTCATAGCGTACCACGGCCCTACCAGTAGGACTTATAGAAATCCTACTGGTAAGACCGTGGTACGCTATGATTACACAAGAACAATAACTTAAAAAAAAAATTAAGCACTTGGGTTTAAATGAGTAAAATAACCAAAAGTACTACTGGTAGTACTACGGGCCGTACTGACTACATGCTGAATTTTTCGTTGAGTCTAAGGAGGGTAAAGTATAAGGATTAAATTGATTACTGTACAAAGAAGTGTAAAATAATATAGGGTACATAAAACATATTATTTAACAATATAGGTAGGTAGCTAAGAAAATATTTTTAACTATTTTATATCGACTTGCGGTCGACAATTATTAAACACCGTAATGTTATTATTATCTAACGTACATTATAGTGATACATAAATGCCTTTGTCACCTGCATCCTCGTTAAACTCACTGTGCTATAGAAGGTACAGAATTTAGGCAATGTAGTTTAAACTATATTTATTGAGTATAAAGTTCATTTTCATTTGTTTCAAAATTGAAAATGGCGTTTAAGAACCAAAGTGGTTGAGCTCTATTTTCTTGCTAGTAGATTTAAATTCCTACAAACAAAAATCTCCCTGTTTGTAGTAGGCCTCACAAGGGTGTTTATTATGTATTTTAAACTTGTCCTAAACGGCCTGCACCTATAGTCATGCAATAAAATATTTTTTCACATCACCTATTCGGACGAGGAGGGGACTTTCTTCTCTGCTAGGAGGGGTCAAAGTGGCACTTTTCTGTTCAAGGACATTTTGTTTCCAGTATAAAATATAAACGCAATGAAATATGAAAATAGTATGTACAAAATCGACGAAGACCACACATAGTTGACGCACATAATCGATGATAAGTCCCCTTTCCGAATAGGTGATGTGAAAAGCAGTTCGTGTCACACGGTAGAAAAATTATTTCCACCTTGGGCAGAATCCCTCACTACGCTCATGATTCAATGTACGCCCTCGCCGTAAATATGTCATTTTGCTCCCTTGCGACACAATCTACTATTAATTTCCATTTTGTCTTAATAGCGCTCAACTGGCTATCGCTGTCTCATTGGCACTAGCAACTGACAGTATATTTGTCGCTCATGTTCCACAAAAAAACAAAGATGGCCGATAACCAGACCTCGGAGTTATGAGATGACAGGTAGAAGGTTCCTATATCGATAAACTCACTTATCGATGCTTTTCCCCCTTACTAGTGATCGCTTCCATTTTCGTTTGTAGTGTAGGTATATTTTTACTGAGTATTATTTTGGAAACAACGATAAGTAGGTACACAGCACAAGAACAGTATCTAGTTCTGAAATACATACAGGAAGAACACGATTAGGAGTAAAGTTTAAAAAATCCTTTTAAAATAATAAAGTAAAGAATCAAGTTATTATTTTTGTTTAGTTTTCATACTTTCAATAAAATATATATTTTTAAATAAAACTTGGAGCGATCACCAATATAGGGGAAAAACATCGATAAGTGAGTTTGTCGATATAGGATCATATCTCGTGGGTCATTCAATTTTGCTCCCAATATTCCGATATCTTCCGATAATTATTAAGAAACTGCTAGTAAGTAAGTAAGTACTGTAAGAATTTATAATCAACAAATATGACTGTCACGACGCTGCTCAAAAATCTAACGGATACTCGTCAATTTCATCTTCCTCTGCATCTTCCGTGATGGTGGCCAGTGGAATCTCGAAGGAACCTCTGGAGCTTTTGGACCCATTCTTGGGGCTAGAATCCTGCCCGGGGTAGTTATTGTCGGACGATCCGCCCGGAGTTGACCCCGGGTCGTCATACCTTCCCCGGGTTCGGTCTTCGTCCAACCTCAACACTTGTAAGATGTCCTCTTCCACGCAGTTTATTTGCGCGATGGAAGCAGTCAGGTCATGCTGCAAAGACCTGTAGACAACCTAATTTTATATAAGTAGGTAGCAAGCATCCCTTTATTTTCAGCTGAAACCATATTGTTTTCTGGGTATATTAAACATTAATTAGGTAGGTAGGTTGGTAGGTATGTTTAAAATATTCTTAAAACACTATGGTGTCAGCAGAAAATAGCGTTCGATGAAATGATACATTCGATAAAAAGGCGTTTCGATGAAATGATAGACACCCCTTTTATACAGTGTGTACCTGGATAAGGTGCACAAACCAATAGGGATAAAACTAGATGCAATTGAAACGACACAAAAATACTTTTTTTTTTAATCTTTTTTTTATTTTTTTATTTATAACAAAATCATTGATTGCTGTTAACCCTATCGGAACAAATAGAAATATCTCGCCTTATATAAGCACTACTGAGATTAAATAAACGGGTTTTTTATTCCTAGAGCATTTCCTGTCAATAAAAAAAAAAACAAAAGAATACGCCAAACACAAAAAAAACCCCTAAAAAAGACAACACATACTAAACGACATCATATCTTTTACCGCTCATCAAAAATGTCGTTTTTGCATTAGACTCTTGATTCTTTTTTAATAGGTGACGAGTTAATAAATAATTATAGCTAATAATAACATGAGGTAGGTAATGGCATATTTTTAAGTAATTTTAGGAATTATCAGGAATTTCCAAAAAATGAAAAAAAAAATTGAAGAAAAACCAGTTTTTTTTTGTGTTTGGCGCATTTTTTCGTTTTGTTATTTACTTACATATTTAATTCTCTGAGCACTTTCTCTCTAGGTTAAAAAAAAACCGTTTATTTCATCTCAATAGACCATATGAGGCGAGATATTTCACTTTGTTCCGATAAGGTTGACAGAAATCAATGCTTTTTTAAATGTTTAAAAAAAATGTGTATCAATTATTTTTTGTCGGTGAAATTGCATGTAGGTTCATCCCTATTCGTTTGTGCACCTTATCCAAGGACACTCTGCATAAGAACACCAGTAGGCGCGGCCTAGTCAAGTTACAAACTCTGGTAACGTTTTTGTTTTCTATCGAATCAAAATGTATGTATGGAGTTGACATGAGCGGTCCTAAATATTATGCCCATTTTCTAAAATCGCTTACCGTTTTGCATCTTTACTGGCAAAATTTGTATTTTCTCGCTCGTTCAAAAGTTTGTGCGTCTCATCTCATCAATAGTAGGTACTTAATTATAAAGGATTCTCCGAGCAACAAACAAGCCGCGGGCAACTTGTGCTAGTCGCTTACGAGTAAGTGTCAATCCACAAATTATAACCTCAAACCCAAGAATAGAGGTTATAAATTGTATAGCGATGACAGGTGTCAGAATCGAGTTCTTATCTTTCTTTCGCACCAGTGGTGCAGAGGTTGGATTGCTTAGAGGAGAAAAAGACCGGAAAAAAACGATAGCTGATAGTCTAACTAAAAGCAAGTTTAAAACAAAAAATGGGTTTTCTCTTGACCCTACTCGAAACCTGAAAGTCAGTAGGTACATTATGTTTTGGTAATGTCGTCTATATATCGACGGTTGAAAGGCGAAACGCTTCAAGCGACATTTTTGGATATCCACAGTAAAAAAAAACATTAAAAAAAATATGACCCAATTGCTACAGAAATTGAGAAATAATATTGTTTTTATTTTTTTATCTTTTTTTTATGATAATTGTTATCTTAAAAATGCGTTATCTTCTTAAATAAATGGTTCTTAAATCAAAATGAGCTAAAGCTGTTACTTTTATTAGTAAAGAAAAATGATTTAACCGCCCACTGACCCAAAAAATGCCTGAAAGTAAAATGATTGAAGTGCCTATCATTCTTATAATCAAGACGAAGAAGAATGATTCAAATACAATTTCGCATAATATATCGGTAAGGAAAAACAACTGACCCTTATCTTAATCTAGAGAAGAAAAAAGGAGAATGAAATAAACGACTACATGTTTTTTTTTGTTTGAATCAAGTCCACCAGTGTCTTTTTTTATTTTTTACGCCGGCACTTGAACC
Organism: Acleris holmiana; assembly: GCA_949316455.1. Classification (NCBI taxonomy): domain Eukaryota; kingdom Metazoa; phylum Arthropoda; class Insecta; order Lepidoptera; family Tortricidae; genus Acleris; species Acleris holmiana. The sequence goes on along the minus strand of OX438780.1, from coordinate 12,411,256 downwards.
ATCTTCTTTTAGGCAAATTGTATCATTTTTATTCATGGGATATTAAAAAATCATTGTGTTATTATTATTGTATGTTTTATCAAATAAAAGGAACATAACAAGCGACTTATACATAGACAGTATTTCTTTCAGTCAAACAAAAATAAACACTCTGTAAACGAACACGAACAAAATAAGTGACATTCGTTTTTATTTTAACGCAGAGAAAAGTGCGTTAAGTGGCATGAATGTTCATGGTTAACGGAAAGGAGAATGTTTCAAGTGACATTGTTTAGTATTAGCTTTTTTTGCATTTTAGCTTACCACACATTGAATAATATTCAAGCTTAAGTAAAAATGGCCTAAAAGCCAACGTAATTGAGATGTAAAAAGGCTAAAATGTTGAAGTATCCTCCGACTTAAAAAAATGTGTTTTCGTGTCGTTTCATTCAATGGGGTCTAAAATGAGGCATATTTTTTGGTTGGTTCAAGTGCCATTAGGGTGGCCAGAATAATCTGAAATCCATCTCAAACGACGCAGAAAAATTTGCTGATTCCGAATATGTATATAACTCAATATCTCGCATTTTGTCGCTTGAAGCGTTTTGCCTTTCAGCCGTCGAGTTACCCTTTACATATTTGCTGTGCCGCATTATTGCTTTTTATTTAAATATAAGTACCCAGTGACACTTGCGACGTTACAGTGAATCTAACGACCCCTCGCTTGTTAAAATCGGCTCATACATTCAGCCTCTACGAGGGAACATAGAGTCGGACATACATGACCTACAGGTCCTTTTAGGCTTTGCCGCAGTCGTCGAAAAAAACAGTTTATATCGATTCCCAATTATTATACCTAATTATAACCTTAGGTACCTAATATAATATTGGGTTCCCAAATCCCACGAAAATCCTAGGGAAAGGCCCTTGACCAGCAATGAGTATATTAATGATTGAACTGCCGGATATACCAATTTTTTTAAATAAATTGTTTGTTCTCTCTCTACTATTTACTGATCGAAATAGAGAAATAGTTGTAGCTGTTTCATGAGCTCAATATTAGTTTATAACCCTTTATGAGGCATAAGCTTTCAAGAGCCAAAATATAAGTTTTTTTTTATTTTTAGATCGGGTTCTTTTAACTCTTTAAACGACATAAAATAGAATATGGTGGGAAATATAAATATATTCTCCTCTGCCTTATAAAGGTTAAAGTTTATATATTTATTGATAAACCAGACCCATCATTATCAAAATACTTAGGTAGGTAACACGTACACATTTTGACTTAAATTGATATTACAGCTTTATTGAATATCGTCGTCTTACTTACTCAAACTCGTATCTGCATATTTTTTTTGCTGTTGGTAAACTTATTGCCTGTAAGTAATACTGAATGAAAATGTAATTACCAACAGCAAAAAAATATGCAGATACGAGTTTGAGTAAGTAAGACGACGATATGTGTGTTTATAGTTCTTTTTAGTCCCACAGTCCACTTATTTATTGGTAGGTAAGTACATATTCGGCCTTTTTCCCACAAGTGTGTGTTCATGTGTAGTAAATCTTTGGCAAACCAATCCCACGATGCATCGCAGTCTCGGTGAGATCACCTGTCATTTTTAGGGTTCCGTAGTCGAACTAGGAACCCTTATAGCTTCGCCATGTCCGTTCGTCCGTCCGTCGGTAGCCTAGCGCAGACTCTTAGTACTAAAAAGCTGTTATTTGGCATAAAATTAAATATAGATATTAGTCACGCCAACAAAATGGTACAATAAAATGTAAAAAAAGTAGGGATGTATTTTTTTTCTCGTCTACCCCATAGTGTGGGATGTCGTTGGACAGGTCTTGCAAAAATATTGTAGGTTTGTTCGAACAATTTTACGATCAAGGGATCCGTTTATAAAATATGAAACTTTAGAGTGCAAATTTTTGTTAGACTCAAGTAGTAGGGGGACCCCCCTACAGCCCTACAAATACTAAAAATCAGAAAAAAATCTTGAATGAAAGCGCATAACGTAACGAATTTTAAAGGAAAACTATCACGACTAATTAGACATCATTGGTTCTTGATACACAGGCGATTAAAGTGTTTATCTATGCCTACTAAAGTGTATTTTTGTTTTTGCTTTTGTGAATCTCTTTTTTAACAGTTAATACGTGTAGCATGACTATAAGTGTTAACTGAAGATTTTACAATGAATAAATAAATCATCTAAGACGGCACGAATTGACTTAAAATAGAAAATTAGTTATTACTTGTTGATTTTATGTTTGTAGTAAGTACTTAACGGCTTCGGAACCCTACACTAAGCATGGTCCGACATGCTCTTACCCGGTTTTTACACTTAGGATTCTACGAGGTAATTTTAATGGATGGACTTTAAAAAATTCCTTAAATGGAGCTGGCATTTAAAAGTTACGACTCATGAACTAAACTCGGCTCTGAAGAAGAAAATCCGCAAGTCTATCGGCGTAGAAAGCCGGGTACTTGATTGCTTTACTGTTTATAAACTATTTCTAAACATACCCCGAAGTTTATCGACCCCGGAAATGGTCCCGCTTAAGGAGGTAGTTATAAAGACTGTAAGTACACGATAAAATCGGGTCATGCATGATCTAGTGTATCTTTGCAATGCATGCATATTTTCAAGCAGTTTTTTTTAATAACTTGTATTATTATAATATTTATAATACTACTAGCTACCCGTCAGTGGCTTCGCCCCGCTGCAAATGTTGACTTTCTCGGTGGATTTTTTCTTTTTTTTTTTCTTTTATAAAAAACTGCTCCTGACGATAACGAACACAAAAAAAGCGGCCAAGTGCGAGTCGGACTCGCCCATGAAGGGTTCCGTAGCAGCAAGTAACATAATATAAAAGTTCGTTGTAGCTTTGATCAATGTTTTTATGACGTATTAAAAAAAAACTACTTACTAGATCTCGTTCAAACCAATTTTCGGTGGAAGTTTGCATGGTAATGTACATCATATATTATTTTTACATTTATCATTCCCTTATTTTAGAAGTTACGGGGGGGGGGACACACATTTTTCCACTTTGGAAGCGTCTCTCGCGCAAACTATTCAGTTTAGAAAAAAATTATAATAGAAACCTCAATATCATTTTTGAATACCTATCCATAGATACCCCACACGTATGAGTTTGATGAAAAAAAAATTTTTGAGTTTCAGTTCTAAGTATGGGGAACCCCAAAAATTTATTGTTTTTTTTCTATTTTTGTATGAAAATCTTAATGCGGTTCACCGAATACATCTACTTACCAAGTTTCCACAGTATAGCTCTTATAGTTACGGAATAAAGTGGCTGTGACATACGGACGGACAGACGGACAGACATGACGAATCTATAAGGGTTCCGTTTTTTGCCATTTGGCTACGGAACCCTAAAAAAGAAGTGAAATCGGTTCAGCTGCTCTCGCGATTTGCGCTTGGCAACACATTCAGCGATTCATTTATATTATGCAACGTGTTACAAAATAATCCGTGAAAAAGAAATTACAAAAGTAGTGTCAACCCTTATTAAATAACGTCAGGTCAGCATCTTAGGAATACAGTATAATAGGGTTGACACTACTTTCATAATTTCTTTTTTACGGATTTTGTATAATCAGTTGTATAATGGTCTAAGTCACAGACGCTCTAACATTTTATTAAAATTGTATTTTAATTATGTACTTTCATAACCTTTGACTATTGCATAAAAGCTGCTTTAAAATTAGCATTCATTAAATAATACACCAGAGCACGCATGGGCCATGCATGCTTTCATCGTGTACAGTCTATATTTCTCCTTGAAAGCTATATTTTTTATGAGCGTGTCGTGGGATAATTTTAAGCAGGCCGTTAGTTGCACTATTTATTGTTTGGTCAAGTATAAAGCTGCCAATTTGGCGCTGAGCCACGGCTTCTCGTGGTACTCGCGTGATCCATAGCCAAGAGCAATGAAAACGGGTCACTTAGTACAGAATTTGCATAGAAAGTGACCGGAACCTATTGCTCCTGAGTATGTACAGAATTTCAAGTCAAGTGTAGAGCCGAGAGCTATGAAGAATACCTTTCAGGGCAGTGGTCCAACTGATCAGTAATTTACATTTGCATATCTAATTATCAGGCTATCTAAAACTATTTATTGGTTCTTGAGATACAGGCGATTAAAGTGTTTATTCCTACTAAAATCATCTAAGACGGCACCAATTGACTTTAAATAAAAAAATAACTACTTAACGGCTTCAGAACCCTACACTGAGCATGGTCCGAGATGCTCTTGCCCAGTTTTTTGAGTTAAAAAGACAACCACTGAATGTAGGTCTCGTAAGTTTTTGTTTTATATTTTACGTAGTAACAGTACCTAGATATACATCTGAGACAGGCTTTAAAACAGCGCCGTGTATATAAACCCGTCTCACAACAGCAAATATGCTGAGTTGAGTTGGAGGCATAATCAAAATGCATAACGCTAAGTTAGAAATTTTCGAAAATCGATATTATGTATGAAATCGACGTTAGCTGATGACAGATCGCGTCGACAACTGATGTCAACTCCATACATTTCAAGTCGATAGAAAACAAAAACTTAACCAGCGTTTGCGTCTTGGCTAACGCTACTGCAATCCTATTACAGTCATGTTTTTCGATGTCAATAAACTCGGGCAAAACATCTGTCAGTTTCTAAGTGCGAAAGTGACGGCTGCTTTTTCCACCTCGGGAAAGAATACCATAACACGCTCCCTGTTGGTCGCCTTTACTTTGCGATGGATAAAGCATCTGTCACTCTCGCACTTAGATACTGATAAGAAAGTGACAGATGTTTTATCCAAGTTTATCCAGGACCATAATAGGCTTATTATGGCCGTGTTCAACGCGTGACTAAACGTTGATAAAACATCCGTCACTTTCTGACAAGTACAGTGCGAGAGTGATGGGTGCTTTATCAACTGCGATAAACGCGACTATGAGGCAAAAGCAAAATCCACCAATAGAATTCCTCGCCTCGCTCAGCGCAGCTCTCCTATTGGTGGATTTTTTCCTCGCACACCGCTCCGCTACCTCGAACAGCTTTGGTGGAAATGCAGCCTTATACGGGTTATGGAGTAGTTAACGCTACCTACGTTGTAAGCTCAATATTCTGTCGAAGATACTTCAAACACTGCTTCAGTCTCCTCAACTCGTCCCTCAGTTTGAGGTCCACCTCATCCCTGGTCAGCTCCTTGCCTGGTCTGCGAGTGCGGCCTGAAATTCTGGCCTCCATTAAACTTATTTTCTCCATGGTTGATAACGTATTCTTCTCAGAGGTCGTCAGCTCCTCGGATAATCTTCCGTAGTCGCGTACAGCCTGTGTATGCAATATTAATATTGTTTTAATTTAAAATTGAACTAAACTGTTGTATTTAAGGAGAGGCCGACTCACACATAGCCGCTTTTTATTAGATCCATCCTTTTTATTATCCAGCGCACTATAATCATAAACAAATTTGACGCTTGTACGTATGTATGTATGTATGTAAACTCTTTATTGCACAAAAATATAAATATTACAATACGACCGTACGTATGACCGTTTTCATGATACAACAAACAAAAATCTTTATCATAAAAAAAAAAAAAAAAAAAATATCTGGGGACAATCTCACACAAATTGATCTAGTCCCAAACTAAGCTCTAGGCTTGTACTATGGGTACTAGACAACGATAAACATACTTATATAGAGAAATAAATACTTAAATACATAGAAAACATCCAAGACTCAGGAACAAATATTCGCGCTCATCACACAAATATCTGCCCTTACCGGGATTTGAACCCAGGACCGCTGGCTTCGGAGGCAGGGTCACTCCCAACTAGGCCACCGTGTCGTCATATCATATGGTATTTGTCCTGTGTTTATATTATAATATAAACACAGCCTTGTTGAATTTTGTAACATCTATCATTGTTTGTCGAAACTTCCTACCTATACATTTGTTTGACTTAACATATTACATACATGTTATGATGCTTAATTACCTAAAACACATGCGTTACAATATTTGTATCTACTTTAACTTGTAATTTTGTAATCGCATTTTCATACATACATACACACATACATAAACTCACGCCTTTATTCCCAGAGTGGGGTAGGCAGAGCTACAGAATTGCCAACAACTCTAAAGACCTTGGTGATAATTCTGTAACCACATTTTGCACAATCAGGCTAAGATGTTTGCCAGTGTATTAGTGACAGGTTACAAGCCCATCGCCTAACAGTACCTACTACAAGCCTATATACCCTTTGTCGCCTCTTACGACATCCACGGGAAGACATGCAGTGGCACTATTCTAACCCGGCAACCACATGGGGTAATCGCATTTTCATTTACTTTATATATCAAATGGTAAACTTGCGAGAAAGTCGACAAGGATAAAACATTTAAGGGGGTATTACACTACGCGTTCTCTCGGACCCTGTTCGAGAAACAGTACCATGTCTCTGTGCCGCTACAAATCCCTGTATGTCATTTTTACTTTGCACATGACTTCTATGGCCTTCGTACTTCAGCGCTGACTTAAATTGGTCGCAACCGTGAAGTCTGTAAGAAGTTACTGACAAAAATTTTGCAAAGTCATTTATTGCTTATCAAGATCAACCTAATGAGTCCAAACATGGTGGGCCTACTTTATGTGTAGCGGAGATCCTGTCACCACCTACCGACTCCATCGTCAGGCCAGCTCGATGATGCCATATTATTGAATTGTCATCAAAGTTACGTAGGTAAACCATATTAAAGCTCAATCGGTCCCCGAAAAGTGGTTCACATCTTCCAAGTAATTCTTAATAATTTATAATCTTAGCGAATTCTTCAATTATAATCTAATATCTTCAAATACCTACCTATGTAAAAATCTCAATGAATAATGTAAAAAGCCCGTGAAAAAACCAATATTTTAAGTGTCAAATAGTTTTACTTTAGCAATAAATGGAATTGAATAAAATAAATTGAACTAGTCCCAAACTAAGCTCTAGGCTTGTACTCATGTACTAGACAACGATAAACATACTTAGATATAGAAATAAATACTACATAGGAAAACATATTTTTGTGCTTATCACACAAATATCTGCCCTTACCGGGATTTGAACCCGGGACCGCTGGCTTCGGAGGCAGGGTCACTCCCAACTAGGCCAACGTGTGGTCAAATTGAATTAAACGAATTAGCCCACAAGCAATATCATTGTGAGCATTCGTCCTATTCCTCTTTTGCTGTGCCCTTACAGGGCGTCACATGTATACACCTGTATTTGTTCCATCTACTGTTTTGTGTAATGTGACATGCAATAAATATTTTGTTCTTAATTTTGACTCGAACATATGTACTTACGTACAAAAATTTAAAGTTAATAAAAGGCTTATAAAAAGGAACAAGACTGTAGATAATACAATACAATACAAATACTCTTTATTGAACACCGAACAGTACATTTAAATCATAGGTATACAACAGGCGGTCTTACCGCTAAATAGCGATCTCTTCCAGACAACCTTAATAATAATAATAATATAATAATAATAATATTTGCTCCTAAGAGAAAAAATATCAACAGACAAAAAATAACACAACGAACACAGCCCTTGAAGCGACTCTGTCTCTCAGTTTCTTATTACTTCTTACACGATTGATATTGCAGCAGGGCGGGAAACAGAGAAATCGGAAACACTCGATCGCCGCGCTCAGGGACCCTTCCTCCCTGATTCTTATTACCCTACGTCGTCCCTGCAGACAGGGCCCGAACGCGTAGTGTAACGCCCCCTTTAGTGTCGCTTCTGTGTGCACCGGCCTTATCACCGCGCCAGCTGTCACCTCAGCCGTCATGCGCGTAGCGACAGCGATGACAGTGACACAATTCGTAAAAATCGATAGAAATGGCAAGATAAAAAATTTGACACATTACCTCGAATTTTAAGCAAACCAGTTTTTATTTTAAGAAGCATAGAATATGAATATGAATGATCTGGCGTGTAAATCTTTAAAAATAAATCACGCGATGTCCAAAAGTACCTATACGTGATTGAGTAATAATGGTAAATTGGTCCGCTTCGTTTTGTTTACATCTTTTGCCATTTCTACTGATGCCGACTGTGTATTGCTGGCCTAATGGTGTACATAGAAGTCTTTGCTGAAATTTGGTTTTTTTTTATGGTGGCACACCACTTAGGGTTGCGTTTTTGCGTTGCGACGTTGCGTCTCTTTTATTTGCTGTAGGAAAAAAAAATGCAACACGAATATTTGGGTAAGTACCGCCAAGTGGAGTGCCAGCATTAGGTATACTTAGTTCGCAGTTTACCGTAGCCTCACAAGTCTTGTTTGGCCGGTAGTAGCTCAGTAATTGCGTCACATCCTGCTGCAGAGCTATGGCATTCAAGTAATCAATGCCCTCGGTCTCACACGCGGCACCCAAGAAAACATCTAGCAAACTTTTTGTTGACTTGAACAATAACACACGATTTTCCTTAATGACGACTGTTACATTCTGTAAAAAATGCTGCCCTAAAATTATTGTAGAGAGCATAACATCCACGATATGAAATAAGACATTTTCGTAGCACTCATTATCTACAATAATGTTCGTGGTAAAAAAACCGATCGAATGCACTTGCTCCGCATGTAAGCCCATAAACGTAATAGGATTGGCATTTGTCTCAAATTCCGGCGCATTTAAGCACTTATAAGATGCAAAATTTATTATATTAACTTCACTGCCCGAATCGATTAACGCCTTAACATTTTTGTTGAACATAACAATTTCTTTGTAGGGTTGGCGACGTTTGTTTTCAATATTCATTTTGTTTAGCTACATTTATTCCGGTCCGGTCGACGCCATCTTGCCCCGCGACTCGGTGACACTGACAATTTCACTTTTATGATACCGCTCGAGGCCGATCAGTTTTGACTGACAGTTTTGACTGAATTGTTTAAACTGTCACTTAAAACTCAACGTGTGTAGAATAAAAACTGAAAGTTTTTTAGCCTGTGTGTGATTCAAGGATCTTCTACTCAAACTAGCCTGATTCATGCTATAGTATCCGCAAAACTAAGTGGCGAGTTGGGCAATAAACGTTCGCTACCGTAGGGGTGGTAACATGTCGATAACTTTTGATGTAAAAGTCGATATTTACAAACGAAATCTTATATCATTATTGAAATTGTTCCTAGCTGCATAGTTATTTAATTACTAATAATAAAATGAATATGTATAAGACATTTCTTAAATAATTATCTTAATACGTGATTAGGTAAGTAGATATTGAAAAATGATATACTATAATATAAAAGGGTAAATATCAAAATAACTCATAACTCATTCGTTATACGAAATCTGTCTGTGAACCTACGTCATAATGGAAGATTATTGCAAACGAACAAGAATTGCTATTATTTTCCTTGTAAAACTATTTATTTTGTTATACCTACTAATTATTTTATTGTGATGTAATATAAATTTGAAGATTTAATATTTCATGGTATTCATTCAATATACCTATTTAATATTTCGATAGTAACTGTAATAAAAAATACCACGTAATTTATTTTCTTTGTTTCATTACTTTATCGACATTCCTTTCTATGCCTAACGCTGCCTGCACTATTGTTGCTAGGCCCGCTCCATAAGGCCGTCGGCCGTTTTCATTTTCAATTTCACCTATAAGTAATTGTTATGAGTACAATCAAATAACTATTTATTATTTATCGAACATCTTCTTTTGTTTTTTTTTTTCAATCTGGAATCAAGACCTTAGGTACCCTCGTTCAATACGGTTTTTAAACCCTCTATCACTAAGGGACGATTTTACCAACATTGAATTTATAGGAAAGTAATTAAGCTCAGTATATTAACTACTCTAACGATTTACCTACTCGATGTTTTTTTAATTTCGTTTCACCACGCTAATCTATGGATATCTCATCCACACAATAGTTCTCTTTGACGCTAAACACGAACCCAAGGAAGATAGAGAGTTTGTCCCGTGCTTGAGTAATGGCACTGCGTATTTTTAGATTTGGTCGGGTTATAATTGATTTTTCACTTCTCATGCTCTTAAAATGCTCCTTAAATCACTGCAAGTCGGGACTAAAGCTCCTTATTAATCTCTAGGGATTAAAGTTTTTTTTAATTTACTTTGAAAACCCCGATCACGGTGTTTGTGAATGGAGGATTGTCGCCATTTTCAGTGATTGTGTATAGACCATATTTTTGGGTGTCGAAATAACCTCAAAATGACAACTGTGCAAATATTTAAAAAAAGGATTTAATTTCGTGAAACACGATTAACTATTACGAATATGAATCTATTTATCATATTAAGGCCGAACTCTTTTATTATGCGCGGTTCAATTACTTTTAAAATGGTTTTCAAGTTTGAATCTGTTGGCTAAATATGCAAGCATTTAAAACATCACTTTGCAAAAAACCGCGAAACTTTTTTATAACAAATGTTGTAATTTTGTTTAGAATGTCGTTTTTTTCCTCGCATTCAAAGTGAAAAGTAGAGTGTTTAACGCGAGACTAAACAACCATAATGCCACTCGAACTACAGCCACCCTCGCTCGCAAGCTCGCTCGCGTGGCTAAACATCTCGTGTCATTATGGCTTGTTGTAGTTCCTTGTTGAACAATCTACTATTACAGTGACACGTGGCCATTACTCGTGGCATTATACTTAGGTACAAATCTACGACGAGTTCACTCGACGAGTATATCTAAACTAATTATTATAAAGAGGTGTAGCTGACTGATTGATTGATTCGTCATCTGTCTCAAGGAAACAGGATTGATCATGACGTCGAAGCTTTAGTTCTGAAAAGAACAGTTTGTTTGTGTGCCCTGACAAGGACAGTTTGAATTGAATTGAATCTTCTGTATGCATCGAAGTATAATTATGTTCGGAGCGGACGGAGCGCGGAGCGGACGCGCAGCGGAGCGACGATGTTTTCACTTCAACAGCCAGGAGCGGAAAAGAACGATTTTCGGCGCGCGTCGGTTTTATAGGCGCGCGAGATAATCAAAATACGCTTCTGCGCAGGTCGCCCGCGCATCACGCCACCTACGACCTACGCTCCGTCTCGCTCTAGACCTCTCACTCTCACTTGTAAATAGTTTACTCGTTCCTCCATAATATATGTGTGTGTATACTGTTAGCTTTAAGTAATCACTTTTTGTAAATAAATACACATTCATTTTCTTCTGTCACAACTACAAGAAGTGTTTCAATAATCTCCCTACAATTACCAACACTTCTACATTGGTGACCCCGCTGAACAACAAGCAGCCAACAACCAGAAGAAGATGTCAGCTCCGGAGACCAACCACACCGCTCCGCCCGCCCAGCCTGCGCCACCGGCAGCAACCGGACACGTGCAGATCCCCGAAGCATGCGGCGAAGTCACCTCAGTCTCGCTCGCACTCCGACTCCCACCATTTTGGCGCGACCAGCCACGGTTGTGGTTTGTGAACTTCGAAGCAGCCACAGCCGAACTGAAGAGGAGCCAGAACCAACTCGCACTAATGGTTATCGCACGAATGGAGAAGCAAGATATCCAAGAACTTACGGATATCCTATACAACCCGCCTGCCCAGAATTATTACAACATAATTAAGGAGCGTCTCATCCGGCTATACGAAGACTCCGACAGCAAGCAAATCAAGATGCTTTTGTCGGAGATGGAGCTTGGAGACCAAAAATCCAGTCAGTTGCTTCGCCGAATGCGTGATTTAGCACGAGACAAATTCAACGACGACACAATTAGAATCATGTGGATGAACCACCTTCCCACTCACATCCGATCGGTGCTCATCGTCAGCGAAAAGTTCAACAACAAGGCGACACTAGACGAATTAGCCGCGCTCGCTGACAAGATGCTAGAAGAATGCCCACAAATCGCTACAGTTGCAACGCCGCAATACGCAGCACCACAAATCGCCGCAGTCTCAACTCAACCAAGAAACCAGGATACACAATTTCTTATTAATGAAATAAGAAGATTATCACTGGAGGTAGCCGAGCTGCGTGCAAAACCACGGCAAAGAGACTGGAACTACAATCGTTCGTCGAATCCACGCTATCGTTCCCGTTCCCGAAACTCATCGCAAAACCGCAGCCGCAAGACCTCTCCCGCGCCAACCACGCCGTACTGCTACTACCACCGCCGTTTCGGCATGGATGCCAAGAAATGCGCATCGCCTTGCAATTTCAAGACTATTGACCCGGAAAACTAAAACTAACGCTGGCTGAAGCGGGATCCGGCGTTACAAACCACTCGCACCGCTTATTCGTCACAGACAAGAAGACGAAATTATCCTTTTTAGTAGACACGGGTGCTAACATCTCCGTCCTACCTAAAAAGAAAGGCGTGTTTGCACAACCACTCCCATTTGAACTGTACGCAGCAAACAACACAACAATACCTACCTACGGTGAAAAAACGCTCGAGTTGGACCTCAACCTACGCCGTGCATTCAAATGGAAGTTTATCATTGCCGCAGTATCAAAACCCATCCTCGGAGCAGATTTTCTGACCCATCACCATCTAATAGTCGACGTGAAGAACCGAAGACTGATCGACGGCAAGACCCATCTCGTAACCAACGCGCAACTCAGTACTACGAATATACCTACAGTTCGTAGTATTGATATCAAGCAGTCCTACCACAATGTACTCGCAGATTTCCCCGGCACCACCAGGCTCACATCGATGAAACTCAGCCCGAAGCACTCCGTCGAGCACTTCATCGACACCACTGGTCCGCCAATCCACTGCAGAGCTCGTCCAATAGCACCGCACCGTTATGAGAAAGTCAAAAAGGAATTCGAAAATATGATAGAACAAGGACTCTGCAGGCCCAGTAAAAGTCCGTGGTCATCTCCTCTTCACGTCGTACCCAAAAAGAATGGAGACCTACGTGTGTGTGGGGATTACCGAAGGCTGAACGCCATTACTAAACCGGATAGGTACCCCATACCACGCATCAAAGATTTCACTTACCAACTCGCCGGAAAAACAATTTTTTCAACACTGGACCTAAATAGAGCCTACCAACAACTACCAGTCACAGATCAAGACATAGAAAAAACAGCCATAATCACACCATTCGGCTTGTTCGAGTTTCCTCGTATGTGTCCCGGATTGAAAAACGCCGGACAAACATTTCAACGATTTATACACGAAGTACTTAGAGGACTCGATTTTGTGTTCCCGTTCGTCGACGATTTACTACTCGCCTCAATCGACGAAGAAGAGCACAAAAGGCATCTCCGCACCGTACTCGAACGACTCGACGAGTACGGCATCACCATCAACCCGTCGAAATGTATATTTGGCCAGCCCAAGGTCAAGTTCCTCGGTTTCGATGTATCAAGCGATGGCATTCAACCACCTCAAGAAAAAGTTGAAATCATAACTGCCTACCCGAAGCCGCAAACCATCGACGAGTTACGACGTTTTCTCGGTATGCTCAACTTTTACCGCGAAAACGTCAAGGACGCCGCCACGATCCAAGCGCCGCTAAATCACTACCTACACAATGCGAAGAAGCGCGACAAGACACCGATCGAGTGGACCGATGAAGCCACGAACGCATTCGAAAACTGTAAAACCAGCATCAAAAATGCAGTTTTACTCGCACACCCGATGCACAACGCCCCGCTTGCAATATTTAGCGATGCATCGGATACGTCAGCTGGATCCGCGATTCAACAATTTGTAAACAACGCATGGCAGCCGCTCGGATTTTTCTCAAAAAAATTCACCGAAGCCCAGAAGAAATACAGTACATACGATCGCGAACTGTTGGCGATCTACATGTCTGTTAAACACTTCCGTAAAATGTTCGAGGGAAAACAGCTGATTATATTCACCGACCACAAACCGTTAACGTTCGCATTCACCAAACTGACGTCCGATAGCGAATCGCCACGCAGAACTCGACAACTACTTTTTATCAGCGAGTTTACCACCGACATCAGATTCGTTCGTGGGGAAGAAAACGCAAGCGCGGATGCACTCTCACGCATTGACGCGATCAGCTGTCCCACACCCATCGATTTCCAAGAACTCGCGAACGCGCAAGACAAAGATAGCAGCATAACAACACTACTGCATCAGAGTAACTTATCATTAAAAAAAGTTACGATTCCCGGAACCGACATTCAACTACTATGTGAAACTTCTACCGACGACGTGCGACTATACCTACCATTGGAATTTCGCCGTACCGCATTTGAAGCCATACACAACATTAGTCACCCCGGAATACGCAACACAAGAAAGTTGATGTCACGCAAGTACTTCTGGCCTTCAATAAACACCGACGTCGGAAACTGGGCGAAAACATGCATCCCATGTCAGCGAGCGAAAATACAGCGACACACTACAAGTCCTGTGTCTTCTTTCAAACCTACTAGTCGATTCAACCACATACACATCGACATAGTCGGCCCGCTACCTACAACATCCGCCGGCTATCGCTACTGTGTCACTGTAATCGACCGAGCGACGCGATGGCCCGAAGCTTACCCGTTGCAAGAAATCACCGCTGAACAAGTCGCAAAAGTCGTTTACGAAGGCTGGATCACACGATTTGGATGCCCTTCAACAATGACGACCGACCAAGGACGCCAATTTGAGAGCAGAGTATTCGCACATCTATCGCAGCTACTCGGCATCGAAAAAACACGAACGACACCCTACCACCCACAGTCAAACGGTATTGTCGAACGTTGGCACCGCACTATGAAAACAGCGTTGAAAGCTAGACTTCTATCTGCTACTACCTGGATAAACGAATTACCTACTGTTTTACTCGGCGTTCGCGCAGCTATACGTAGCGACACCGGTGTAAGCGCCGCGCAGCTCACTTACGGTTGCAACATTCGACTACCCGGTGACCTTTTATCAACAACACCACGCGATGACGTCACTCTGGACTCCGCTTACGTCGATCAGCTGCGAGACACAATAAGAAATCTGAAACCAACGCCGTATCAGCCACACGGTAATTCGAAACCTATTTTCGTACACCGTGACCTTGCAACATGCGATCACGTGTTTATACGAGTCGACGCCGTAAAGAAGCCGCTACAAGCACCTTACGACGGACCCTACCGCGTGCTGAAACGAGACGACAAAGTTTACACCGTGCAACTACCAAACCGGCAAACTAACATTTCAATAGACCGATTGAAACCCGCCTATACGATCACGGAACAAATACCTACTTCAACATCGAATTCATCATCTACACCTGTAACATCAAGACAAGCACAACCAGAAAACAACAACAATAGCAGCCTGAAACAAATCAACAAGAACCTGGAACAGAACGGACAAGCAAACAAACTAACAAATGAAGACCCGATAGTTACTAACTCAAGGACATCGCGCCGGGGACGTATTATTCGCCTGCCGGTACGCTTCGCTTGAGGGGGAGCACTGTAGCTGACTGATTGATTGATTCGTCATCTGTCTCAAGGAAACAGGATTGATCATGACGTCGAAGCTTTAGTTCTGAAAAGAACAGTTTGTTTGTGTGCCCTGACAAGGACAGTTTGAATTGAATTGAATCTTCTGTATGCATCGAAGTATAATTATGTTCGGAGCGGACGGAGCGCGGAGCGGACGCGCAGCGGAGCGACGATGTTTTCACTTCAACAGCCAGGAGCGGAAAAGAACGATTTTCGGCGCGCGTCGGTTTTATAGGCGCGCGAGATAATCAAAATACGCTTCTGCGCAGGTCGCCCGCGCATCACGCCACCTACGACCTACGCTCCGTCTCGCTCTAGACCTCTCACTCTCACTTGTAAATAGTTTACTCGTTCCTCCATAATATATGTGTGTGTATACTGTTAGCTTTAAGTAATCACTTTTTGTAAATAAATACACATTCATTTTCTTCTGTCACAACTACAAGAAGTGTTTCAATAATCTCCCTACAATTACCAACACTTCTACAAGTTCGCTTGATAGTTGAACGACTATGACGAAGCACATTTAAAAGGTTTAAAAATATGACTATGTTTTTCCGGCGGCACTGCCTTGTTTCTTATGAATCGACTTGTGGGACTAAATATTTACCTATATTATTATTTATTTGACAACACGGTGGCCTAGTTGGGAGTGACCCTGCCTCCGAAGCCAGCGGTCCTGGGTTCAAATCCCGGGAAGGGCAGATATTTGTGTGATGAGCGCGAATATTTGTTCCTGAGTCTTGGATGTTTTCTATGTATTTAAACATGTATTTCTCTATATAGGTATGTTTATCGTTGTCTAGTACTCATAGTACATACAAGCCTAGAGCTTAGTTTGGGACTAGGTCAATTTGTGTGAGATTGTCCTCTAATATTTTTTTTTTATTATTATAATTACTAAAAAAACTGTTGTTTGTAAAGTCGGTTTACGGACGATAATTTTACGTGATAACGCCATGAGAAAACATTGATAAGCCGAACGCTTATTCCGGTCGTGCCTCTCTATCGCTTGTTCCGCGCTTTCGCTTGCACGCTCGGCTCAGGCGGAACGTGACAATGAGTCATGCTTTTTCGTGCGTGCAGCCGGCGTTAATCGATTTATAAAACGTTATTACGTCAAAGAAACAGCCGCAAAACGTAGCCAATAACACTCAAAAACAACGTGGCTTTCTATTCGTAAAATAATTTTCAAAATCGATTCAGTAGATCCAGAGATTACCCCCTACAACCTCACAAACTTACAAATTTTACCTCTGTAGCTGACTGATTGATTGATTCGTCATCTGTCTCAAGGAAACAGGATTGATCATGACGTCGAAGCTTTAGTTCTGAAAAGAACAGTTTGTTTGTGTGCCCTGACAAGGACAGTTTGAATTGAATTGAATCTTCTGTATGCATCGAAGTATAATTATGTTCGGAGCGGACGGAGCGCGGAGCGGACGCGCAGCGGAGCGACGATGTTTTCACTTCAACAGCCAGGAGCGGAAAAGAACGATTTTCGGCGCGCGTCGGTTTTATAGGCGCGCGAGATAATCGTTCTTTTCCGCTCCTGGCTGTTGAAGTGAAAACATCGTCGCTCCGCTGCGCGTCCGCTCCGCGCTCCGTCCGCTCCGAACATAATTATACTTCGATGCATACAGAAGATTCAATTCAATTCAAACTGTCCTTGTCAGGGCACACAAACAAACTGTTCTTTTCAGAACTAAAGCTTCGACGTCATGATCAATCCTGTTTCCTTGAGACAGATGACGAATCAATCAATCAGTCAGCTACAAACTCATTAATGACAGATGGAACAGAACTAGACTCCGTTCGCGTCGAAGTCGTTTATCGCTCTTCCTTAAAAAACCGTCCTTTTTTTCGGGGAAAAAAGTACCCTATGTCCTTTTCCGGGAATCAAACTATCCCCATACCAAATTTCATTTAAATCGCTTCAGTGGTTCACCCGTGAAAGCGTAACAAACAAACAGAAAGAGTTACTTTCGCAATTATAATAGGTATTAGTTTAGATAGTAAGTATAGATTTTTGATTAGCAAATAATAGTTATTCTTCTTCTTTTTTTATTAATAGTGGTCCACCGCGATGTACGCAGTGATTTCGCCAATGTCAAGTGAGTAGAGTAAATCAGTAAACAGAATAAATCAAAATCAAAAGCCGGACATCTTTCAATCGGCCATCTTCCCTCCCCAATGGTTACCGGAAGCCGCAAATAACAGTAACCCTGGGTTCCGATACTGAAAAAGTCTCGTTAAAATTTGACATTTACTACTTTGTGTCAAATTTTAACAAGACGTCACATTTTAACGAGGCGTTTTCAAAACAATCATTTCTATATTCAAAGCGTCTCGTTAAAATTTGACATTTGCTTCATACAAAATGTGTAAATTTTTCCGGAATCCTGATTTTATTTACGTATTATTTTAATTCAATAATATTGGCTTACACATTGTAATTTCTGAAATAAACCCATATTTATTTATAAGGTCCGTATATTTAAAATATGGAACAAAAGCAGTGACGTCATTCCTGTCGTCGATTTTGTATTATTTATGCAGGGGGTTTGAGCTATGACTTTTTAAAGCTTCATATATTTATGAAAAATAGCAGGACAATCGTTTCGTGTAGGTATACAGTTATCCTTCTCTTTCATAACACTTTCCAGAGAGTGCAAGAGAAAAAAAGCATGTTCCCTATTCAATAGCCAAAGCAGATTCAATCTTCTCCCGTTATTAATAAGGTTGCACTTGCTATAAGAGTTTTGCCTTAGATACCCCCATTTGTCTTAGCAAGACTGTATTGTAATCAATAGACCCCGTTATTGGAGGTGCAATTTAGTAGCTGGACATTCTTAGGTATGGGCAAAAATAATTTTGAAATATAGCTATGTCGCTATGATTATGGTAGAGAAAAAGTATTTTTTCCACCATAATGATTGTCTTAGACAAAAATTAACGTGTTTATTTTGATTATTTCCTGAACCACGAAACATAAAAAAAAGTTTAATCGTAACTTTGAACAATTGTGAAAAGCAAGCATACCTAGTGTTTTTCTTCCACTGATAGCGGATTCTGCTTCTGATGACATTGATACTGTATATAAAACTAATCGTAAAAAAAAACAAAGAGTATCGATATCGACATTATAAATATTTTTACCCATGCCTAAGAACGTCCAGCTACCGAATTGCACCTCCGACAACGGGGTCTAATGATGATGACTCTGCCCCCTAAGCCAATAAGCAGTATCTCAAATTCAATGGCCAAAGCAGATTCAATCATTTTCTGTTAGTAATAAGGCTGCATTTGCTACAGGAGTTTTGTCTGAGATACTGCCTTTTGTGTTAGCAGGGCAGGAATCAGGTACCTCCTCTCTCTGCCACTGAAGCTCTTGCAGCTTGCTCCTGTTGGCGTGCAGCCTCCTTCTCAATGCAGTTTCCACTTGCGTGGAGTAGGACTGCGCGGCCACCGACAATTTATTCCTGGCGGCTCTTACCTGACCAGAAACCATCAATTAAATGAGTTGAGAAAAACATACATAACATCACGCCATTATTCCCAGAGTGGGGTAGGCAGAGCTACACAAATACCAACAGCTCTAAAGAGACTTGTTGATAATTCTGTAACCACATTTTGCACAATCAGGTCAAGAAGAATACCAGTGTATTAGTGACAGGTTGCAGTACTACAAGCCTTTATTCCCTTAGTCGCCTCTTACGACATTAACGTGAAGACACGGAGTGGTACTATAAGTACTAACCCGGCAAGCACGCGGGTGTTTATTCACGGTCAATTTTGGTTTATGCACGGTAGTAAATAGCAAATCGTGACTACTTTAAAAAAACCTCGGTCTCATATTTCATGATGTATGAATTTAAACTTAAACCAGAAGAAAAATAAGTTTAAAATCGTACATCACGAATTATGAGATGCGAGGTTTTTCAAATTAGTGTCGATATAACCCTTCGTCAACACTCATTTCATAGAATGATTTACTTCGCCTAATTTCCACGTGCAGGAGTTCCTTTGGAGGTCGTTTAGCTGTCGATGAAATGAAATTCGGTGATAGTTTTTAATGTAGCAACTGCTTCTGGACACCATGGTACCTACCCATGTTCTGTCCAAACGGGGTACACTACATAATTCCGAAGAGTTATAAATCCGAATTGATCAAAATTCCGGATTTTCATAATTCCGAATGCATTTTTTTTATAGAAGACTATTTTTTGATATCGCTTATAAGTCAAACTTAACCTAACCTACATATTGCAAGTAAATTATGCATTTTATTTAAAATAGCTCCAACGTAAAATAGCTTTCGAAAAATGAAAATTCGGACAAATTAATATTCGGAAAAACATACTCCGGAATTTTAAGGTGTTCCCGTCCAAATGGATAGGAAGAGAGAGGAGTGTGTGCTTACGTTTTGTCGTATAGTAAGCGCGTGACTAAGGGCGCTCAATCCTTTCTTCTTGAGTGAGGAGCATCGGTTCTCCCACCGGTTCATTGGTGAATACGATCTGTCAATCAAAAAAACACAAGTCAATAAATAGTTCAAAGGTAAAAGACCAGTGACGTTTGGTTAAAGTGACGTTTGGTTACTTCGGACGCTAAGCTACCAGCAGCGGTGGTTGTAACGGTCCGAGAGCCGTCTACATTTTTCCGTTGTGTGTGCGTCGATGTTAATGAACATTCTGGATGTTTCCAACTATTTGGTAATCTTGACTGCTATGTACTTTATGACGACGACGTCACAATTTAGAAGTTGACGACACGTTGGCCTAGTTGGGAGTGACCCTGCCTCCGAAGCCAGCGGTCCCGGGTTCAAATCCCGGTAAGGGCAGATATTCGTGTGATGAGCACGAGTATTTGTTCCTGAGTCTTGGATGTTTTCTATGTATTTAAGTATTTATTTCACTATCTAAGTATGTTTATCGTTGTCTAGTACCCATAGTACAAGCCTAGAGCTTAGTTTGGGACTAGGTCAATTTGTGTGACATTGTCGTATGATATTTATTTATTTAAGTAGCTGGGTGATATTGGGTGTGATATGGTTATAGATTAATTTGTGTCAATGGCTGCGACAAGGTACTGACATATACAGCTACTTTGGAGTTTGACCTTTACGTCTTGCGGTAACCTTCGGGGAGGGATGATGGCCAATTAAAAGATGTCCGGATTATAATTTTGATTAATTTTGTTTACTGTTTTACTCTTCTCACTTGATATTGGTGAAATCACTGTGGAATATCGCGATGGACCACCATTAATAAAAAAAAAAGAAGAACTTTCTCACTTTTTCTTCTTCTTCCCAACAGAGGAAATACTGGCGAGGCTCATGCTTGAACAACTTTCCTCAGATTCTATAGCCCGCTGCTTGTTCACCACATCATTTTCTATTCTATTCTTTACTTTCTCCAGCGCACCAATTCGCACTTCCAGCTCAGTGATCATCTTCTTGAAAGTCCTTGCTTGGTCACGAAGAAACCTATACTCCTGTTTAGTGTAAAACATTTAATTACCATATCATTTACAGTTTCGTTGTTTATAAGCATAATAATATGCTGAAGTTTTATTGTACAAATCAACCTATTTGATGACTGGGAAGGATGGCATTTGAATATTTACCGCAGTAATAATTAGCAACAGTCCAATTGTCCATAAGGACTTGACAGAAGCTTGTGGAGGTAACCCCATGTGCTTCTGCTTAGTCTACAAGAGAAAATACTCTTTCACCGAACTATCGTCCTCGCGTGTCACATTCATGGACCTATTTCTCTAATAAGTCCGTGGGAGTGTTTATAAAAAACTCAACATTAGCGAAATACACCTTAACAGGAGTGAAAGTTACTTATCATCAGGTGGGCTGTATGCTCGTTTGCCTACCCATGCAAATTTTGAAGTCTACATTATATCTACATTAATATTATACAGAGGAAAGATTTGTACTTTTGTATGTTTGTAACGAATAAACTCAAAAACTACAGGACCGATTTCACCATCAGGATACTACATTGTCACAGAGTATCATAAGTCATTACTGCATAAGCTATGGTTTATTTTTTTTTTGCGGACGGAGTTGCGGGCAACAGCTAGTATAAATTTTGTTGCCAATTTTTTTTTTATATTTTGGCATGGAGAAGATAATCGAGTACATAGGGATGAGATTCTATGTGGTGAAACCCTATTGTGGTAACATGTTTCCGTATTGCCAGAACAAATATATGTTTGCATTTGAATTAGAGACCCTATCCTATAACCGACCGGCAGCGATCTGGACGAACCCTGCACAAGGTCCTACGTACTACGTACCGTCGCGATGGCTTCTTCGACACTGTCCGTCTGCGGCGTCAGGGCGCCCGGGCGGCTCACCTCCTCGGACCGCAGGGACTTCTCCGCCTCGATGCGCGTCACCACAACCAGTAACGCGTCGCGCTCGTATTTCAACGAGTCAATGGATGCGTCTAGACGCCTGGAAAGGTCCTCAAACACCCAACGCCAAGACTCTATGTCGGAAATTCTGAGGGACGCAACATTTAAGTAAGTATAGTCCGACCAGACCGTATCGTTGGATGATAGATGTGGAGGGGGAGGGATGTAGAACGCGGGTGTTTCCCTTCCCCTGTACGATTTGGACAGACTTGTAGGAAAGCAGGAAAGGACAGCAGTGTTTTGTAAAATGCTACTATGACTAATTAAACACAGTACGGATCATAGTGGAGTTCATTGGATCTTTGGTTTGAACTTTCTGCTGGTAATTTTCCACTGAAGTTGGGATTAGTGAGGACGATGAGGGTGTAGCTTTCCTGATGTTGTTAATTTCCGTTGATGGTGACGATTAAAGTTGGACCTAAAAATGGTCGCCCAAAACAAGAGGATGTAAGTGTCGAAGGATCGATCGTGGCGCAATTGATGAATTTGAATTGAAATGATGATGATAGTGAAAACGAACCAAACAAGTTTCTGTCAAAAAAAAAAAGAACAAGCTTTTGTTCCCGACTTAACTTTTTTCAAAGTCATTTACTTCTTATCAGGAGAACTGAATCACTCCAAACTCGGAACTACGTTAATCATCAGACCAGCTCGATGGTGGCATATTGTTGTATGGTCATCGAAGTTATGTAGATATACCAAATTTCAGCTCAATCTGTCCCGGGAAGTGGTTCAAATCTTCCTTACAAGATTTGATCCAAACACATACCAAAAACTTGTAAAATACACAATGTAACTAGTGACTCTTGTTATACCGACACTCATTTCATAGAACGTATCGTTTCATAGAATTTCACTTACTCGAAAGCTATTTTCTGCCCAAACACTGTTGTTTTCAGGTTATCTTAAAAATTAATTACGTAAGTTAGGTTAGGTTAGACTTGTGACCATCAAAAAATCTAAACTAAAAGAGAAGCCTGTCTATAAGGGTTCTGTGAAGTGATACGTTCTTTGAATTAAGTTTCGGTGAAACAAGGGTAAACCGTAATTTATACTTTGGTTGCGTGATCTATAAAATACCTCTCTTGCAGGGACTTCCTTAAGAGATATTCGCTTGACTCATGCTCGAAGTTGTTCATGCTGACCAGCTTCTGGGTGCTGGTCACCCTGGCTATCACCCGAGCACTCAGCTGCTCGTTTAAGGACTTGAGACTTTCCACTCCCTCTGGGGCGCCCAGGAACCCATCATCACAATACATGGTAGTGATCCGTTTGTTGCTAGCTCTTCTATAATACAATGTTTGTTTGTGTCTATTTTAGCGGTTGTAAATTTAATATAGTTTATAAAATATGTTATTGACGTATTGTGACTTGTGATGACGTTTTGAAAATGAAGTTGCAATACCGAATTATAAATTAAGGCGGAATGCTGGTAAAGAGGTTAAATAATAAAATAGCATAAGGTCGATTACTTTTATTTAAATCATAGTTAAAGCATACAAAGCATCAATTCTATAAACAACAGAATCACCATAAGATACCAATTTAATTAAAAACGGCAAAAATGCACCATTATTGCTATAGCTCTTTCTTATACTACCTACTCTACAACTTTAAAATTTAAATGGTGACTTTCGAATATTTTTAGAGATTTTAATGAGTCTCACTTGTTCATTCAAATCAGCTCCAATTTGATTTTAGGAAAATTGAGTCCAAAATTGTTTTGTTGCTCGACACAATGAATTGAACTAACTACACGCCAACGAATTCGTCGCAACAAATAGGCTTGCGAAATTCTTGGTACATTTATTCCTGGATTAAAATAAAACGCTCGAAATACATACGTAGGTACACATACACATAACATCACGCCTTCATTTCCATAGTGGGGTAGGCAGAGCTACAGAATTACGAACAACTGTAAAAAATAGTTGATAATAGTGTAACCACATTTTGCACAATCAGGCTAAGATGTTTACCAGTGTATTAGTGACAGGTTGCAAGCCCATCGCCTAACAATACTACAAGCCCTTATTCCCTTACGGCCGAACCCTATATTCAAACCACGGATAGATAAGGCTTACTTCGGGTTGAAATTTGGCATTGGCCCATATAAAATATTGTGTTAAATTTGAATCCGATGTAAGGCTATCTGTCCACGGTTTGAATATAGGGTTTGGCCGTTAGTCGCCTCTTACGACATCCACGGGAAGCCATAGTATCACCATTCTAACCAGGCAACCACACGGGGGAAACACTGTAACATAAAAAGCTCTTCCTGTGCAATTGTTTCTCAGGAAACTGAAGTATTCCAATTCTACTAAGTATTTCTGAACTTCGATGCTGAGAAGGAAGAGCCGCGCCTGTCGTTACACAGTTTCGACTAGTACAATCAAGGACTTTAAATTGTTATGCCACTATGGAACCCTGTCATAATGACAGCGTCAAACCTCATGAAAGAAAGCTAAAATTAATGATTAACGCTGTCTTTATGACAGGGCCATAGGGGGCCATAGGGGGTTCCATAGTGGCATACCAATTAAAGTCCGACTTTACGGATAAGCTTACTACGGGGTCTTCCGGTAACCTTCCGGAGGGAAGATGGCCGATTGAAAGATTTTGATTTAGCTTTATTCTGTTTACTGTTTTACTCTACTCACTTGACATTGGCGAAATCACTACGTATATCGCAGTGGACCGCCATTAATAAAAAAGAAGAAGAAGAAGAAGCTTACTACGATTACTAATCACACATATACCAAACATCTATGTACCTACACGCCTTATAAAATATTAGGCGAGTTTTGTGCGCATGTATATCGTCAGATGTTTGTTGACCGACGGTATCGATCAGCAACAAGTAGCAGGTGAGGCCCTATTTCACCATCCTGATAATGACAGGTGACATTTCAATGTACATCTCTCTCTTCTATCTCGGTCACCAGCTGCTGACGATCAAGACCACAGGGCCTCTATTCTACTGCGTTATAACGATAACACATTTGACGTGTTTTAGGATCGTTTAAAATGTGGTTACAGAAATATCAACAAGTTTATAGTTGTTGGTATTCTGTAGCTCTGCCTACCCCAGTCTGGGAATGAAGGCTTGACGTTATGTATGTATGTGTACTATCGTTTATGACTCGGCCGCCATTATTGACAATGACATAAGAGTTATCAAAACGTCAACAATATGGAAACACGTCAAATACGATATCGTTTATACCGTGTAGAATCTCGGCCCAGGTTATGTTACGTACGCCACTCTGTGCGATCGTCCGCCAATGTACAGTACTGCAACGATAATGTTAAGCACTTAAGTGCCATGTCATAATAAATTTCAAGCTGAACATCAAAGACAAGCTTGACAATGACAATGACAACCACAATGTCACTGCATCATTTTGTGGGGGAATTCAGTGGATGCAAACATAATTTTTAAGACCCAAAAGAACTGTATTAGGGCAGTTGCAGATTTTAGTGGACATTGTAGACCATTGTTTTAAAGTAGGAAAATATTGTAGTTGTCGGCGATATACATTTTTGAAATTTGTGTTTTGTCAGGAAACACTCATCAAATTTTAAGACTGTAACAAAAACATCAAAATGAGGTGCATATAGGAGCAAACTCACTATGCCCAAGACAAATCTCGCTTTAGTCAGAAAAAATGTTCACGATCCCGTGAACATTTTTTCTTGCCATTTTTTTCTTTTCATGCCATCCGGCAGTAAAACATTCCAATTCATTGACTGACAATTTTAAGGAACTGCCTATTAATTTATTTAAGAAAAATATATGCAATCACCTTGTGGAAAACAGTTATTTTATTACTCAACTGAAGAATTTTTAAATAATTGTAATTTATAAGGATAATGTGTAATTATTGATTTCTTTGTATTATTTATTATTATGATTAGTAGTATGACATTAATTAACGTTTGATGTTCAATGTAAATCCCTGATATTGTCTAATCTAACCATTAAATATTTGTACGCCTAACTATGGCAAAATTAGGTTGGAAACTAATGAAATGTAACACCTGTTTATACCCTTGTTTACGCAAATAAATTTGATTTGAATTGATTTGATTTGACAAGATTCTAAGTACGCACTTAACTTTGCAATGTATACCGAATTGTAACCTGTCATTGTCATGATGGTGAAATAGGGGGCTGATGGTTAATAAAGATTGACAACGGGCCTTTACTCTACTGCATTATAACGATATCGCGTTTGACGTTTTAGAATCGTTTATGTCACAGTGGCCATTATTGTAAATGATATAAGATTTGTCTAAACATTGACAATACGGAAACACGTCAAACACGATATCTATCTTATTGAGCGACGAATAATTGATGCGTTGGTCTTCCGGTAACCTTCGGGGAGGGAAGATGGCCGATTGAAAGATGTCCGGCTTTTGATTTTGATTTATACTGTTTACTGATTTATTCTACTCACTTGACATTGGCGAAATCACTGCGGAATATCGCGGTGGACCGCCATTAATAAAAAAAAAAGAACAATTGGTGCCATAATAATATTCTTGTTTAAGCCAATCGCAGCCAATGCAAGTAATCCGTCGCAGCAAGAATTGGCCTAATTCCGTCTTCGGAGCCAGATCTCCATAAACACCACGTGCAGAGGCTTGAGGACCACGAAGTAGACTAGCTCTGCCACGCTGATGATGCTGAAGCCGAGGAACAGGCTCAGCAGACCCCCGATCGCTCCTGAGATATGAAGAAAAATCACATCTAAGGCCGCATAGCCTTTATGTGCTTCTGCACAAATAAAGCGAGATAAACATAGTTTGCCCGCGCCATGATTGCAGCGTCAAATTCAAATAATTGCTGCTTACTATAAAATTACAGCATTTAATAAAGAAATAGTTTACCAGGGTTTAAGAAGTTACAAGTCATCAACTATTAAATCATAAATATTCTTTAAGGATCGTACGGTTTGGAAGATCCAACCAAAAACTTTTGAAAAAGGTTTTAATGGTTTCGAGGAGATATGTTCAAACTATATAACTACTATATTCAAAGAACGAACACATATCTTTTGTGGTTATTGAGATCCAGAATGCGGAACACCACTGACTTCAGCATGTTATGTGACCTCCCAATATTAAGAGAAGTATATACTTAGTTAGTTTTCGCAACTTACCGACGAAATAGTAGTCGTCGTACTGCGCATGTCTGTGCTGCCCGAGGAAACTGTCGTCGTAGAAATGGACGTTGATGCGCGTTATTTCTCTGCTGGAAACGAAGGGTTATGATATGATTTACAGTACCTAGTTTCTTAATAGCAATCGTTCTAATGCAAGAGGAAAGGATCATACACACTCTTAAAAACCAAAATTGTCTCTCCTGTGGTATTAACTATTGAGTTAGGAGCTTATGTGCATATAAGTTATGTTTTTATATGATAGGTCTAAAGCAGTCCTGACGGCGTTTTTACGGGAATGGGCTTAGCCAGAAAATAAACCTTAAAAACGTTAACTTTCGGTGTGTCCACAGGAAAGACGGTAACCTATATCTGTGTATGACCCGATAAAGATAATACGTGCGACCCTTACAGTACTCGCATAATGTGTTTCATCTTTAATTGTCAAAGCAGTAGATGAAAACAAAAAATGTCTCACAGCATTTCTTGACCTCAGGAAGGCTTTTGACACAGTCTCAGTTCCCATTCTCTTAAATTCCCTTGAACACATAGGAATCAGAGGAATTGCTCTTAAACTACTCAGTGATTATCTCCTAAATCGTAAACAAAGGGTCAAAATCGGTAACCACACCAGCGACGAGTGTCTTGTCACTTTTGGGGTACCACAAGGGAGTGTCCTTGGCCCAACACTATTTTTAATATATATTGATCAACTATGCCACATGAAAATCGAAAATGGTACCATCTTTGCCTATGCTGATGATACTGCTGTTGTCTTCACGGGGAATACTTGGGATGAAGTCCAGAGGTCTGCTGAACTGGGACTTGCTAAGATGGCTTTATGGTTACAAGCCAACTTACTTACCTTAAATACAAATAAAACAAATTACATGTGTTTCACTAAATATAGCCATACACAACCTGATAGTAACTATCGTATCAAAATACACACTTGTAATAACCTAGAACAACGTAACTGCTCTTGTTCCACTATAGCCAAGGTTGAGTATACTAAATACCTAGGAGTTATGATAGACCAACGTCTGACATGGCATGTCCACTCTGAACTAATCATGTCTAGGACGCGTAAATTAATCTGGGTCTTTAAAAATCTAAGATACGTAGCGACAAAAACACTTCTAATTCAAATGTATGTGACTCTGGCACAGTCCATCATAGCTTATTGTATACCGGCCTGGGGTGGGGCAACAAAAACCAAATTTCTTGAACTGGAGAGGGCTCAAAGGTCCCTTCTTAAGGTAATGCTCTTCAAGCCATTCACATTTCCAACTAGTGACCTATACGCTGCCTGCGATCTACTTAGTGTCAGGAAGTTATATATATTGTACGTAGTCTTGAGAAGACATAAAACCACACCATACAAACCCGTTACTGCTGTTGCTAGAAGAAAACCCAGTGTAATCAAAATTCCGAGGGCGAGGTCAGCCTTTGTGAAGATGAATGATATGAAGAATATGTAGTACAATCAGCCATGCTTTTCAATCGCATTGATAAAAACCTAAATATCTACTCTTTTAGTTTTCGTGAGTGTAAATATGTAGTTACGAAATGGCTAAATTCCCTAAACTACAGTGACACTGAACTTTTATTAAAATAACTTCATGCTAAACGCATAGAAAACAATCAGGTCTAAATGGCTATGATGAGAAATAATGCTTGCGCTGATCACAAAATTGCTTGCCCACAGCGGGAATCGCTACCCCCTACCGCTAGCTCTGTTATGTATATAGAGGTATTGTTAATATACGGACACACACACATACACACACACACACACACACACACACAAACACGCACGTACACACACACACACCCACACATATACACACACACACACACACACACACACACACACACACACACACACACACACACACACACACATAACAGTCATAAATTTTTTTGTTTTTAAAGTAATTTTATCCTAAATTATTGTACAATATAGTATAAAATATTACCTACTATTTGTCATGTTTTGAGCCAACTGCACTTGGAAGAGCGATATTCTCTTAACACAAGTATATTTTTTACTTAAAAAGAGGCATCTACCATTATTGTAACCTAGTTTTTAGTTACTGAATAAAGCATTTATTATTGTTATTATTATCTCACATTTCACCTTGGTAATAAGCAACATTAACATTATATCCCGAAAATAATTATTCAAGTGTTAATTGAAATTATTTTTTAATAATTTTCTTTAGTCATGCGCCATAGACTTTCAACTGTATCCCAAACTATTAGTTATAACTTTGTCTCATGAAAAGTAATATTTGAACATTATATGTATTTAATTAAATTTGAAACTGGTTTATTTATTCAATCAATGCAACCCGTGGGGTTACACTCCATATGTTGGTACCATATGGGTCTGTTTTATAAAGCTACAATTTGCCAATTACAAGCGGAAGTTTCTTTCTAACTCCTTTTGCTAGAGAGAGAATCCACTTGTAATATGTAACTTCTAGCTTTATAAAACAGGGCCCTGACGACCACCTCTACCACCGCACGGGTCAAATCAAATAGCTTGTACACCTCCGTCCCTTTACACGAAGAGCAAAACCGCCTAGGAAATGCTATCTGTTGAATAGCAGCGGGACAAAAGCAGTGGTCCACGAGTCATGCGTGATTTTGAGTGATAGAAACGAAAAACGTGAGTAGCCTTTGCTCATTAGGTAATGAAAAAAAAAACTTTTTGAACGCAAGATCGGTTTAAATTAATATGGTAGAATAGATGCTAGTCATCCTCATGAGAGTGATTTCCCGGCTTTATTTAAGCAATAAAACTATTGTGACGCGTCCTCGCTGTTCGCGAAGGACGCGTTCTTCCATCTCAGTTGTCAAGTGAAAGCATATTGATGATGTACAAACTGCTTACGGTTCTTTGGACGCCTCGTTAGGGCCATGTTTCAGGTCTGAGTAGAACACCTGGCTGTTGTAGATGACGTCATTGCATGCTGGGTGGCAGGAGCTGGACGCACCTGTGGGCCGTCGCTGCTCCTCGCTGTCCGCGAAGTACGCGTATATTAGCTGTTCTTCCACCTTAGCTGGTGATAGAATTTGAAACATTTACACCAGCAATACACGCGTTTTAACTTCTAGGCCACTGGATCTCAAAATCGCTTGTAATGAGGTTTAAAAGTGCATTCATCAGTAGACAATAGATACAATGTTAACAGGATTTTGTGACTAAGCTGTTGCGTTATCTACGTATCTGATTAAGGCCAAGCATTTTTGTCTGTTAAATAATCTTCGAGCCTATAGTAAGCTTTATATAGATATCAACGACTTTTTCTAGTAATTTTACGTACTGAAAATGGTAAATTTAAAACTACGATCAAAGTATGTTCTATGCATTAAAATACATTTATCATGAACCTGAAGATATCCATGATTTACCAGCCTAAGGCACACTGGATCCAGGGCCACTGTATGAGTTTGCAAAATCAATTAAAAAAACTTACCTTTCACGTCATTTATACAATGGAAGTCTGAAATCGTACTGCAGATGGGTTCCCGAGCCGACCTTTCTGCAACAAGAACAGAACGATTTACAAACGCTTTTAGGTCCATATATTAAAACAGATCATTACAAGAACCTAAATTATGAAACAAACTTACTACATATATACATAACATCACGCCTTAATTCTCAGAGCTACAGAAATAACAATAAGTATCCCTAAAAAGACTTTTTACAATTCTGTGACCACGTTTTGCACAATCAGGCCCAGAAGTTTACTAGTGTATTAGTGACAGGTTACAAGCCCATCACCTAACAGTACTACAAGCCCTTATTCCCTTAGTCGCTTCTTACGACACCCACGAGAAGACATGGACTGGCACTTGACTAGTCTAACCCGGCAACCACAAGAACATAAAAAATCGGGCAAGAGCATGTCGAACCATACTCAGTGTAGGGTTCCGAAGCCGTTGAGTACTATAAACATAAAAATCAACAAATAATAACAAATTTTATATTTAAAGTCATTTGATGCCGTCTTATGTACACTTTAATCGCTACCTTTTATATTAGTTATATGCGGTTTAATTTAAGTTTTTTTTTCAGATTTTAGTATTTACAGTTTTGGCTGTGGTGGGGGGGAGGGGACAGAGGGACACTTGACTCTAACAAAAATTAGCGCTTTAAAGCTTAATATTTCTTAAACGGATCTCTTAATCTAAAAATTGTTTCCACAAACCCGCAATATTTCAACATCACCCCACACTAAGGGGTAGACGAGAAAAAAATACATCCCCAAGTTACGTGCAGGGGAGGCACACTAAAAGATCATTTTTTTCATGATTTTATTTTACCACTTTTTTGGCGTGACTAATATGTATATTCATGCCAAATTACAGTTTTCTAGTACAAAGAGTCTCTGAGCTAGGCTGCGGACGGACGGACGTGGCGAAACTATAAGGGCTCATCGTTTGACTACGGAACCCTAAAAAATTAAAAACTTACTAGGCCAGTTATAATACACGCAATTACACACTCTCCTCGCCTCTCTGATCAAGAGGTCATGCTTGCAGTTGCTATCCGTGTAGAATTCATAATACTCCAGATGTCGCTCGTTCTGGAAGAAGCACTGCCGACGATCGGGCAGCAATGCTCGGAGGGACGAGTCCGTCTTGTAGGTGATCGGGTACACTTCGATGGTGGTCATTCTGTCCATGGGGAGACGGATAATGGTGCTGGTGTACACGTGGTCGGTTGGAGAGCTGATGATGACCTGAATAAAGGTTCACAGAAGGAGAACGCAAGATCAATCCTATAAATTATCCATATTTCGAGTAATATTATAAATGCGAAAGTGTGTCTCTCTGTCTGTTACCTCTTCACGCTTAAACTGCTTAACCGATTTAGATGAAATTCGGTATGAAGATAGTTTGAGTCCCGGGAAGGACATAGAATACAGTTCCCGAGGGAGTTCAACGCGGGCGGAGTTCGGGTAAAAGCTAGTTAGTAAATAATTAATAATTTGGCACAACATGATCCCTAAACTATAAATTATCGCTGCACTCTTTAAAGCCTTTGAAAGATTAGTGCAGTAATTCAAACATAACGTTAATGTGAAAAAGTACTTTGGGTCAAACGTAACACAAAAAAAATACTCACCTTCGCATTTTTGAGAATGACATAGCCTTAAATCAATAAGATGGGATAACTTACATTAAACCCAACGCTGCCTCCATCACAGTCAACTTGATACTCGCTAGCATTCAGGTACAGTTCCACGTCTAACCCATTGGCCTCTCCTGACGCCATTACTCTAAAAGGCATCATATCAGGGTCGGGTGGAAACACCTTCGGGTAGCCCGCGTCCAGCCCCCAGTTGAGGTGCTGCTGCACCGCGTCCTGGTTGAAGGTTCGCTGCCAAGGCAGTGTCACATTTGTCCTGAGAGTTTATACATTGAAGTCATAATTAACAGGGTAGTGAAATCTGCAAACAACTACCAAATCAGACCAATTCTGTCACTTTAAACTCATTGTAAACGAAAATGAAAAGTTGTTTATGAATTTGTGAGCTCTTCCACAATATTCATAAATATGAAAGTGTGTGTGTGTGTGTGTTTTGACACAACTACACCGCATTACTCACTACTCTGCATTATCATGGCAAAACTTTAAAGATTTACAAATAATAGCTCACATTCCGTTGAGTGAAAGGCTGTTGAAGGCGAAGCAGAGACCGTAGTTGGTGAAGATGGGCCTGAAGAGTTTGTCACAGCACTCCTTAGTCACCCAGGCGGCATCAGACTTGGCGCGCCAGTAGCAGGACTTGACCACGTCGGGGCACTTTGGTGAACCCTGATTGAGGATTATGATAGGACTTCAGTTGCTGTAGCAAGGTCTTGTTCCAAGTGGCTTTTCTCGTATGTATAAAACAGGGTCAATCAAAAGAGAATTTTTCTTAGTTGCCATAAATTTAATAAAAAGTTTTAAATACAGCGTAAAACGGCTTACTTATAAGCTTGTCGTGTGATTAATAAAGTTCCTACGCGAATTTGGTTCCTTTTATTCGCCTTATCTTCCTGTTGAGGGTAGAATTTCGAAAAATCTCTTAATAGCGCATTCATTTGATGCTCAAAAATATTCTTCTTTGAATTTAAAGTCTCTACTCGTGTTTCTAGTAGTTAGTCTTTGCGTTTTCTGTCAGTCTGTCAGTTACGCCTTTTTAGAAGCTTTTATGTACCTATGTAAGTTGTTTGCTTCAAAATTTGCAAAGCAGTTCCCGGAATGGCCTGAAATTTAGACCACTTATATTAACACAATGGCGAGAGACAAGAGCTGTCCTGCTAAGACCAATGGCGGTATCTCCGACCAAAGTCCAAAGCAAATGCAACCTTATTACTAACAGGAGAGAATCGAAATGCTTTGGCTATTGAATTTGAGATACTATTGGTTTATCAGGGAAGAGGGCTGATCTCATGCTGGCACTCCACTTGGCGGTATTTGCCCAAATATTCGTGTTGAATCTTTTTCCTTCCTACAGCAAATGTAAGAGGGGCAACCACGTAACGCGAATACGCAACCCCAGGTGAAGTGCCCCCATTATGATGGAGTTGGAAGGTGGCGATGGGGTCTTCGCTATACATAACATAAACCCACCATGTTAGCCTAAGTATTTTGGTCTTGATAAGCAGATAATGACTTGGCAAAAAAAGAACAATCGGCAACAAACCCAAAAAAAAAATTGACACAAAATAAATAATTTACATAGATAGTACGAATTACCTTTAAAATGAAGTCATCAAGCATCTTGCTCTGATCCATAGTCAATCTTTCATCTAATGCCTTATGTTCTTTGGTCATATGCGGGCACACGAGAGACGCATAGAACTTCTCTAGACTGCAATTGATAAATAAGTATTTCTGGCTCTATAAAAGTCGAATTCATCTTAATCAATTCAGAAATGAATGGTGGGGAACCTGGTAACATAATAAGTACGGTTTACTAAGCCAAACTTTGATTGTTATATAAGGCTATTGTGTTCTGCCATTAAACTGTTTTGTTCACCTCCGATACATTTTTTGTAAAGGGAATGATTTGCTTTTTTTCACCCTTTTCTCGTGCGTTATTTGGAAGCTGTTGAGAACGTTTTGCTTTCTGGGATTTAGGAGGATCTTATGTGTATAAAGATATAAAGGAGCGTAGGATTTCACCAAAATGTTCAGAGACGAGTAAGTGTACGTAAGTACCGTGGCCTTATAGGTATCTATTTTTTAAATACTTTATTGCACAAAAATAAAGTAGTATACATTAAAGGCAAACTTAATGCTAAAAGCATTCTCTACCAGTCAATCTTAAAGTCAAACAGAAATCAGAAAGTAAGTGGGTGCGATAAAATGACCATCTTTTCCTTTAAATCTGGAAAAATATATACAAATATGCGACTAGCTATCAAAAATAATGATGATATGTAAAGCTCGACAAGAAAACTAAAGAGTAAGAGACGAAAGATAAAACGCATGAAGCGGTTCTTTAGAAACATATTTATTAGGAGGTTGTTGAATGCGCAAAGGCCAAGTATTCCTGAGTAATTTGCAGCTTGAATTGCAAACAATTCTAAGAAAAAGCGGGTATGAGAAAAAGTGGTGCAAAGTTGACCTCCGCGACGAACGGACGGCACACTTTAGTACTTTGTCACTTTAACGTTACGTTTAAACTCCTACACTAATCTGTCCAAGGCGTTAAGGCGATAAGGTACCAATGTGTGCAGCTATTTATAAGGCCGTCTGTACATCCAGGCGGTATTTTGAAGTGTCACATTATTGATATCAATCTTAGAATATCGTTACGCAAATGTTAGCATTAATAGTATTAAATTTCGTGACGGTCTTTAAATAACATTTATACGAAGATTATAAACAAAATAATAATATAGGTACTCAGTTTCACATAAACTGGCGAACATGGAATAAAATACAATAAAAAACGATAAATTCAAGCAACAAGTCTCATATTTACAAATACCTTACAGGCATGCATAACAGTATAAAAATTAGAACTATCTATTTAGGTGACACAGCAGCGTAGTTAATGTTTAGTTAAAGCTGACGTCGTACTCACTGCGAGGGCATAGGCAAAGGAACGGGTCAATTTGTTAAGAATTTCAGTTCAACATGACCTACCTAACACTGATACCACAGATAATAAATATAATGGCCACTACTCACTCGTTGAGCTGACTAACGTTCTTATACGACAGCTTCACATGTAAGTGTGGACACAACACCACAGTGGGGAAGGGCACAGCCCACACTGGAGAGGGCAGCGAGTCGATGACGTTGACGAACGGGGTCGAGGTCCACTTGCTAAACAACTGCGTGATGTTGCCGGCGCAGATGCCGATGCTGATCATCATGATGATGATCCAGGTGAAGCGCTCTTTGCGGGAGAAGGTGGGTTCGAAGATGTACCTGGAGCCAGAGCTTTTTTAAGTAAGAAGCGGATGTATTCATAAGCAGACACTATGGTAGGTAGTCACTCCTGCTGAAAATCTAAAATACTCGAGAAATTTGTAGTTGTATAAACCAGTTAAAAAAAAATTGGAAGGGAGGGGAGAGTAAAAAGTTGTATACGTAACGTCACGACGTCATTCCCAGGGGTAGGCAGAGATACAGAAAAACGTTCGTCATTCGTCGTTAAGTCGATAGTTCTGGAACCACATTTTGCACAATCAGGCTAAGATGTTTACCAGTGTATTAGTGACAGGTTTAAAGCCCATCGCCTAACAGTACTACAAGCCTTTATTCCCTTAGCCGCCTCTCACGACATCCCCGGGAAGACATGGAGTACTATTCTAACCCGGCAACCACACGGGGGAGTAGTAATAAATATTATTAGTCAATCTTTCAAAATAAATCCGTTCCAAAGTTAAATAATACAATGAGAGAAGAAGAGATATATATACATATATGTATATATATATAATTTGGCATCCGGCTGTTTTGCTAACCAAACAAAACGCTCAAAGACATGTCTACGTTACACTGCTGTTCTTAGTTAACTTTTTTGATGGTAAGTGGAATCTGAACCCCTTAGACATTTGCAATAGATTGCAATCTTACGAGGACAATCTCAAGATTATAAATGCGTTGCTAACCCTAAAGGCATATATGGAATGCCTCTATGCTAGCCACTTACACAAAGAACCGAACACTGCTGTTCGGCGGTTAGTTAGAGGACGGTGGTAGCGATTCCAGACCTTGCACAACGCCCTCCCACCTCTCAACTGCCTTTTTTTTTATTAAATACTATGATCGAGAGCATGAAAACGAGTCACTTAGTACGGAACTTTCATAGAAAGTGACCCGTTTTTATTGCTCTTGAGTATTCTTACTTGACTCCATGCAAAGATCCTTGACAAAACAGCAGCTTGACACCCCTAACGACTTGACTCGCCCACATCTTGATTAGGACCTTATAAGTCGCCTCTTCAGCAGTTCCTATCACTTTACCATCTTTAATGCTATGAACTCCTAGTGCCTCAGGGCTAATATACTTAAAATCTTTTAGGTAAAAGTCTAGTAAATATTTACTATCTATCTTTTCTTCTTTAGGTCTATCTATTTGTCGCATTTTAACGTGTGATTCTGATAAGGAAGTAAAGAACAATGACTGTAGTTGCAGTAAATGGTTTCAAAAGGTTAATTTTCTTCATATGTACTAATACTATATCTAAGTTTGTCTGTCGGGCTAGATCACAAAAAAATAAACTGACTATTTATTGCTAAGACATTCGTTTCTATGTTTAGGTCATACACACTCTTAAAAACAAAAGTTGTCTTTCCTGTGGTCAATAGTTAAAAGCTTGTGTCCATATAAGTTATGTTTTTATATGATATAGGTCTAAAGCAGTCCTGACGCCGTTTATCGGCTTCGACAGAAAGCGATAACTTCCGGCGTGTCCACAGGAAAAACGCTAATATAAGTCTGTGTATGACCCGTTTAATCTAAATCAGCTTCCTTAAATGAGCTCTACCAAAGTCACAGCAAAAAGTTCCGCCGGAAAACCTTCAGATTGATTTTTCAACTATTTGTGAAATATGTAGAGTTTTACAAGAGTTATGAAGTTAAAAACGTTTAATGACCGCTGCTTTAATTTATATTTTTGTCATACTGCACTGCTAAATCAAAACAGTAGCATTTCAAAACACAATTTTATATTAAAATCAACTTAATACTACTGATGTCCTTGAAACAAAACTAGCAATCTATCTTTGATCTAGTAGTGCGTATTATGTTCAATTGATTTTTGAATTAATTTACTTATCGTCTCTGTCGGCGTAGCCAAACGCTGCTAACGTTTTTGTTTTGTAACGACTTCAAATGTATGGAATTGACATAGGCGTTCGA
The DNA here is from genome assembly GCA_949316455.1 of Acleris holmiana. NCBI lineage: Eukaryota > Metazoa > Arthropoda > Insecta > Lepidoptera > Tortricidae > Acleris > Acleris holmiana. The sequence continues at coordinate 12,373,772 of OX438780.1, read as the reverse complement.
CGCGATCTGTCACCAGAGACCATAGCCAATCGCGTCACTGATAGATCACGTGACTTTTCGTATCACGTGATCGAATAGAAACGCTAATTAGCGAACGCATCTTGGCTATAGGCTCTTTTACATCAAATCTATAGCTTATATTAATTCTGTCGATTATCGAAAATCGCTAACTTAACCTACTTACCTACTAAACCAAAATTTTACATGAATTATTCTTATCCATTTATTTTGGTATTATATTCGTTTATAGTTACATATTTTTCGAAGCGAGTGAAACCGTGTTGGTGCGCTAGCTAAACGCGTGGGCGTCAATTTGCGACATTGCAATGCTATTAATCCTGAATGCACTCAGCTCTATTGGCGATATCTAACAGTTGTTCCGATGAATCGACCATTTAAAGGTACTTTACTAATACATAAATAACAATTGACCTTTAATTACCACATCGAAATAAAACCAATTAAGTATTTGTAGCAGTTACCGACTAAGATCTTAAATGAAACACTCAAAATGTTGTGCTGAAACATTTTTATTAAACTTGGCTGCATGTTTTATATTTTTGTCTACATATTATTATGTTAATCAATAAATATCAGGGCCTCTATTCAACTGCGTTATAATGATATCGTGTTTGACGTGTTTTAGAATCGTTTATGTCACAGTCGCCATTATTGTAAATGACATAAGAGTTATGAAAACGTTGACAATACGGAAACACGTCAAATACGATATCGTTATTACCGTGTAAAATCCCATCCCTGGGGACAATCTCACACCAATTGACCTAGTGCTAAGCAAAGCACTAGGCTTGGACATACTCGTACTTGGGTACTAGACAACAATAAATTAACTAATTTAGACAAATACATACCCTTTGGCAAATTGTTTAAATTCACTTACTACTTAAAAACTACTTACTTACTCAAAAATTGTAAAACAGAATCGATATTTGGCACCAAAAATAAAAGCCGCCAACAAACAGAAGCTCATCTAAGTTTTTCTTGTTCTTATAAAGTACACATCAAAATGCAAATAGACACAACTTGTCAAAGACGTGAAATCGAACTGTATGGTAAATAAAAAGTATTTGCATATCTTGCGGATGGGATATCTTTTCAGTTGGTCTATAGTTAAGTTTTTCGATAAATTTGACTATCTTTGAAACAACAGAGCTACCGGTAAAGTTGTAATGTAATTGCCGATAAAAAGAATTCTAATCAAGCGTTATGAGTAACTTTGTCGGTCACATTTTTAGAAAAAACAACGGTTTCTGAATCAAACTTAGGCCTACGGTCGGTCTCATAAGTAGCTGCACATTTTAGAGCTTTGTCACTAAAGTGACGTTAAAACGTCATGTTTGAACTGCTGTTATAGTCTGTCCAAGGCGTTACTTTTAGGTTTAGATTATTTTTTATGTGTGAAATCGTTTATCGCTATTCCTTCAGAATCAGTCAGTTCAGTCTTCAGTTTTTTAGTGGTGGTAGGACCCTGTGCAGGGTCCGTCCGGATCGCTACCACCATCTTATCCATTAACTACCCGCCAAGCAACTGTGTTCGCATTGTTGTGTTCCGGTGTGGGGATAAGACAACCGGTGAAATTACTAGCATAGAGGCATTCCATCTTAGTCCTCAGGGTTGGCAACGCATTTGAGGTCTTAGGATTATAGTCTTGAGAATTCAAATGTCTATGGATCTCAGATTCCACTTACCATCAGGTGGCCTGAGTGTTCGTGTGCCTTCTCCTTAACATAAAAAAAAAAAAAAAAAAAAAAAAAAAAAAAAAAAAAAAAAAAAAACAGTCGAATATTTCGGAATAATAATTACTCTATTTCCCCGGGACTAACTATTTCCATACCAAATTTCATCTAAATCGGTTCAGCAGTTTATCCGTGAAAGCATGACAAACTGACAGACAAACAGAGTTTCTCGAAGGCAAGGGGAATCTGAGACCCAAAGAAAAAAGTGTCTGCTAAAACTAAGCAAATAAGTAACGACTTTCAAAAGATAACATTAAAAAAGTTTGAATGTTTGTCATTGTAGAAAGTATCAAGTCCTGTTGTGTTGAGGGGCAGGACCGAAGCCCTACGCAGCCCGATATCGAGTATCCAGTCAAGGGTTTACGCGTAACAAGCTAAATAAAAAGCAAGGAATTGTTCAAGTACAGTCAGCATAGGCACTACCCGCTAATAAGTCTGGGAATTTTCTTAGGGTTCCGTAGTTTAAATGGCAAAAATTTAACCCTTTTATTTTCGACATGTAGGTCCGTCCGTCTTCATGTCACTGGCATTTTATGATTCTGCAAGACGTTTAATGATGAAATTTGGAGGTAAGGTGGCCGCTCCTTGGTTTGGTAGTTAAGGGGGGGCATTCACGAAACGTAACAGAATTATGATTGTCAAACAATAACAACATTTGTCACATATTTTGTCAGTTCTTTTAAAAACAATAAGGTTCCTAAGCAATTTTTTTGATTGAATGAAATTTTTCGTAAATAATCACTCTGAAAAATGCATAAATGTGCCCTCCCTCCTTTATCTTTTACACCGTATGTCCAAAAAATATGACAAAAGTACAAAAGTTAGGCTTAATAAATACTGTCAAGAAAAATAATTTTCAACATGATCGGATATACCGTTTTTGAGGTATTGCTGAAAAACTGCGCTTCACAACACAAGGCCGTAAGTGCCATGAAGATACGCTCTTTTACTGCCCTTTGTTTTGGTTTTAACGCGTTTAAATCTACTTCACAAATTGCTGCAATTGCAAGGAATGAAATCTTTACTCTTTAGTCATGATAAATTACTTCGCATAAACCACGAAACAAAATTCTCGAAAATACATTAAAAACCAGAGCCCGGGCGCATCGTAGCAATACTCACAATTTTTTTGGAGGTGCTGGCAGAATAACAGCGTTGTGATCTCGTGTCACAACACATGCTGAGCCAGAACCTATTCATCCGCACACATTGCTGGGCTCGGGTGCACACTCACGTGTGCTCTGCTTGGTAACTGCCAAGATTGTATTGTAATATATTTGTTATATAACTGTGCTGTAAAATATTGTTACTTTCGCTCTGGGCCTCTATTCAGTGCGGCTAGTCAAGTTGCATTCGACAATCGTTAAGCGATTATGTTTCGATTGAATAATGTATAGAATTGACGTAAGCCACTGAGATAGTACGACGTGACTATCTCGGTGGCTTACGTCAATTCCATACATTTTTCAATCGAAACATTAGCGCTAACGATTGTCGAATACAACTTGACTAGCCCCACTGTTGCGTAAAACGATATCGTGTTTGACACGTTTAAGAATCGTTTATGTCACAGTGGCCATTATTGTAAATGACATAAGAGTTATCAAAACGTTGACAATAAGAAAACACGTCAAATACGATATCGTTATTACCGTGTAGAATCCCAGCCCTGTGTGCTTGAATAAATTGTTTTCTTTCATTCTTTCAAATTAAAATTGCAAGCAGTAACGTTACGCCTTGCCATTTCATACAACGTTCCATACTATCGTTTTGGCACTGCGTAAAAGGGAACTAATTGGACCTGTCACTCAACTAATCATTCAGAGTAATTTAGACAATTGAACTAATTTTTTTGTCAGAAAATTGTTGATGGAGATGCCCTTGTGGCAAGGTCGTCGTTTGTTTTGGTCACCACAAACATTTGTGTCAGCTCAGCGGGAGCCGCTTCTCCTGCCACAATATCAACCACTGTGCTATTTGACGACACTTTGGCCTAATTGTGAGTGACCCTGCCTCCGAAGCCAGCGGTCCTACGTTCAAATCCCGGTATGGGCAGATATTTGTGTGATGGGCGCGAACATTTATTCCTGAGTCTTGGATGTTTTCTATGTATCACTACATAGTATAAAACTAAGTCGCTTTTTCTGTCCCTATATCCCTATGTATGCTTAAATCTTTAAAACTACGTAACGGATTTTGATGCGGTTTTTTTTTAAATAGATAGAGTGATTGAAGAGGAAGGTTTATATGTATAATACTTTAATCCGGAGCGAAGCGAGGGCGGGTCGCTAGTATCTCTATATAAGTATGTTTATCGTTGTCTAGTACCCATAGTACAAGCCTAGAGCTTAGTTTGGGACTAGGTCAATTTGTGTAAGATTGTCCCTTGATATTTATTTATACATATTCATGCAAAATCGGCAACCGGGAAGGGGGTCAAATTTAATTTGCAAGATTTCAATAGACTGTATTGCAAGTTAGATTTCAATTGATTTATTTATTTTAACCGTTATTGCCCCTATCCTAGAGCCGGACGTCTCAAGAGACGATAGAGAAAGACTGGATGGGATGGAATATTTGGTACCTTAGAAAAGGGTACTTGGTCAGGTACTTGTGTGAGACACTACATGCGTAGACACCCTGGCCCGTTCACATCTTCAAGGTACTGTAAAAAGAGCAACTCGCCTACAGAGGGTGCCCTCCGTATTTGTACGTGGAAATGCCTGTAGATGAAATGAAAATTTGTATAAAGTATTGCATGAAATGAGTCGGTGATTCAAGGGGATTCTATTATTACCCATGACCGTTCGTTAAACGGGTAAAACGGCTTTTAAAGTGCGGGATATTGTTTAATTGGTGTTTAGCGCTGTACCAATTATATATCGGCGTTGCAAATAATCTTAAGACTTGGAGCATCAAGATTTCAAAATCGCAACAAACAAAAAAAACTCGACTAATGCGAGTTAAAGTTGCGTGAAGAGAGGTCCCCGCATGTTTTGAGAAATTTCCTGTCATTTTAAGTACTGTACTATACTGTAGACTTCTTATTCCCTCAGCTGTTGCTAGGAGGCAATTTTTGAAGCTCACCGAAGGAAAATGACTAACTTCAAAATCAATTTGTGCAGCGATTTAATCTACGAGCAATATGATAAAGGCGTAATGATATCAAATCCAAAATGTGGGCCCGCTCGTAGATTATTTCACTGCACAAATTAATTTCTAAGTTAGACATTATATCGTCGGTCGCCTCCGGAGCTGTAGAATTTTTAACTGTCATCTGTGGCGCGGACCCTGCGGGCTCTATCCACTCGTGCTTTGACGGAGAATAAATTAACGGTGGTTCACTATATTGACTCGCTTTAGTACCAATTTCACCATACGATGTTAAATTTAATCAATGTTAATCCAATGTTAGTTCATACATTTTGACAACTGTTAACGCTCTAATCGTCTGTTAAGTGATTAACATTGGTACTTAACCTATTGAAAAATTGCCAATAAAGCAAGACGGCTAGCAAGCGGTCATTTCAATGATTAATGCAAAAAATATCTGATGGGTGAAAAAGGGAGGAGGCCCGCGGGGCTCCCACAGATGCGTGTTAGCGGCCATATTTTGTCTCCACAGGTTGTAGGTATTTTCGTTTTTTTTGGGATGAAAATAGGGGTCTTTTATCATCTTTTTTCTTAAATAACTTCAAAGAAGGTTAGTTTAAAATAAAAATAGAAATACAGTCGAGATCCGTATAAGAAGGCCTTTCTTTTGATATGTCACATGGTTCGAATAAGTTTTTGATTTTATTTTCTCATTTACTCCCAAAAGACCCCGTATTTAATTTACGTTACACGTCCGTGTTTGGGTCACATCTATTCACATGTATACAAAATTTTAACTTAATTGAAATCGCAAATTGGCTGTGACAGACGGACAGACAGACCAATGAGTAATCTTATAAGGGTTCTGTTTTTTCATTCTGCCGTACGGCGTACGTCCGAATGAAAAAACGGACCTAAAACCCTAAACAATAAAATTTAGAGCGTATAAATAGCAATATGTAAAGTATGTTCTATTTTGTGTCAATACATTACTCGTGTTTTCCATAACTACTTGTTAGATAATTGTGTATTTGGATGTCAGAGGTCAACGATAAACACGCATCTTTATAGCTCGACTTATTGTTTTGATACGCGAAATTAGTTTTTAAATTGATATTATAAAAATATAAAAATCTTACACAAATTGACCTAGTTCTAAACTACACTCAGCTAGACTTCTAGGTCTAGACAAGAATAAACGTACTTATGCAGAGAATTAAATACTGAAATACATATAAATTAAGACTCATAAACGAATACGAGCGCTTTACACAGAAATACAAGAACAAGGTAATTTCCAAATCTGTAAATATTGTATTTGAATTTCTGTATTTTGTACAATAAAGTGTTTACTTACATGCATACATATAAATATCACTAACAACTTATCGTCTTTTTATAAACTGTATTTGGAAAGTATAGAATAAATCATGAGTACCTGTGGAGTTAAAATGAACTCAAGTAGCGTGAAATGTGACGTAGAACAATACAATAGGTTGTATTTTGTAATATCCGGATCCCTGACCAAATGTCTAGGTTGGGCTCATTGTGTTGTCCGAATGACCATTGACTATTGTACCTAGTCAGTTACACCTCCAAATTCAGAGTTAATAGCTGTGTGTTTATTAAATTATAGAATTTGATATTCAGTTATTAAGTGCTAATCGCTTCTGTAATTTTTAACCAATTTCACTTATTAAGTTTTGCTGCCACTAAGATTTCGGTACTTTGGCTACATATTATACACATCAATCCAAAGTGGCCATGTTAGTATGGTTCACACACTCTTATGGCTGTAATAATAGAGTCTAGTTCAGATATATTTGATGGTGACCATACATTACATTCTTTGTATGTACCTGCATTAAATATAAACTAAATCAAACTCGACTTCCAACTCGGATTTAAACTCGTTATTTTAACAGCGCCTATCTATTGTCAGAACTAGTTCCCCGTTAGTTAGTTTTTTATTATAAGGTAATTAACGGCTATAGCGAGTGTTGCTAAAGGATGTTTTTTAATTAAATAAAAGTGGGTCACAACAATTTTATTTAAAAAATGTCTCATAAGGTGAAATAATACTTTAATACGGCGTATATGTATTTTTTAAAGACATACTTTATTACACTTTCTGATTCCAAACTAGTCAAGTATCAAGACCGCGTGCTCGCTCGCGACGTGTCGAGTGTGGACTCTAGTGTACCAGTGACTTCACCAGGCTACAGACAGATAGAGTGTAATCATTGTGCTGTGTATTTTTAATTGAGGTTAGTAATTAGTTTTACTTTTGTTTTTAACATTAGTATAAGTCAGAAACTTAGAAAACATCTCCCATGTCAGTTGTATGTTGTTTGTTATCAGTAGTTGTTGTCAGTTATTCCGTTCAATATTATACGAACTGGGTCTCTCATTAGTAGTACGACCAACTTAAAATAAATATAGGGCATGCCCAGGGCTACCAAACACACCCCCATGTATGTTCAGCGATTTCTAGTATTTTCATCGGTTTTTTTGTATTTTTTCAGAATGATTCTAACAATGTAAGATACCACGGAAATAATATTGAAATAATACATGAGCTTAAGGATTTTTTGTACGATGGACATAAGAAAAAAATACAAAAATTCCGATTAAAATGATCAGTATCTCCAAAAATGCAAAAAATCTTTGAACATGGATGGGGGTGTTTCTGGTAGCCCTGGGGATACCCTAAGTATATTTATTTTTAGTTTGTCGCACTACTTACGGGACCCCCCATTTATTTGAAATTACGTAAATTCCATATAGGGAACACGCAGGAAAAACTGAATTGAGTTTCATTGATATGATTTAGGAGAAAATGTAAAAAAATGCATTTAAACCTCAATACACTAAATTTAGACCTGTTTATTAAGATTTTATATAGAAATCAATAATTGTTCAAATTTTATAACTTCTTTTAATGTTTAGATTGTTTCGGCATCCTCATTTTATTTACGTAATATTTTAATTCAACGATATTGGCTTAAACATAGTAATTTGCAAATTTCTTTATAAGGTCCTTATATTTTAAATATGGAAAAACAGCTGTAACGTCACTCCTGTCGTCGATTTTGTATAGTGTTTTTGCAGGGGGTCTGAACTATGACTTTTTAAAGCTTCATTCATATCATATGAAAAAATTACACGACAATTATTTCGCGCATACAGTTATTCCTCTCTTTTATAGCACTTTCCAGAGAGCGTAAGAAAAAAATCCGGGCAAGAGCATGTCGGACCATGCTCATTGTAGGGTTCCGAAGCCGTTAAGTACTACAAACATAAAAAATCATCAAGTAATCACTAATTTTCTATTTAAAGTCAATTGGTGCCGTCGTAGATGATTTAGTAGGTATAAACACTTTAATCGCCTGTATCTCAAGAACCAATGATGTCTACTTAGTCGTGATAGTTTTCCTTTAAAATTGGTTATATGCTCCTTGATTTTTTTTTCTGATTTTAAGTATTTGTAGTTTTGGCTGTGGGGGGGGGGGGGGGGGGGGCACTTGAGTCTAACAAAAATTAGCGCTTTAAAGCTTAATATTTCATAAACGGATTACTTAATTAAAAAACTGTTTTTACAAACCCAATAATATTTTTGAAAGACCTATCCAACGACACCCCACACTATAGGGTAGACAAAAAAAAATACATCCCCACGTTACGTGTAGGGAGTACACTAAAAAATTTTTTTTACTTTTTATTGTACCACTTTGTTGGCGTGACTAATATGCATATTCATGCCAAATTGCAGCTTTCTAGTACTAATAGTCTTTGCACTAGGCTGCGGACGGACGGACGGACATAGCAAAGTATAAGGGTTCCTAGTATGACTACGGAACCCTAAAAATCGGGTAAGTGCATGTCAGACCATGCTCAGTGTATGGCTCCGAAGCCGTTAAGTACTACGAACATAAAAGTCAATTGGTGCCGTCTTAGATGATTTCAGTAGGTATAAACACTTTAATCGCCTGTATCTCAAGAACCAATGATGATGTTGTGATAGTTTTCCTTTAAAAATCGTTATAGGCTCTTCCATTTAAGATTGTTAGTATTTATAGTTTTGGCTGTAGGGGGTGGAGGTCACACACACTTGAGTCTAACAAAAATTAGCGCTTTAAAGCTTAATATTTCATAAACGGATTACTTAATCGAAAAACTGTCTTCACAAACCCGTAATATTTTTGAAAGACCTATCCAACGACACCCCATATAGGCTAGAAGAAAAATAAAAAATACATTCCCACGGTACGTGTGTAGGGGAGGTACCCTAATTATTATTTTTTTGTACCACTTTGTTGGCGTGACTAATATGCATATTCATGCCAAGTTACAGCTTTCTAGTACTAAGACTTTCTGCGCTAGACTGCGGCCGTACGGACATGGCAAATCTATAAGGGTTCCTAGTTTGACTACGGAACCCCAATTATGCATGTTCCCTATTAGTTTTATTGACAACTACAGCCTTGGCCAAAGATATCGAGCACCCATGCGTTCTTTAAAAATCAAATTTTAAAAGGCGCATTAATTTTAACTTTATGGTATAAATTTGTATATCTATCACAAAAAATATACATATTTATTGATGTTATGTTTTATGTTTTTATATTAAGGAGAAGGCACACGAGCACTCAGGCCACCTGATGGTAAGTGGAATCTGAGACCCATAGACATTTGAATTCTCAAGACTACAATCCTAAGACCTCAAATGCGTTGCCAACCCTGAGGACTAAGATGGAATGGCCTATGGCCTCTATGCTAGTAATTTCACCGGTTGTCTTATCCCCACACCGGAACACAACAATGCGAACACTGTTGCTTAGCGGGTGGTTAATGGATAAGATCTGTTAAGGGACATTCTGTGGATAAAATACAATTTACAATTTCATTGTAAAACCCAACTTCTAGCTTCAGTTTTCACACGCAAATAACTACTTCGAAACGATATCTTCTCATAATTTGTACATGCTCAAACAATATTTTATATTTTGAATAATGCTTTATTTAAAAGTTAAACGAAAACGCTGGGTGTTCAACACCTTTGGCCGAGGCTGTACATGCAAGAGACCCCAGAGAGACACAGACAGACATGGGAATTAAACGTATAACCCATAACACCACTTATTTTGCGAAGGTGGAAATTTTTTAACTTGGTAAATAACGTCAACGCTTCTCTGTAGAACGAAATCGTGCAAAGAAAAGTTTCAGTGAGGCTTAACACAGACAAATAAATTCTTAAGATCGTAATGGAGAGACACTTCAATAAAAAACTGAATATTAAATTTAGAAACAAAGCCAAGGCAATATGGCGTGTGTTGAACTTTTCCTTAACATTTGATCAAAAAGTAGAGCGAGCCTTTTATTTTGGCATTTCTCGACTTTAAGATTATTTCAGTGAATTTAGTCCTTGTTTTCTACAATTATTATTGTCTATGTGAGATTGAAGAAATTGGCCAAATATTCCGAAGGGTTTGTTAGCCTAAAAACCAATTTTAATATTTTGACGTAACATCATGCTTTTTACGTTTTATGTGCAAATGTTAAGATAGCAAAACAAAGCAGATTTACTTAAACCACTAAGTTAACGGGATTATAAAGTACAAACTTCTGCCTATGACTTTGTCCGCGCTGACCATCCCACGGGAATTCTTTTTGGGTTTTATAAGGTTTCTTATGTGTTTATTAAAATCCGTTCAGCCACTTCAACGTAAAGAAATAACAAACATAGTGACACACGCACAACTTTCGCATATATAATCCCAAGTGTAATATACTTGGGAGCAAATAAATTGACCCACTTTCTATAGAAATTCAGTACTAAGTGGCTCGATTTCTTTGCTCCCGAGTATATTATATATGCGAAAGTTGTGCGTGTGTCACTATGTTTGTTATTTCTTTACGTTGAAGTGGCTGAACGGATTTTTTGATAGACACTTAAATGATTTTCATCATTACAATAAATATTAATAAATTATCGTCGTCTAATTTCCTAACGTCTACTGAAGTGTAAAAAAATAAAGTTCCTACCCTCTAAAAACCGACCTCTAATTCTAACAAGATTAACAACTGAATTCGGAGTTTATAAACTAATTTGATTCCCCGTATTGATTTAATTCAGTTAACTGAAGTTTTATTACCAGAATCCAGTTTCTGTAGTTCGTGGTCAAGTGGTAGAGTTATTTGCTTGCTGAACTGGTTATCGAGGGTTTGAGCACAAAAGCATCTTTCTACTTTTAAGCCTACATGAGGCTCACCGTATTAAATAACTATAAGACGTCCGCGACTTCGTAGGTGTCGAATTAGTTTTCCGGTACCCCCCCTATGTGTATGTAGACGATGCTTATAAATCACAATTTGATAGTGTCATCTATAGTATGTCAAATACTTCGTTTATCGCTATTCCCCCGGGAACTATTCAATTTTCTATCCTATGTCCTTTCCCGCGACTTTCTCTCCATACCAAAACTTCACCTAAATCGGTTTCGGAACAAACAAACTCTTTAGCTTTATATTTTATTAAGATACTTTATTTATAAGTTAAACAAACAGGGAGATTTATAGGAATTTAAATCTACCAGCAAGGAAATATGAACCATATAAAAATGAACTTTAGACTCATTAAAATATAGTTTAATCTGAATTGCCTTGATTATGTACCTCCGATCGTAAACGGGGTCTTAAGAGGTTAAATAGATTAGGATTACCATTGAATACATAAAAACCCCAATACAAAGGCGATCCCTTCATTAAGAGCTGATATCTAAACCTAGCCTACGAACCAACCAAAGCTTTCCTTAAAAAAAAACGCGTCCAAATCGGTCCATCTATTTGTGGGCTACCATCTTAGACGGACACACAGACCCACTGATACGCCTAAACAAATACACACGTTTAGACTATAATCTTTCTGCGTGCCAAATTTTATTCAGATTTATTTTGCCGTTTTGGCGTGATTGAGTAACAAACGTCCACCCATCCAAACTTTCACATTTATAATATTAGTATAAATAAAGTGTTTTTGTATTGTCGAAGTGTAACGCGTTACCAAAACTTTTTTAATCATGTTTCAGACAAAAATGGCTTCTAAGGGTTTCGCTGTCGTCGTATTGATGATTTTATCGTTTGTCTGTAAATGTAAGTACCTATTTATTACGTATTTGTTTTAAATTAGCGGTTTATTTTTACAGACTTTCGTGGATGCGATCCCGGGTTCAAGTCCCGGTAAGGGCAGATAATTGTGTGATGAGCACCAATATTTGTTTCCGAGTCTTGAGCCTTTAAGTATATATTTATTTATGTAAATTTATCGTTGTCTAGTACCCGTAGTTCATGCCTAGAGCTTAGTTTAGGACTAGGTCAATTTGTGCGGCAGTGCTACTGTTAAAACACCGCTCACCTACTTCCAGCGACGGCAATCAACTGTTTCTACTGCAACAGCGCAAACAACAGCGCCTGCCTGGACCTCAAGGAGTTCGACGAGGAAACCTTGGCGACCATCGTGCCAATTGTGGATTGCTCAGTCGCAGTACCGGCGAACATCGCCGTCAACTTCTTCTGTAGGAAAATCGTGCAAACCGGTGAATGGATTGACTCAATATTTCCGACTGACTAACTGGCTGGCGGGCTGGCTGGATGGTTTGCTGACAGAATAACTGGCTGACTATCTATCACTTTGGTTTAACCCATCCAGTTTGACCGCCCCTTTTACTGTTACTATAATAAAAACTACGATAGCTAATAACCAGTGATCGGATTTCCGGACGTAATTCGCGGGATATCGAGTCGTAATCTTAATATGCATGCGAAAGACAGTTAGTGTTATACGTAGTTTTTTAAATGTCTATAAACTTGACATATACAGCGAGAATTTATAAAGTATGTTGTTATTACTAACTAATCTGCCAAGATTATTGTTGAAGAGAAATATTAAAAAGGTTTTTTTCAGCAATGTTAAGATCTATTTCAAAAGATGACTTGTATTTTCAATTGATATCGCTTAACCCCGTGTGGTTACCGGGTTAGAATAGTGCCAATCCATGTCTTCCCGTGGATCTCGTAAGAGGCGACTAAGGGAATAAGGGCTTGTAGCACTGTTACGCGACGGGCTTGCAACCTGTCACTAATACACTGGTAAACAACTTAGCCTACCTGTGCAAAATGTGGTTACTGAATTATCAAAAAGCATTTTTAGAGTTGTTGGTAATTCTGAACTCCCCCTACCCCACTCGGGAATGAAGGCGTGATGTTATGTATGTATGTATATAAAGAATATGTAGACCACATGGTGAATGTTTAAATAATCTATTAAACATGTTGGTAATATGTTTCAGTGTACCATAGCAAACGCGAGAGCGAGGTGCGAGTGACACGTGGTTGCGGCTGGGTGCGCTCAGAGCGCGAGTGCTACCGCGCAGACAACAGTGACCACCTCGAGACCGTCTGCCAGTGCTTCTCCGTAAGTTTGAATTCATTTAAAAGCAACTAACATATAGCGTATCACTAATGCACGTGAAGAAAAGGAGAGGTCCTATGATACCGCCCTGTGGAACACCTATAATTTACTAGTTAATTTAAAGAATTTACTAGACCACTTTCACAAATTTGTCACTTCTAAAAAAAAAAGATGCGTGCAGTTTTTCGTTGTACGAATTTTTCGTATAATAAGAAAAGTATTAACTAGTTGATATAGTTAAATTGTAAGATATAAATCGAATGCCCTATTCATGTCGAAATGCATTTCACCATGACATTTCTTCCCTTATAAGCAGAAAAATATCCTATATTTATATAGGTTATTTTTCTGCTTAAGTAGCCATCTTATATTGATACATTTCGCTTTACCTACATTTAATTCAGATTTGTCAACATAATGTTACTCTCTGCATGTTTTCAGGATTACTGTAACAGCGGTGAGATGGTCAGCTCTGAGACCGCAGTGACTTTCTTCTTACTTCTCTCCGGGTTTCTGTGCCTGTACCGCTGAACCACCATGCCAAAATCTGCCCCTATATCTAAGTTGACAATTCGGTATACATTGCAAAGTCAAAGAGTCCCTTCATCACTGAGCTTAATCTAAGCTACGCGATGTACACTGGATTGTCATCAGTCAGAGTTTTGAACATCCATAGTAGTCATGTCATTATCAACTTTACGTGGGTAGTAAAGAGATCTTGATACAGCTAACTAAATAAATGTAGCTCTTATAACGTTAATCTATTGTAATTATTGCCAATTTAAGATCATCTTTGTAATAACTGCGAATAATTGAATAATCAATGGACATTGGACCATTGAAATTTATGCTTTTATTATTCGGAGGTCGCAAGTCGCAAAGCATTGCAGATTATTCTGTTAGTATAACCAACTTTATTATAATTAAGAACTCCCACTTTAGGGTTCCTTTTTCACCATATTAGTAAGAGACGCTAGAAATGGATTTAATATTTCAGCATAGTTAAATTGGGCATCATCGCACCCAAGATTAAATAGTTTAATAAGTTTTATCTAAGGCGTAAGCAAAAGTCATAAAAATTTGGAGTTTAGAAAAAATGGAGAGCGCTTTGTTGAGTGATACTGGCCAACCAATATAACTTAAACATAAAAACTGCTAAGTAGATTTCTTTGGACATTGCAACTTGACGTAAAATGTGTATATGAAATAATGATTTTGTACTTATGACAAATGTTTATACTTTTTGAAATAAATCAATAAATTTATTTTCAATGACAATTTCAACCAGTGGAGTTTTGTTTTATCAACCCCCGACAAAAAAGAGGGGGTTATAAAATTGACGTGTGTATCTTTGTAACTGTGTGTTTGTTTATCTATGTATCTCTCTATCTATATTGTGTCTGTGTATTTGTATCTGGCATCTTAGATCCAAAATGATTTGGATGCGTTTTTTTAAAGAAAGCTAGTGTTAATTGGGATAATTCTTAGACAAGCCTATATAACGAAGATTTTTTTAATACCCAGTTATTAATAGCTAACAACATCGTTATACTACATTTACGCAACTAAGATATATTTACTTAGATCCTCTTCAACACATTTAATACCAAAAACTCTATATGGCATGCTTCGATGGTTTGGTCATTTCGAAAGAATGGAAGAAAGAAGATTGACGAAAGAGATATTCAGGGCGAAAGTGAGTGGAAGAGTCGGAAGGGGACGCTCTAGGCGTACTTTTTTAACTCAAAATCTGAGAAATACTGGAAAAGAGCCAAATCTTAATCACCCGAAACCGACGTCCATGCAGGACACGATGTATGAATGTGGAAGAAGCGAAAGAGATTTGTCAGGATCATAGCAGGTGGAAGGAAGTGGTCTCTGCCTACCCCTATGGGAAACAAGTGTGATGTATGTAAAAAAAACTAGAAGGTAACCAATTTAAAAAGTCCCTCAATGATTGGCTTTATTTATTTAATCATTGAAAAGATACACTAATAGTATTTAAACAATTAAGATATAAAAACACATTCCTTTGATATTATGAGCCTGTGTGCAATACCGGAGCAAGTGTATACAGCACTCTTACACTTTAAATGTCGCTAATAAGATAACTTATAATATATGTAGAATCTTGCACAATTAAACATTAAACGATACGGTAAAATTAAGATAGGTAGGTAACATCATATTAATAAATTATTCGATAGCTCTTAACTTATTCCTGTAGACCTGCAACGAGTTACCGAAGATGTCAATATAGGGAATAAAGGCTTGTAGTTACTGTTAGGCGATGGGCTTGCAACCTGTCATTAATACACTGGTAAACATAGCCTGCTTGTGCAAAATGTGGTTATTCAATAAGTCTTATTAGAGTTGTTGGTATTTCTGTAGCTCTGCGTACCCCATTCTGGGAAGGCGTATTGTTATGTATTTATGTACCTTTGTATGTAGTTATGCAACAAAGAATATTTATATTTCTATTCGTGTAAATATAGCGTTAAGTCCCGTCCTGTGACATTATCATCATCCAAAGGTTTACGCAATTTGCACAACTGATATCGGACAAACAGTAAAGGTAGCGCCTGATATAATGCGAGATGTAAACGATCCGGCGTATTTGAAGCAGGCTTAATAACGTTAAGCTGCATGTGTGGTTCCAATAAGAGCGGGTTTTGCCATCATTGCAGAATCATCAGGGTGAATATTCAGGCGTTTCAACCGCCCTCATTGCAGTCTTCAAGAGATTAGATTAGATTAGAGAGCTATCAGCAACTGCGGAAGGAAAAACTACAGATCTGGGGGTAGTTTTTATTCCATTCAAAAGAATAAGAAAGTTGTTAATATCATCTAGAATAATGTCCAAAGATAATAATGACGGTGATGTAAACAACACCACCACCACCACCAGCACCAGCACCAGCACCAGCGCCACCAGGGTGGTGCAGCTCGGGCCAAGACACCTCGGGACTCGTGTAAAATGTCAAACTTTCCGCACTTGCATCAAAATGTACTATATCCGTTGTTAAGTTACAAAAGTTTCGGACAATATTCCTAGTGGCATCAGTTAAAGACAAACACAAGAGAGTGTGAATCCTTGCTGCAATCATCAACCTAATTAAATAAATATAACGAAATTAATACTTTAAATTCAACAGTGCGTTCCTTAATATTCCTCGTGAATAAAAATAGTTACAAGACATGAAAAGTAGGAGCAAAAGAACAAAAGTAATCTCATATTTTCTAAATACGTTTCGGATTGGTTTTTGGTCGACTGGTAGAGAATGCCATTAGGCATTGTTTCTGTGCAATAAAGATTAAATAAATAAATATTTTGGAAGGCCACGCTTTAACCTAAGTCAATGAAACTACACACACGACACACGTATTTGCTTTTGTATGTTGACATGATACAAACAAAATTACAAAGCAATGAACGTTCATCCGCTCATTCCGAATATGACATTATCATCGCATATATTATATACAGCGTGTAAATTTCATACGGGCATATATTTTAACAATAGTTAATATATACACCCTAATTAACATAAAAACGTGTGTAACAGCAACATTAGTTGTATTTCTTTTTTTCTTACTAATTAATTCAGCAAGCAATGTATGACCTTGCGCAATTAAATTAAAGCATCTACATAATAGTCATGTTATGCTCACGAATTGTTATGGTTCGCCATTTGTTTACTTCGCCCATGAAAGTCAAAAATTTCGGTGCAGGCGGTGCACTCGCCTGAGATTGGTATTTAGTTTCCACACATTTCGTCCTTGCACTTGGATACAGGCGATACATTGACGACCGATGGACGCTCGTACACTTCGTACATTGCTCCTAAGACAAACATTAAAAAAATTACTGCTCCTCAATAATAAAAGTTACCAACAAAATATCTTTCTCACATGATTTGTATGATCGTTAACTACGTCAGGATAAAATATATGCCCGTATGAAATTTACACGCTGTATAGTTTTACATTTTGAAGTACGCCCGAACCTACCACGCTAACAGTCTGGCTCCACGGAAATGCGCTTTCAGATCCCGCTCCCGCTTTAGTTTGAACAGTGTTATTTGCACGCGAGGCAAATCGCTTGTTTATGTGGCACGAACACTTTATTTATATACCGGACAGTTACATATTTTACGTAAATGCACTCTGTTCGGTATTTGTTGGTTTCCAATTCAGTGCGTAGGTAAATGATCTATTCAGTATAAAAAATATCATTACTATTATGATATTTTGTGAGCAATCTTGACTCCAATTCACCGTAGTTTATCACGTATGGGAACTGTGGGCCCAGAGATAGTATACATGAATTGTAAAAACCTGGTAAGATGAAGATAATGAAAGAGATAGAGTTTTATGACTCCAATAAATAAATAATAAATGTAAATAAATAAATATCACAAGTCAACGTCACATAAATTGACCTAGTCCCAAACTAAGCTCTGGGCTTGTACTATGGGTACTAGACAACGATAAACTTACTTAAATATAGAAATATATACTTCAATACGTAGAAAACATCAAATACTCAGAAACAAATACTCGTGCTCATCACACAAATATCTGCCCTTACCAAGATTTGAACCCAGGACAACTGGCTGCGAAGGCAGGGTCACTACGAAAAGGCCAGTGTGTCGTTAAATATATGCTTTATACCCTGACTACGTTTCAGTTCCGTTTTCGATTCCCGGTATGGAAAACTATTCGTGTGAGAAGCACAAAAACATTAAAGCGAGATTAGCTGAAGCAAAGGCACTTAATACAGCGCTCGGTGTCTGCAGTTGATTGAACATTTAAAAAGTTAATAGAATAGGCGCAGTTTATGTGAAACCCAGTGATGTATCAGCGTATCAACTTTGCAATGTAAACCGAATTGTCACCTGTCACTTATCATTATCAAGATGGTGAAATAGGGGGCTGGTCTTTAATTTGTCCACCGCTGCCGGCGGGATTATCCAAGGTTTAATTTATCCATTGTTAGATTGTAAGTGGGTAGAAATAAAGTGGAACTTGGATCAAGGAGAAAACACTACTCGTTAAGTCGTTATTACATAAGATAAATAGAATAGAATTATAAACAAGTATTTTTAGAGTTGTTGGTAATTCTGTAGCTCTGCCTAACCCACTCTGGGAATGAAGGCGTGATGTGGTGTATGTGTGTATGTAAATTAACATCTCTCTGGAACGCGACAGTGCGTACACTGCTCCTTGGCGGCGGGTTAGCGGAAAGCATGGTGTATGAAAATCAGACCGACTCTGGACAAGGTTCTTCTATTACACAAAATAGGCTTGACGACGTGTTTGGCCTAATTGGTAGTGACTCTACCTACAAAGCTAGAAGCTAGCGGTCCCGGGTTCGATTTCCGGTATGGGCAAATGTTTGTGCGAAGAACGCGAGTGCTTGTTCCTGAGTCTTGAATTTTAAATAAATCTATAAATATGGGGACCATCTCACACTAATTGACCAAACCAAGCCCAAACTAAGCTCTAGGCTTATACTATGGGTACTAGACAACGATAAACATACTCGTACTCATATAGAGAAATACATAGAAAAGATGCAAGAGTCGGGATAAAATATTTGCGCTCACACTATTTTTTTTATTTATTTTTTTATTTTACCACTTTGTTGGCGTGACGTGACTAATATGTATATTAATGCCATATTACAGCTTCCTCGTACTAAGAGTCTTTGAGCTAGGCTGCGGACGGACGGACATGGCGAAACTTTAAGGGTTCCTGGTTTGACTACGGAACCCTTATAGGATACACGTGTCTGTTCGTCTGTCACTGCTTATGTGCTCCGCATCTACTGGACCGATTAAATTGAAGTTTTGATTATAGTTGTTATTAATCTTTTAATATTGAAGTATCTCCAAAAATAAACTAAAACATGAATTCGATGAATGATCCTTGCGGCATTGTATCAACGATGGAGAAAACTGCCAGGGCTGGGATTCTACAAGGTAATAACGATAGCCCCCAAATGGATGAACCGATTCGAACGCGGTTTTTTTGTAAGAGAGCTGGTTTAATGGGGATGATTCTAAGGCACATTTCATGAAAATCGGTTGAGCCGTTTATGAGATATTAGATAATGAGTTCAGTAGGAATAACACGCCGTACCGGGAACTAGTGTCAAATACGTCAAATAGGAAATAGTGTTAAATAAAAAGTAGCTATTATAATAAAATTATTAAAATGACAAGCTTCCGGGGTTTTACTTGCTTAATAATAAAGTCATCTCATTCATTTTAACCTTTACACCTATCTTATGTTGGAGTTTTTTTTTTTTATGTTATGGAGAAGGCATACGAGCACTCAGGCCACCTGATGGTAAGTGGAATCTGAGACCCATAGACATTTGAATTGTCAAGTCTATAATCCTAAGACCTCAAATGCGTTGCCAACCCTGAGGACGAAGATGGAATGCCTCTATGCTAGTAATTTCACCGGTTGTCTTATCCCCACACCGGGACACAACAATGCGAACACTGTTGCTTGGCGGGTGGTTAATGAATAAGATGGTGGTAGCGATCCGGATGGACCCTGCACAGGGTCCTACCACCACTAAGAGTATGGAATAGACGGATTAAAGTGCCTAGCCTATGTCAAAATGCTTGTCCCGTTGCAACATGTTACGCCCATTGAAAGAAGGGCCCTATAATCAAGGGTTTCATATCTATACTAATAATTTTGTATGGAGATGACTAAGGTCCCGGGAAAGGACATAGGATACTTTTAATCCTGGAAAATCGTACAGTTCCCGAGGGAGAAGTGATAAACACAGCTAGTATTTAACAGTTAAGCTAAGTCTACTTGAATCCTTTCTCACTAGGGTCACAGAGATGATCGTGATACTATTAAAGTAAAGTTTAATAAAACACACACTTGCGCGTAGTAGCGTCACCTTTATTATTTCAATAAACGGGCACTAAACAACTATTTATTTATTTAAATATGAACAACAACTTGCCAGGGCAGATTCATGGATTGCGAACCCATCCAGCCTTCGAAACTACCCCAGCAATCTTAACCTAACTATAAACTACATATGTTCAATAGTTATACATACATAAGCGAATATACATACATCTTAGTCACTACATTTTGACGGTCTCGTTTGGTTTCGTATACAATTATCAAAAGTCAAAATTAAAAGCGTTTGAGGAGGTGTAACTACGTCGGAACACCGCTTAAAATTAAAATCATGGCGTCAGTCAGTGTTGACTTATTGTTTGATCTGTCGCTTCTCCCTCTCTTCGGTCAAATCGGGTTCAATGTGTTCTGGGTCGCTGTGGTCGGTGTTGCCAGCTTGGTAGGTATCTAGACAAAAAAGATGTTTAATAATTAATTTCTATGTTTCGCAATAATTGTTATGTGGACTTCATTGTTGTAAGGAACACTTAGGTATTTATTGGAATTAACCCTTATGAGGGATGGGCGATGGGCTTGCAACCTGTCACTAATACACTAGTAAACTTCTTGGCCTGATTGTGCAAAGTGTGGTTGCAGAGTTGTCAACAAGTCTTTTTGGAGTTGTTGGTATTTCTGTAGCTCTGCCTACCCCACTCTGGGAATAAAGGCGTGATGTTATGTATGTATGTAACCCTAATGACACGTTTTACCTTTTGAGATGTGAGACCCATTGATACTTCTAAAACCCCAAAAAAAACACTATTTTTTTTTAAATTATGAACAGTTTACGAATCATTCAGCTTACGAAATATTTAATGTAGTCACTAAGTAGGCAATTTCAAAGACAACGGCTATTTATTAAAGCTCTGTGGTTGGTTATTGAAAACAACCATGGACGAGACTAACTCTAATGGGCAAATTAGAAAAATCTTAGACAAAGTGAAAGTGAGTGTTAGTGAAGTGAGAGTGAGTGGAGATGTCAGTAGGGGACGTCCTAGACGGACGTACAGTGATCAGATTCGCGAGGTACTGAATAAGGGCCGAATCAAAAGCACCCGAAACCGACGTACGTGCATGAAGAGATTGATGAATGTGGAGGAAGCGAAGGTTGTATGTTTGGATCGGTGCACCTGGCGTTCCATAGTCTCTGCCCACCCCATTGGGAGACAGGCGTGAAGATATGTACCTATGTATGTTAGACAAAGTAACATGGGAAAGTTCTCAACACTTACGAAACCCTTTCCACGCGAGTTTAACTCGCATTAGTCTGGTTTTTAGGGTTCCGTACCCAAAGGGTAAAAATGGAACCCTATCACTAAGACTTCGCTGTCCGTCCGTCTGTCTGTCACCAGGCTGTATCTCAAGAACTGTGATAGCTAGACAGTTGAAATTTTCACAAATTATGTATTTCTGTTGCCGCTATAACAACAAATACCAAAACCAAAATAAAATAAATATTTAAGGTGGGCTTTTGTACAACAAACGCGTTTTTTTGCCCTTTTTTGTTCGATATCAATATTGGCAACACCTACCTGTTGAAATATCCACATAATAATCAGTTTTATTATATTTACTTTAAGAATAAATAATTAAATTCAAATAAAATGAATATTTAAGAGGGGTTCCCATACAACAACCGTGATTCTTTTGCCGATTTTAGCTCGATCATAATACATACACCCTGTTATATAGATAATGGTACGGAACCTTTCCTGCGCGAGTCCAACTCGCCCTTGGCCGGTTTTTTTAGGCTTACCCTCTTCGCTCTTGTAAGCACGTCCGAGCCTGGGTCCGAACCACATGCCGCTGCTATCAGAACCCTCGCTCTCCCGCTTGGCGCCGGGGGGTCGGTGCAGCATCAGATCCTCGACCCGGAACAGCTGATGGTGCTCGCGGGGCTCGCTGCGGCCCACGCGGGGGAACGCATACAGCTGCCGCTTCTCAGAGGGCTTGTATTCTGTATAAAAGATAACTTTATCAGCTAAACACACATCACACAAACTTACATCTACACACAAACACCATACGCATACACTCTCGCGCATATTCACACAAACACACACACGTAATTATAATTTCCTGGTATTTCTTTAATTCAAAGCGGTTGCATGGCAAATACCGCTGATTTGTTTTTAAAATAATGCTACAATAGCACGTTTACAGTTTCCTTTAAGCAAGCAACATATGCTTTTCAATCCCGTGTGGTTGCTGGGTTAGAATAGTGCCACTCCATGTCTTCCCGTGATGTCGTGTGAGGCGACTAAGGGAATAAGGGCTTGTAGTACTGTTAGGCGATGAGCTTGCAACCTGTCACTAATACACTGGTAATCTTAGCCTACGTGTGCAAAATGTGGTTACAGAATTATTAACATGTCTTTTTTAGAGTTATTGTTTGTAGGTCTGCCTACCCCACTCTGGAAATGAAGGCGTGGTGTTATGTATGTATGTATGTATCTAAAGTCAACCCTATAACTAACATAGACAGAGAACAGACACAGTGACTAGGATTGCCCGAGTTTATTATTAAAATACTCTTTGCAAAGCTCAGCCCCATATTAAAAATAGTTTCATCAATGTAATGAAAATTGTCAGTTGCAGGAAAACTGGGCGTACAAACACTATATTGCAGTTCAGAATTAATGAGTGCTCCAATGCTCCCATCTGTCCTCTAATGAATCAAATTGAAATTCCCCTACAGCAAAGCGTGCCCCTCCCCGTGCTTCTAATTAATCTCGATGTCTATTTTAAACTTAATAACATTTTTCTATGAATAGTGAAATTAATATTGTGCGTGGAGTAACGCTATAATTAGAAAGTGAGAGGAAATTATAGTTGGTTTTAAATACGAGCTTAAAAAGGTCTCTTTTATTACAATATTCCTGTCATGACAGTTTCTCAGTATATGTTATAATTATTGGTGTTATAAAAAGTTAACACTAATCTAGGTACACTATATTAATATTATAAAGAGGAAAGATTTGTACCTATTTTTGTATGTTTGTATGTTTGTAATGAATAGGCTCAAAAAGTACTGGGCCGATTTAAAAAATTCTTTCACCAATAGAGTGCTACATTCTTCCAATTTGACATAGGCTACATTTCATTTTGAAAAAAATTAGGGATCCTTGGTAAAATTTGAACAATGTAACCGAAGGTGTAGAAAAATGAGCGGGCGAAGCCGCTGGCGGGTCGCTAGTTGACTAATAAAGCTCAAAAAACCGGGCAAGAGCATGTCGGAGCATGCTCAGTGTAGGGTTCCGAAGCCGTTAACTACTACAAACATAAAAATCAACAAGTAATAACTAATTTTCTATTTAAAGTCAATTGGTGCAGTCTTAGATGATTTTAGTAGGTATAAACACTTTAATCGCCTGAATCTTAAAAACAAATAATGTCTTCTTAGTCGTGATAGTTTTCCTTTAAAATTGGTTATATGCTCTTTCATTTAAGATTTTTTTCATATTTTTAGTGTTTGTAGTTTTGGCTGTAGGGGACACTTGAGTCTAACAAAAATTAGCGCTTTAAAGCTTAATAGTTCATAAACGGATTACTAAATCGAAATACTGTTTCCACACTACAGGGTAGACGATAAGAAAAATACATCCCCACGTTACGTTTTTTTTGCACCACTTGTTAGCGTAACTAATATGCATATTCATGGCAATGTACAGCTTTCTAGTAGTAAAACTCTCTGCGCTAGGCTGCGGACGGACGCACGGACGGACGGACATGGCGAAACTATAAGGGTTCCTAGTTTGACTACGAAACCCTAAAAACGAGTAAAGATAACGTAGGCAATAAATGAAAAAGCGTTTAAAAAATCAAGTTATTTGGCAACTTTTAATATGTTTTTCTTCTTACAAAACTTAATGCGGTAAAATTAAAGAACTTCAAAGTGTTTCATCAATTAAAGACCGTGACTGTACGAACTAACATGTTGATCTTATTAATGTGTGTTACATATTACATTATTTATTTACTTACGTACTAGCCCATACAAAACTCAAATATCTCGTGACACAGAACTATACTCGTAATGTAAACTCGGTATCGACAGTCATCTCGCTACATCACTTGGCTAGTGTTGAATCGAACTCCAATAACAAATGAATACGACACTCACAATATGGCTGCTCGTTAGAATGACTTTAAGAGCCGATAAAACTCCAACGAGACCCGTCTCGGATTTTATTTAACCGTCTCATTCATAGATTTTTTTACAATGGTTAACTTTCTGAAATTTTCTGAGTTAGGAAAGAAAGTATATGTAAGTATTATACCAATGCCGTGCGTAGGATAATACTACATACATAACGTCACTACTTTGAAACAACCTCGTATCTCATATTTTATGATGTACGATTTTAAACTTATTTCTATTCAAGTTTAAGTTTAAAATGGTACATCACGAAATATGAGATGCGAGGTTTTTTCAAAGTAGTGACGATATTGCACTTCTTCTTGCGAGTCGGACTCGCCCATGAAGGATTCCGTAGCAGCAAGTAACATACCTAATATAAAAGTTCGTTGTAGCTTTGATCAATGTTTTTATGACGTATTAAAAAAAACTACTTACTAGATCTCGTTCAAACCAATTTTCGGTGGAAGTTTGCATGGTAATGTACATCATATATTTTTTTTACTTCTATCATTCTCTTATTTTAGAAGTTACAGGGGTTACACATTTCAACACTTTGGAAGTGTCTCTCGCGCAAACTGTTCAGTTTAGAAAAAAATGATGTTTACCAACCTCAATATCATTTTTGAAGACCTATCCATAGATACCCCACACGTATGGGTTTGATGAAAAAAAATTTGAGTTTCAGTTCTAAGAAAGGGAACCCCCAAAATTTACAGTTTTTTTTCTATTTTTGTGTGAAAATCTTAATGCGGTTCACAGAATACATCTACTTACCAAGTTTCAACAGTGTATTTCTTATAGTTTCGGAAAAAAGTGACTGTGACATACGGACGGACAGACAGACAGTCATGACGAATCTATAAGGGTTCCGTTTTTTGCCATTTGGCTACGGAACCCTAAAAAGGCGGCTGACTGCATAGTAATAGTATCGAATAACATAGCTTTTATTGACTGATATCAGTTTGTCATATTTTGCAATTATGTTTTTCATAAGGATAAAATTATTATAATAATGCCTTCGAAGCTAGGAGTCCTGGGTTCAAATCCCGGTAAGAGCAGATAATTTGTGTGATGAGCATGAGAATTTATTCCTGAGTCTAGGATGTTTTCTATGTATTTAGGTATATATTTCTTTATATACGGCAATGTGGACTGTCCTGATTTATTGCGCAGAGTTTCTTTTAATATTCCCGCTAGGAGTGTGCGGTATTTTCGTCCTATTTCAGTTTCCCTAGCTTCTACTAATTATAGGAAAAATAGTTTTTTGAGCAGAGCTGGTCGTAGTTTGAATAGTGTGTTAAGGAATATTGATTTTGACATTTTTGCAAGTAGTATTAATTCTATAAAGAATAAATTAATTCAATATTTTGTGAACAATCTTCATATATGATAAATTTTTCAGGTGTGCGTGCAGGTGCTGGTTGGCATAGTTATTGCGTACAGTAATACTTGGTGGCCTGTAGGTAGTAGTTGTTATTAATTAATTGTATTTTTCTCTCTCTCACTGTTAAAACGTTTAACTTAGGCTTATTCTTTTTCATATTACTTAATTGCTAAATGTGAGAACCTGTAATTGGCTATGTTTTGTTACTCAAGTTTCTAATTTCTTTTGTAAAGCTGTTGGTTTTCTATGGATTAATAAATAAATAAATAAATAAATAATATAAATAAGTTTATTGTTGTCTAGTACCCATAGTACAAGCCTAGAGCTTAGTTTGGGACTAGGTCAATTTGTGTGACATTGTCTTGTGTTTTTTTAATATCAATTTGTAGGAACGTGATTACTATGATTAGTTTTAGCTTCATTAAATATGAATTATACTTGTTATTTCATTATTATTATTTTATATCAGTCTGCCTTATCGGCATAGGCCTCTTCCAGCCTTCTCCATATATCTCGGTCCTGTGCCTTTCCAATCCAGTTTTGCCCTGCTTGTTTCCTGAGATCATCTGTCCATCTTAAGCTTAGTCTTCCCCGTACAGTATACGCATTTTAAATTTAATGTGGTTACTAATAGAATATAGAATGCTTCAACTACAACATTGCAGTTAGGCACCTTCTTTGGTGTTACCGTGGGTTTTACGGCAGTACTAACACTTTAACGGTGGAGTCACATGTTATCAATGTTTGTTATTTATGAAGATGCGTGCGCATGCGAAAGGAGAATAGATGCGTACGCATCTTCATACAAAGTAGCTATTTTCTACAGAATAAATTCGAATCGATGCTGATAGATGTGATTCCACCCTAAGACACTTAAAACGAAAATTTAACGTCTCAAATAACGTCTATCGTTTGGCGCTTGAGTAACTTGACTAAAACTACAATATTGTCAATAAAATGTATCATGTAATGTAACCAAATGTTAATAGTACATTTATTGCCTAGGCGTGGAAAGTAAGGGATTGCCGTACGAGGCGGTAAGCAGGCCGAGCATTGGCGAGGCCTGCTAAAATATGAGTCAGGCAATTCCCCCTTTTACCGCCGAGGCATAATGCTTTTCTCAAACATTTGAGGAAATGATACAAATACATACTTACATACATAACTTTAAGCCTTCATTTCCAGAGTGGGTTAGGCAGTGCTACAGAAATACCAACAACTCTAAAAAGACTTCTTGATAACTCTGTAACCACATTTTGTTTGTGCATAGCTGAGAAGTTTACTAGTATTATTTAGTCACAGGATACCAGCCCATCGCCTAACAAAACCACAAGCTCTTATTCCCTTAGCCGCCTCTTACGACATCCACGGAAAGACAGTGGTACTATTCTAACCCGGGCAAAAAATACATTTACCTTGATTTAGCAGGAAGCAAGTTTTGTCTAGCCGTCGTATCTTATTTTTTTAATTTAGGCGGTGTGATACCTATATCCACGCTACTTGTATCATCACTAGAGTTATTTATTATTTTGGTATTATTGCACAACAACAACAACAAGTTCTATGGAGATCTTTTGTATGGAGATGACTAAGGTCCCGGGAAAGGACATAGGATACTTTTAATCCTGGAAAATCGTACAGTTCCCGAGGGAGAAGTGATAAACACAGCTAGTATTTAACAGTTAAGCTAAGTCTACTTGAATCCTTTCTCACTAGGGTCACAGAGATGATCGTGATACTATTAAAGTAAAGTTTAATAAAACACACACTTGCGCGTAGTAGCGTCACCTTTATTATTTCAATAAACGGGCACTAAACAACTATTTATTTATTTAAATATGAACAACAACTTGCCAGGGCAGATTCATGGATTGCGAACCCATCCAGCCTTCGAAACTACCCCAGCAATCTTAACCTAACTATAAACTACATATGTTCAATAGTTATACATACATAAGCGAATATACATACATCTTAGTCACTACATTTTGACGGTCTCGTTTGGTTTCGTATACAATTATCAAAAGTCAAAATTAAAAGCGTTTGAGGAGGTGTAACTACGTCGGAACACCGCTTAAAATTAAAATCATGGCGTCAGTCAGTGTTGACTTATTGTTTGATCTGTCGCTTCTCCCTCTCTTCGGTCAAATCGGGTTCAATGTGTTCTGGGTCGCTGTGGTCGGTGTTGCCAGCTTGGTAGGTATCTAGACAAAAAAGATGTTTAATAATTAATTTCTATGTTTCGCAATAATTGTTATGTGGACTTCATTGTTGTAAGGAACACTTAGGTATTTATTGGAATTAACCCTTATGAGGGATGGGCGATGGGCTTGCAACCTGTCACTAATACACTAGTAAACTTCTTGGCCTGATTGTGCAAAGTGTGGTTGCAGAGTTGTCAACAAGTCTTTTTGGAGTTGTTGGTATTTCTGTAGCTCTGCCTACCCCACTCTGGGAATAAAGGCGTGATGTTATGTATGTATGTAACCCTAATGACACGTTTTACCTTTTGAGATGTGAGACCCATTGATACTTCTAAAACCCCAAAAAAAACACTATTTTTTTTTAAATTATGAACAGTTTACGAATCATTCAGCTTACGAAATATTTAATGTAGTCACTAAGTAGGCAATTTCAAAGACAACGGCTATTTATTAAAGCTCTGTGGTTGGTTATTGAAAACAACCATGGACGAGACTAACTCTAATGGGCAAATTAGAAAAATCTTAGACAAAGTGAAAGTGAGTGTTAGTGAAGTGAGAGTGAGTGGAGATGTCAGTAGGGGACGTCCTAGACGGACGTACAGTGATCAGATTCGCGAGGTACTGAATAAGGGCCGAATCAAAAGCACCCGAAACCGACGTACGTGCATGAAGAGATTGATGAATGTGGAGGAAGCGAAGGTTGTATGTTTGGATCGGTGCACCTGGCGTTCCATAGTCTCTGCCCACCCCATTGGGAGACAGGCGTGAAGATATGTACCTATGTATGTTAGACAAAGTAACATGGGAAAGTTCTCAACACTTACGAAACCCTTTCCACGCGAGTTTAACTCGCATTAGTCTGGTTTTTAGGGTTCCGTACCCAAAGGGTAAAAATGGAACCCTATCACTAAGACTTCGCTGTCCGTCCGTCTGTCTGTCACCAGGCTGTATCTCAAGAACTGTGATAGCTAGACAGTTGAAATTTTCACAAATTATGTATTTCTGTTGCCGCTATAACAACAAATACCAAAACCAAAATAAAATAAATATTTAAGGTGGGCTTTTGTACAACAAACGCGTTTTTTTGCCCTTTTTTGTTCGATATCAATATTGGCAACACCTACCTGTTGAAATATCCACATAATAATCAGTTTTATTATATTTACTTTAAGAATAAATAATTAAATTCAAATAAAATGAATATTTAAGAGGGGTTCCCATACAACAACCGTGATTCTTTTGCCGATTTTAGCTCGATCATAATACATACACCCTGTTATATAGATAATGGTACGGAACCTTTCCTGCGCGAGTCCAACTCGCCCTTGGCCGGTTTTTTTAGGCTTACCCTCTTCGCTCTTGTAAGCACGTCCGAGCCTGGGTCCGAACCACATGCCGCTGCTATCAGAACCCTCGCTCTCCCGCTTGGCGCCGGGGGGTCGGTGCAGCATCAGATCCTCGACCCGGAACAGCTGATGGTGCTCGCGGGGCTCGCTGCGGCCCACGCGGGGGAACGCATACAGCTGCCGCTTCTCAGAGGGCTTGTATTCTGTATAAAAGATAACTTTATCAGCTAAACACACATCACACAAACTTACATCTACACACAAACACCATACGCATACACTCTCGCGCATATTCACACAAACACACACACGTAATTATAATTTCCTGGTATTTCTTTAATTCAAAGCGGTTGCATGGCAAATACCGCTGATTTGTTTTTAAAATAATGCTACAATAGCACGTTTACAGTTTCCTTTAAGCAAGCAACATATGCTTTTCAATCCCGTGTGGTTGCTGGGTTAGAATAGTGCCACTCCATGTCTTCCCGTGATGTCGTGTGAGGCGACTAAGGGAATAAGGGCTTGTAGTACTGTTAGGCGATGAGCTTGCAACCTGTCACTAATACACTGGTAATCTTAGCCTACGTGTGCAAAATGTGGTTACAGAATTATTAACATGTCTTTTTTAGAGTTATTGTTTGTAGGTCTGCCTACCCCACTCTGGAAATGAAGGCGTGGTGTTATGTATGTATGTATGTATCTAAAGTCAACCCTATAACTAACATAGACAGAGAACAGACACAGTGACTAGGATTGCCCGAGTTTATTATTAAAATACTCTTTGCAAAGCTCAGCCCCATATTAAAAATAGTTTCATCAATGTAATGAAAATTGTCAGTTGCAGGAAAACTGGGCGTACAAACACTATATTGCAGTTCAGAATTAATGAGTGCTCCAATGCTCCCATCTGTCCTCTAATGAATCAAATTGAAATTCCCCTACAGCAAAGCGTGCCCCTCCCCGTGCTTCTAATTAATCTCGATGTCTATTTTAAACTTAATAACATTTTTCTATGAATAGTGAAATTAATATTGTGCGTGGAGTAACGCTATAATTAGAAAGTGAGAGGAAATTATAGTTGGTTTTAAATACGAGCTTAAAAAGGTCTCTTTTATTACAATATTCCTGTCATGACAGTTTCTCAGTATATGTTATAATTATTGGTGTTATAAAAAGTTAACACTAATCTAGGTACACTATATTAATATTATAAAGAGGAAAGATTTGTACCTATTTTTGTATGTTTGTATGTTTGTAATGAATAGGCTCAAAAAGTACTGGGCCGATTTAAAAAATTCTTTCACCAATAGAGTGCTACATTCTTCCAATTTGACATAGGCTACATTTCATTTTGAAAAAAATTAGGGATCCTTGGTAAAATTTGAACAATGTAACCGAAGGTGTAGAAAAATGAGCGGGCGAAGCCGCTGGCGGGTCGCTAGTTGACTAATAAAGCTCAAAAAACCGGGCAAGAGCATGTCGGAGCATGCTCAGTGTAGGGTTCCGAAGCCGTTAACTACTACAAACATAAAAATCAACAAGTAATAACTAATTTTCTATTTAAAGTCAATTGGTGCAGTCTTAGATGATTTTAGTAGGTATAAACACTTTAATCGCCTGAATCTTAAAAACAAATAATGTCTTCTTAGTCGTGATAGTTTTCCTTTAAAATTGGTTATATGCTCTTTCATTTAAGATTTTTTTCATATTTTTAGTGTTTGTAGTTTTGGCTGTAGGGGACACTTGAGTCTAACAAAAATTAGCGCTTTAAAGCTTAATAGTTCATAAACGGATTACTAAATCGAAATACTGTTTCCACACTACAGGGTAGACGATAAGAAAAATACATCCCCACGTTACGTTTTTTTTGCACCACTTGTTAGCGTAACTAATATGCATATTCATGGCAATGTACAGCTTTCTAGTAGTAAAACTCTCTGCGCTAGGCTGCGGACGGACGCACGGACGGACGGACATGGCGAAACTATAAGGGTTCCTAGTTTGACTACGAAACCCTAAAAACGAGTAAAGATAACGTAGGCAATAAATGAAAAAGCGTTTAAAAAATCAAGTTATTTGGCAACTTTTAATATGTTTTTCTTCTTACAAAACTTAATGCGGTAAAATTAAAGAACTTCAAAGTGTTTCATCAATTAAAGACCGTGACTGTACGAACTAACATGTTGATCTTATTAATGTGTGTTACATATTACATTATTTATTTACTTACGTACTAGCCCATACAAAACTCAAATATCTCGTGACACAGAACTATACTCGTAATGTAAACTCGGTATCGACAGTCATCTCGCTACATCACTTGGCTAGTGTTGAATCGAACTCCAATAACAAATGAATACGACACTCACAATATGGCTGCTCGTTAGAATGACTTTAAGAGCCGATAAAACTCCAACGAGACCCGTCTCGGATTTTATTTAACCGTCTCATTCATAGATTTTTTTACAATGGTTAACTTTCTGAAATTTTCTGAGTTAGGAAAGAAAGTATATGTAAGTATTATACCAATGCCGTGCGTAGGATAATACTACATACATAACGTCACTACTTTGAAACAACCTCGTATCTCATATTTTATGATGTACGATTTTAAACTTATTTCTATTCAAGTTTAAGTTTAAAATGGTACATCACGAAATATGAGATGCGAGGTTTTTTCAAAGTAGTGACGATATTGCACTTCTTCTTGCGAGTCGGACTCGACCATGAAGGATTCCGTAGCAGCAAGTAACATACCTAATATAAAAGTTCGTTGTAGCTTTGATCAATGTTTTTATGACGTATTAAAAAAAACTACTTACTAGATCTCGTTCAAACCAATTTTCGGTGGAAGTTTGCATGGTAATGTACATCATATATTTTTTTTACTTCTATCATTCTCTTATTTTAGAAGTTACAGGGGTTACACATTTCAACACTTTGGAAGTGTCTCTCGCGCAAACTGTTCAGTTTAGAAAAAAATGATGTTTACCAACCTCAATATCATTTTTGAAGACCTATCCATAGATACCCCACACGTATGGGTTTGATGAAAAAAAATTTGAGTTTCAGTTCTAAGAAAGGGAACCCCCAAAATTTACAGTTTTTTTTCTATTTTTGTGTGAAAATCTTAATGCGGTTCACAGAATACATCTACTTACCAAGTTTCAACAGTGTATTTCTTATAGTTTCGGAAAAAAGTGACTGTGACATACGGACGGACAGACAGACAGTCATGACGAATCTATAAGGGTTCCGTTTTTTGCCATTTGGCTACGGAACCCTAAAAAGGCGGCTGACTGCATAGTAATAGTATCGAATAACATAGCTTTTATTGACTGATATCAGTTTGTCATATTTTGCAATTATGTTTTTCATAAGGATAAAATTATTATAATAATGCCTTCGAAGCTAGGAGTCCTGGGTTCAAATCCCGGTAAGAGCAGATAATTTGTGTGATGAGCATGAGAATTTATTCCTGAGTCTAGGATGTTTTCTATGTATTTAGGTATATATTTCTTTATATACGGCAATGTGGACTGTCCTGATTTATTGCGCAGAGTTTCTTTTAATATTCCCGCTAGGAGTGTGCGGTATTTTCGTCCTATTTCAGTTTCCCTAGCTTCTACTAATTATAGGAAAAATAGTTTTTTGAGCAGAGCTGGTCGTAGTTTGAATAGTGTGTTAAGGAATATTGATTTTGACATTTTTGCAAGTAGTATTAATTCTATAAAGAATAAATTAATTCAATATTTTGTGAACAATCTTCATATATGATAAATTTTTCAGGTGTGCGTGCAGGTGCTGGTTGGCATAGTTATTGCGTACAGTAATACTTGGTGGCCTGTAGGTAGTAGTTGTTATTAATTAATTGTATTTTTCTCTCTCTCACTGTTAAAACGTTTAACTTAGGCTTATTCTTTTTCATATTACTTAATTGCTAAATGTGAGAACCTGTAATTGGCTATGTTTTGTTACTCAAGTTTCTAATTTCTTTTGTAAAGCTGTTGGTTTTCTATGGATTAATAAATAAATAAATAAATAAATAATATAAATAAGTTTATTGTTGTCTAGTACCCATAGTACAAGCCTAGAGCTTAGTTTGGGACTAGGTCAATTTGTGTGACATTGTCTTGTGTTTTTTTAATATCAATTTGTAGGAACGTGATTACTATGATTAGTTTTAGCTTCATTAAATATGAATTATACTTGTTATTTCATTATTATTATTTTATATCAGTCTGCCTTATCGGCATAGGCCTCTTCCAGCCTTCTCCATATATCTCGGTCCTGTGCCTTTCCAATCCAGTTTTGCCCTGCTTGTTTCCTGAGATCATCTGTCCATCTTAAGCTTAGTCTTCCCCGTACAGTATACGCATTTTAAATTTAATGTGGTTACTAATAGAATATAGAATGCTTCAACTACAACATTGCAGTTAGGCACCTTCTTTGGTGTTACCGTGGGTTTTACGGCAGTACTAACACTTTAACGGTGGAGTCACATGTTATCAATGTTTGTTATTTATGAAGATGCGTGCGCATGCGAAAGGAGAATAGATGCGTACGCATCTTCATACAAAGTAGCTATTTTCTACAGAATAAATTCGAATCGATGCTGATAGATGTGATTCCACCCTAAGACACTTAAAACGAAAATTTAACGTCTCAAATAACGTCTATCGTTTGGCGCTTGAGTAACTTGACTAAAACTACAATATTGTCAATAAAATGTATCATGTAATGTAACCAAATGTTAATAGTACATTTATTGCCTAGGCGTGGAAAGTAAGGGATTGCCGTACGAGGCGGTAAGCAGGCCGAGCATTGGCGAGGCCTGCTAAAATATGAGTCAGGCAATTCCCCCTTTTACCGCCGAGGCATAATGCTTTTCTCAAACATTTGAGGAAATGATACAAATACATACTTACATACATAACTTTAAGCCTTCATTTCCAGAGTGGGTTAGGCAGTGCTACAGAAATACCAACAACTCTAAAAAGACTTCTTGATAACTCTGTAACCACATTTTGTTTGTGCATAGCTGAGAAGTTTACTAGTATTATTTAGTCACAGGATACCAGCCCATCGCCTAACAAAACCACAAGCTCTTATTCCCTTAGCCGCCTCTTACGACATCCACGGAAAGACAGTGGTACTATTCTAACCCGGGCAAAAAATACATTTACCTTGATTTAGCAGGAAGCAAGTTTTGTCTAGCCGTCGTATCTTATTTTTTTAATTTAGGCGGTGTGATACCTATATCCACGCTACTTGTATCATCACTAGAGTTATTTATTATTTTGGTATTATTGCACAACAACAACAACAAGTTCTACGTCTAAATTTCAATAAGATTTTGTTTCACCATACATACTTTTAATCAAAATATTAAAGAAGAAAACATACGCACTGTGCTACAAACGAGCAGTTACCTTAGCTGTATGAGATTTTTCTCTTACTCCTTTCTATTCTGTGCGGCTAGACAACTTGCATTCGACATGTATCGATTGAATAATGTATGTAATTTCTATCTCGGTGGCTATTTCATTCATTTGTCAATCGAAACATAAGCGCTAATGATTATTGTCGAATGCAACTTGTCTAGCCCCATAGTATGAACAGCACAGCACTTTAAAAAAAAACACAGCGGAGAAGAATGTACGTTTATTATACTCCTAGGAGGAAAAAAAGGCCCTTCGCGTCTTCGTTTTTCAAAAGAAAGGCCATCCTTTCCGGACATGTTTGAGAAAAAATATTTGAAACAAGCGAAACGCGCTCAGAAATAACTTAGCATTTGCTACGGGCTTCAGATGGTATAGTTACGCCATTGCCTATATCGTCAAGCAAGGCCTACCAAGTCTTAAGCGAGGCCTACCAAGTCTTAAGCGGGGCCTACCAAGTCTTAAACGGGGCCTACCAAGTCTTTAGCGGGTCCTACGAAGTCTTAAGCGGGGCCTACCAAGTCTTTAGCGGGTCCTACGAAGTCTTAAGCGGGGCCTACCATGTCTTAAGCGGGGCCTACCAAGTCTTAAGCTGGGCCTACCAAGTCTTAAGCGGGGCCTACCAAGTCTTTAGCGGAGGCATTCGGTACGACGAGGCACGGCCCGCAATCTGTCACTACTAGCTCTACGGGCGTAAAGTGTGGTAACTTACCGATGTAGAAGTCGTTGAGTGGCACCTGCCAAGTCTGGTGCGAGGCGCGGCCCACCCTCGGGAAGGGGTACAGGTTCAGTACCCCGTCGCGTCGCAACTTGGTGCTGCTCTCTGCACAGACAATGATGAGAATGAGAAGACATACTAACACACAGATCTGATGATAAATGGACACTAATCTGAGTCATATAGTATTTGGACGCTGGCTTAAACACCTTGTATTAATAAAACCACGAAACTCAGTTAATGAATTTATAGACCTCAAGTTATAACTGATGTGATATGTGCAATATATTTGAATATGTACCTACTTGTGGACCTAACGTGCTGCCATGGGAACTAGTGTCAAATATTAATATTATATTTTGTATGAAATTATTAAAATAACAGCCATCCGGGGTTTAAGTTGCTAAAAGAGTCAAGTCACGCAAAACACATTTTTATTTTAAACCTTAACACTTTATTGTTACGTTGTAATATGGAATAGATAAAGCTCATGTGGCAGCGTGTTAGGCCCACTGTTGTTTTTTATTTAAAAAATGCATTCGGCGAACGTTATCGCTATTGAAAATGTGATCTATGATTGACGTGAGCCGCCGGACGGTCGCGTTGAATGCTTATCGTCGACGATACTGCAATATTACCGCGTAACGAAAAAGATAGAAAAGAAGCAAAATACACCTTAACTTGTACGAAGTATGGTACATTTTGCAACTTATTGAATTTGTTGCCGTGTGGTTGCCGGGTTAGAATAGTGTTACTCTACGTCTTCCTTCGGATGTCGTAAGAGGCGACTAAGGGATAGATAAGGGCTTGTGGTACTATTAGGCGATGGGCTTGCAACCTGTCACTAATACAATAGTAAAGTTCTTAGCTTCATTGTACAAAATGTGGTTACAGAATTATCAAAAAGTCTTTTTAGAGTTGTTGGTATTTCTGTAGCTCTGCCTAACCCACTCTGAGAATGAAGGTGTGATGTTATGTATGTATGTATGTATGAATTGGTTTGTTACGCGGTATTGCAGTATCACCGACGTTATGTCAATTCCATACATTTGACAGTTTTCTATAAATTTAAGTTTTCCTGTCAGAGCGTACAAACGACATTACGGGGCGTTCATTCTAAATTAGGTATTTCTAAACTTGATTCGCTAGATTGACAAGAAGATTTTTTTTAAATTAATGTTTTTTGGTCAACGGTTCAGAATACCATTTAGCATTCAATTCGTAATTTATTTTTGTATAATTAAATAACTAAATAAAACGTATGTAATAGAATATTTGCACGTCGTTTGACGTGTTACCTAATTATGAAGAGACTTATTTGAGATTTGCAACCATTCGATTGATTGTGCCACGTTCATTAAATTGTTTTTGTTTACTTTACATACTCATCGAAAAAAAGCTGGCAAACTCACTGGGGATTAAACATTGCGTTCGGTTCTTCTGTTTTTTGAAATAAGTAAATGGTTATCTAAATAAATTTTGATGAATGATTGTTGTGACCCAGACTCAGGATTTATAAAGAAAGTATTTTATTGGCATATTATTCCCGCATGATACTTTTAAAATTCGTTGGTAATTAAAAAGTGTTTTTAAAGAAAATCGGAACATTTAATTGAATAATGGTTAAAATTGGTTTAACTGGTTCATAAAAAAACGTTAAAAAATG
The DNA here is from genome assembly GCA_949316455.1 of Acleris holmiana. Taxonomy (NCBI): domain Eukaryota; kingdom Metazoa; phylum Arthropoda; class Insecta; order Lepidoptera; family Tortricidae; genus Acleris; species Acleris holmiana. Next base: position 12,336,615 of record OX438780.1, on the reverse strand, counting down.
TTGAATGATTAATGATTATGTACCTACGTATACGCATAATTTATCTTAATGTTACACAATACAAGCATTTATTATTCGTAAATTACATCAAATTTCATTAAATAAAAAGCAAGCACCTTAATCACTTATTCCAAAAAAAAAAAAAATATAATATATCTAAAATAATTTAAATATTAATTGCCTAGAAAACTTTAACTCAAGTTAGATTTATCATTTGTTATAAAGAAAAGATATTTTTTTCATTAAAAATATTGATTTACAGTAAGTTAAATATACTTATATAAAATACAGTAAAGTTAGCGGCTGACACGGACCCTATATTTAGGTTTGTTACACATAAAATCATAGTTAATCAAATTAATCATAAATATCAAACTCATTAACTGTTTGCATTTGACTTTGACCCGCCGCCGCCGCGACGCGACCCCACTGGGCATCATCGAATCTTCATTCATTATGTCATGACGGCAAATTGGCTGACGAATGTCCCGCCCCTGCCGCTATAAATACGAGAGAAAAGCCAGACAATAAATATCAATGAGGGATCTCACTCCGTTCAGAGATTTCTAAACGCTGTTACTTTGTACTCAATCCGGACAGAAAGAACTGACATAGCTCGCAGCAGGAAAAGATAAGCAATAATGCCCTCGCAAGATTATGAGTTAATTTTTGTCTATGATTACTTATGCAACGTGCCAAATATTGACAAAAAATCCCAGTGGTTCCGTCGAACATAAATCGAATTCCATTTTTTTTCTTTAAATCCAATAACATATATTTTTTCTGGTATTTTTTTTATATTGTACGGTTTTCGCCGAAAAACTCATGTATTTCGAAAAATAGTCAGCAATCTATCTGAAATATTTGTATAAAAACCGGCTACGAGTATTCAAATGTCACGATCGCACTATTTTTTATTTCAAAGTATCTCTTGTTTAATGTTATATTAAACATACGAGTATCATATGGTTTTACTCGAGCAGCACGTCCAGACATTACATGAAACAACTCTATAGCAGTAACATCTCCATCTCGTTCATTTGGGCTGATTTTGAGACTTTAGAATAGGGTCTTTGTAAAAGTCAATTTATAGCTTAGAGTATCCTTTAGTGATCGTTTTAAGTTGAAACTTCCTCATTTATTCACCAGTTTTTTTTCTAAAGTACTTCTTGGCTTTGTAACTAGCAGGTCTGCTAATACGTCATTATCCTTGCAAAGAAGCACCGCAAGAAACTCTAGCTGAGAGCATTTATGAAAATCTAATAAACAATCATGATTCAACTTTCCAACCCACGGCGCATCAGTTTAACAAGTTAATTTAATATTAAACACATCTTCCTACCTGACCACAACAATACTCGCTCCAACAGACTGAAGCTGTCAAGTCAAAATTAACTTATTGCTTAAAGTCCAACGACAAAGAGAGGCTTCTACTTCAGTTAACCTTTCGTCAAATTAACCGGCAGTTCAAAGTTCACACACCACTAATTACTTAATCTTACGAACTACATTAATAAACTGAAGTCAAAGGGCCTTTTAATGACCCCAAAAACTTACATTTACTGAGTTTCGAGTCATCAAACAGCTGTCAAAGTTCTTGATTGGTGAAACTTTCAGTGTCTTAAAATAAATAGTACCTATATTGTTTAACAGGGGACTAAAATAGGCCATAATGAGACGAGATGTTGAGCCACCATACAAAGTAAGGGTGGCTATAGTTCGAGTGTCAATATGGCATTTAGTCTAGAGTCACTTTTAAAACAGCTTTAAACAGCACAGTTCACAAATACAACGTGTTACAAAATAATCCGTAAAAAAGAAATTACAAAAGTAGTGTCAACCCTTATTAAATAACGTCAGTTCAGTATCTTAGGTATACAGTATACTAGGGGTGGACACTACTTTCGTAATTTCTTTTTTACGGATTATTTTGTAACACGTTGTATAAACCATCGGAGCTTGTGTAAGTAACACTGGGTTCGTTTATTTAGAATGTTTCGTTAAAACGTGACGTTTCGTTAAAATTTGACATTGGCCACACACAAAATGGAACTCAGGGTCAACTTTGTAACATGTTTCTACGTAATCTTGGCGATTTGGTTGTTGATTTGACATAAAAAGTAGATCAGTAAAAACATGAAACTGAGAGTGGTTTGAATTTAAATTTAGTAGGTACATCAATAGCTGTGACAAGGTTCTTAAATGTTCAGCTACTTATGAGTTCAATCGTACCCATGTGTAGAGATCCTCTACGCTACATGTTGATGCATTTTAGGGTTAACTACTTACTAGGAACCTTTATAGTAGCTTAGCTCATAGACTCTTAGTACTAGAAAATAGTTATTTAGCGTGAACATTAGTCACGCCGGCGAAGTGGTAAAATAGCACATACATACATAACTCACGCCTTCATTCCCAGAGTGAGGTAGGCAGAGCTACAGAAATACCAACAACTCTCATAAGACTTGTTGATGATTCTGTAACCACATTTTGCACAAACAGACTAAGAAAAAATATTGAAAATATTTTTTTTTAGGGTACCTCCGCTATACGTAACGTGAGGATAGTTTATTTTTCGTCTACCCCTTGGTCTGGAGTGCCGTTAAATAGTTCTTTCAAAAACATTGCGGGCAAGTAAACACAATTTTTCGATTAAGGTATCCAATTGTGATAAAGTGCTTGTTTGTTAGAATCAAGTGTTCCCCCATTTTTTTTAGTTTGAGGTTGATATATGTATGTCATTTTCATCTCACTATTTAAATAACCCCTCTATTTCACTATCGTGACAATGACACGTGACAAGTGACAATTCGGAAAACATTGCAAAGTTAACATGCTGATACATCACTGAGCGTCATATAAGCTGCTCGATGGACACCAAAATGTCAACTGTCACCTGTCATCGTCGGCATAGGAGGCACAGATCCTTCACAAAATGTAGGTATTGACGACATGTTGGCCTAGTCGGGAGTGACCCTGCCTCTGAAGCCAGCGGTCCTGGGTTCAAATCCTGGTAAGGGCAGATATTTGTGTGATGAGCGCGAATATTTGTTCCCGAGTCTTGGATGTTTTCTATGTATTTCTCTATATAAGTACGTTTATCGTTGTCTAGTACCCATAGTAAAAGCTTAGAGCTTAGTTTGGGTCTAGATCAATTTGTGTGAGATTGTCCCTGATAACTTAGATATTTTATTTTATGATAACTATTATTTAGAAACTTTATATGTCAAATACCTCAGAACTGAATTTTTCGGCGGAACCCGAATTTTCCCAAACATGTGAAAATTCGGGTTCCGCTGTGTGATTACAAATATAGCTAGTTTATAGGTAAGAGCTCAACCCACAACAATGAATGGCGTGGCTCTGAATTTGGTAAGATAATAAAGGTCACATGTCGGTAATCCCTTTATCGCAAATCTGAACCAATTCCCACTCCTATCGGCACCTGTGGCAATGTGTGCCATCGAGGAAGCGACACTTAATGCGCTAATAAATTCATAAATTTTAAATGTAGGCAAAGGTTTGACTCGGTTTAGTTCTAAAGGGCGCGTGTAGGCTTCGAAGTTCGACTTATGACCTTTTAAGTGTGTGTTGGTTTAGCGTACGTCGATAAGCTGCTTACATATAATTTGTGTTACCAAAATTAATCCGCGTTAGTTCCTGAATGAAATATTGACAGGAACCGTGTACAAGATTGTTATTAAAAACAATGAATAATCTTTATGACAAAATATAAACAAAATCGCTTCATAACAGAAATGGACGTGTTTTAATCTATTGAATTACTTCCTAATACATATTAGGATTTCAAAACGTTTACTATATTTGTTTAAGTGCCTTGTGGATATCGGGTGAGAATAGTGCCACTTCATGTCTTTCCGTGGATGTCGTAAGAGGCGACTAAGGGAGTAAAGGCTTGTAGTACTGTTAGGCGATGGGCTTGCAACCTGTCACCAATACACTAGTAAACTTCTCAGCCTGTTTGTGCAAAATGTGGTTACAGAATTATCAAGAAGTATTATTAGAGTTGTTTGGATTTTTGTAGCTCTGCCTACCTTGCTCTGGGAATGAAGGCGTGATATTATGTTTGTATGTATTACATTTTTTTTCTTCAAACCGACCACGTGTGTGTAACAGAAACCGAAACAAGATTTTTAAATCAAATTTATGTCAAGGAAACCTAACGTTACCGTTTCTTTTGTAGTATGGTACAGTCGGCCTCATAATAAGTAGCTGCACATTTTAGTACCTTGTCACTTTGAAGGATTTGAGCAGCAGTTAAGACATGACTTAAAAGTGGGTTTACTCTTGAAATGTCAACATTCATTTCATGGAACGGTTTACTTCGCCGAGTTAAAATTTCATCGACAGGCATTTCCACGTGCAGAAGTTATAATTTTTTGGTGATCTCAGGGGGGTTATTATGACATGACTATGCAATTCAGTTTACGCTCAGAGAAAGGGACAGAGCTATATAACTGTTATAGCTCCGTCCTTTTCTCTGAGCGTAAACAGAACTGCACAGTTAGGTCATAATAACCTCCCAGGTCTAACCTAACCTACGTAACCTACGAGTATGCTTAAGATAACCTAAAACAAAAAGGTTTTAGGAAAGTAGCTTTCGTAGAAACGAATTTCGGTGAAACCACACATTTTATGAAATGAGTTTCGATATTTCAAGGAGATCCCCGTCCAAGTGACAAAGGACTAAAGTGTGCAGCTATTTATAAGGGGTGCTTCTCACAAGATATAATTACATTATAACTATTTTCATATCACTAACGTTAACGAGATATAATATGGTATGATATTGATGTGAGTGAGCGAACGAAGCGAGCGAGCAAGACCTCTCTGTGCAGAACCGACTCGGATAGGTTAGGGTTAGAAGGCAATGGCGGGACTGAAGCGAAGCGAGCTGCCGCCTTAGCCTTCGATTTTTTTTTTATCTCCCTTGAAAAAACTATGCGAAATAATTTGATTGTAAATTAAAAAGGCCACGTAATAGTTCTAGGCGTTTATATTTTTTCGTTAATTATCTCAAGTGAACATTATATTAAAGTGAGCGTATATATTGTGACTGTTATATGATAAGTTCTTATATCTTGTATAACTTACTACTTATTTTGGTATCAGCTATGATTAGATCGTAAATACACTCGTTGTCAAATAATACGGGTCAGAGTGCGTTCTTATACAAACGAGGCTAATCCGAAGCCTTGGCTCCTAGCCAGGAGTTGTTTTGAGTGAGGTTTAATGGTGGATACTCCGAGGTTCAATATAGAAGGTCAAAAGGTCTTAAGAAACCTAACTCGCACAATCAGTTAACATCACAGCGAGAGGTTTGGGTCGGCATTTGGATTTCCTTATATTTAATTGCCATTTTAGATGTTTTTCTGAACATACACAATTCCGGCTTTAACCGCGGATTCAATCAGTTGGGTATTCTAGGCACTCTGGAAGTCCTGTATGGATACTCGGGGTATCTTTCATCAGATTTCACTAAAAGCATCCCCTGGTGAGGAACCAAGGCTTCGAAACAGCCTCTTTAGTATGAAAAACGCACTCAGACCCGTATTATTTGACCGCGAGGATTACTTCCGACGCAAACAGAACTAACTAGCTGTGTTATAATAATAAGATTAAGGCGTGTATTGTGTATCTGTCTGTGGCATTATAGCTCCCAAACGGATGAACTCTAATCTAGATTTAAATTTAGAACGCCTTTCTGTTTGCTTTGGGGGTTAAAAAGACACCACAGCCTCTATTTTATTGGGAAAAACCATATCGTTGGTGAAACAGCAATACCGCGGATCTAATAAATTTAATAAGTTGCAAAATACTCCGTAACAAGTAAGCCAGTAAGGCACATTTTGCAACTTACAGAATTTGTTACTTACGCAGTATTGCAGATTCATCGACGATATTGCCTTTGTCATGTTATCGTATTGTTAACGTTACGATAGCTCTTATTTACTTTACAGTAATGGCGGACTAAAACCCCTTTTGATATTTCATTAGCATAAAAAATTACCAATAATAAAAAAGGAGACTATATTATGATCGAAATTTCCATCGACATGCAAAGAAGTGTTAAAAATATATTCTGAACCGGGGGTCGTATGCCTTAATATTTGCTTCAGATTTTGGGGCAATTGTATACAAGCACCATAGACCAGGGCTCGGAACCGGTTTAATAATTACCGGTTAATACCATTGTCAAACTATGTTTGCAGTTGTTAAATTTGGTACATTTTCATTGATTCTAGCATTGAAAGATACGCAGTAGTAAACTACAATTATTTTTATATCACTCATTTATATATATGAATATAGTATTCTGTATTATGTATACATATTTATCTCCTCACTTTACTTAAACACAATCAGCTTTTTAGATCATTCGAGCGCATTCAACAAGACAGCAAGTTGCAACTTTTTTTTTTCTTTTTACGTTCTTAGGATGATTGTTTACCGTCGCACGCAAACTAGGGATCCACTGAAAATCAGCGTTGCAGCGCATGTGCCGCAACACATGCTGAGTGGGCCCCTGTTGGCGTCAGGGTGCAATACCACCAATGTTCTGTAAAGTTTAAGTTAATAAAGTTGGTGGAGGTGCTCTTTTGATTCCAATAAAATATTTTTCTTTCTTTCTTTCTTATTTCGGTTTTGCTCCAAACTTTTCTAAGCAACGCGAACGTTTTAAGAACTTTATTTTAACCTTAAAGTTTTGTATTGAATAAAAATACTAACCGGCGCTTGTTTATCGTGCGTGACGTGTGTCTGGATTAACTGGTTTTTAAAGCTCGAAACCGGTTAATTCGAAAAGACTTTATATAAAGGTTCCTCCAAAAACCAGTTAAAAATCAGCGAACGGAACCGAAATGTAAAGGTTTTGCGTCAAGTACATAATAACGGGTTGTTAACTTAACCGGTAGCCGATCCCTGCCATAGACTGCTGTGGACAAAGAAAGGTGACTCACGGTAAGCAGCGGCGAAGGCTGATGACACCAGGAACATGGAAACGGTAATCCTCGCGACTGACTGCATCGTGCCTGCCAAATAAAAACAAGTATAATAAACAGATAGTATCATCTTCAGCTCCATCCATCTCATCACGCCTTCATTCCCAGAGAGGGGTAGGCAGGACTATAGAGATACCATCAACTCTAAAAACGACTTGGCAAATCTGTAACCACATTTTGCACAATCAGGTTAAGATCTTTACTAGCAGAACTAAAAGCTCTTATTCCCTTAGCTGCCTCTTACGACATCCAAGGGAAGATATGGAGTGAAAATATTCTAACCCGGCAACCATACGGCGCAAAATCTTCAGTTGTATTCAGAGAAATACTAAATTTGGAGTTTCGCAAGGAAGTATCCTTGGTCTCACCTTATTATTATATTTTATTAATGACCTCTGTGACATTAAATTACACTGTGGTAAAATAATATCGTATGTTAACTACACTGCCTTCATTTTTACAGCTAATACGAACAAAGAGGCGTTCGAATACGGATACCAAGGTTATAATGTTGTTATTATAATTGGCTACTGCTTCATCGACTAATACTACGTAAGTTTTACGTTTTCTATGAAAAAAATCATTTTAAGACCTATGCCAGATAGACCTAACCATATACTGCTTAATATCATAATACCTGCGACTGTCCCATAAATTTACTCGCAAATCATATAAAGTACTTTGCAACTAATCCGAGATTACTATGGACATACAGGATGAGAAATTATAGGGAAAGTCATTTGCCCAGCAGTGTGACGCTAAACTTTTTTTTTTTTAAGTTTTTGTTATAAACTGTGCTTTCTTTTGCTTAGGTAACATATGCTTATAAATACCAAACTAGCGAGTTCAAGTCCGGTGGGACTGCATGAAGTACAGCAGTAATCCTATTAATCCCTTCGGGCTCCATCATCAGAGCATCTCTTAGGGTATTAATAAACTTATATTGACTAAGGGCCGTATGAGTACCTCATCTTGGCTGAGACGCCCGTCACAAGATACGTGAAAGTAAACGTCCATAGATAACTGACGTTAAGTAAATACGGCCCAGCACGGCATTGTCTAATTAGAACGATCAGAAAAAGACAGAGCTTAGTCCCCTGATATTTAATGCTGTAAAAAAATACAACGGCCGATTTTTTTTTGTTAAAATTTAATCATTATGAAAGGGTACACAACTTCATAGGTACGAGAAGTTACATCTTTTAACAAGTATTAATACAATTTATCTAATCGCAATCAAATATTACATCAAAAGAAATGTAAAACATCAAAGCTACGATATCCTTATATTTTTTTGTAAAGTATTTTTTAACTAATGATTTCGTTGTAAATTTCATTTTGTATTAACAAATATACTTAGGACAAATAAAGTAGAATCTGAGACGAAAATAAGATGCATGGTCAAGGACTTTCACATTTTAGCTAGAATGTAATTTCGTAAGAGACAAAAATCTTTATTGCTCAAAAATAATCCATTTCAAGCCGTAAATAATATTCAGTTACCTCTGATTTATAAACACACGTCTATGAAACTAACGATCCCGGGTTTAATACCCGTAAGGGCAAACCTGAGTCTTGGACATTTTCTATGTATTATCTCTATATACGTTTATTTGTTTATCGTTGTCTTATACAAGCGTAGAACTTAGTTTAGGACTAAGTAAAGTGGCGAGATGTGTTCTTGATATTCTTTAATTTTGAAACGTTTAACCGTTTCGTCTGGGTACTGTTACCTTTTATTGACATACTTTTAAAGTTTATAAAACTATTCGAAGTATACACGGTTAACTACGCATCCCATCCCTTCTTGCCACGCATCGGGGTTTAAACTATTAAGGCCACAAACACTTCTTATCAAGTGCATGCACAGATGCATTAGGCGTCCATTTTCTTTCCATTAGAAAGGCAAAGCCATATTTACGCCAGCTCTAGTGAAACGACGTATTTTAAATTTTAAAAGAGTGAAAATACAGTGTTTGTTTCTTTACAAGATAAAATCCAATGTTTTTAAACTTATCTAAGAATCGCTCCCCGAAATAAAACCTTTAAACTGACTCGCTGATCGAACGACGCACAGCCGAAACCGCTTCACCTAGGAACTTGAAATTTGTGGAGAATGTTTCTTGGATATCCTAGAAGGTGCACTGAGATAGGATTTTGGGAAATTCATTCTCTAAGGGGTTAAAATACGGGGATTCGCAGAAAACTAATCCTACGCGTACGAAGTCGCGGGCGTTTCTAGTAACCTTATAATAAATTAAACATCCAAGTGCTAGTCGAACTCGCGCACGAAGGATTTCGTACCATTATCTATACAGCCACGGTGACTGTAATAAGATCGAGCGAAAAACGGCCAAAAATAATCACGTTTGTTGTATTATTTACAAAAAACGCACCATAAATATTTATTTCATTCTGTTTTTAGTATTGGTTGTTATAGCGGCAACAGAAATACCATCATCTGTGAAAATTTTAACTGTCTTGCTATCACGGTTCTTGAGATACAGCCTGGTGACAAACGGACAGAAAGACAGACAGCGGAGCGTTAGTAATAGGGTCCCGTTTTTACCCTTTGACTCAAACAAAAATCACATTTAAATCGTTTCACTTTTTAGGACCCTAAGCACATAGATAGACGAACTACAAACACATAATACCCCTTTTTTATCAGAGTATACTTTTACTGATTAAAACGGCCCTTGATTCGACGTTATCTACGCCATATTGTATCAATCGGTCTCCAAATCCCAATGGGTCTTAATCTATACGCTGCTGTAATACCAAAGAAGGCGGCTTACTGCAATTTAGTAGTCAAAGCATTCTATACTTTATTTGTAATTACATACAATTTAAAATTATATATACGATTACTGTGCAGTTTGCCGCTATCTTTGGTAATGCAGCAGTTAACGAAAATATGAATAACCTATCGCCATCCGTCTCGCTCTCACACCTAACATATTTGAAGAGTACACGGAAAGGTCATGAACTAATCAAGTTTTTCAAAAAATATATCTTAATATCAAAATGATTTCTTACTATCTTACCAGTTCACTACATTAATCTTAATATCAATAACAATAAGTCAATAACGTACGAAATTACATGGTTCCTAAATTTGAAATCGAATATCAAACAAATTTATTATATCGACTGGTAACAACTCTTCCTTGTCAACCATATTAAAGTAACGAGATCGTGTTAGACGTTATAATTTAATAAATTAATACCTTTTAATTTATACAAAACTGTCACAAACAAAATGGTGCCGAAATAATTTAAGGGCCTCAATTTTACTAGTTTAAAACGATATTGCCGTTGACATGTTTTGGTATTGTTTAAACTTGGCGGCCATTAGTGTCAAGTAAATAAGAGTTGTCAAAGCTTTGACAATATGGAAACACGTCAAAGGTAATTATCGTCTCTAACGGGTACAATCTCAGCTCTTTAAAGTGTTTCCTTCGCTGTGCGGTAGTGAATGGTGCCCTTGTAGAAATTATAATTTAATAAAGTGCCTCAAACCAATCAACCCTGCTAACACAAATGGCAGTATCTCATACAAAACTTCTGTAGTAAATGCAACCTTTTTACAGACAGGATAGGATTGAATCTGCTTTAGCTATTGAATTTGAGATAATGCTTATTGGCTTATGAGGGCAATGGCGTTAACTCAAAATGTTTCTAAATCTAAAGTGACTAGACAGTTTGTTTGCGGGTACCCTTCATTCGATTATTCTCTAGCGTTAAAGTTATTAATTAGACTAGGGATATCGCATATTATTTGATATTGTCTTATATGTGAGATTGTAATCGATCCATTTGTATATTGTTAAGTTTTGTCTGTCTTGTTTAAAAAACAAAGACGGAAGTGACAGATTCAAGCAACATGAAAACGATTGTAGACAATGTTAGAATAAAACGTAGACTTAGTGAAAGAAAGGCCCTGAAGAACGACAGATTGAAAATCAAAGTTCAGCGTTACGTTAGCTGCATTCCTTTCTCTCGATTTAATCATACATTATTAGTAAAAAGGATATACAATCCGAATTTTGAAATTGCTGCGTAGTTACCCTGTGGCCCTAGATAAGATGCATTTTTCGATCACCATCTCTATCGGGTTAGAATAGTGCCACTCCATGTCTTCCCGTGGATGTCGTAAGAGGCTAAGACTAAGGAAATGAGGGCTTGTAGTACTGTTAGGTGATGGGTTGTAAGCCATCACCTAACAGCACTAACGCACTGGTAAACTTATCATCTTAGCCTGATAGTGCAAAATGTGTTACAGAATTAATACATTTTTTTAGAGTTGTTGCCTTGCCCCCCTCTGGGATTGAAGGCGTGATGTCATGTAAACTTTTTTCCTTACAGTTTTAACACAAAACCTTAAAATGTATGAGGAAAATTCAAATAACCAAGTTTTCGTTTTCTATTTTTGTCGTTTTCAAAATTTTGCGAAAACCTACCTTTGCATGTTCCAAATTTTCTGTATGTCCCAAATAGCAGATATTTTGACGTGAGAATTTTTGATTCAAAATTAGGGTGCTTTTTCGATAGTAACTCAAAATAAGGAGAAAAAATAAAGATTCTGAATCAAAAAAAATACAGTGTGTTCGGGACATAAAAAGGTAAGGTTTTACCAAATTTCGTGAAAAACATCGTTTTTTGTAGAAGATACCAAATAAGGAACCAGAAATAAGGTTATTTGAATTTTTCACATACATATTGAGGTTATGTGAAAACCTACAATTATGCGATGAAACTTTTTTCCCTATGGCTTTATATCTATATAAACTGTTTTTTTACCCTTAAACCCTCCCCTCTTCCACTTCTCGACCTCAGATCTCCCATAAATTATTTCTCCTTAAATTTTGGTTATATTCTCTTTCTTTTCCATTTTTTTTTTTGGTTCGAAAAATTATTGACCATGGTTTATAAGCAAATAAGTAATGAAAGCCGTATTAATTTGGTTACAAGACAACATTATATTTTTAATGTGTGATTTATGTTACAAATTCTATTAAAATAGAAATGAAGTGTAATAATCAAATTGAGAACATTCTCTTTGGCTGACTGTATAATAGAATTATTCGTAATTAAATGTGTGTTCCTTATTTGATGGGGAATGAATAGGAATTCGTAATGAGCCTTGAGTGATGGTTTCGTCGTACCACAAAGGAAGGTAAGTTATTATTTAAATTATAGACTAATCGTAGTAGTAGGAATTAAATTTAACAAACGCCTAGACGCTATTTAAAGTATTTACCATAAATTATAGCTCGATCTTAGTCTCGCTTGTTTTGATTGACTTATAAATCCTTTTTTTTGTGAAAAAAATATATCCTCACGTTACGTGTAGGGGAGGTACGCTAAAACAAAATGTATTTCAAATTTTTATTTTACTAGTTTGTTGACGTGACTATGGCTTGTGTTTGCTTTAAAACACACACACACACATACACACAAACTCACACACACACACACACACACACACACATACACACGCGCGCGCGCGCGCGCGCACACACACATACACATACCTACCTACTATGATCTCTCTGGGTAATTTGTCAACCGACTCCGCGGATCTCAAGATTCATGCTCAGACTAGTTTGATATCCACCGGATAATGCCTGTGTTTGTAACCACGTGTTTTGGTTAAACATTTTTTTTCTTATTCTTTTTTTTAGTCAAATTAAGGCATAGCAGGCGTGTTTTTTTATTATTTAATTCCTTTTGTCTGTTTAAAGTTATTTGGTGTTTTGACGTCTTAAATGATTTTTACGAGTAGGTGACAAACACATGGACCCTTGTCTTTCATAGTGATATTTGCATTTGACAGTAAGAGACAAAGCACTTAACTAAAATAGGTTTGTTGAACGTTAATGAATAAGGGGGTTATAACATAACATCGTTAGTTGAGTATTTGAGTGCTTGGGGCCACAATTCCCTTCCGGGCCCAGAGCGGACCATATTTCGTCAACCAAATTTGACCGCAGTTTAAGCTTATGAATATTAATCATTAAGTAAGTAATACCACTTGTATGAAACAGATATAGCGAGTGAGCGGAGATTTTGGTAGCCGCCCTAGACGCATGTACAGTATCAGATAAGGGCAAATTAAAAGCACCCGAACCTGACGTACATGTGCATGAAAGTTAATGAAGCGAAAGAGGTATGCTTGCACCGGTGCGTCTGGCTTTTCATAGTCTGCCTACCACTTGTGTATCTATGTATTATTATATGTTTTACTATAGACCATGCACCATACCACCACTACAATTTTGCATTGTCATCGGGTTTACACTATGCATTCATAATTTCTTATTTCAGCGTATTTACTTAAGAGAACTAATTAAAACCGGGCAAGAGCATGTCGGACCATGCCATCAACAAGTAGTAACTAATTTTCTATTTAAGGTCATTTGGTGCCGTCTTAGATGATTTTAGTAGATACTTGTATTAACACTTTAATCGCCTGTATCTCAAGAACCAATGATGTCTACTTAGTCGTGATAGTTTTCCTTTTAAATTCGTTATATGCGTTTTCATTTAAGTTTCCTTTTTTTATTTTGCTATTTGTATTTTTGGCTGTAGGGGTACTATACCTTGCTTTCTGAAGACGGTTTTTTATTTTTTTTAACCTTTATTTTATTTCATACCTTTTATTTCGTTTTTATTTCATATAAATTCAATGTTATTTCATTAAATTTGTAGTTTACTTTCAATTAGGTTAATTTTAGGTTTCATTATGTAAATTTGCTATAGTTTTAGTTTCAATTTATAGATGTTACATCGCTGAAGTTTGTTTATATTTAATTGAAAATGTTTAATTTTACGAAGATCCATTTCGATTGTGAACAAACATGTAAAGTTTATTGAAAAGCAACTTTGTACTACTATAGTACTGCTAGTCTTTGTTGAAAGACTGAGTACTGTACTGTTGAGTGTTTATAATTTTATTGTCAAAAGCCAGCTTGAGTGCGACCGCCTGTATTTTAACTCAATCTAGCCCCGATGCGATAGTTCACCGGAAACTGGCAGGATGCAACCAATTACAGGGCACTCCCGAGTTATCGAAGGTATTTATGGAGGCTTCAGCATGGATAAAGCAAATGGACGGGCGAAACTAAATATATCTTATCTAAAGCCATATTATTATCGTAAAACTTTTATAACGCTTTCAGAAACTTTTAGGTAATGAGTAACGTTTTGTAAATACCCAGTGTCGTCATAACTCACTAGATACAGGCACGAGCGTAAATTTAGGATTCATTCGCAAAAAAATTGCTTGATGTCTTCAATATCATTAGAGACTCCGAGTCATTTGTAACTTACAACAAACTCAACCTTATTGATGTAGAATGTCAAATTGACTTTGGACCTAAGGTGGGTCCTAAATTAACCATATGGACTATTTCAACGTGAAATTGTAAACCAAACCATTACCAGTCTCTTAGGTTTGGTTTTACAATGTCACTTTAACATATATGTAAATTCCATAGTGGCCTAGGGATCTAATTGGTCGACTTTACATAGTACGTTTGGCCTTAGCTGTATATTTTAGTCCCGTGTCAATTTAACGTCATTCTTGAACTGCTGTACTAATAGGTGTGCAGCTACTTATAAGGCTAGTGTAACTTTACGTAGCTAGTGTTGTCATAACTAAAAATATTATTATAATCTATAATCTATTCTATTTTGTTTAAGCTCATCTTGCTTCAATGTCATTATTAAGTTATTTAGGTTATGAGTTGGGAGCCTGCTGCTTAGGCGAAATATTTTTGGACAAATCACATCTTTAGAATTATAGTGACCTAATCCAAATATTTTGACTTTCGATTTAGGTCTCTATAGTACTAAATTTATGACTCGAAATCGAAAGCTGAAAACGTTTGAATTAGGTCACTATAATTCTAAAAGTGCGAAATATCAATACCTAAACAAATTTTAGCAACTGTATTTTGCCAACTTAAACCTTGGCATATTATTAAATCTGATAAACTAACTTCGCAAAATATTACTTGAGCAACTTTCACAGATCTTTAATTGGTTGCTAAATGTTTTACTTAAGCAAATAATTATTGGTCAAAAAAATTAAACCAAATGAACGATTAGCATACTTTTAACATCGCGAAATATCTTTAATCAAATGTTAGTGTAATTATTTCCAATAATCAATGAAATTTGAGCTTATTTACATACGGATGGTTAGATACGAATTCTGTGTCAGGCTGAATTGTGTTCAAATTAATTAACAGTTACCTATCCATCATCGGTTCCCAAATAAAAAAATCTTATTCATTTATTTCAATAACATTTAGAAGTCGATTACGTTTATGGAAAGAAAAATTATTAGTACGTGGCGCCGCTCGTACTAAATACCTAAGGATTTAATTCATTGTCTGGAATGTAACCCTATTCCAAAAGTAGCTTAAACACATACTTAAATGCAAATCTCCGTTCATGTTTTATTGGTGTATAATCCAGGGACTTGCCCACCCATTCACTGATAAAAGCCTTTGAAAGACTAACCTCTCAATAGAATGTCCACTTAAAGAATAACCTCTTGGAATGAAATATATGACTAAGCTATTTGTTAAACTAACCATTAACTATAAGAGAAACCTTAACAGCTAAAGCACAGATAACCGTTATAAATAGCGCTTTAAAAAGCATATCGAACGGCTTTTTTAAGTAAAACCCTTATAAAAACCCATTCGAAACCCCTTGAATGGGATAGTGGGCCAGTCCCTGGTATAATCTCGAACCGCTTCGCGTGATCTCGCCTGTCACCGTAAACCTAAGAGATTTCTAATAGTGGCTTTAATATTTTAAAACTGGATTTTATTTTCTTACAATAATAAATAAATAAAATAAAGGTTTTTTTATACCGGTTCCAATATAGTGGTAAGGAAAAGGGCGTGAGCACAGCTTAGCTAAATTTGAGATCACCCGTGGTCAGCCATTACATTTCCTACTATATTAACTAGTAACAAAACTAAGTTAATAAATATAAATGTGATTTAATAGTAACAACCCCTTATTATTTTTATAAGTTAAATTTTATGGACTTATCCCTCAACGGGCTCAGAACATTCACATAAATACTTTTGGTAACTGATATAAAATATTTTAAACTTGGACTTAAACAGCTCGATACTCATCGCCCTATGCAATGGCGGTCGTCATCTTGTAAATATAATCTTCACATTTAAGTAGCTAACTTACAAATTACCAATAATTACGACGCAATCGGATAAATAAAAACTCAATTAACAGAGTTAAAAAAAGGTTAACCTTTTAAACAGGTTAGGTTAAAATCACTTTAAAATGTGCCACATGATCATAAAAATTGATAAAAAAACATGTGAAAAATATATGGTTTGATGGCACACCAGTAGTCGGATATAGCGGACAAATCTAATACATGTGATATATTAATATGTGGAGCTAAGGGCTAGGACTCACCTGACTACCACCTGTTGCACGGATAGAATGCCCGGCGTCAAAGAGCGCTCCCTTTATATACCACGGGCTGCCTACGCGGCTACGGCTCTCAAACTTTCTACATGCAAAACAGTACGGGGGCGGATTCTGGAGCACATTTCACGTTGTCCTGAAAGTATATCGTTATGAAAATATTAACGCTGTGGTTGCGTTTTCGCTTTTTATTCACTTATATAAATATGATTTTAGCAGTAAAATAGATCAACCGTACAATAGAGGCCTAGATTTTAAGTGCGCTGATAACAAGCTAAATAGTATACGTGAATAACTTGAGGAAAAAATCACTTCAAAGTTGACGCATAAGCGGGGCCTATTGCGCATTGTCTTATTGGTCTTTTTATCAGATTCCTTTAAAGCTTGATATTCTTTAATTTTAGAAAGGGCAAGACTGAGTTCATGATTGATTACAATCAAATGTTAATAATACCACGGTAATAGCAATAAGTGTTTATCAATTTTAACTCAGTGAATTAAATAATTACTAAATTATAAATTTAAACGATATGACTTAACATGGACGCTTTTCACCATTTTCACAATTTGCACCACAACTTTCAGTTCAGGCTTAGTAGGTATACCTATATAAAATATTTATATGTTAATATAAACATTTTTAGTCTACAATTTTACCAAACTTTATGTAGGAAATATAATTATAATAAATGTAAAAATAACATAACACTGGTAAACATCTTAGCCTGACTATGCAAAATGTGGTTACAGAATTATCAACAAGTTTAGAGTTGTTGGTATTCTGTTGCTCTGCCTACCCCACTCTGGGAATAAAGGCGTGACGTTATATTGTATGTATGTATGTAAAAATAACTTGAATATTTTAATCTATGTAAGTGGGGCAAGTACATTATATTTCCGTTAACTTACGACGCCAAACAACATTCATAATGCTCAAATGAGTGGATATGTTAGTCTATTTCTTTCGCTTTCATGGCTAAATTGATGAAAGAATTTAGCATAGAGTTTGCATCAGTTTTATCTAGGAAAAGTTGATAGTTCTCTAGGGAAATACGCGTTCTACACATGCGCCCCGTTAGCTACTAAGCACAATCTTGTTACAATCATGAGAAAAAACGTTAAATGTGAACTTTTTCCAAAAATAAAAAAGTTCTATAGTCTATTAAATAAAACTCTCTGAATAATACGTTTAATGTATTCACCATAACTTCGATGGTTGGACAAAGATTTAAAAAACTTTGAAGAAGTAATGATGAGAAATGTACAATGACTCGTATAACTTTTGGGCAAACGCATTGTTAAACGATTCAAGCAGTCCCTTTATAAAATGGGAGAGGAAGTACAGTCTAGGTCTTCGAATTTTTAGTTTTAAAGAGTTTTTTACGTGGGTGTGTGTTTGAAATCAAATCAGCTGATATACTTATGTTTATTGTTTATATTTCGGCGTAAATCGTCAATTCTGCTCAATGTCTTTCCTGGGGCTAGATTTAAACAATGTATGTAAGAAGTGATTAAACAAGCTTTTCACAGATGATGTATTTCTGTTGCCGCTATAACAACAAATACTAAAAACATAATGAAATAATATTTTAAGAGGGGCTCCCATACAACAAACGTGATTTTTTTGTGGTTTTTTGCTCGATAATAATGGCAACAGGTAGACGCGTGAAATATTCACAGAAACCCAGAAAACCGGTGAAATTACTAGCATAGAGGCATTCCATCTTAGTCCTCAGGGTTGGCAACGCATTTGATATGTTAGGATTATAGTCTTGACAATTCAAATGTCTATGGGTCTCAGATTCCACTTACCATCAGGTGGCCTGAGGGCTCGTGTGCCTTCTCTTTAACTTAAAAAAAAAAAACAAATTTAGTTGTAAACTCGCTTCAAAAACAAACGTGATTTTTTCGCCGTTTTTTTTTTTTTATTGTATAGTGTCTAATGTTAGTGTGTGTTAATGGTACAGAACCCTTCGTAAGCGAGTCCGACTGGCACTGGCTTCGTTTTGAGTCCTGCAACTGTGTTAAGGAAGTACAACTGGTACTGGGTCAAGTACCACATTAAATTGGTACTCAATACAATATTCTAATTATTTTCATAATTTATGAGCTACGCTTCTGACCGCGGAGTCACCGTCATTATATTAATTCTCTGCTCTTCACCAACATTTTCACGCACTTTATTAAAAATCTCCTTTACTTGTTCTGCTTTTTTCTACAATAATAATATTATGTATGCCAAAAAAATATTATAATAAAAAAGAAATACTATTGAAAAAATAATTCTATCTAGTTTAAAGTTAAATAACTGTTTTTTTACCCAAATATTTAGTGAGGTTAACCCCTTGAATTCTTAAGTAGAACTTATTAGACAGTCACTTCCCTTTATTAGAAAGGGACAGACGAATGTCAAAATAAGAGAATGAATAATTTGTCTAAATAGCCGTAGGTGTTTGTTAAAACCTGCTAATTTAATTTGGACCAATTAACCTCTGTAAAAATAACATGTTTCCTATTTAAGAAAACTAGATTTTTGTAACGCATGATACTCATACCACATTGTCAACGTTTTTAATTAAATGTAAAACTTTTGACTAGTTATTGTTTCTATATACTTTATTTTAAGCTTTTCAAAATGAAAGATATCAAATTGTTCAAAAGTAATTGAAATTACACAATTATGCAAAATAACGAATTGTTGTTTTTTTCAATAGTTTTAAGCATTAACTAGGTTTATTCCTATAACTTGAAAAACGTAATTAGGGTAAAGTTTAACAACCGCTGGTTGTCGGGGTAGCGGAATCACGTCGCTGTTTCAAGATAATTCATTTACATCTCTTGTCGATTTACAGTCGCGCCGGTTTTCGCGACGGACGTTACAATTTGTAGCTAAAAGTACAATTTTGATTTACGCTTAAGTGGATAAATGAATATTTTAGCATCGGATTTCCTGTAACTTAAGTTTGCTTTCGTACTTTTTTGGGCTAGAGATCTTTTGTAAAGTCTTGGTTCGACTTTTATGTACGTAACGCTACTAATTATAACTAATTTAATAAAGTTAAACGAGAATTTATAAAAAGAAAAATAAGGTTACGACCTTAAAAGAGATGACAGGACAAACTGGGCCAAATTAATTCTTATTTTTATTGCCATCGTTGGGCAAACGGGCAGATGGTCCACCACATATTGGGAAGCGGTGACCGCCGCATATGGACAGTGGCAACCCCGGAGGCGTCTTCATTGCGTTGGCGGTCTCAAAGAAATGTAATGACACCCTTTTTAAAAAGCCCCATTATAGCGCATTGGAAAAAATCTGTCATCTAAATCTGTCCAGCGGATACAAACTAACACACACTTTTGCATTTATAATATTAGTAGGTTAAGTAGGATAGGATTGGCAGGTAAAGAAATACTAGAAAGAGCTATCTTTAAAAACTTTGCTTTGTTTTTTTTCCCAGTATAAATCCTAATAATATTCGTGACACGAAGTTTCAATCGAGCTCCCTCCTTAAATAGTTTCTAATGTGACTCTACACTGAAGTGCAAGAAAAACAGGTACTTACAAATTTATTTACGCCGTGATCGTTTTTCACTGCTCTGCAGTGTACGTAGATGGTGGCGTAACGATGTGTTTTATGACCGGGTTTCGTTGGAAATGCTGATAACCGGCCAAGTGCGAGACGGACTCCTGTATCGTTCGTGGTTTTATGAATTCTACGAGCTTGTATGAAGAAGCCTTTTTTGCTGTTCCCTACAAAAGGGTTAAAAGGGTGCCACCTAAGGGCTGAATAGGTTATTAAGACGCCGTCCGTCTATCTGTCTGTCAGCAGGCTGTATATCATGAACCGTAACAGCTAGACACTTGAAATTTTCAGATTCTGTATTACTATTGCCGCTATAACAACAAGTAATAAACATAATGAGTTAAAAATTAAAGTAACGTTAATACAAGAAACGTGTGTAAGTGGTACGGAACCCTTCGTGTGTAAGTGCGGAAACTGGAGTTGAAATTGAGTGATTATTTTGCTTTTTATGACTGAAAAAAAATTATGGTAAAGAGCTTAACAGTCTAACTATTTATGTATAATCTTATGTATGTGAAAAAACATCTCAAGCTCTAACACTATTGGCCCGATTTTAATAAATAAAGTTTCGTGTTCCCATTTATAATGTAGGGAACCCTAAACGGACCGCTGCTAACATTCTTGACTAGGGAGGATGCTTGAAGTTACACACTCGTCCCTACTTTTTCCGTTTGGGGTTTTATTTGGGAAAAAACCGGTCAAATCAAAATCAAAAATCAAATATCACGGGACAATGTCACACAAACTGACCTAGTCCCAAACTACGCTTTAGGCTTGTACTATAGGTACTTGAAAACGATAAACATACTTATATAGAGAAATACATACAAATACATAGAAAACATCCAAGACTCAAGTCAAGGTCAAGTGGAAGTCAGACCCGCGCACCGTGGGTTTCATAATAGAAATGTAAAACATAATGGTTATTTTTCCTGCGGGAAGCCAGTCTACGCCATATTTTAATTTGATAGATTTTTTAATCAAAACGAGGAAATACTACAAAAATCTTAAGTACCCGAAACCGACGAGCATGCATGACTCGATGTATGAATAAGGAAGAAGCGAAAGAGATTTGTCAGGATCGTAGCAGGTGGAAAGAAGTTGTCTCTGCCTACCCCTCTGGGAAACTAGCGTGATTTAATACATGTATGTTGACGACACGTTAGCCTAGTTGGGAGTGACCCTGCCTCCGAAGCCAGCGGTCCTGGTTTCAAATCCCGGCAAGGGCAGATATTTGTGTGATGAGCGCGAATATTTGTTCCTGAGTCTTGGATGTTTCATATGTATTTAAGTATGTATTTATCGTTGTCTAGTACCCACGGTACAAGCCTGGAGCTTAGTTTGGGACTAGCTCAATTTGTGTAAGGTTTATCTTCGGATATTTATTGATTATGTATTTATTATTATTGAGTATTTAGATTTTTTAGTTGCTGAGAAAAACTGCAGTAACATATTAGGAAGAGTAAGACTGATTTTACCATTAGGATATACTTTCTATTTGGTAAACAATCCGTTTTTCAATTTTAATATCAGAAACACAAACATGCTATGGCAATATTAATTGTGCATTTTGAGGATGCTATAATACGTGTCGTATTATACTTCAATGACACAATAGGTACTATTATTCAACACTATTCCTCCCACTTCCCTTGACAATGCGTCCTGATGTCCAGGTCTCAACCCTGACTGCAGGGGGTCCTTTTTTCCACCCGACATATCCATCACGGCTTGTCACACCTACGCTTTAAGTAAGTAAGTAATTTGTCTACTTTTTATCACATGTGTTATAATATATCAAGAAAACCGCTATTTAGGGGATTTGTGACACAGGCACTTTTTAACCGACTTCAAAAGAGTTTCAGCTTCTCAATTGACACAGTCGAATTCGACTGTGTTTTTTTGTGTGTTTGTTACGCGATCACACCGTCAATTATGCATCGATTTTCAAATCTTTTTTCATTGGATAGGGTTTACTCCCGAGGGTTCTAGAGTGGTGACCGGGAACCGGGACACGAAGTATCATCAGGCCTTCTACAAGGTGGACCGACGATCTGGTAAAGGTTGCGGGAAACCGCTGGATGATAACAACAGAGGACCGGTCGTTGTGGAAAACATTTGGGAAGGTTTTTAAGCAGCAGTGGACGTCTTGCAGCTAATGATGGATGGATGGATGGATGACTCCCGAGGTGGTCACATTGTAACCAAATCGGTATCTAATGAGAGGATCCGTAAGGAATTGAGGGAACTCCTTCAAAAATTGTAGGCATACAAAAAGAGATTTTAGTATTTTCAGTAACAAATCCAGCATTTGCATTCAGAAAGTATCGTTTGATGGAGTGGAACTGATGACGACGACCACAGATGACCACCGGAACTCCTCAATGGTACCTAATTCAAGGGTGGCGATAAGAAATCTTGATTAAGATAGTTGAGCGACTGACTAAGCACATTTAAATGGTATAAATGTATGCACTATGACTTTCTCGCGACATGCTACTTAATAACGAAATATTTTTTTAATACGGTCCGCCTTGTATTTAAGTAACTGCACTCTATAGTGCTTTGTCATTTCCCGGTGCAACACGGGGTGAATGGCTTCAAACATTGCACTTACGTACTTACTTACTTACTTAATACATTTTGTACTTAGACTGACTGAAATAGCAAGACATGTTCGTACGTTCCCGTAAATACGAAGGAATTATGCAATACAACTGTATGCTCATATGAATATGTCACGGGATTCCGGGACTTGGGCGTTTTCCAAAAAAAGTGTACATCGTTAAGGACAAAGTTAAGAAAATTTAACTTTTTCCATTTCGTCACGAAAATTAGCCATACATTTAGACACGTTAATTTTCGTGACGAAATGGAAATAGTTAAATTTTCTTCATCTTGTCTTTAACGATGTATACACTTTTTTGGAAAAAGCCCACTTATGTTGTTGTTGGAGGATAATAAAAATATTTAATATTAAATGGTGTCAATTGAAAATACACGTAAAATTTCGAATAAATGTTTCTGTTATTGAAAAAAAAAACTTTGTAATATACTTTATTATACTTTAAAAAATCGCAAACAACATCGAGACTAAGTAAAAAATAACATAGGTAAGTTTACAGATCAATATGAAAATATTTTATTGGCTGTAAAATGTAAAAAGGCGGTAATTTATAATTCTCGCTGTATATTTAATATTTATAGGCATTAAAAAAAATACGTAACGTGGTCGCGGGCTTAGAGTCGCATCCATATTAAGATTACGACTTGATATACCGCGAATTGTGTCCGGAAATCCGATCACTGCTAATCTGTCAAAGGCATTAAAGCGGTGTTCAAGCCGACTGTACCATCGATTTGGTTGTATGAGGTTATGTTTGAGCGTCGAATGCTTGCGGTCAGTTTGCCACCCGTTCATCGATCAGAAATAGCAACCATTAGTTCTTGTCGAGAACCCAGAGGCTTTAGAGGTCAATTTTGCGTAAATGTTTTAATTTTTTTATTGTTATTCTCAGACGAGGCAGTTAGCCTAGTTGGTGTCTACGAAGCTAGAGGTCCAAGGTTCGAGTCCCAGAAAGACCGAAAAATAGGAATGAGAGAAATTCTGCGTAATGATACGTTCGTTGAATGGTGTTTTGATACAAGACACGACACGCTAGCCTAGTTGGTATGACCCTGCCTTCGAAGCTCCCCTAGCTTCCTGGGTTCAAATCCCGGTAAGGGCAAATATTTATATGATGAGCACGAGTATTTGTTCCTGAGTCATGGGTATTTTCTATGTATTTATTAAGTATATATTTCTCTATGTAAGTAAGTTTATCGTTGTCTAGTACCCATAGCACAAGCCTAGAGCTTAGTTTGGGACTAGGTCAATTTGTGTGACATTATCCTGTGATTTATTTATTTTGTTAATTATTTAGTTAATAATAGGTACACATAATATTATGTATGCATCATTTGAACAAAAAATAAATATACTCTAGTTATTTTAATATATCTTTTATAATCCGTAAAACGTTTTGAAACGTAGCAATACTTATACACAAACGTTTAAAAATCCTAAAATTTAATTTTTCAGACCAGTTGAATATAGATTCAGACGGAGATAAAGTTTAAAAGAAACGGTTATCTTATTAAAATGGTAAAAGCTCATTGATCTAAGAGCTGTCAGGCTTTAAGCAAATGGAGTCGAAATTTCAATTCGTTGACGAAGTATTAACACGTTCACGGACACAGCACCATTCTCAAAATTGCGTGATATGGCACAAATTATTTTCATACAATATTTTCTACGGCCTTGGACGAACTGTCACATTTAAAAATGTTCAAACATTGTGCCAGCGTATGACAAAAAATAAATAATAATAAAAATCTTACCGAAAGTGGCAGCTCGTCCACGGCCGGTACGTCCACAGCTGTTATGTGTCACAACACGCGTCGTTCCCCTTTTAGGGTAGTGCATGAAGTTGAGGTTGCCCTAAAGCTTTGTTGCTGTGGCACTAGCGGCTTGTGTTAAAGCCTAAAACGGCACAGGTGTCCGTGCTTCCTTTAAATGCTATGGGGAATAGCCGGCCGTGGACGGAGTTCCGATTTTGGTGTAATTAAAAACACCGGCCCCAGCCGTAGTGCCATAACACGAGGGTTTTAGTTTACGTCTCGACGTACTTTCCGTGAACGTGTTAACCAGACTATTAAAGTTAGTCCACGCCCGACCATGTAAGGCTTAGTAAGGTACCAAACGTTTTAGCCGAGCGGATGATCAGAAACCAAATTAAAAATTCGCACACTAAAATGTTTCCGTCCTGTGGTTGCCGGGTTAGAATAATGCCACTCCATGTCTTCCTGTGGATGTCGTAAGAGACGACTAAGGGAATAAGGGCTTGTAGTACTGTTAGGCTTGCAACATTACACTAGTAAACTTCTTTGCCTGATTGTGCAAAATGTGGTTACAGAATCATCAAGAAGTCTTTTTAGACTTGTTGGTATTTCTGCCTACCCCACTCTGGGAATGAAGGCGTGATGTTATGTATGTATGTATGTAAAATGTTTATATGTATTTGACACACCACTTACATTGGCGGGTTAATAATCCGCCAATTAATTGAAGAGTTAGTTGTTTAAGGTAACCGTCTAGCTGAGCACTGTGTTTTATTTTGACCCCTAGATTCTAGATCCAACAGATAAAATTAAGGGGTCAAATATGTTGGATTTCCAACGCTAATCACGAATCAGTATATTTTGGGATATATCTGCCGCAGCTCTGTCAGATTATTGATTTAGTAATGCGACTATTACTATAATAATATGTTTTGTTTGCAAAGCAGTCAATGTATTTAATCTATCTGTCTCTCTATGGAAGACTTATAATGGTTTTATCGTTTGTCGATGGACGAACTTCAAATTTGAATATAATTATTTAGTAGACTGTATTTCGTAATAATTTGGTATATCTATCTACAGCTACGGTTAAATAATAATTAATTAATTCAAGATGAAATCCAATATTTCATTTGCACAAAACTTACTAACTTTTGACAACCCGTTGACTGCCAAGATTTTTCATTTTCATGTTATTCCTTTCATAATAAGATTGGTTTGATCTCAGCGATAATGCTCATGGCATACAACGTAACTGGAGAGTTTTTACCTGACTGCGGCAAAGTCCAAAAGGAGGGTTATGTGTTTGACCTGTATGTATGTCCGACTCTATGTTCCCTCGTAGAGGCTGGATGGATGGGCCGATTCCAACAAGCGAGGTGTCGTTAGATTCGTCTTAACGTCGCAAGTGTCACTGGGTACTTACATTTAAACAAAAACAATAAAGCGGCGCAAAAAACGTATAAAGGGTTACTATCATATAGATGACATTATCAAAACATGCAGTCGGTGTGGTGGTAGGCCCTGTGCCCTGCCCCCTGGCCTGGCCTGGCCTGGCCTGGGCCCTGTGTGTGTGTGTGTGTGTGGGTCCGTTCGTATCGCTTCCACCAACTTATCAATTAAGCAACCGCCAAACAACAATATTTGTATTGTTGTTTCCGGCGTGGGGATAAGAGAACCGGTTAATTACTAGTATAGGGGCATTTCATCTTAGTCCTCAGGGTTGGCAACGCATTTGAGGTCTTAGGATTATAGTTTTGTGAATTCAAATGTCTATGGGTCTCAGATTCCACTTAACATCAGGTGGCCATAGTGTTCGTGTGCCTTCTCCTTACCATTATTTTTTTTATAAAAAAACAAATTTGGGATTTAAAAACTTGCTTTTTGTTAGACTTGTTTTCTGAAGGCTTTAAAAAGTAGCACTCGGCTAAATTTCATTATTCTTAGATTCATTTTTTTATCCTTTAAAATTTATGTGGTTAATTACGATTAAGGATACAAGAGAAAAACGTACTTTTACGTGGATAAAACATGATATAAAAGTTAGAGGTAAGATAATGGATTCTCATCACGATCGGTTCCAATTTCTCAATTAAATTTGTTAATTGTTAAAAGGTCTTTGTGAAAGCTATTTTTGAACGGTAACCCGTCACTTTATCGATTGTATCATTTTATCGTATTTCATTTTATTGATTGCTATTTTCTGCTGAAACCAGATGATTTCAGCCTATCTTAAAACATTTATTACGTAGGTCTAGTTAGGTTAGTCTTGTGACTACCAAAAAAAAAACCATGCGGTTTTAGTTGTGGTAGGACCCTGTGCAGGGTCCGTCGGGATCGCTACCACCAAGCAACAGTGTTCACATTTTTGTGTTCCGGTGTGGGGATAAGACACCCGGTGAAATTACTTAATTTTAGTCCTGTGTTGGCAACGCATTTGAGGTCTTACGATTGTAGTCTTAAGATTATAAGTAGTCTTGAGAATTCGAATGTCTATGGGTCTCAGATTCCACTTACCATCGGGTGCCCTTCTCCTTATCATAAAAAAATGCCTTTCGATGAAATGGTAATTCTGCGTAGTGATAAGTTTGTTAAATGGTGTTTCGATGAAATAATAGGTACCCAGTTATGAACTCTTATCTAATATAGCACTTCCTTTGAGTATATTTTTTAACGGTAATATTTGATTTAAAATGTATCACAGAAATAAAGTTATGAAAACCTAACTTCTTTTGTAGCAGGATTGAGGAGGTTATAATCTAGCCGAGTAGCATGGCGTTTAGCCTACGAAGGTCACAAAGGAACATGGATACATACATACAAATAAATAAATAAATACATACATCGGGGAAATAATACCCTCCTTTTTGGGTTGACACATTTAATTTAAGTTTAGAAATAATTTTTGGACCAAAATAAATGCTATTTGAAAGCGCCGAAAGACGTCTAAAAATCTTAATTTCGGTGTTCCCGAACAGTGTTGACCGTAGGGTCTTTAGAAGCAATATCTCTTGAATTTATGGATTACTCGTTTGCCTCAATTTAATTTAAAAAAAAAAACTAAGGTTACATTAATATTCTGAGAACTAACGTTGCTTCAATTCCGCAATTAAAACTTTGTTGTAAGTACGTAGGTACGGGCAGCGATGTAAAGTATGTTTTTTTTACCTTACCATTAAAATATGTTTTTTTTTACCATTGGAATGCACTCGTGGACAAATAATACGGCTCTGTGTGTTTTTCATACAAACGAGGCTATTTTAGATGTTTTTCTGAACATGCATAATTCCGGCGTTAACCGTGGATTCAATCAGCTGGGTATCCTAGGCACTCTGGAAGTCCTGTATCGATGCTCGGGGTACCCATTATCAGAGTTCACTAAAAGCATCCCCTGGCGAGGAACCATGGCTTCGAAATAGCCTCTTTAGTATGTAAAACGCACTCTGACCCGTATTATTTGACCGCGAGAGAATAATGTAACCATGTCTTTGACGTCGACGTATAAATGTATTACAAGTATAGTATGTTTTGGTAAGTTTCCTCAAGAGCGATGGTAATATTTAAATAATTTACGCCACGTCTGTCGCAAATTGAGAGTGAGTGTGGATACAACACGTGATCATATTAAACAGGCAGCGTAGCTCGACCGGGCCTTCTTGACACTTGAATGAAAAAATACTACATCCGTTGTCTTGTCTATCTACAAAACTTACAAACGAAAATTGAAACTAAAAGTATAACTAAGCTAAAACTAGCTTGATGAGGGGTACTTACACAAAAGAACCCATAGGGTCAAAGTGTATCCGTAAGGACCACATCAACATGATAAGATAACAAGATAAGCTTAAACTTAAAGGTTAATTCTAAAAAAGGACCCGGCAGTAATTCTCCCGATGATGCTGACAATCTGACATCATTTTCTCACTAAATATTGACTTATGCGTTGAAAGAGAAAACTGCCAGCTCTTTGGTCCCCTGTGACGTCATGACCCATTTGGGGCTTTTTTAGATTTAGGGTTTTAGTTTAGCTAAGTCCTACTTTCAGTTTGCAAAAAATAAGTTTTTTTCATTATCTGACGTAATTTAACTTTTTAACAACTTAAATAAATAAATATTATTTATTGTACAAATAACGGTTATCCGTTACATAAATATTTGTTGCATGTTTCGGCGATTTCATGGTCGCCGATTAACTGACACCGTGAAACTGTTTTTATAGTTATGTTTATTTTAAGTTATATATTGCTATGTCTATAAGGTAATTGTTAATATGGGCCTTGTTGTCTGAAATAAAGTTATCCTATTCTATTATATTCTATTTTATATTGCATAATACTAAAGGTAATTATTGTCTTTAATGCCAACTTGAAATAAACCCCGCGACATGTAAAAAACAACTGCTTTATAGAATGCCCCATACTTATCAAGATAACTATGGGGCTAAAGCGGTAATTTTTATTTCACCTTTAATTTATGTTACCGTTCAATTAAACATTAATTACTAGAGACAAGGGTATTATAATTCCCATTTTAAGGAAGAAGCTTACCGACTCATATTCAAGTCTCAGATATTTAAAGTATGATTTTTTTCAAACTTTTGTGTTGTTACTAAAGTCTTGTTTGACTTTAAACTGTTTCAGAACGCAAATAAGTATGGGACGTTTTAAAAAAAAAACATAGTTAAAGGCTTAATAAAAACGAAATCACGATCGCGTCCTATGTGTAACGAAAGTTGGTCATACAATCTATATGAAAAACGAGTTACACAAAGGAATTAATTTAGTTTTATTTTAAATAAAGCCCTTAACTATGTACAATTTTTATGAAAACAACCCGTATATAGCTTGCGATATTTTTAACAAAAAAAACTGCTATTCAAAATACAATAAACATGTTTCCTGAAATGTTCTATACCTATTTCCTACAGGGGCATTTCCATATCTTTCTAGTACCAAGAAGTATGAGTCCAGCTTAACTGAGGCATCGTAGACATGTTGTTTGTCACTTCTGCATAAAGAAGGAACATCCATTAGACGGACACCTACGTAGGTTGCTAGTACTATTTAGATAAATTGACTGGTCGACCTTTTACATAACGATAGTGTTTCTACGTCCTCTGGCAGTCCAATTGACGTTGCACGGTGGCGTCAAAGTTTGAAAAAACCAGCCAAATGCGAGTCGGGCTCGCGCACGAAGGGTTCCGACCGTTATAGATAATGGTACAGAACCCTTCGTGAGTTACAAGTTATTCTA
The DNA here is from genome assembly GCA_949316455.1 of Acleris holmiana. Lineage (NCBI taxonomy): Eukaryota > Metazoa > Arthropoda > Insecta > Lepidoptera > Tortricidae > Acleris > Acleris holmiana. The sequence goes on along the minus strand of OX438780.1, from coordinate 12,306,896 downwards.
ACATAAGACACTACCTTGTAACCTTTTTTTAGCTTCACTTGTCCTGCGGGGCTAGACGAGTTGCATCCGACAAACGTTAGCGATTATATTTTGATACACAAATGTGTAGAATTGAAGTAAGCCACCGAGATTGTCACGTGGTACTATCTCGGTGGCTTATGTCAATTCCACTCATTTTTCAATCGAAATATAAACGCTAACGATTGTCGAATGCAACTCGTCTAGCCCCACCGGTGTCTGTGGTAACCTCGGTGTCTGTATTAAGACCGAGAAAAAAACGGTAAATAAATCACGTTTTTTGTATGGGAGCCTTCCTTAATTTATTTAATTTTAATTAAGTTGTTAAGTTTTGAAGCCTATACACAACAAAATATTCTGTGAATATATCAAGAGTCTACCGGTTGCCGTAATTAATATGGAGCCAAAAACGGAAAAAAACACTTTTGTGGTATCGGAGCTCTCCTTAAATAATAATTATAATATAATTTCATTATTTATTTTTTAAGTTAACCTACAACTTAATAAAATTTAAAGCGTCTACCTGTTACTGTTATTAAATTCGAGCAAAAAAACTGCAAAAATCACGCTTGTTGTATGGCCCCTTATATTCTGTTTTTAGTATTTGTTGTTATAGCGGCAACAGAGATACATCATCTATAAAAATTTCAATAGTCTACCTATCTTGTTCACCAGATACAGCCTGGTGACAGACAGACAGACAGACGGACAGCGGAGTCTTAGTAATAGGGTCCCATTTTTACCCTTTGGGTACGGAATCCTAAAAATAAGCTATTGGGGCGCGACGTCATGGATCGAAAATATTGTAATTGAGTGCCAATTTAAAATCTATTAGGTTTTACAGATGCTACGAGCGCTACGCGTAGCTACGCCGTAGCCCGTAGCAGCAGACTTTTATAAGCATCATTGATTGGAATATACCAGGGCCTCTATTCGACTGCGTTATAACGATATCGTTTTTGACCTGTTTCCGTATTGTTAACGTTTTGATAACTCTTATGTCATTTACAATAATGGCGACTGTGACATAAACGATTCTTAAACGTGTCAAACACGATATCGTTTTAACGCACCTGAATAGAGGCCCTGACTTAATATGCATGTTACGACACGCCACGACACGACACGCCACAACACGACACGCTAGCTTAGTTGGTAGTGACCCTGCCTCCGAAGCTAGGGGTCCTGAGTTCAAATCCCGGTAAGGGCAGATATTTGTGTGATGAGCAACGAGTATTTGTTCTTGAGTCTTGGATGTTTTCTATGTATTTAAGTATATATTTCTCTATATAAGTAAGTTTATCGTTGTCTAGTACCCATAGTACAAGCCTAGAGCTTAGTTTGGGACGAGGTCAATTTGTGTGACAGTGTCCTGTGATTTATTTATTATTATGTTTAAGAGTGAATAAGATAGAAATATTTTTTTACTGACTGTTTCTATTTCATTCTATCTCTATCAAATCTACAGAAATTACGCTAAATATGAACAGTTAAGTATAACTCATGCGCTCGGGATGGGTCACATCGCGACAATACGTCGTAAAATGACGATAAACGTCCTTTAACCTTCTTCTCCTCCTTCGTCTCTTAGACAAAACTCCTGAAGCAAATGCAAACTTATTACCAACAGAATAGGATTAAATTTGCTTTGGCTATTGAATTTGAGATACTGCTTATTGGCTTAGAAGGGTAGAATACATATTGTCTAGCGTTTGACGTGTTACGGTATTGTTGACGTTTTGATAGCTCTTATTTACTAGACAGTAATAGCCGCCGAGTTGAAAAAATACTATAACACGTCAAAGACAATAACGGTTTTTTCCTGTAAAATAGAGACCCTGTGGGGCTAGACATGGTGTATTCGACACTCGCTAGCGATTATGTTTCGATTGAAAACTATATGGAATTGACGTAACTGTCACGTTACTATCTCGGTGGCTTACGTCAATTCCATACATTTATCAATCGAAACGTAATCGCTAACGATTGTCGAATGCAACTTGTCTAGCACCACTGGCCCGTTGAACTTAGTGAAGCAGTTTGACAACCTAAAACGCTCAAATTTTGCCATATACTAAATAAATATCACGGGACAATCTCACACAAATTGACCTAGTCCCAAATTAAGCTCTAGGCTTGTATTATGGGTACTAGACCACGATAAACATATTTATATAGAGAAGTACATACTTAAATAAAAAGAAAACATCCAAGACTCAGGAACAAATATTCATAAATATCTGACTTACCGGGATTTGAACCCAGGCCCGCTGGCTTCAGAGGCAGGGTCCCTCGCAACTAGGCCACCGTGTCGGCGTAACGGGCAGAGCAGCTCGAGTCGACATTTAAAAAAAAATACATTAACATAACAAAAAAAACTTTGGTCATACAATATTTTTGTTTCTGTAATCTTTTACTTATCGTTTTCATTGTAGTGTTTATAAATGAAACATAGATGGCATAATTCTGCATAAACTTTATTTCAAGCAAGACATTCCCTAGTGAAAAACTGATCTTGAATGATGCCCACCCAGAGACGTCGTAGGAAACGTCAAGTTTGGTTTACTTTAGTTTAGTTTAGTTTATTTATTCATCAATGTAATATTTTAATATAAATTGCATTGCATGTCAAAAATACGAAATTAAATTGATATCGTCAACATAAATACTATTCGTAATAATCAAAGAACACTAAAATAACAACAATAAAATATAATACATAGTCACTTATCCGATGGCAATATACAAAAAATAATAAATTTTAATACAATAATATTTTAACAATTTAAGTTCCATATGTTCATCAACGAAGTACAATAGAAGTATAATAAAAGCTTTCTGAACTGATGTTTAAAAGCTTCATAAAAAACCAATTACACCCAAGTCAGTTTTTTAATACGGCTAACTCAATTTTGAGTTGGCATATAAGTGCATCTATTATATAATGTACAATTTTATTTCCTTTAAGCCATTGTTATTCGCCAATGTCAAATGTTGAAATTTTTGCATGATTTCAAGAATTTCCCTCATTTAGGTGTACACTTAATAATCATCATATGCTGAACGTCTGTCATTCAAGTCCACGTGGTCAGGCTGTGATGACTCGTACTTATTTACCACGTAGATAGCTGCAAATTATAAAGTAAGATCATAGTTACTTATTTCATTTGATAACAAATAAATGAGAGCTATCAAAACGGAGATAATACGGAGGCCTGTATCATAATAATGTTATAAAATAGTTTTATTTCTTAAAACGTAAACTTTTCAGAGCATTGCATACAACCAATTAGGTTAAAAGGTGTAACGAAATAAAACTGTAAATTACAAATGAAAAAATAACGATATTTTTGGTAGATATCAATATATACTTATAACAAAATTAAATACCTATCTTCAGCTAACTTAATTGTAAGTTTTTTTTTAATTTTAATACTTTTTGTTCTCGTGGTACAGCTTCTTTCGATCGCCTTCCATATCAGTCTTTACGGAGCCTTTTGTAACTTTTCTGGCTGCTGCATTCTATTTTTTGCGGAAGTCGTCTATATTTTTGGCTACTTTACCCGTCTTTCTTAAAATTCCCTTAATTTGAGCCCACTAATGCTCGAAATCAACCTATTCGTCTTTTCAGTGCCCTGAGCCTTTGAACCGAGGACCACTAGCTTCGAAGTCATGGTCACTACCAACTAGGCCAACATGTCATCATATAACTATTATTATGTATTTTAAACTTTATGATACTTAAACGAATACCGAGTTGAATAGAGGCCCGTATCTCAAATCGACGCCCGGTCGCGTCTATGTACGTATTATTTATTATATTAAATTATAGTACACTGAAAGAAAAACTTGGTCGCTTCTAACGAGATTGTGATTTTTATGGATAAGCGTTTCGATTATACGAGCCTAACAAGACGCTAGATACATCAACTAAGCTATTAGTTGAATCACTAAAGAACTTACTGCTGTTCCTATAGCTTTGGTTGATATAACTAAATATCATTGACGACACGCTAGCCTCGTTGGTAGTGACCCTGCCTTCGAAGCTGGAGGTCCTGGGTTCAAATCCCGGTAAGGGCAAATATTTGTGTGATGAGCATGAATGTTTATTCCTGAGTCTTGGATGTTTCTATGTATTTAAGTATGTATTTCTCTATCTAAGTATGTTTATCGTTGTCTAGTACCCATAGTACAAGTCTAGAGCTTAGTTTGGGACTAGATCAATTTGTGTGACATTGTCCTGTGATATTATTATTATTATTATCATGACTATTGTATTCATTTTATGTCAACTAAGAGAAAATCTGTCTTGGTTGACTCTTATTTTTTGAGTGTAATACTTATTAGTAGTATAATTAGTACTACTATTATATAACAGCAAAGCAGCACTCAAAGCATTAGACAACCCGGAGGTCAACTCTGCACGAGTGCAAGAATGCTGAAATAAACTTACACCCGTATTCATAGACACGAAAAGTAATTACTTAGAAAACGATTTTAGTATCATTTTGACATTACTCTCCCTCCTAACACAAATCGAAGTATCTCAGACAAAACTCCTGTAACAAATGCAACCTTAATACTAACGTAATAGGATTCAATCTGGTTTGGCTATTGAATTTGAGATACTGCTTATTTGCTTAAGAGGGCAGATATTTAGAACAGTAGAAATAACTTACGTTTTGAGTGATCTACTCTGCGGTACCTTCGTGTTTTAAGACTATCGTCTCCAACCGTTTCTTTTGCATCTTTTTTAAATGTTACCAATCTGGTCTCAAAGGAATCCGGATCTGAGTAACCTGCAATAAATAAAAACTATTTTTAAATACATAATTAAAAAAACTATGAATTGCCTCCATAGACGTAAAAATAAGGTAGACGTCGGAGTGATAAAGGCTGTCCCAGAAGTAAAGAGACAATTTTCATAAACAAAGTTGGTTAAAGAAATAAACATCTAAAAAAGGTTAAACCAACTCTCATATTAATAGTCAATGTATTTCTTTTAAATAAGCCGGGAGTCACCAACTATTTCTGTTGTTTTCAACAATAAATCAAGTAGAACAAGTACCTACTAGATGAGAACAGACTTGTTCTATACTATGAATGTCACGGGAAAACGCATACGATATATATATCATTTAACCGAAGAGGAACCTAAAAAAACAAGTATTAACAGAATTGTATAATGTTTTATAGAAAGAAACAGAAAAACAAATATTTAAGTACATAACAGGAGGACTACGTACAGTTGCGCTCAAAACATAAAATAAGATAAACAAGACATACATACATACATAACATCACGCCTTCATTCCCAGAGTGGGGTAGGCAGAGCTACAGATGTAACATGGGTGGGTAGACCTATGTTGTTACAAGCAGTTTGAGACTACTCAACACCGGAGTCAATCTCTATAAAAGTTCCTAGGCTAGAACCCAATAAAAATAAGTTAGCAAAGTTGCTATAATAAAGAAAAGAAAACAATCGGGCGCCAGGGTCCTAAGCCAGGCAAAAAAAGAAAACGGATAGCATCAAAGATAGATGGTAGAGTACTGGAAACTTTTAATCTCAAGGCGGGCTTAGTAAAAGTTGGAGTTAAATTAGTAACACTCAATAGTTTTTAAGGCTGTTTATTATACAATAAATTATGTTCAGGCGGTTACACAGTAGTTGATAACCTACATACTTAGGTGGTAACCTAGCTAGAACTTAGATCTATAGGTTACATAGAAGTCAGGACTTATGAATTAGGTTTGAATTTAGCTTGGTCGTTCACCTGGTCAGGTTTATATTGAAATGAAAAGAAAACTTACAATTTAACGGAGACAGAATTACTTAAAGTCCACCAGCTGCACCAGAGTCTCGAGGTAGAACGGGGCCGTTACACGCCAACCACGTCCGGTCGCAGAACTCCTGCTTCGCAGTTCCAGCACCAGTGGTGTAGGGGCAAAGGAGAGGGGAAATTTAAATAAGCTTGGACCAGAAGGGTCCTTACATAACATTAACTTGAGAAACGTTCGAAGAGAACAAAATAGAGAGACGGATGTCTCAAAAAATAAGGAAAAAGAAATGCTCAAGGGCTTTAAATCATAATTCCCTAAGAGTAAGAGGCCACAGCCTAAATATGCTTGCAATAACTCACCATGCGGTTTGAATAAATAAATGCACAAAGGCGTAAGGTCCTACTTCCCCAAAGAGTAAGAAGCCTCGTTAAGCTTAAAGAAGCTTAATAAGAGATGAAAAAGAGAATTTAAATGAGAACCATATAAAATGGTATAAAGTAATGTAGCCATATAGAATAGTTTAACTAATGGGATCCATATAAAATGGTTATAACCAACATTAGTGGTTTGAAGGTTGGAATGAAGTTAAGAGTTAAAGATGACCATTTAGAATGGTTTAAAATCAAGTAGATTTTAAGTTATAAATGGGATCCATATAAAATGGTTATAAAAATAATAAATGGTTTAAATGGATCATAAAAAATGGTCTAAAAAATGGATCCTAAAAAAATGGGATAAAATGGAATAAAATGGGTGCGATAACGCTGCAACAAGAAAAAGAAATAGCATCAAACTCGTGCTCAAGAAGCGACAGGTTGCACTAGGCAACATGGCGTCAAAAGATGTTTTCACCAAGTGAATATGAAAATACATAGGTACCACCCATTTCTTCAAAAAGACGGGTTCCCATCGACGGTTTCCTGCTGAAGCTCGGCTTATACAGCTACAGTCGCATCCCGACTGAAATAAAACATCTTATGATACAACGAGATCACAAGGCTTCGGGGTTGAGAAAATCATCCATCGAAATAAATCTACTTACCGATAGAATCCCGAAAATAAGCGTCAAACAATGACGTGGCGACACATCTCCGCCAAAGGCTTGCCGAATTAAACCGCAACAAATGACGATTAACTTAATTGGCTTTAGTTAATAACAAATGCCGGCCGGTAACGCGCGGCCTCCGAAGAGAAAAGAAGTTTGACAAACAACCCTGTCTGACCAGTATAGCTCAGGTGTTGCCATCCTCGAATTGAAAAACCAATCGAGACACTTGAAAACAATACGCAAACGTTCCATTTCGACAATCACCTTTTAACTGTCAGAGCAAAAATCAATCTCTGAGACGTCAAAAAACCGATAATCGCGAATTAAGATCAATAAATAAACAAAACACAATGCATGTCGCGCGAGTTTAAATAGTTGCGTGACACAGAAGTACCAACAACTCTAAAAAGATTTGTTGGTCATTCTGTAACCACATTTAGCACAATCAGGCTGAGATGTTTTCCAGTGTACAATTATTGACAGGTTGCAAGCCCATCGCCTAACAGTACTACAAGCCTTTATTCCCTTAGTCGCCTCTTACGACATCCACGGGAAGACATGGAGTGGCACTATTCTAACCCGGCAACCACACGGGGGAAAATGGAAATCAAGATCTGGTAAAACCAGGATAAGGGCTAAGCAACCAGGAATTTAAGATTTTTGGAATATTTTCTAGGCAAAAGTATATTAAAGATCAAAACGAGCACGGTAAAATCGGCCACGGAAAAGTTTACAAAAAAACATAGAAAGTTGGCATTATAGTCTGGCAAACGAAAGCTGTCCCCGAGAAGGAGCGCCAAAATCAAAAAACCTGCAGCTGTTTACTCTGACTGTACACTGAATAAACGGAGTTTGATACTATTTAATTTCCTGATGTCTTCACATGAATGTTGGAGTATCAACTCCGTTTATTCAGTGTACAGTCAGTGTAAAAAACCGCACTTTTCTTGATTTTGGCGCTCCTTCTCGGGGACAGCTTTCGTTTGCCAGACTCTATTAATGTCGAGCCTGATTCCTGTCGATAAAAATTGCATTACTGGCAAGCGATATTTTCTTGCTTTTTGTCGAGGTAGATAGACATGGTAGTTATGTAAAAATGCAAGCGGAAAACTCCAAATCTTTCACTGTATTTAATTATTGGTGGACCAGAATGGCCAACACTGTAGCTTCGAGATCTTGAAAAGCTGTGATGAGACACGCAGCAATTAACCATAAAAAAATGTTAATATAGTTGTAGTAGGCGCCTATTCAGTATAGTTTGTTTCATGTTATTAATACAGGATTTATACATACATAACATCACGCCTTCATTCCCAGAGTGGGGTAGGCAGAGCTACAGAAATACCAACAGCTCTAAAAAGACTTGTTTATAATTCTCTAACCACATTTTGCACAATTAGGCCAAGAAATTTACTAGTGTATTAGTGACAGGTTGCAAGCCCATCGACTAACAGTACTACTAGCCATATACTAGTAGTACAGGATTTATAATAAATAAATAAACCTTTACTTTATATATTTAATCTAATGTTGTCTCTGTACTTCTGGGACAGCCCAGTAGTCACCGTAATAGTGCTGGTCACCATACTTTGAATTGCGATAAAAACATACATACATAACATCACGCCTTCATTCCCGGAGCGGGGTAGGCAGAGCTACAGAAATACCAACAACTCTTAAACTTGTTTATAATTGCGATAAATAAGATAAGATTTACATTACTTTTGCCAACACCTCGTTTTAAATTCCAAATATTTATAGTAAATTGGCCACTCGAGGGATTTTTTCTCTTCAGTAATATGGAATTGCGGAAAATAAGTGGTGCAAGAAACTCCAGCAGATCATTTTTTAAATCATAAACTGCAACAAAACTTAAAAACTTAGCTTTCTCTTTAATTGTCATTGAAAAAACTAATATATAGTCTTACAACTTTTTTTAATAGGCCTTAGAGCAAATCAGATAGAGGTAAGGACCAATAACCATACAAACAACAAAAGTGAACTAAGTTCCGTTGTGACACGAAAATTATCCCTACTAATGTATTGAAAATTTAATTGAGTGAGTTAGCGTGGCCAACTTTTTGGTAATTACCCAGTCTTTGGATAATCGTATGTGAATTGTTTTATCCAAATAAGTGTAGTCGTTTGGATTTGAAAGAAAATCAAACAACCATACAAATTTTCACAATTATAATGTTAGTAAAATAATACTTAGTACCGTTAGGCGATGGTCTTGTAACCGGTCACTAATACACCGGTAACTATCTTAGCCTGATTGTGCAAAATGTGGTTACAGAATTATCAACAAGTCTTTTTAGAATTGTTGGTATTTCTGTAGCTCTGCCCACCCCACTGTGGGAATGAAATTGTGATGTCATTTATTAACTTATTAATTTGCTTACCGTTTTGATAACTGCGAAATTGTCGTCGTAGCAAGTTATATTGTCCCACGTTTTCCTGTGAGCTCCTGGAACAGTCGCAAAGTGGTTTAGCGACCGTCCCCAAAATTGCTGAAACGTGATAAATAACATATTGAATAGGAATCAGTGCAAACACTACGAGAATGCAGATATTTCACATGAATCTTAGATGTTTTGGTTATCAATTGATCTTGTTACAATTGTTTTCTACATACACCTTCATCATCATCAGTTCATCACATGTTAATTCACAAACGCCTATACTCCACCCAGTCCTATTAATAGTTCGATCATCTAACTGTTTCGGCAAAATTTTAAAAAATCACGGGACTATGGCACACGAATTCACATAGTCCCAAACTGCATTCCAGGCTTGTACTATGGGAACTAGGCAACGATAAACTACGTATATAGAGAATTATATACTTAAATAAATCTAAAACATCCAAGAGTTTTTAAAAACGGTTATCTGCCTTTTCGCCGACAAATCTTTGACAAATGCATCGTTTCGCAACCTATTCATTTGCCAACCCGCTTTTTTTCTGTAACTACAAATATTTCAGGATTTTTATAAAAGTAACCTAACCTAACCTACACGATGGTCTTGAAATGAAGCCAGAATTATTAACAGTATCGGAAAAAAACGCGGGTTGTCGAATGATATGTTTGTGAAATGAATCATTTGTGAAACGTTGATTATGAAATGATAGGATCCCCTCTGTAACAAATACTCGTGCTCATCACACAAATAGCTGCCCTTACCGGGATTTGAACCCGGGACCGCTAGCTTCGTAGGCAGGGTCACTAACTCACTACCAACTAGGCCAACGAGTCGCGTGTAATTCTAATTAATTAAGTAGATATACTGACTAAGAACCGACGGAGCTCGGCTGACGCGGCTTCGTACCTAGTTCTAGTTGCACAAGAATCGTGAGATGAATAATCCACAAGTGGACCATCGCATATCCCGCGTACATGACAATAAGAAAACAACATTTTCAAAAAAAAAGTCTTACCATAAGAACCAATTATCAAAAGGGCAACGATGAATTTCATTTTGACAAAACTAGTGCGTTTTTCTTGCGATTCCGTTCACAAGCCCAACTCACTCAATTTGTTTGCAAGTTTTTTTACAACGCAAATAGGTTTTGATGATGATTCTATCTTAATATCGTCTCTGTCTCTACCGCACTAAAATTGTCGAAAGTATAGTCGAAGTGACTGGTCTCAAAACTGATCCAAAACTAAACACAAAATAACGGCTTCTAGCTTTTTATACACTAACAAATTCATTAATGAAATAATTCAGGCAGCAGACTATGTGATTGGACAATTTGTAATTAAATTTGCATGTAAAGCCTAAATTTATTTTAAGAGGAAGCTCATAAGTATTCCTTTAAAAAATATGTTGGAGAAAATGAAGGCGCTGTTGTAGTATGTAAGTATGTTTGTAACACTTTATTATACATACCAAAGAGATAACAATCATAAAATAGACAAATATAGCAGGGATGTACAAAGGCAAACTTATCCCTTCAAGGAAACTCTTCCAGTCACCATTTTTAGTATATTTTTAGTTTTTATAGTAGGTATGTTGGCAAAGTTATAATAGTATTTACGCATCGCTGCAGCTTCGTGTTGCTAGACTAACTAATCAAATAAATATACATAAATATATGTATAATAGCAATAAATGTCTTTTTTCGTGGACGGAGTCGCGCGCAGAAGCTAGTACTTAAATATATAATAGAAATCATAAAATAATACAACCAACACTAATGGTGTGTTACTAGAAATATAAAAGTTATCACATGGAAAACTATTTATTACGCTTGGTAAATAGTAGGTACCTAAAGTAGGTATATTAATATGTTAGCAATTTGCATTAATTACTTTGTACATAAATACTAAGGTTCACACTGGATCTCATTTTAGGCTTAACATGCCAATTTACTTACAAATGAATTCATTAATCTATTAAACATCAACGTCTCCCCAATTTTTGTTAATTACTTTGTCAGCGTATAAAAAGCTAGAGGTGTTCTATTTTGTGCTAAGTTTGAGCACAGTCTTCGAATCAGACACTTGTCACATCATCATATACTTAGGATCAGTTTAAGAATTATAATTTTACCAATGCCGTGAGAATTGGATCGAGTCAGCATTGAATTATCACCTAACGGTTCTCGCTTCGCATCAATCTATAGTGTCGTGGATTTATTGATTAAGTTGATATAAACACGCGCCGATTTCACCAACATGAAACTAATTATTGCCTTCTTGATCATTGGTTCTCTTGGTAAGATTCTTGTGGAAACAAAATTCTAGAGAAAATATTGGTTATATAACACGAGGTTAGGGCAATGAGGCAGCAGCAGACAGCACAATTCTGATCATAATATGGTGACTAATCATACGACATTGTATTTTGTCGAAAACATCTCGAAAATAAATACTGAATACGAGCTTTGCCTATCAAATATAATGTAGTATGTTAATTAACAACATGAACTGCTTTTGTTTGTACTCAATGCCGAGACAGAGCAAAGGATAGAGATGTGAACGTTCATGAGAAGGTCTCAGAACTACTTATCAAGACAGTAACCAGAATAGGTTGTTCGTAGCAGGTAGCCCAGTGTACTATTATAGAGCAGCTACCCCACTAGCTTTCTTAATCAGCTGTACTGTACCAGGACGACCAGGACAATCTGTCGCGTGTTCTGACTTCCTGGTAATTATACTATTTGGCTAGCCTATATTTCAATGTCAGCTTACTTCTCAACTGTTCTGACACACTGTCATACCTTCTTTGGAAATAAGGCCCTGCTGAGGTCCTGTTGTATCGGGTTGGATACGAGGTCAACGCGATGTCTCTCTAGTTTTGAAACCATGAGAGATCAACTCCTGAATTTGTCCTATATTGTACTAGAGGCCCTAGCCAAAACGCGTTCGCTAACTAGCGTTTCTATTCATAGCGGTTTTGAAACCAATCGCGTAGATCACGTGACGTTTTGTATGACGCGATCTGCCAGTGACGCGGCTGGTTTAAAAACAAAACGAATAGAAACGCTAGTTAGCGAACGCATCTTGGCTAGGGCGTCAGGTCCTCCAAGACATTATATTTGGCTGGCTTGTATTTGAACGTCAGCTGTCTTCTAAACTGTTAACAATGTCTTTTCTTCGTTTATAATTAGGTTCTACAAGATATTTCTGTCACTTAGTGACATTTAGCTATTTACGACCACTGGCTTGAAGAGGCTGAGTTAATAAACCCATAGATTGTTTTAAGAACTACCTGCATGCGACCGAATATATTTTTGTGAAGTATAACCTCCTTCTTGAGTTTTCATAATATCTCCCTTCAGTGTGTTCTTTCCACGAAGTCTTGTGGCTTTATGACACGACCGTGGGGTGTCAATTTAAATGGCGGGGCGTGCCTTTGTGAATAGTGAACCTATATCTCGATCTGTTCGTGTAAGTGCGTTTACAGATTAGGCATTTTTCACAATCTAAACCTCACTAAGTCCGTGAATAACTGAACTTGACAAGTCATAACATAACATAGCTACTGGGCCTCTATTCAAGTGCGTTATAACGATATCGTTATAACGCAGTAGAACAGGGCCTATATTCAGGTGCGTTAAAACGATATCGTGTTTGACACGTTTAAGAATCGTATGATGTTATCGTCGTAATCGTTGACAATACGGAAACATGTCAAAAACGATATCGTTATAACGCAGTTCAAAAGAGGCCCTGTTTCCGTATTGTCAACGTTTTGATAACTCTTATGTCATTTACAATAATGGCGACTGTGACATAAACGATTCTTAAACGAGTCAAACACGATATCGTTTTAACGCGCCTGAATATAGGCCCTGTTCTACTGCGTTATAACGATATCGCGTATGACGTGTTTTAGAATCGTTAATGTAACAGTCACCATTATTATAAATGAAATGACATAAGAGTTATCAAAACGTTGACAATATGGAAACACGTCAAATACGATATCGTTATTACCGTGTAGAATCCCAGCCCTGTTATTGTTTCAGCCATTTTGGAAACGACCGCGGTGCCGCTATGCGTGTGTCCCAGGAGTCCTCGCGGATACGTGAATATGGGCCAAAAGTATTCACTTCCTCGAAAATTTCGCATGGGCCAAAAAGGTATGCAAGGTTTCTCGTGAGGATTTATGTATGTATTATTTGCATCTGGTGCATTGAAATGTGCATGTGTAATGCAATATTTGGTCATGATGAGGCTATTCACAGTTTAAAAAAATATATCTAGAAAATGAAATAAAAGACAGTAAATTTTGGATAAAGCATATTAGAATACACCCGAATGCAAGGAGTAATTAATTAGAATAGATGATTTCCCTCAACTTTAGTTTATTAATCAAGAAAAACGAAATGACGCTGGTGATATTCCCTTTGTATATGAAAAACAAAACTACACGCCATTTTTAAGACTTATTCGCTATAGGTAACGATACATTACACTATCCAATATCCCACAAAATATATATTTTTTAATTAAAATTATAGGTAACAATTGAATAATTCAATTTGATATCTTCCAATTTTGTTACCCAAGTAACTTAAGACTGCGCCGAGCTAACGTCGAATGTACGGTCGAACTCATAAGTAGCTGAAAAATTTCACTCACTCTCAGTTTAATACGTTATTGCGACAAGGTACTAAAATGTACAGCTAGTTGTAAGTGCGATGATACAATGAAGCCCTCATTATCATTATTGTGTCTGTATTGGAATAAAGTTTTTTTTTTTTATGTTACGGAGAAGGCACACGAGCGCTCAGGCCACCTGATGGTAAGTGGAATCCGAGACCCATAGACATTTGAATTCTCAAGACTACAATCCTAAGACCTCTGGAGCCAACTCTGAGGACTAAGATGGAATGCCTCTATGCTAGTAATTTCACCGGTTGTCTTATTCCCACACCGAAACACAACAAAGCGAACAATGTTGTTGCGGATAGTTAATGGATAAGATGGAGGTAGCGATCCGGACGGACCCTGCACAGGGTCCTATCACCATTAAATAACATTTTCTTTAAATCGTAGATCAGTTATTGGTTGTACAAATGAATTTATTATAAATAGGGTATGACATAGTTAATCAACATTTAACCTTCGTGGAATCAACTTAACGGAAAAAGGTGCCAATATTTTCCGTTAACTGACTCACTCAAAGATCAATTATAATGGAGACGACACGCTAGCCTAGTTGGGAGTGACCCTGCCTTCGAAGCTAGGGGTCCTCGGTTCAAATCCCGGTAAGGGCAGATATTTGTGTGATGAGCACGAGTATTTGTTCCTGAGTCTTGGATGTTTTCTATTTATTTAAGTATATATTTCTCTATATAAGTAAGTTTATCGTTGTCTAGTACCCATAGTACAAGCCTAGAGCTTAGTTTGGGACTAGGTCAATTTGTGTGACATTGTTCTGTGATTATTAAATTTATTTATTTATTTTATTTTAATTTGGCTATTTTATATATATATATATATATATATATATACCTTCCTTATATATTAACCATTATTTAATGAGTAATATTAATTTCCAGTTTATCAATCCATTTTGCTAGAGTATTCATCATCTTCATTATGTAATTAATAATTATTAACAAAAGTCCCATTTGGCAGGTATCTCTGATTCTCCTAGTGGAGAACCCGTCCCGCTTAAAATGGTAGAGAAAGAAAAGCCTGGAGATGACAGTAACACTGGACCAAGGGGAAAAAAATCTCAACGTAAGCGAGTTCACAAGGGCCTACGGCGTAGATTCCATTTTGCTTAGCACATCGTATTCCATCGTAAAATTAATTTGTAATCACGTATCAAAATTATTTATTAACGGCAGACAGAGCTACTTTCATATTTATAATATTAGTGTAGATAGTTATTATCCCTACTATTACAAATGCGAAGTTGAGTTTGTCTGTGTGTTTGCTACCTCTTCCTTGCTTAACAGCTTTTGTCGTACATTTTCGTCTCAATTTGAAGTGCAATTAATTAATATTCTCAAATAGCATCGATATTAACCCTATCTATCTAGCATTTTTGCAGATGTAATGGATGGCAGTTGTTTAGAATAATTTCATGTACTCTTGTCAATATGTGGGTATACCAAAAAGTTGGCCACGCTAACTCACTCAATATAATTTTCTGTGAAACTTTTCCGCTGTGACACGAAAATTAGCCATACATTTGTAGGGATAATTTTCATGTCACAACGGAACTTTTTTCACTTTTGTTGTTTGTATGGTTAACTACGCTTAACTATGGTCCAACTATTTGGTCCTTACCCATGTATGTTCGGGTCAAATCTTTTAAGGAAGATTTGACCCACTCCCCGGGGATCGATTGGGCTGAATTTTGGTATACCTACGTAACTTCGATAACAATACAATAATTTCGTGGCATCGAGCTGGTCAGCTGTTGGAGTCGGAAAGTGGCGACAGGATCTCCTTAACATAGACCCCAGAGTTCGGACTCATTACGTTGGTCTTGTTAAGCAAATGATTTTGCAAAAAAGTAACGTAAAGTCAGCAATAAAAGTTTGTCCCAATTTTTTAACAAGATGTTGCACTAGCTGCCCGTTAGCGGTTTCACCCCGCTGCATTTTTTGACATTCCTGGTGGATTTTACATTTTTTTTCTTTCTCCTGCTGATAACGAACACAATAAAAAAATGTAATTAGCAAAATCGGCCCAGCCGTTCACGCGTGATGCCGTGACCAAGGAAAATAGGGATTCATTTTTATATATATGTGGCATTAGTAAACAAGTATATGCTAGATGCTTCACAGCGTAAACTGCAACAACGCATTTTCGGGTTCAATTTGATCGATCCTACAACTCACATTTTTAGGGTTCCGTAGTCAAACTAGGAACTCTTATAGTTTCGCCATGTCCGTCCGTCCGCAGCCTAGCGCAGAGAGTCTTAGTACTAGAAAGCTGTAATTTGGCATGAATATGCATATTAGTCACGCCAACAAATTGATATAATAAAATGTAAAAAAAAAATATTTTTTAGGATGCCATACACGTAACTTGGGAATGTATTTTTTATCGTCTACCCTATAGTGTGGGGTGTCGTTGGATAGGTCTTTTAAAAATATTACGGGTTTGTGCAAACAGTTTCTCGATAAACATTCAGTTTATGAGATATTAAGCTTTAGCGCTAATTTTTGTAAGACTCAAGTGTCCCCTACAGCCTAAACTACAAATACTAAAAATCTGAAAAAATACTTAAATGAAAGAGCATATAACGAATTTTACTAGAAAACTATCACGACTAAGTCATTGAGTGAGTAAGAGTGACTAAGACAACATTGGTTCTTGAGATACAGTCGATTAAAGTTTTCATACCTATTAAAATCATCTAAGACGGCACCAATTGACTTTAAATAGAAAATTAGTTATTACTTGTTCATTTTTATGTTTGTAATACTTAACGGCTTCGGAACCCTGCACTGAGCATGGTCCGACATGCTCTTGCCCGGTTTTTATAGACAAAGTCGGCAACTCGGCAGCTTATCTTGAAACTATGTTTTTAACAGATCTTATTATTTCGCAGCTACCGATGTGTTTTCGGGAGTGGAGTCATCACAGCCAGAATACGTGGACTTGGGCGATATGCAGTTTCTATATGGTAATTACCAAAGTTAAACCTACGTGATGGAAATACTTCGGGCACGGCAGTGTTTACGCCTTGTTAGAAGTGCATCACTATACGTCTCCTAAAAGAAGGCAGTATAAGAGTATGAAGTTGTTACTGTTATACTGGATTTTTACTTTAGACGACATAATAAAGTGTAGAACCACACTTACCTTTCGAAAAACTTTTTATTATATTCTATTGTATAATAAGTATTGTTAAAACTGTCTGATTAAGAGGACTGTGAAGCAAAAAAGTCCATACAAAATACGATAACGGTTTTCTCTCCTTAAACTTTGTCCGATTTTTACGATTTTTGAATATGTTGTAGCTGTTATAAAAAAATAGATATGTACGTTTTCCTATTCAGAAAAATATTAGTGTAGTAGTATTTGACGAAACGCTAGCTTAGTTGGTAGTGACCCTGCCTTCGGAGCTAGGGGTCGTGGGTTCAAATCGTCTTGTAAATTTATCGTTGTCTGGTACCCATAGTACAAGCCTAGAGCTTAGTTTGGGACTAGGTCAATTTATGTGACATTGTCCTGTGATATTTATTTATTTATTTTATTTACTTATTGGAAGGAAAAAAATTAAAGAAATAAACACGGAAAGGTAGTTTTTTTTTTTATGAGAACTAAAAAACATTTAAAAATCGTGCAATCGGATTAGATTTAGGGGGTGAGAAACGTTACCGCCCGGAGCTAAATTTGTATGGATCATTTTTGACAGCTACGCGATTTTAGCATCGCTTCACAATCCTCTTAAGCGTCAGATGTTTAAAATAAACTATTATTGCGTATGAGATATTCGCAACCTCATAGGGTTTAAATGCCATAGCTAATAAGATGTCGCTGGTCTATGTCATCTTCCATAACTATTTTTACATAATGTGTTAAGTCATAATCATCGCAATTCATAAAGTATTTTTTCAGTAGATAATGATACTTTTTCAGGATTTATATAAATCAAACCTGACACACGTGAATAAATAAGAACCTTTGAAAAGTTAACGGTTCCAGTGACATAATAATTATGAATATTAATGATTATGAACAAAAAAGCTATGTGAAAAACTGCGCTCACGTCGCTGCGACCTTTTGTGTTCTCTTTCCTTGGCGGTTGCACTGCCGTGCCTCTTTTTTTAAAGTCTAACTTATTGTCGTAGGACCTTGGCGTGTTCAAATGCACTGAATAAAATAAAAGAATGGTATAAACTTAATGGAATGTTAAAATTTAAATTTAAAAACTATTCAATGTTGAAATTGTGTATGTAGCTTATGTAATAAAGTTTACGAACAATTAAGCCGTGTATGTTTTTATTCATGTCATGAATAATATATTTCAAAAACGTTACTCCTACGAACGTTAATCGAATCAATGTATGATCTCTTTAACCTCCGAAGTAGCGTAACAATATTTTGTATGGAAAATTATATACGGCACTAACTTGTGACGCCACAAGTTTGAATATTTACCACATGTGTGGTCACCCAGACTTGACTACGGTTTCCAATAAAAAAATAATACATAACACAAAAATAAGGCCAGTTACGATATTTTTTGGGAAGGTTTTATTACGTGGTAAGTTAAGTGCAGTCCTAGACCTAGTAAAAGGATTTTTTGGAAAAAGTTTGAACTGTTTGAATGGATTTACGACTTCCGCTCGTCGAACATGCATGACTGCACACTTATCATGGCACTACAGAAATCTAGCGTGATTACTTGTGGAATCTGGGGCCATAGCCAAGATGGAAAGCTTCAATTTAAACAGTTTGAGGTCATTCATGTACAACAAGTGAGAAATGACTTAAGTCTCTACGAAGTTAGTAGCCTAGCCTAAGTCCCTCTGGGGGTGATTCTCTCAACACAGCGCTGGGCACAGCATTAGGCAGCTTTATAAAACAATGAATTCGACTCACCTGCCTGCTGCCTAATTGAGAAGGTACGCGCTAAAATGTGTTTTGTACGTTCTGACGGGACTTCTTAAACTTGCCGGATAAAACTTCGCCTTTGAGATCGACGCAGCGCTGTGTTGAGGGAATCACCCCCCAGCAAAGAACTTAAAAACCAGAGTAATTTAATAAATATCGTGCGACAAATCACATAAATTGACCGAGTCCCAAACTAAGCTCTAGGCTTGTACTATGGGTACTAGACAACTATAAACATACCTACTTAGATAGAGAAATACATACTTAAATACATAGAAAACATCCAAGACTCAGGAACGACAGGACACGTTGGCCTAGTTGTTAATGACCCTGCCTCCGAAGCCAGCGGTCCCGGGTTCACATCCCGGTAAGGGCAGATATTTGTGTGATCAGCACGAGTATTTGTTCCTGAGTCTTGGATGTTTTCTATGTATTTAAGTATTTATTTCTCTAAGTGTATTTATCGTTATCAATTGGTATGACATTGTCCCGTGTTATTTTATCGCTTTAGTGCTCTCATCCATCGGCTTCCTGCCCATCATATGATTAATTTCTTTATTTTAATAATTATCTTTAGAAAAACTATAAAATACACTTAAAATCGAATACTACTGCTATGGTTAATTTTTGGCGTGGCATCTGGTCGGTGGCCTGTCGTGCACAGTAGGGTCCATCTGATCTGAATACATATGCTATGCTATAAACATATTTATTAGGTAACATCACCAGTTTTCGGCAAATAATTCAAATATTAATATAAATCGGCAGACGTAGGTAACATTATTCTGAAAATTGGTTTATTTGTATGAAATTAAAGTTGAAAATGAAATGAAGGCAAACTCTCTGTCAGTGGTAAACCTACAGTAATCGTGGGTCATACACAGATTTAGGTTAGTGTCTTTCCTGTGGACACGCTGAAAGTTTTCTAGCTAAGCCCATTCCCGCATAACCACGTTAGGACTGTTTTAAACCTATCATATAAAAACAAAACTTATATGCACACAAGCTTTTAGCTATTGACCCCAGGAAAGACAACTTTTGTGTTTAAGAGTGTGTATGACCCTCGTACCTGGAATAAAATTATTTGAATGAGATTAAGAGTGCGCCGAGGCAACGATATGTAATTACGAAAAAAATGCGTTCGTTTGATCGCCTGCTGCATTGTTTTTACTGAAGCTTTAGTTATGCAATTCATATGTAAGATATTTAAGGAATCACTCTATTTATCATATACTTTAGAAACACGATTACTTGTACTTCCCTCGATAGAAAAAACATCCAAAGATACCTCTACATAACAAAATAAACACTTAGTACGGCGTAATTACTTCACGGAAGATCATCAGTTTTGGATTTACAACAAAACTACACGTCTTCTATATATTCTACACTTTAGATTTGAAAATGTGTTTTTATTTTACTAATATGAAGGAAATACCTAAATTCGCACGCGTTTCGTCCATTTTAGCCAGAGCCGTCACGTTTCCCCCATGTCCGCATTAGTCAGGCTTGGGCCGTCGGACGTGGAGGCTGTGTCTCTTGGTGGTTGGTTGCGTTTATCGCGATTTTTGTGATTATTCACTTTATTTTAAATGGGGAACAAACACAACCAAGAAAGGAAGAGAAGGGGTTGGCAAAAGCACAATGCTAAACGCTTGCGTGAAGTAATGAAGTTAGTTAAAAACGTAAACCTACTGATAGTGGAGTAGTTCTAAGAAACCTGATTTGACAGTTGTCAAAATGCCACGCTAAGGGAGGAGAAAATAAATCGGTAGCAACATAGACTGATTTTCGAGATGTATCGATTTGTATTACTAAGACTTTGTAATCGTTTAGTTGTAGTCTTGATGTTTTGGGCCAAAATTGGTTTATTTACACAAGTAATTTTAAACAACACGCGAAGTTCTTTCAATTAGTAGGTAGGTATATAAAAAATACACTTCTATGGTGAATATTTACCAAGATATAAAAGTAGTTTAGCTAAAAAAACACATTTACAGGCAAAACAAGCTTCTTAGAACGACCCGAGGTTTTTTTTACTATAATTAATTATATAATATTGTTACTTCTTGGGATGGTTTCAATATTTCTAGAGCAAGACATCTCCAGAAATCTGAATACAAAGAGAATACTCCGTAAGTATACTCAGTACCTAACAACTATATTTCAACAAATGAGTAAAATTGCAAAATTATTCATATTTTTTTATTTATAGGGTTAATGTTCCAGTTGTTGGCACTTCGCTACAAAGCGAAGAGTTAGGTACCTAATGAACCGGTGAGGTATGCGTAAAAATAGTAAGAGGTGTATAGGAAAACATTTTAATAAATTTAGTATGAATTTTCACATTATCTTTATATTTTTTCAATTTACAGAGTAAATGAATTGGTTGACATCGATTATAAAATTTACCACACAATGGAAGTAAGTCCCAAATACAAATTATTTTTATAGAATGAGGATTACAAAATTTCATCCAAAAACTAATTCTGTTAATAAATAAATTATAGTTAAATCAAAACGTTCTGTTTTATTACAGGATGCCAATGGACCAAATTTCTTGTCTTTCAGTGGATGGAGAAATAGACAATGACATTGCTTACTCACACAGACAAAATAATGCCGTGAAGTAAAATCCGATATTGATTATTGTTGTTTCTTATGTCCTAATATTTTTTTCTAAAGATACCTGCGTACATTATTCATTACATTATATACATACAAACATTAAGTAGGAACTTCTAAATATGTGATTGATACAGCAGCTTTAAGTTTTTAGTTTTTTAAAACATCAATTTAATTTTATACTTTATAGTGATCAGAATCAGACATTGAAGTTTTTGCGGAAATAATCATGGATAAACATTCGTACAAACTAAGATCCTTTTTTTTAAAGACGGTTAAAATACCAAAACCTTCTCCTATGTGAAACAAATACTTTTCTGAAAACCGCATTAAAAACGGTTCAGCCAAACGTGAGATAATCGCGGACAAACATACATACAGGTCAAACTGAGAACTTCCTTTTCTTTGAAGTCAGTTAAAAATAATATCTTGAAGAAAGGGTCCATGACTGGGATTTTTGCCCTACTCAGCCGTTCTTATTACTTTACATTAGGTATTGAGTTCACTTTATTTTGTGCTTAGAATATTGTCAATAAAGGTAATTAGGTTTTATTTCATTTCAATATACAGTCACATTAAATCACGGGGTTGTTGAGCCACCATAGAACTCTGTCCTAATGACAGCGTCAAGTCACGCAAAATAAATTATTTACGTCAAAATTTACCGTCAACTTTCTATGAAAGGGTTCTCCCGGTAACCTTCGGAGAGGGAAGATGGCCGATTGGAAGATGTACGGCTTTTACTTATGATTTATTCTCTTTAGCCGAACAATTTGCCCAATAAATATTATAAATAACTTAACACTAGCTAAATACACCATAGATGTACAAACGACATTAATTAAAAATTATCTATCTATCTGTGAGTGGGTTCTAGAGTGGCTCAACAATCTCGTGATGTGACTGTACCTCAACAATACAAGTAATTCAATCCTACCTTACCTACCGACAGTAAACAGCAAATTTAAAAAAAAATGTAGACTGAAAAAAGTTTTTAACTTCTTATAGTCAATATTTGAATAAAAGTATTCGGAATCGATTATGTTTTTTTATTTTGTAAACATTGGTAGCAACCTCCGCGCCTAGTGGACCGGCGCACGGCTCGTCAGGCGCGGCGCGCGGCCGGCGCATGGCTCCAGCTCGCTCCTTGCTGGTGTGCTATACGCACACATACACAGAGTGCATAAAATACCTAAAGTTAATGAGCGCAAAAAGCTCGGTGCCCCCTTAAAGCTGAAAATGAAATGAAGGCAATCCGCATCTGTCGGTGGTAAAATCAAAATAATTCTTCTGTACCGGATCTTTCCAAGAGGAGACCAAGTTAAGTAGTAGTGCCTTACAACCAACCGCTCAAGAAACATAAGTGACTTTTTCAACAAATTCCTTTTTTAACTCCCTACAAAATAGAGTAGTGTTATTATAAGTTTAAATTGTGTATCTGTGTATATGTGCGTCTGTGTATCATTTGCGGCAACGTAGCTCCAACACGGATAGATTTGGACGCGGGTTTTAAAAATGAAAGGCATTTTCATTGGGAAGGTTTTCAGCTAGGTTTCATGAAAATCGGATAAGCCGTTTAGAGATATCAGCTCTGAAAGGTGTGGCCGTTTCTATAATTATTAAGTTGATATACAACAGGGCCTCTGTTCTACACGGTAATAACGATATCGCCTTTGACGTGTTTCCGTATTGTCAAGGTTTTGATAACTCTTATGTACTTGACAGTACTGGCGGCCGAGTTAATAACGATGTTTAAACGCGGCAACGCAAAATCGTTTTAACGCAGTGAAATAGAAGCCCAGGCATGTTGACAGAAGTAGATATTAACTACGTATGGAACTTAGCTTACCGCTGAATGGAACCTTCTAAAGGAAAAATAATAACTGGGCTGAGATTCTACCCGGTAAAAACGATATTGCCTTTGACGCGCTTCCACGTATTGAAACTTACTTTATTAATAAGTTTCTGTCTTTGAGATAAGCTTATGTTGTCGACTGTACTTTACTTTGCAAAGTCATTAACTGCTTATCAAAACCAACCTAATGAGTCCAAACTTAATGGGTTTACGTTAAGTATAGCGGGGATCCTGTCGCCACCTTCCGACTCCAGCATCAGATCAGCTCCATGAAATCATAATATTCCATTATCACGTGATATACATATGTATGCGCAATTTCGACATCGGAAACCGGGAAGTGGGTCAAATTTAACTTCGCGATTTCATTACAGACACGAGGACAGGTGAAACTAAATAAAAGCTTGCAATAAAAAAAAGTAAAAGTGATCTTGAATAAATCATACACGGCTAGATTGTTCGTAAACTTTATTATATAAGTTTCAATATACAATAGTAACATTGATTAAAGTAACATTTAATTCTTAAAATGGTATTTTTTAATTTACTTATTCCATTTTAACTCGCCAAGGTCACAAGACAATAAGTTAGACAGCAAAAATATCCAAGAGGCACGGCAGTGGATCCGCCAAGTAAAGAGCATGTACAGTCAAAGACTTAAATTTGTGACCCACTTTAGTTTGACACAATCTGACATTCTACAGCAATTAGGTTGAGTTTCCTCCAAATTACAAATGACTTGGCAAACTTGGTATCTCTAAGGACATTGACAACTTCAAGCAGTTTTTTCAATAAATGGATCTTAAATTTACGCTCGTGACCGTACAGCCCCATACAAGGTCACATCTATAACTTATTAGCCATTGCGATAAAACTCTAAGAAGCTGCGAATATCACATATCATGCGGAATTATATTTTGCTGGGGTTCTAAACCTTACACTGCCGTTCAAAGCAAAAATGCAGTAAGGCTTCCATACACTATTACTGCCTTTTTCTTTTAGGAGGCAGTATATTGATGCGTTTCTCAGAAGGAGACAAAACACTGCCGTGCCCAAAGTATTTCCATCATGTATATTTAACTTTGGTAATTACCATATAGAAGCTGCATATCGTCCAAGTCCACGTATTCTGGCTGTGATAACTCCACGCCCAAAAACACATCGGTAGCTGCGAATTAAAAATAAGTTTCAGGGACTTTATCTTTAACATAATTTCCTCCGTGTGGTTGCCGGGTTAGAATAGTGCCACTCCATGACTTCCCGTGGCTGTCGTAAGAGGCGACTAAGGGAATAAAGGCTTGGAGTACTGTTAGGCGATGGGCTTGCAACCTGTCACTAATACACTGGTAAACATCTTGGCCTGATTGTGTAAAATGTGGCTACAGAATTATAAACACGTCTTTTTAGGATTGTTGGTATTTCTGTAGCTCCGTCTGCCCCACACAATATTAATTTTAAGGAGCGTCCTCACTAAGAGCATTCGCGTGTAATATTCGAGTGGTGTGGACGCTGAGCCGTTGATACATGTTACGTATGTGGGGGTAGGTAACTGATAGAAATGCACGAACACACCGATAATTAATAGCTAGACTTTATTAACACACTCACTTAGTCGTTACAAACCATTATCGCACAGTAAACTTAGATTATAGCTCGGTTCACTCGTTCGCACTGTTTGCAAACCAAGTCAGGAAAGAATCGCCTCACCTTTTATACACCCAATCGCCGAATGTTCCAGAATGCCTTCTCGAATGACCGATGGACCTTGGCCAGTCGGGGACGTTCGATTATGGAAAGTTCTACTCATTGCGGCCTTGTATTACAATAGTGACGGCCTTGGCCTTGAACTCGATTAAACCCTTTAACAATAGAGGTGTCCTTGAGTCGGCGCGTCAATTCTAACCTACCTAACCATACCTACTCGTAACGTAACTGTGGTCCACACCACTTGAATATTCGACGCCGAATGCTCATTACACGCGATTGCTCTCAGTGAGGACGCTCCTTAAGGATCGACCTAAGCAAACCCAAAAATCCAAAGGTGGCTGGTCAGTTATGCTATATATTTCTTTAATTTAAGCTTAGCCTAGGTGTAAATTAATGGTTGTTTTTATGACCATTTTATATGTAACATTAATTTTCTCTTTGTGTTTAAGTACGTGATTTTCTCGTTAGATTTAGTTCAAATGTAAAACTGTAAAATTCCCTTAATAGGGCAGAGGCCACATATTTACCACATTACAATTAACTGAAATTTAATTTTACTATCTACGTTTTATGATGCAATTTCAATTGTATTTTACTCAAATATAACATCATCTATTATTACTCTTTAGAGACTTGCGATTCCATCACTACATTTAATTTTGATCTAGTTTTTTTACTTCTACGGGTATTAAGGGTTAAATATTATTACGTGATTGACATTTTAATAAGAATAGGTTAGTGTTTTGTGTATTATTTAATTGACTTTCTTTTTAGGTTAGTGTTTTGGTGTAAACTGTTAATTTATATTGGAATTCAATGAAATAATTTAAAAAAATACTCGCGAATGCTCTCAATGAAGACGCTCCTTAAGTCAACCAAAACCAAACCCGACAAATCCGAAAATACACTGGCGCAACGTTTACACAGTGACACGTGTAGCGTACCTGCCTTGATGTGTGTGATGTTCACGTTATCATGACGTGATCTATATTATTGTGTACTGAGCAAAATAAAAAAAAAAAAACGCGCACGCACGTTGTGTGATGAAAAAAAAATATTTGCTTTTGACTCATATTAACTCTATAAAACGGTTTTTTAAGAATACCATTATAAAAAAAAATTACAATTGTCGTTAATAAATCTTTTTGTTACCTGTTGACAAATTATTTTTACGATAAACAACGATATGGTAAGGCAAAGTGGAATCTAGGCCCTAATAGAGCCTGATGAACTCACTTACGTTGAGATTGAGATTTTCTCCTCCTTGGCCCAGTACGACTGTCTTCTCCAGACTTTTCTTTCACTCCCATTGGAAGCGGGGTGGGTTCTTCACTATGAGAATCAGAGGTAGCTGCCAAATGGGATTTTTGTTAATAATTACATCATTAGGATGATGACTCATGGTGAACTTTACCTACCGTCGATTGAAAAACTGGAAATTTAATTTACAAATTATATAGTTCATAGCCGAGTAATAATTGATCTACTTTACGAAAAATATGGCCACCTTTTTACTTGTTGATTCCACGAAAGTAATACGCAAACTTTGTCGTATTACTACATAGTATAAAACAAAGTCGCTTTTTCTGTCCCTATATCCCTATGTATGCTTAAATCTTTAAAACTACGCAACGGATTTTGATGCGGAAGAGGAAGGTTTATATGTATAATAATTTAATCCGGAGCGAAGCGAGGGCGGGTCGCTAGTATTCTATAAATCATGAATTCATTTGTTCAATCACTTATTTACGATTTAAAAAATACTGTAGCAATTTATATCGGAAAACACTACAATAGTCATTAGGGCGCCGCTGTACATTCGGCGTAAGCCAATTTTATTACCATGTATTTAACATAAAAAGATAGATATAAAATTGCATTATTCAATTGTTATCATTTAAATTACATGCGGTAACATAAGGTATCGTGGTAGCATATTGATGCAATGTACCTCTTTCTCATTGCGAATACACTATAACTAATTATGTTTTTTTTTACCAGTGGTATCTCACTACGTTGCATTATTTCGATTTTATTGATTAATAAACTGCAACTGAGTAAAATGCTCTAATGTATTTATTTACTTTGTGCATTTTGGAGCATTTTTAAATGTTTTGTCCAATATTTTTTGTCGTGGATCCATTAATTTTTCTATTAAAAGGGTTTTTTAAACTGTGTCAAGCCTCATCATGATAAAATATTTAAATACACAAGATAAAAATAATTATTAGTTTACAACTGTCGATTTTACTCAATATCACATCAATTCTCACGAAAATATGCGCCTTTTGTAACAGGCCTCTTTAAAAGGACTTGCATACCTTTTTGGCCCATGCCATATTTTCGAGGAAGTGAATACTTTTGGCTCACGTATTGGCGCGGACCCTTGGGACACGCGCATCGCGGTACCGCGACCGTTTCCAAAATGGCTGAAACAATAACAACAGCTACATGATGACCTGTCAAGTTTAGTTATTAAGCGACTTAGAAAGGTTTCAGATGGTTTATTCTACGCGCGTGCAAAATACGCGTGTGGCAAATTTGCGCGTATACAAGCATATAAAAACTCGCTGAGAATACGGAAATCTGTCACCGCCCTTACATGATAGATCTATTTTGATTACCATTCTCGAAGGCACGCCACGCAGTTCAAATTGATATCGCTCCGCGGCATCAATGTGCAAAAAATTAAGAAGTGCGGCAGGACTTCGTGGCTTAAAAACACTATAGAGAGCATATACAACTCGAGAACAGTGGTGAAACGTAGTTTAGTAAATCTATCTGCGAAATGTCGGGTATCTACCAATTTCGGTCAAGTTCTACAGGCACGCTTTCAAAAATAACAGGTTATGGACCTCGAGGTGTTGCCTTAATATCTGTCCTGTGCTGTCTACTGTTCTAGCTCATTGCCCTAATATTATTGCCTTGTGTTATATAGCTTTCATGGTCTTCCCTCTTTGCTTAAACAAGAATCTTACCAAAAGAACCAATGATCAAAAAGGCAATAATAAGTTTCATGTTGGGGAAAGTAGTGCGTCTTTATATTTATATTAACTTGGTAAATAAATCCACGAAGCTCTAAAGATTATTTCGTCAGGTGTTAATGGATGCTGACTCATCCACTTCTTACGGCACTGGTTCAAAAAATTACAATTCTTAAACTGATTTTATATTACAAGTAATATTGTGACAAGTGACTAATGCCAAGACTGTGCTCAAACTCAGCACCGTATAGGATGCCTCCGGGTTTTATACGTTGTCAAAGTAATTAACAAAAACTAGACATCGTTGATGTTCAATGGATTAATTTGTGAGTAAATTGGCATGTTAAGCCTAAAATGAAATTCAGTACGGATACCTTAGCACTTTATATAGAAAGTAATTTATGCAAACTGCTTAGAAACGAATAGGTCTAAACATGTTCTGATGAGCTTACTTTACCCGGGGTAGCTTTATTAAATGCTTGCAGACATTTTTGATGAAATCTACAGTGTCAGACATTATTTGTTGAATCGTATGGCAACTTTAGTGCTTTATATAGGAAGTAATTTATGCAAACTGCTTAGAAACGAATAGGTCTAAACATGTTCTGATGAGCTTACTTTACCCGGGGTAGCTTTATTAAATGTTTCCAGACATTTTTGATGAAATCTACAGTGTCAGACATTATTTGTTGAATCGTATGGCAACTTTAGTGCTTTATATAGGAAGTAATTTATGCAAACTGCTTAGAAACGAATAGGTCTAAACATGTTCTGATGAGCTTACTTTACCCGTGGTAGCTTTATTAAAATGTTTCCAGACATTTTTGATGAAATCTACAGTGTCAGACATTATTTGTTGAATCGTATGGCAACCTTAGTGCTTTAAATAGGAAGTAATTTATGCAAACTGCTTAGAAACTAATAGGTCTAAACATGTTCTGATAAGCAAGCTTACTTTGTTATCCGTAGCTTTATTCAATTAGTTTCCAGACATTTTTGATAAAAACTACAGTGTCAAACATTATTTGTTGAATCGTATGGCAAGGAGGATCGTACGGCTAATCAGGGACTAATTTTGGTGGATTTCAGCCACTTGGTAGCTTCGTGCTCGTCATTTAT
The DNA here is from genome assembly GCA_949316455.1 of Acleris holmiana. Taxonomy (NCBI): domain Eukaryota; kingdom Metazoa; phylum Arthropoda; class Insecta; order Lepidoptera; family Tortricidae; genus Acleris; species Acleris holmiana. The sequence goes on along the minus strand of OX438780.1, from coordinate 12,277,721 downwards.
GCAAAGAAGATCCTGGGGGGGGGGGGGGAGCACCGGTGTATCGCGTATTAGGGCATTCAAGGATGTGATCTATGTGTTGCACCTCTGCGCACTCGCAGTGGGCCGAGCACGCGCTGCCACGGGACAATTTTTGACTAAGGTTTGGGACTATAATTCGTCTATTGCATAACCCAACGCACGTACAAAGAACTAAGGTTTAAAATGAAAGTGTGTTTTGTGAGATTTCAGTTATTTTATTACTAAGCAACTTAAACCCCGGGTGGCTGTCATTTTAATAATTTCATAATAATATTTGACACTAGTTCCCGTTTGACGTCATTTGACACTAAGCCCCGTGGCAGCGTGCTCGGCACAGGCGGGAGAGTAGATCCAGCAACGATGTTGGTATTGAACGCAGCGACTGTGACCAGTGAGGATGCACCAATCTTGTCTAGGCTATTCATCATCATCTCGATACCCGGGACTACCGTGGAACAGAACTTTCCCGTTACAGAAGAGGCGAGACCAATCGCGCATAGGGCGGCAGGGGTGGCAAAATGCCACGAGCCCCCGACCCGACAGGTACGCGGCCCAAGAAGCCGCGAGCCCAGAAATAACTTTAACAAAACTTTATAGCTATGGTCTGGGGCCCCATCCAAAGAATTTGCCACGGGCCTCAGGTGGTATAGATACGCCACTGCCGTCTGCAGCATAAAGATGCTATTCCAATTTTGGCGGCAATGCCGATTGCGGTAGCGGATTACCGGTGCGTTACTACTGCAATGGGGCCTCAGCCAATATGCAAACGTCCCAAACATTTTTCTGCTCTAACGCTCGTAATGAATGGGATGATCCCCTAGTCGAGAACTGCCGTAAGTACCATTAATTTGACCCCCTTACAATTTCATTATGTATTTTTCATTATGTAAGTTTGTATTTTCAGTGATCAGGAGGACATACTATAACTGGCTATAATGCCGATATACCTAATAATTATACCTTGTAGTTTACGTGTTAAGTCAATTTCACACCAATAATCCAATAGCGACGAGCAGGTTTGGAAAGGTCTTAAAGGCGTTTTTTTTTTTATAAATTCCTAAAATTACAAGCGCTTGCTTAGCCTTTACAGCCGAAGCCTATTTATAAAAAAAACTACTTACTTATTCATGTGTTAGTTCATTGACGATACGTTAGTCTAGTTGGTAGTGACCCTGCCTTCGAAGCTAGCAGTGCCGGGTTCAAATCCCGGTAAGGGCTTGTGCTATTCCGTGGTAAGGGCAGGTATTTGTGTGATGAGCACGAGTATCTGTTCCTAAGTCTGTATATAGTAGTCTGTATATTTTCTATGTGTTTAGGTATTTATTTATCTATTTAAGTAAGCCTAGAGCTCATAGTTTGGGACTAGGTCAATTTGTGTGACATTGTCCCCTGATATTTATTTATTTATTCTCTGCACACTCACGCGTAGGTCACTCAGCATCATGGGGCCCACCCTATACAACGTGCTCCCGACTAATATAAAAAACTCAACCAGCAATAGTATATTTAAGAGCAAGCTTAAATCATTGCTTATGGAACAGGCATGTTACTCAATTGACGAGTTTTTGCACACTCAGAAGGATCTGGCACCCTAATGTGTTACTTGTGTACCTAATTTAATTTAAGTTAATTGTAATTGCAAATTATGACTTGTAAAATGTACTTTTACCAATAAAGATCTGTATTCTGTATTCTGTACTTCGTCTTAAATTGGACATTGCTTAACAAAGAGCTCCCTGCTGCGAAAGTTGTGACTTAATTAAGAAAATGTAATCAGTTAGCTCACGCATCGCTTCGTTAGTTCGCGCATTAACCTATCGAGATATTTAATAAGATTTTAGAGAAAGGTCGATGCGAAAAATATTCTTCATTTTAAAGTAAAAATATATTTTCCATTACGCATTCTCGGAAAGGGCAAAACGCAGGCGTATAGGGCAGTTATAGCCTGTTTACCTCCCAAGGGAGTTAGGGTTTAGTTATAAAATATAGATCCCAGTAGTACATAATTTAGACTAAGGAGGTGTAAAATCAGCCAAGGTGTATAACTTGGCTACAAACCAATTCTACTATATATAAAACTTAAATGGTAGATACATTTAATTGCCTTATGTTGATATTTTACTATTATTTCACAGACGTTTGCAATTATTTTTATTAAATTTTATATTGAAAATCGGTACAATCTGGCAGTATGGCCTGTCAAGTTTGAAAACGAATGGCAGTTATTAGCTTTATCTGTGGAAGACTATATTGAAAAAAGTTGAGTTGTCATGTTGACAACCTCTTTTAGCGAGTCGAGTGCCATTTATTTTTAGGGTTCCGTAGCCAAATGGCATAAAACGGAACCCTCATGGATTCGTCATGTCTGTCTGTCTGTCTGCCCGTCCGTATGTCACAGCCACTTTTTTCCGAAACTATAAGAAGTATACTGTTAAAACTTGGTGTAAGTAGATGTATTCTGTGAACCGCAATAAGATTTTCACACAAAAATAGAAAAACACACGTTGACATACTCGTAATCCACAGTGGCTTAGGAATCTTTGTTGACAGTCAGTCAACTTCAATTCTTTAGTTCTGAATGTATAGAACCATGACGCATTAAACAGATTTTGACTTTCATTTCTCTTTCAGGACTTAACACTGTCATAACGACAGGGTGTCATTCGATGGGACCTCAACAATTACTTAAAGTTGTTGGCCATAGCTAATTATTATGACATAGATAAAGGTAAACGAGATAGGTAAAACTATATGGCCAAATCGCTGCCACTGCTGATGGTGCCCAGGGCTGGGATTCTCCATGGTAATAACGATATCGTCATTGACGTGTTTCCGTATTGTCAACGTTTTTATAACTCTTATGTCATTTTCAATAATGGCGACTGTGACATAAACGATTCTAAAACACGTCAAACGCGATGTCATTATAACCAGTCGCACGTTAATTCCGAGTGACATTATTGCGGTTTAAAATAATTTACAATTGAATGAAATTCTTTTTTGCATTGTGTCACTCTCGAAATAAAACGTGCAAGTGATCGGCAAAAACGGTGCAAAACTTGTAAAGCTGACATAAAGGAGAAGTTACAACCATGAAAATAAGAATGTTATTGAAAAATAAGAAAATTATTGGCAAATTAGTGTTCAATTGAACTCTATATCAGAGTCTCGGATTTGGGATAAGGAAGGATATTAGTATTTTTATGGCTGTAATGTAAGTTTTGTTGAAGTTTTGCACCATTTTCCCCGGTCAATGGTTATAACGCAGTAGAATAGAGACCCAGGACGCTGGTAACATTGCCTCTTTGAACTTTGAGAAAGTTTGAACGTTGGATGTACTCTTAGCGTCCCACACAAACGTCCTCCCCATTTTCCACGGACGGAGAGTTATGCTTTCGAGCCGTAGGCTGTCGTCACGTACTACACCGTTCGGCTTTAAAATGGCCGGTACGTTCACAGAGACAAAAGGCCTCTGGACGACGTTAAGCTGCTGTAAGGTCTTGATATAATCGCTTAGATTTATGTAAGTATAAGCTAAAAAGAGAGCGAGCGAGAACAAATACATTGCTATCCATCATTGCAATAATTTAATACAATTCTTTATGGACAGCATAAATATGACTCTCGTCTGACAGAGGTGAAAAAATACCAAGTTGTAGTCTCTTCTGATTATGATGAAATCCGAATTGTTAGTGAACTGCGCACTTTAAGCGTTTGTTAGGAGTACGCCATCTTTTAGCACATCCGCGAAGTAAAAGCAATTCCTAGCCTACAATCATGGCAGCATTGTCGTAGCGTGGAAAAAGTTTGCAACCGTCAAAAGTTACTTGTGCTGCCATCTATTCGATCTATGTTGAACTTACACCTAATTATAACGCCACCTATCGCAGGGTAGCAAAAGCTTTAGGTTACTTAGGGTGGCATTAAACAACAGTAAGTTTCTTGTCGATTACAGATAGATGACGCTTTCAACACCATCTTTTGTTTAAAAATGTTTCGGTGGCGTCCCAAAGTTATTCTAGGTAAAAGGCCTGGTTCACACGTAGACAAGTAGTTAACAAAATTAAACTTATTTTAAACAACTTAAAGCCATAATGTAGTAATAAGTTACAAGTTAAAATTTAGCAAGCAAGTAGATTAGCATTTAGTTATTATCGATTTTTAGTTAGTGGGCGTTAATCATCTTATCAATTTCGGGCAGGCACGATTTAGTTAAATGGCGGAGCGGTCGCGTTCGTGTGTTTGATGATGATGAAGTGGACGGAAGACTACAGTCTTATGGGTGCTCTCATTTCCCTGACTATTTCGGTATTAAATATCACTAAATACAAATTTAATTACTGAATTAATGACTTGAATGCGCTGTTGATCGTCCATTTTGGGCTAACTAAAGAGCTTGGCTGATAGAAACGTGTAAAAACTTAATTTTAACTTTAAATTTAGTTAACTAAGTACTTGGCAACTAAATACGGGGCAACCCGCCTTCATAGGTAAGTTTTTACTTAATTGTAACGCACAACATGTTATCATTTTTGCGGGTGGTAGGACCTTGTGCAGGTTCCGTCCAGATCACTACCACCATCTTATCCATTAACCTACCGCCAAACAGCAGTGTTCGCATTGTTGTGTTCCGGTTTGGGGATAAGACAGCCGGTGAAATAACTAGCATAGAGGCATTCCATCTTAGTCCTCAGAGTTGGCAACGCATTTGCAGTCTTAGGATTGCAGTCTTGTGAATGCGAAAGTCTATGTTTCACAGTTTCCACTTACCATCAGGTGGCCTGTGCTCGTTTGCCTTCTCAATGCCATAAAAAAAAAGTTTATGATAATGATAAATCGTTAAAAAGCAATACTATAAAGTTTTAAAAAACTGGTCATTTGCGCACGGTAGGTAGGTACTATTAGATTGCTTTTTTTGAAGTCGTTTTGAATCGATTACGAATCAGTTCGAGCCCGATATCTCACGCTTGACCATTTATAAGTATTTGTTGTTATTTTTTAGGGATTGTTTGTACTATTTTAATAGCTTAGAAAGACTGGTTTATCGAGGGCTTCCCGAAGGAGAGTTATGTTTTTCAGACCCTCTGCAAAAACCCTCTATACAAAATCGACAACAGGAATGACGTCTCAGCTGTTGTTCCATGTTTAAAATATACGAACCTTATAAAGAAACTAGCGACCCGCCAGCGGCTTCGCCCGCTGCAATTTTTTTTTCTTTCATGTCACTTAGGGGTAATGAAAATAGATGTTGACCGATTCTCAGACCTACCCGATATGCACACAACATTTCATAAGAATCGGTCGAGCCGTTTCGGAGGAGTATGGGAACGAACATTGTGACACGAGAATTTTATATATTAGATAACCATTTATTTTAGAAATTACTCTATGATTAAACCAATGTTATTGAACTAAAATATTAAGTAAATAAAATTAGGATGCCGAAAAAAAACAATCAGATCCCTAAAATACGAGGGCAGAGTGAAAAGTCTGGAATAAATTAGTCATTTTTTTTGGTCCAGGTTTTTTTTTTTTTTATGTACCTCCAATACACTTGGTCCATCGCTTTTCTAGGTTTTCGATTCCCTCCGTATAGTACGATTTCTCCAAACCTTCAAAATACGCATTGGTTTCTGCGAAAATTTCTTCGTTGGAACCAATTTTTTTCCATCAAGGCATTTCTTCAAGTTTGGGAAAAGAAAATAGTCGCAGGGGGCCAAATCTGGAGACTAAGGCGGATGCGGGAGCAATTCGTAACGCAACTCGTGGATTTAAGCCAAAGCAACTGCACAAGTGTGGCCCGTGCGTTGTCTTTTTGATTTTCGCCAAATAGGATCGTTTTTCCATTAAAATTTCATGAAATCGCTGTAACAAGTTGGGATAATATTGGTGATCATCTTCGGTGTAGTCACCTCGACTGGGCGTCCGGGTCGGTCGGCGTCAGCAGTGCTTGTACGGCCACAACGAAAATCCGGAAAACATTTGTGGATCATTTTAATCGATGGAGCAGAGTTCCCGTAATATTTGCCTTTTTTTTTAAAAAGTAATGTTTCATCAGAACGCGAAACTCACTTATCTCCATGCTTGCAAACACCAAAGTGATGGTTTCTCTTTCATGGCTGATATACGATTTACCTCCAAAAAGGCTGCATTACAAATTGACATTAATGAATTTGTGAAAAAAATACCTTTAATATGATTTTTACCATATTTCTCACTCTGCCCTCGTAAGTCGTAAAGGTTTAACAAGTTTTGATTATATAAAGTCTGAATGAACGGGTCATATATTAGTGTATTGCTGTATGTTATATTTTTAATTTTCTCCTACATCGTATCAATGAAATCAATTCTGTTTTTCATGCGTGTTCTCTATTGATACCATAAGGATATCATAATTTTACACACAAAAAGAGAAACAGGCCGACGCTAATTATAAAAAATAACAATACAAACTAAACCTAACCCATGTTTCGAAATCACCACAGACAATGGCGTGGCCGCATTTGCATAAAGATTGCAGCCAAAGGAAGTGCTTCGGATGCATACGCCGAGATACGCAACGGTTTTCACAATGCACACTGTACGAGTAAAGTGTTAAGTCTTGCGCAAACTATAGTGCGAAGCGCAGAATTAGCGATGGCGTTTGATACAAAGTTAAGCCAAGTATTTAGAAAAATCAAAAACATCTGAAACCGACGTACGCGCATGAAGAGATTGATAAATGTAGAGGAAGCGAAAGTTGTATGTTTAGACCGGGGCAGCTGGCGTTCCATAGTCTCTGCCTACCCCATTGGGAGACAGGCGTGGACGCATGTATGTATGTAAGTAAAAATAAGAAATAAGTTTTTAGTGCTAAGCAAATAGGTACCATCAACATCGACGAAGTAGTGGGCCGGCTGGACCACAATACAAAACACTTTATTGTCCACCAAACAATAACATTACAAAGAATTTGCACAATTTAGAAGACCCAGGTAAACAACAGGCGGTCTTATCGCCGATTAGCGATCTCTTCCAGACAACCTTAGAAGGGATAAGGTGTCAAGTTAAAACAATTTACACAGTAGGTGGTGCAGACTAATTTCGAACAATAACAAGGAACTATGCTAGCTATAAAGACAATATACCTATAAATACACGCTTACCAAACTAATAAACAGATAATCAAATACATACTAATACAAACTAATACATTATAATCACTTACATGAATAAATAGATAGTAATAAACTAATACGTCCACATCAGGAAAAAAAAACAGCAATACGACAGAAATGCATAGTGAGGGAAATGTACTGAGACAATACAATTATAACTACGACAAAAATTGCTCATGGAGAAGTTTCTTAGTTTACTATCTCGGTGGCTTACGTCAATTCAATAAATTTTTCAATCGAAAGATAATCGCTAACGATTGTCGAATGCAACTTGTCTAGCCCAAGGACCCTAGCCAAGTTGCAAACACTCATAACATTTTTCTTTTCTATCGCTCAAAATGTATGGGATGACATTCTCGTGCGTTTCGATAAACCACGTGGTCGACTGCCATCCCATACATTTAGAGCGATAGAAAAGAAAAACGTTAGTCAGGAGCGTTTGCATCTTGGCTAGGGTCCCTAGACTTTATAGTTCGTCGATGGTAAAGCGTAAGAGTAGGAACTTCTATTTCTAGGAACGCTACTTCATTTAAGCAATTTAAGACGTGGAAAACATTGCCTTTTATAGAAAACAAGTTATTGCCCGCAACTCTGTCCGCATAGAAGTCGTTTATCGTAGAGAAAAGTACCCTAATGTCCATACATCGCAATTTTCGAAGCGGTTTTTTATACATATATTATTATTTATTATGGTCAGTCATTGCCAACCTCTTCAGTTCCCTACTTCAAATAAGTAGCAAATAGTTCATGGATATTAGATATGTCGATTGACATTAGATTAGACGGGTCATACACAGATTTAGGTTACCATCTTTCCTGTGGACACACCGAAAATTAACGTTTTTAAGGCCTAATTTTCTGGCTAAACCCATTTCCGCATAAAGCATCAGGATTGCTTTAGACCTATAATATAAAAACATAACTTATATGCACAGAGGCTTTTAACTATTGACCACAGGAGAGACAGCTTTTGTTTGTAAGAGTGTGTATGACCCAGACACATATTGTAAGGCCGTGCTTTTGTCTAGTTGATAAATTATTCATATGTGATAACAGTTTTAAAATACTATAAATAATAATAATAGTAATTAAAATAAAACTATATCATAGAGTGTATACAATTCGCAGAGGTAGTTATTCATTAGGTATAATATCATTTTTCTCAGACTAACCTATCTGTTTATCTCTATTCTTTCTCAAATCATTCCAGCACCGAAAATTACGATGTATGCTAATTGTCTTTCCTCAGGGTTTAAGCTATCTCCATACCAAATTTCATCTAAATCGCCATCAGTGAAAGTGTCACAGACAGACAGTTACTTTCACATTTATAAAATTAATATGGGTTTCACTACCGCAACTTATAAGTTATATATAAGATAAAAAGTATAAACAGCTCTAGTCCTAACACTTAGGTTAGTTTTATTTATTAAATAAATAAATACAATGTTATTATTGTGTTTTATTGGCAAAAATGTTGTGTACAGTCGAAGTCGAAGTTTTGCGGGTGGTAGGACCTTGTGCAGGGTCCGTCCGGATCGCTACCACCATCTTATCCATTAAACTAGCGCCAAACAAGACAGCCGGTGAAATAACTAGCATAGAAGCATTCCATCTTAGCCCTCAGCTCATTGTCCCCTGATATTTATTTAATTTATTTATTGAACTCTATTTTCTGCTGAAGCCATAATGTTTTCAGGATATCTTAAACATTAATTGCGTAGGTTACGTTAGGTTAGATGTTTAAAATACCCTGAAAAGATAACGGTTTCAGCAGAAAGCAGCGTTCGATGAAATGATACATACGATGAAATGATACATACGATGAAATGATACATTCGATGAAATGATACATACGATGAAATGATACATTCGATGAAATGATACATACGATGAAATGATACATACGATGAAATGATACATTCGATGAAATGATACATACGATGAAATGATACATTCGATGAAATGATACATACGATGAAATGATACATTCGATGAAAGGTGTTTCGATGAAAGACATCCTATTATAATATCATTACAAATTCGCACATTCAGAACTTCTGAAATCTTTCTTTTTATTCAAACACTAAAGAACACAAAATACTACTGGGGCTTAAATGTCCCCTAGTTTCACTCTTCATATTCACAGTTACGTGAAATGTTAAGACAGTACAAGTTGGATCCAAGTGATCCTGCCCACACAAACCCACTCAGGTTCAAGTGATCGGATTAAGACGTCGCAGCCGGGTCTTGGGTTCGGCCAGCCGTACTCAAGAACGGTGCAGGTTCAACTTCACAACAAACTGCTGTAAAACCAATAACCAAACACAGAATTTACGGATTCAAAAATGTATTAGTGATTCATCAATTATCGACTAAATTTATCGATAACTTTTTTCGTGACAAATGGATTTTACATTTCTTGCAATAGTAAATCGTACCTTTATCTTCTATATTTGAATGATCAGCTTTCCATGAAGATAAACATTTTTAACCGACTAAAAACAAAAGGTCCTCAATTTGACGGAACGCTGAATGATATTGCTGTACTGAATGAAATTGTTATTCAATGTAATTTCAATGGATGTCAAAAGTGCGTGGAGTCCAGAGTCAATGTCAGATACCAGTTGTTTATACTAGTAGTTACGATAAGTATAAATTAAAGAGACTTGCACATCATTAAAGGGTACTCAAACTTGGCCATTAGTTATGACAATGATGAATAAAAATTGCTTTTTATCCTTGTCGATAAATTTAGTCGATATTTAATTAATCACTAGCACTGGTACATTTTTGCCCGTTAATCCGGTGTTGGCCAATAACTAATAGAATTTAAGCTTTAAAAACCCGGACTGCCATTTTTGATCTTGTCGCCGACATAATGTTTAATCGCATTTTAATTCTTATTAGTTTGATTAAGATATATAGACTACTAGTAGTTTCCCGCGACCACGTCCGCGTCGAAGTCGTTTTTCGCTATTCCCTCAGGAACCGTCCAATTTCAGGATAAAAAGTACCCTATGTCCTTCCCGGGACTCAAACTATCTCCACATAAAATTTCATATAAATCAGTTCAGTGGTTTGTCGTCGAAAGCGTAACAAACAGAGAGAGTAACTTTCACATTTATAATATTAGTATAGATTATGTTAATCCCACGACCAAGATGAATCTAATGACACCTCACTCTTCAAAATCGGTTAAGCCATTTAGGTTACAAGAGGTCACAATGGACATACAAACATACCCACATACGTAGATACATACGCGCTAAAAACATTATCCTCCTTTTGGGTCGGTCGGGTTGAAAAGAAGGCATCTAACTGCTTAGTAATAGTATAAGCATTTTACATTCAATGTGGTTACCAATAGAGTATAAAATGCTTTGACTACGTTGCAGTTAGCCGCTTCCTTTGGTTTGAGGGCAGCAGAGTTGCCCAGTAACACCTAAATAACTTGGGATGGAGTATATTTCTTCAATAATTATGGTCATAAAGGCTTGTAGTACTGTTAGGCGATAGGCTTGCAACCTGTCACTAATACACTGTTAAACATCTTAGCCTGATTGTGCAAAATGTGGTTACAGAATTATCCACAAGTTTCAGAGTTGTTGGTATTCTGTAGCTCTGCCTACCCCACTCTGGTAATGAAGATGTGGCGTTTATGGTCATTCAAAAATCCGATTTTTAACCGACTTATAAAACGGAGGTTTTCAATTCAACGGTGGTCCCATTGCCACCAAATTGGTATCGGAATCCGTGAGGAATTAAAAGAACTTCTCAAATATAATTATAATAACTGTACCAAATTACAGCTTTGTAGTATCTACCAAGAGTCTCTGCGATTCCCCGCGGACAGGCGGACAAACGGACATGTCGGTTGACTACGGAACCCTAAAAACCCAAATATACGACACGCTAGCCTAGTTGGTAGTGACCCTGCCTTCCTAGGTTCAAATGCCGGTATGGGCAGATATTTGTGTGATGAGCACGAGTATTTATTCCTGAGTCTTGGATGTTTTCTATGTATTTAAGTATATATTTCTCTATATAAGTAGGTTTATCGTTGTCTAGTACCCATAGTACAAGCCGAGAGCTTAGTTTGGGACTAGGTCAATTTGTGTGACAATGACCTGTGTTTTTTTTGTTATTATTTATTTATACGTGAAAAACTGAAGTATTGTGATAAATAAGTAAAGCTACATCTGCAAGGTAGGTTTATGCTAATACCGGGCTGGGATTCTACACGGTAATAACGATATCGTATTTGACGTGTTTCCGTATTGTCAACGTTTTCATAACTCTTATGTCATTTACAATAATGGCGACTGTGACATAAACGATTCTAAAACACGTCAAACACTTCGATCAACAATACACAACTAGATAACGGGCCAGAAGACAAAACACGGCACAGCGAATACATTCTCACTTCAAATTGGGAGCTTATTTGAATTTAGTTCGTTGTCAACTACGCCAACAGTGACACGTATGTCGCAATGCCTCTGTGTGTTTTCAGAAACTGTAAAAATAATCACCGTAACAAAAAATACCTACAGATGGAATATCATACTTTTAATAAGGAAATGTCGATTCGTATTATTAATGAATAAATAACTAAGTATTTCTGATAAAATAATTTATTTTAGTTTCCGACCAAAAATTGACAATAATTTTGGTTGTTGCAGAACAGTGCATCTATGGAGTAGTAATAATATTTTTTTGCAGTCGTAAATTGAATATTCATTTGTAGATTTCCTGGTGATCCATTTTTATTTGCAATTTGGAATTCAATTGTCGCGAGGAGGCAGGAGGAGTTTTTTAGACCAGGAAAAAGTTCCGTAGTATGTTATTGTTATGTTCGATTCATTTCGACAAATTTAATGTCGTAGGAAATTCGCAAAGACGTCAATTGCGTGTTTTAGGTGTCCCTAAATTGCAGGTTATTTACCTTGCCAATAATATAATATGCTATTTATCATTATTTTTATGACGTGGAACTGCAGTAAGTATGACACTAATATAATAAATGATTAAAAACAGATTCTACCACTAGGAGTAGGAGTCCTATGGCCACCCTGAGTCTCCATCATCAGACCAGCTCGATGATACCACATTATTGTATTGTCATCAAAAATAAAGGCGTATGCAAATTTTCAGCTTCATTGGAAACCGGGATGTGGGTCAAATTTAACTTGCAAGATTTGACCCTTACATACTCGTACTCGTACACATGCATACATACATACAGAGCAAGTTAAATAAAAGCTTTTAAAATAACGTTGAGTTGTTTCTTATATTAAACCCATACCCACCTGAGACGTCAAAACAGAAATAATATTAAGTGTAAAGCTACTCCATTTGTACTCTGTTCGCGATGACATTGGCACTTCGCTAGTAGAAGCTTCATAAGGTAAAAAACGAGCATCTAGTCAAAGCCACATAAGATGATAAATTGTTTCAAGCAAAATTAAGCATTGCGTTACCAACATACCATTTAAATTAGAATGTTTTATTTTGACAATGATTTTATACAAGTATGAAGTTTGTATAGGTCGCCCTAGGACACTTTTCGAAGAGAATTTTGTATGGGACCCGGCGTCTATTGGTTAGTATGTCGATGGTCAAACACGATATCGTTATAACGCAGTTGAATAGAGACCCTGTTGTCAAATAAATTACCAGTAAATTAGTATACAGAGCAGAGGTAGACCAAGAACTCAAAGAAGAGGATGGCGAGATGATTTGCACGAGTTTTGAAGCGAGTGGCGAGAGCAAGAAAGTAATAGGGGAGACTGGCGGAAAAGAGTGGGACAATAATAAGGGCAAAAAAAAGTTTGACATTAGGTAAAACAAAACATAAAACGTCAAAAAGATGGACAAAAATTTCATCCAAGCATGTTCCCCGCTCCTTCTGTTGAAGCCAAGAAAGTAGTTAGGTAAGTTAGCCCAAAAAGTTTTAGTAAACTTTGATTTCAAAGAGGTTCTTTTTTCTCTTTAAAATTTAATACTACAATTTAAAACTAAAACTATGTCAAATTCAAACAAAAGTTTATCTGTTAAAAGATGCTAGAATTGTTAACATTTTCTACACGACACGATCATCAATAAAGATAAACAAAGCTAATAACGCCCAAAATAACGCCAATCTTTTCTTTATACGAGTATCTCCTAACTCACTGACTCAACCGATTTTCATAAACTCTATCTAAGAACCATCCCGATTGAACTGGATTTCTTTATAAAAAACCGCGTCTAAATCGGTCCATACGGTGGGAGCTATGAAGCCACAGCCAGACACACACACATATAAATAAAATAATAAATAAATATCAGGGGACAATCTCTCACAAATTGACCTAGTCCCAAACTAAGCTCTAGGCTTGTAATATGGGTACTAGACAACGATAAACATACTTATATAGAGAAATACATACTTAAATACATAGAAAACCTCCAAGACTCAAGAAGAAATATTCGCGCTCATCATACAAATTGCCCTTACCGGGATTTGAACGCAGTATCGCTAGCTTCGGAGGCAGAGTCACTACCAACGAAGCCAACGTGAAATACATTGATACACAGACACACACACATTAAACTTATATCACCATTCTTTAATTATGGGGGTTTTAAAATAGGTACCGAATTTTGAGGCAACGATTTTTTTTTTCAAGTCCCTTACCTGCATTAATCCTATGACGGGAAAATTAATTTAATAAAAACGGTTTATTTCTTTTTCATTTTTTCACACATAAATGGTATCATTTTAGCACCCCATGCAAAAAAAAGCAAAATGATCTTCCCACGAAATGAAAAAACAAAAATGTGGTCTAACAATACAAGGAATTAAATTATCAGTTCCATGAAATTAACCTTCATAATAAATATAGCGCTATAATAAAACTCAGTTACATCCAAAAAGTAAAGCGACTAAAAGAACTAATCCATTTCAAAAACGGAACAAAACAAAAATTCGAATTCAAAAGCGCGCGAAACCAAATACTTTGAATGCTTCGATTGGCTGAAAAAGGCCGCTTACATACCATTGGTCAAAGACAATGTTTGTGCGACTAACAGTTTTGTGCGGGGGAGATAACCAAAATTCGACCGCAAAGTGTTGACAGAACCCCACTACACCAAACAATTAAAAAACAACTCTAGCGTCCTACCTTTAAAGTTGTTTTCGTATTGACTAGACAGACTGTTGGCGAGTGAAGTGAGAAGAGGATGGAAAATCGCCGTAGTGGTGTTTTAGTGTGAAATGAGCGAGACCACAAGTACTAATTAAATTAAGGGTCTATTTCAAATCGAATCGTTTTGACGCGGGGCAATAAACTGTAGATGAGACGACGAAATATTCAAGCAAAATATTACGTACTTACATGCAATTTTCTAACCAAAGTGTTTTTAAATTACTTTTTAAACATCTTAAAGTCAATTTCGCTTATAAATGAACTGTCAAACAGCAACTTCTAATGGAGTTCTTTGTATTTAAAATAGTTTTATATTTTAATAAATTTTAACGGCAACAACAATGAGGAAAAGGCTTGTATTTGTTTTTAGTGATACTGTTTTTCACCTTTATTAGTTTGTAGTTTTAATTTTAATTTTTACTTCATAATATAAAGTTGTCACCTCGCCTTTCGGAATATCAAATTTAAATTAACAAATTTAAGACAATGAACGGTTTCGATCAAAACATTTCATCAAATAACTCAAAAGATAGACGCCGCTGCCGGTCCACATTCAGTTAAAACACGGCCGATAAGAAACTTTTCGCAATAAATTAAATGCGACCATCATTACCAAACCAACCCCTTATTTTGCGAAATAATTTTATTATAATAGATAATTTAAAACTGGCCAAGTTCCCCCTCTACTGGAGGGGGACTAATATGAGAAATGGGCGGAGCATAAATTAAAACAGAAACACATATAAAAAGCCGTCTCTCTCGCACAAATGAGCAATCCTAAATGCAGTAAGCGGCTTACAATAGGAGTTGACACTCGGTCGCACCGCTGTCTCTCTCCGTCCCTTACATTTAGAGGTGTATCTATCTCTGTCGCGCGGAGTCTGGCCCTTTATTATATTTATAAAGGTATAGGCTTACTGTAGCCCCACGTGAGATTGTGTTTTGTAATCAGTGAAGTGGTGTCTTTATCCAGGAGCAGAGCACAATGCCGGGCCGTTTGACAGTTTGACGTTTTATTTTGGCGCGAAAATTTCGAAGGCACGGGCTGAAGCCATTCGTCCTGTAGACCTTTTTTAGAAAAAGTTGAAGTGATGGTGGAAGCGGCCAGTTGAAGACTGCTTCAGTTATTGCTGGTGCAATAACTTGGATTTTTATTTTAAGGAGGCAGCTAAGGTGAGTGAATAGAAATTTAAATATGTAGTTAAATTAAAAAAGTTTCCGTACTTTTTGCAGAAATGTAGTACAAGTCTAAAAGTCAAAAATCTGTTTTTGATGAAATAAAGTAGTAGATACATTACTATCACACGTTTTGGAACACAGATAATTTATATTCTTAATTAGGATCAAAGCTACGTTAATGCAAGAAATAATAGCTGAAATTAATCCAAAACACAAAAAGTACAAAACTTTACTATACGTGCAACAAAATCTCAGCCAATTTAGTCAAATGACATTTTTTTTTTATTATTAAAATGTAGCATGAATAAAACGGAACTCGGTATATTTTAATTTCGCACTCATGTGGTTAATTGGACACCTGTGACCTATCCAAAATATGTTACATGTAAAAATTTGTACATTTATACTATAAATAAAGGTATTAAGGTGTATAAAAAATTACCACAACTCCTAAAACCTTCTAGCTTATTTTTATTTATTCAATAAATTAATAATTTAAGGAGTAACATGAAGTCATCTAATCTATTTATTTATTTCCTACTTAATTTTATCGCCCCATGAAAACCCTTGGCCTCTGAAAAAGAAAAAGCATATTAAAGTGTTATTCTGAACAGAAAAATGTCGTGTCTAATTTGCATATAATTATGATGTCATCAATATATACCGTCGGTCTACTAATAAGTCTTAATAAATAAACCGAATTAGACTAAAAACGAATACTTAGTTGTACCTAATTAAAAATTAATTCAATCAAAATCTGATGGCACCTACTTCTATGGATGATGTAAAAAGAAAGACAATTTAAAAAGTTTCGTCTAACGTACAGTCTGTAGCAAAATTATAAGCTGCAGTAAACCAACTTTATTTTTCAATAATTTAAAAATTATTAATAAATCGTTTTAGGTCTTGTTATGTGGTGTGATTTAACACTTTTAAAATTATAATAACCCTAGCAAGAGCATTTTGGACCAAACTCAGGGTTCCGTCTCCGTTACCACAAATAGAAAACTATCTCCGAAATTAAAAAGTAATGTCCCTAGGCATACAATGGTCATTAACTGACTCTGGGGGCTGCCATTAGTCTTACTTTACTTATTCTAAAAAATCTTAGGGCTCTACGCGTGGTACAGTCGAAGTCATAATATAATATACGAAATTGTCTCAGTTAATGGAAGTGACAAGGTATTAAAATGTAAATATATTTATGACTTCGACTGTACAATCGTGATACAATCAGTATGAAATAAAACGAGTACATTTTTTTGTGCCTTTGATAGTTTCTGAGAAATAATGCCTGTTGAATAGACAGACAGACAGACAAAGCAACTAACAAAAAGAAGGATAGATACGGCTCGTCGACGAAACCCTAAAAAAAAAAACACTAAGGCCGCATAGTACCGATAGGTATTAAAAATGGCTTTGGTTCGATTTCTACTTTATTTATGGATACATAATGAAAAGGAAATATTAGTTTTGACTTTTTGTAGTAGTTTAGTTTATTTATCCCTATATTTAAAAAAAAAACATTTTGTATTTTAAAGTTAATTTCAGGAAGAATACTTTTCAAAATAATATTTCTATTGAATTAATAAAATTTTACAAAACGAGAAACAAATCAGACAAAAGGCATTTTACGTATATTTATTTGGTTCAAATCTTACGACTGTTTAGCCAGTTCACGCTATTTGAATGGGCTGCAATTTGGAATTAAAAACTGATAAAATTGCTGTATCATGGTGCCTAAGTACTGATCTGATGATGGAGTCCCAAGGTGGCAACAGGATCTATGCTATACTTAACGTAGATCCACCGAATTAAGACTCTTAATATTAGTCTTGATAAGCAAATAAAACATGTGCAAAAATTACAGTCGACCGCCAAACTTGTTACAAAAAGAAATTTTTGGTAGACACTAATTATTATGGGTATTTTTCAGGGTTTTTAGGCTTGCGGGAACTGTCAAAAAGTTTATTCTCTTTGTTTTAACTCACATTGCCTTCGAAAGGAAAGTGTTTCTGCTACGATAGGACGGCCTTTACTGCCCGATAATAAGAGCCATAACCGTAACAATATCATAGGGTTATAGTTTAAAACGAAGTGTCATAAAGACAAGTTTATATGAGTTTATCAATTATCTAAGCTCGGTCAATCTAGAATGAGTCTGTGAAAGCTCATAAAACAAGTTCATTTATTTCTTTGACTTTATGTAAAAACTATATTGACACAAACCTAGCGACGACGTTCTATGCTTTTAATGATTAATAATCACTTTTTATAGATAGCAAGTGTTTGAAATCACGAATCACAGCCGCCACATATTATCCTCTTTTGATAAAATAATATTTCTATCGGGTTATTCTAGTTATAATTTAAAATGAGCAATAAAATGGGCAATATTTAAAAAACCGTGAGATCGTGTGACATACGCTACTTTTTTTCCCTCTGAAAGCCACTCGCCAGTTAAGCACCCTGTATATTACTTACCCCCAAAGTAACTTGTTCTGTAGTGGTAGTGGTCGGCACTTCAGTTACTTCTTCTGCCTCATATTCATACGACTTGTCTTCGACCGTTGTTGCAGTCTTAATTGTATGTGCAGTTGTTCCTTCCCTATCCTCAGCATCTGAGCTCTCAGTACCATTAAAACCTTCTGTAGCATCTATGACTACACTTAGATAATGCGATACCGATTCGGTAGTTGTCTTCATATCAATAGTTAATTCTAGTTCTCCAAAAGCTGTACTTTCAATGACACTTCTATCATTTTCAGTGTTTTGATCGGTACGAGTATTTTCTTCGTCACTGGCTTTTAAGTATTTTTTTTCTGCAAAAGATACCAATGTGACTTTGGTTTTATTAGCTACAGTGTTCCCTAATTTAGACTGGCTAGTTAAACGACTATTTTGTGTGGTTCGGCCTTTAGCTGTCGTCTTTTTACTTTTGGTGGTGTCATCTTTAGCTTTTTGTACTGCAACTGATTCCAATGGAACTATTATGATTTTACTATCTACTGTGTTGCTTAGTTTTTTAACGGCAGGTGTACTAATTTTAGTTCCTTCTATTTCTGCATTTATTTTGGAATTAGTATTCTTTATAGCTAATGTGGTTTTATCATTAACATTCTGCGCTTTTTCCACGTGCATCTTTCCATCTTTAGTGGGTAGCTTTGGGCTTTTGTCTTCTTTTTTATTTTTATCATCAAGCTGGATGATTTTCATAATGTTTGGTGTAATTACTTGTGTAGTTCGTTTCCTTTTTTTACTATCCTCCCACAACTTCTGTATGACTGCTTGCTGTTTCTGTTTTCTGAGATCATCCCTATCTTTTAGCACCTTTGTGAGTAAAGTTTTTTTAAATTTGTCAAATGTTAAAAAAGCTTGAGGCAGCTTTGCTTCCACGGGATTGGTAATATAAACGGTTTCATTTACGTTAGGTAGGTTATCATTACTTCTGACGAGGTTGTGTTTTTTTAATGCATTGACTTCCTTCAATCTCTTTACATGTATTTGGTATTCAGTGGCGTTGTGTCGGAATGTGCGTCTTAATACTAGATATCTAGGTCCTGTTTAAAAAATAATAATTAAAGGGTGATCAAATTTCCTTAATTTATTAAGTAGGTAGAGACTTTACCAACGCTTACAAACCTAGATGTTATGTACTACGTACCTTCTCCGGGAGCATCTTTGTATTGTTTGTATAAATCATGTATGTCAAAGTTGTGCACATAACCCAAGTAAATGATTAAAATAAAACATGGTTTTAGTTCTGCGAGAGTCATGTTAATATGTCAGCGATTACTAGAGACTTCATCTGCGGTCTTGCTTCACTGAAATTTAATTTCAGATAATAATAATGTTAAAATCGAATATTTCTTACTTTATGCGCGAACACTAAAAATAGTATTCCACGAGAGTTTTACTTCAATTATAATAGTACAATAAAAAAAACCTTTAACTCTCTAATATGAATAAAAATTATCAATCTGCTAACCTAAGTAAGCGGTATTCGCGCTGATCTCAATTACGATTAATTACTTTTTAAAGCGGTTTTTTTTGAGAACCTGTATGTTATTAACGTTGAGATTCCAGTCGAGCGAAGCAAGGGTCGGCCGCTAGTAACACTAACCATGTGAAAATTCGATAACATATATGGATGTCTGTGACTCCATTACGTATGAACGGCTAAACGGATTTTGATGATATCACAAATAAACCGAGTCAAATAAATATTATAGAATTAGGGGGGAAATAAAAAAACTAAAAAGTTTGAGTTTTAAATGGACACCGTCACAAGCGAAAGCTAGTAGAAAATAAATAAAAACAGTCAGGTTTATTACTCCAAAATATTTATTTTTGACTGGAAGTAATAAGTAATCACATTAAATGAATAACGAATCCAATTAACCTTATTTTGAGCAAAATTAATGCTCGTAGAATTACTCTTACTAAATATGATATTGTAAGAGTGTGATTAGGGAGAAGTGACTTTTTTTATGTTTAGGAGAAGGCACCCGAGCACTCAGGCCACCTGATGGTAAGTGGAATCTGAGACCCATAGACATTTGAATTCTCAAGACTATAATCCTAAGACCTCAAACGCGTTGCCAACCCTGAGGACTAAGATGGAATGCCTCTATGCTAGTAATTTCACCGGTTGTCTTATCCCCACACCGAAACACAACAATGCGAACACAGTTGCTTGGCAGGTGGTCAATGGATCAGATGGTAGCGATCCGGACGGACCCTGCACAGGGTCCTACCGCCACTAAAAAAGTCATGTTACTAGACATGTTATTTCCTTTAAATAGAGTCCAAAAGTTGTTAAAACGATTTTTGATGCAAAAAATATATTATTTTCTATGATTATCGTCTAGATATAAAAGACTAAGATAACAAAAAAAAACAAGAGATATTAGCATAGAGGCATTCCATCTTACTCGTAGTTCTCAGGTATGGTAACGCATCTGGAATCATAAGATTGTGGTCTTGCGAATTCAAGTGTCCATGGGTCTCAGATCCCACTTACCACCAGGTGGCCTAAGGGCTCGTGTGCCTTATCATTGCCATTAAAAAAACCGGTCAAGTGCGAGTCGGACTCGCGCACCGAGGGTCCTGTACAAACTTTATTGACTTAGCCTTTGAAAAATTTGTATTGACATAGCTATTCGTTTACCAACTGCAAGTAAGTGTGCAAAGTATTCTTTTTTGTGTTGGAGCAGCAGACTGACGACTTTCAGATTATTCCTTTTAATTATGCTATAAACTCCTTTTTCCCTTGAGGGTGTCGAAATATAGGTTTTTTGCGACATAAACAGCCGTATCTTTTTTTACGTTAAAGCAGAATTATTTTTTTGACAGCTTTAAGGGACTGTAGATTTGAGTAGATAGTTTTAATTTCAACTCTATGCGTTCTCGAGAAAAAGGCTGTTGACAGCCAGTATCTACTTAATATGCTAGCCCTTTTGCCTTCTTCATGCCATAAAAACCGGCCAAGTGCATGTCGGACCACGCACAGTGAAGGGTTCCGTGGCTGGGATGAACGTTCATGATCGAATTTTTTTTTTTATTATTATTACATACATACATACATAACATCACGCCTTCATTCCCAGAGTGGGGTAGGCAGAGCTACAGAAATACCAACAACTCTAAAAGAACCTATTGGTAATCCTGTAACCACATTTTGCATAAAATTATAAAAAAATAATAATTAAAATAAAATAATAATTAAAATAATAATAATAATAATTTGCATATAATTATTAAAATTATTTTATTATTATTAAAATCTCAAAAACTACACAGCGTATCGTGTTCAAAACAATTTTGGTTGGAAGTATTTCGTATGTTCTACTACTGTATTTTTTATTAGAATGTTCTATTTATCAGTTCAAAAGCTACCCACCGGGACAGAATTTTTACGACTTTAGAAGCGTATATCTCGCCAACTGTTCACTTACGTAAAAAAGTCACTTAAAAACCTATCATATATCATTTTGGAAGCCCTATCTATCTGATGTAACTCAAACAAAAATTTTTTGTCCCTTAGTTACATGTATGGAGTGACACCCCTAATTTTTTTTTTTCAATTTTACTACATCATTGTATAGCGGTTCATAGAATACATCTATCCTCCAAATTTCATTTATATAGTGCCAATAGGCTCTGAGTAAAATGTTTGTGACATACAGACGAACAGACGGACGGACGGACGGACAGACGGACAGACGGACATGACGAAATTATAAGGGTCCCGTTTTTGCCATTCGGCTCCGGAACGCTAAAAACTTGTTAGAAAATATTAAACACTATCTTATTAGAAATTAAAAATTAAAAGTTAAATTTAGTATGCGTGGACACCCTTGCGCCGTTAAGGCTCAAATACAGTCAACTTGATCGAAGTTACGTATTTGAGACCTTTTTGGGTAGAAACCTTGGGACCGTGGGGGCCAGGAGCACACCGTATTTTTAAAGACCTTTCTAAGCGCCTTCACTTGGCACAAATACCAGCATTTTGGAAACGATGCCCGCTGATAGCGGTATGTTAGATTAGTATAGTTTTAACTAAGTTTGTAAGTTCTTTCATTAGTTTTTATTTGTCAAATAAAATTTATTTACTATGTTTTTTAACTTTTTTTTATTATGTTCATATAGTATCCTTAGCAGTTTTAATCCGCTTCGCTTGCGTAAAAACATATTTTTAAAACATTACGAACAATTTACAAATTCATTTAGAAATCAGTTAATGCGTTACATTCAGGCAGAGATTTTTAGACTTCCCTTTGCCTATTTTGGTCGCTTATCCTGTATACTACGACGATAAAACAAGCAAATAAATCAGAACATAAAAAGGTGCTAAAAATAGTTTATCTCTACTGTATTGATAATGTAAACAGTTTTAAATCGTTGATATAATTAGGAACATGTGCATAAAGTATAAACTCTAAAAAGATAACATATTAACTTAATATATTTTTGTATATTTAAAATGGAAAAAACCCACCCTAACCTTTTAATAATACACTGGTAAACATCTTAGCCTACTTGTGAAAAATGTGGTTACAGAAATAACAAGCCTTTTTACAGTTATTGGTATTTCTGAGCTCTGCCTACCCGCTCTCCGGGAGTGAAGGCGTGATGTTATGTATGTATGTGGAAAAAAAGTGTTCATGTTACGTTACCTTAAGAATTATAGTGACCCAATACAAAATTTCAGCTTTCGACTTAGAGTCATACATTTAGTAATTATAGAGACATACATAACTCATCACAGTTCATGCCTAGCCACCAAACATTGTAAAATTATGAGTAAAATTACTTTTCGAAATAGATTTTATCTATGTTATCTTTTGTAGCACCCTGTATAATGATAAATAATAAATAATAATAATAAATCACAGGACAATGTCACACAAATTGACCTAGTCCCAAACTAATCTCTAGGCTTGTAATATGGGTACCTACTAGACAACGATAAACATACTTATATAGAGAAATACATACTTAAATACATAGAAAACATCCAAGACTCAGGAACAAATATTCGCGCTAATCATACAAATATCTGCCCTTACCGGGTATGAACCCAGGACCGCTGGCTTCGGAGGCAGGGTCATTACCAACTAGGCTAGCGTGTCTGTATGCTCTATCTTATTTGATAGCGACTATACATCAGTAAATCACGGTACCCTCTAGTATCTGCTGTAAACCTGCCCCATGTCAACAGCCGGCACCATAGAAGACTACGGGGTGTACACGATGCTGCCGGCGCAGCAGCTCCCCCCCATCAGCCCCTGGCCGCCGGACGGGGTCCTGGACCGCATGGACGACCTAGCGCACAAAGGTAAAGGTAATGGGAATAACCCTTGATTTATTACCTAATACTTACTTACCCGTAGACCGTCAAATGTGCACATGCTATAATACTTGGTTTAAAAAAAATGGGTACAAGGTAGGACTTGAAACTAAACCTCGTACCGATGTTGATATATGGAAGAATAGACTTAGTTTAATGATGTAATACTTAGAAGTATGACATTTGATTGACAGTTGGTATGAATGGAATATACCTACGTGACCAACGTAGTTACTAAAGTAATGACACCTATACAGAGTATTTTACATGAAGAATACAGAGTTTCTTGTATACACACTGAAACTATCATACGTTCGCAACCAGTCGCCCCAATGGTGTGAACATATAATCTCTAAACCTTTCCTACAACCAAGTATTACTAGTAAAATGACTAGTTAAAACGCACTGTAGGTGCTTGAGCGAATTAAAGATACAGGATGGTCAAACAAAATCTACCTACAAATGTGGTATTTTACGTAAATGATGTCACCAAAATCACGTGTCTTCGCTCACGTACTATAACTAGATATCCAACCTTTTTACTAAGCCATTTACTTAAAGACATTCGGTGCCAAACACCCTGATTTATTAGCACTGTTTACTCCATATTGCAGTTTATTGGCGCCGAATGTCTTAATCCCTTACTAATCACAAAAAGCCGCTATTGTTCCAACCTGCCTGTAACCATAAGAATGACAAACCGTATAGAAACGAAATAGTTCAAAGTTTAGTTAAAGAAACGACGAAGTTATGTTAGGAATTAGGATCTCGGCCCGAAACAAATACCTATGTCTTTGTAAAGAAATTTAGCGTTTAGACTCGAACATACAAAAAAATGCAGCAATAGGGAGGGAGGGTAATTGTAAACTAAAAGAACCTATTGGAGGATACTTATCTATCTAACTCACGTAGGGCATTTACTTCCATTGTAATATATACATATAATTCTTAATGATTTCACAAAAATATATATTTTACATAAATAGTTATTATTGATTGAGTTATAAATCAAGAACCATATCAATTGCTTACTTATTTTTTATAACTTCATTATTAGGGACCTCTCGACGGGCAAGGGACGCCTCCAATTTTCTCCACTCAATTCTGTCTAGTGCCGGTTTACCTAGTGGTCCCCCGCATTTTTTTATCAGCTATCCATCTGTGCAGTCTTCAGCCTCTTTTTCTTTTTCTTATTGCAATTTTATATTTGATTGAATATAGTAGAACATGCATACATGTACCGTGCAAGTATCATATACAGGATGTATAAATCTGTAATGTCCTGAGGCAGTTTGCCTGTATGTCTTATGGTTTCGAAATACCCCATACTGTATTACTAAAAAAAAATTCTGTACACATGCTGTAAAACCAGAGTATTTATAGCTATCATACTTTTTCTCTTACACAAATTGACAATCTCACACAAATTGACCTAGACCCAAAATAAGCTTATATACATAGAAAACATCCAAGACTCAGGAACAAATATTCGCGCTCATCACACAAATATCTGCCCTTGCCGCGATTTCAACCCAGAACCACTGGCTTTTGAGGCAGGGTCACTAGTTGGGGCCAACGTGTCGTCAAATTTATCAGTATATCTGTTCTACTAGAGTGTGAAAGCTATAGACAACCGATTAAGCACCATTAGTTAATACTGTAACTTTGTTTCGGCTCCACGCAGTCGTGTTAAAGCACAGTCTCATCTAACAGTGACTTCGCTACTTTCGTCTCCATACGCCAAATTATTCTTATGCCCTAGACAATATTGAACAGCTGATTAATTGGAGTAAGCAAGCTTATGGTGCGGCAGGTCACAGCGGTGTTAACCAGCTCGGCGGCGTGTTTGTAGGAGGCCGACCGCTGCCGGACTCCACGCGGCAGAAGATCGTGGAGCTGGCGCACTCCGGCGCACGGCCCTGCGACATCAGCCGCATCCTGCAGGTCTCCAACGGGTGCGTCTCCAAGATCCTCGGCAGGTCAGTTGCATACACACCGCAGTACCACATTTTTCTTAGCTTCAAAATACAAAAAAATAATTTTAATTTAGTAAATTGGCCACATGAGAGCTCTTTTACACGTCAGTAATATGCAGATAATGTACTAGCCCTTCGGAGAAGACCATCATAACGGAGAGGAAGCGCCGCAAGAAACTCCAGTAGAAGGTAATTTTTTCAATTATAAAATAGTATTTCAATGCAGGGCAAAGGCCT
Source organism: Acleris holmiana (assembly GCA_949316455.1). Taxonomy (NCBI): domain Eukaryota; kingdom Metazoa; phylum Arthropoda; class Insecta; order Lepidoptera; family Tortricidae; genus Acleris; species Acleris holmiana. Next base: position 12,252,109 of record OX438780.1, on the reverse strand, counting down.
TTCTTCTTTTACGCTATTGGTACTTATGCATATACATTGAAAACAAAACGAAAATATGAATAATTATCAGCGGACATTCTGACACAAATTGATGTACTTAGTTTCAAATTAAGCTCTACTATTTATGGGACAACGATAAACATACCTATAAAAAAGATAACATGGAAAACATCTAAAGAACGAATTCTCCCGCCAATCACACAAATATTTGACCTTACCCAGAATCAAACCCGGGACCGCTAGCATCGAAAAATCGTTCTTTACAATGTTCAGAGTTTGTTGTGACGATCGTTCTGATACAATTTTTTTTGTACTTTTGAATAATCGCTTCTTTGTGGGTGATTGGCAGCCTCGCTATACCGACTTGTAGCATGCCTCATACATCTCTTTACACCAAATCGATTACTTATTATATTAACAGGGAGACGAGTCGATCGCGCCGTGTGCTGTCGGATCATATCACATCAAAATCAAAATCAAAATCAAAATGTTTATTCAGTAAATAGGCCCCCATGGGGCTCTTTTACACGTCGGTAATATGAAGTGAATTTACTAGCGCTTCAGATAAGACCATCATTGCGGAGAAGAAACGCCATCATCAATGTATGTGTCATTCCGCGATACACGATATGTCAATACAGAACCTTTTCTTCCCCAATTCACCTATATTTCGTCGCTAATAACATAAAAGTATCGCCGAGTTAGCCTTCATCCCTATATTGGGGTAGGCAGAGCTACGGAATTACCAACAACTCTAAAAAGACCTCTTGATAATTGTGTAACCACATTTTGCACAAACAGGCTAAGATGTGTACGAGTGTATTAGCGACAGGTTGCAAGCCCATCGCCTAACAGTACTACAAGCCCTTATTCCCTTAGTCGCCTCTTATGACATCCAAGGGACATGGAGTTGCACTATTCTAACCCGGCAAAAACACGGCACGGCGAGTTAGAATAATTATAAATTTACTTATGCAAACTAAACACATATAGCTACATGTGTGTGCATCTTGCGTCACTACACTACTACATATCCAACATTATGAACTTTAATAAGGTATATAACCCTTACGTATATAATACTTCCTGTATATTACGTTAGGAGGAAGATTGGCGTCAAGTACGAAACCTTTTTATAACATGTTAATATTAATCCAACACCAATACATGAAACGGCATAAAATTGTTTTTAGGTTAATTTGTAGGAGGTAATATCTGGAATCACTGATCCAATTCTAAAAATTGTTTTTTATTATCCTGATTGATTGATTGATTGATTGATTGATCCTGGAAATTCAATACCGACGTAGTCGCAAATGAAAGTTATTGAAAAAAAAAAATTGAACCGGATTACATTAACTCTATTTAATTAGCTTTTACCCGCGACTCCGCGTGCAAGTTCTTTGTCACTTTCCCCACTGAACTGACAAATTTTCGATATAAAAATGCCTGATGGCTATCTCCGGCTGTGGACTCTCTCTGTACCAAATTTAACATAAGTGGTACCGTAAAGAAGAAGAAAAACATACACACTCACCTAAAAGTCCTAAAAACGCAGAAAACGATGTAACGCTGAGCTTTTCATGTTTTATTCGGAGTCCTTAGGGGATGTGAAACTATATTGAGGAAGCAAAAAAAGTGATGCCACCTGCGTAATACTTTTTAATGGGAAAGAACTCTGACATTTTTGCAGTTACCAAAAATCAGCTTTACACTCCGTAATAGCGCTTTTATTACAGCGATAAGATGTTTCTACTGGTAAAAGAATTAAGCTTACAAACATACACAAATACTACTAATCTTTATTGACAATTTGCAAAAATAGTTTTAATAAAATATATTCTAACAAACAAAGATTCATATAATAAATACGCCTTTCACATTCCCGCGATCAAAGAAAACCCAACCGCAAAAAGACACTAGCCCTGACTAGGAATATTACACCGAACAATTCCAAATATGCAGTTGAAACAAATACCTCACTCTAACCGGTCGGAACCGCAGAATCATAGTCGCCTACCGCACCTCGTGGCTCTAACCACAGGCTTACCTATTACACGAGCCATTTAGATACACCCTTGTCAAGTAGAACTGTATTTACTACTCGAGTATATTTTCCTCGGTCGGGTAGCGACGTCAAGGTGACGTTGAAGGTTGGTTTTAGGTGACAGCGTAACACGAAACTACGGGTATTCTATTTTTGAAATGATTGGTTGTCGATTAATTTTTGTTTTGCTCGCTTGCGGTTTCTGTGTGGTTTATATGGCTGTTATTATGTTAATGATATAAAATATTTGGTTTTAAATATGTAAGGATTTTTAAATAATATCTGCAGGAAAACATATCACCCCTAATGTGTTGTCGCTAGGTTTAGGAAAAAAAATACTAGCCACTTTTCTAATAAAGTTTACGTTCCAAGTCATAATAGTACTTCATAATTGTGTCAAAAATACAAACAATAAAAACATACAATTTAATCTGTTTTTACATATAAAAAAGACGGCAGTTGTAGTTCCAATTTCGAAAACGATAACCTACATCCTCGCTGCGGTTAAAAATTAAAACGCGACTGAAACCTTCCGTGACTTTCGAACGGATTTAAAAAACTTTCACATGGACCAGAGACAAAAACCGTCCAGCCAGTCGACAGCTGGCAGGTAAAAAGTGAACCATGGAGGTATCGACACCGATAACGGTTGAAACCTGACACGCCGGCCACCCCGCAGTGGGCCTGGTGATACGCCATACTGCGACAGTTTGCTTGCGAACCTACATGGTAAAGGAAATGGTGGTAACTAAATACGGAACAGTCTTGGCCGTTTTTATTATCGATAAGAATAAAGAGTGAATAAGCAATGTGATAATAGCGTATTTAGATTTCCTAACTAAATTTGATATTAAAAAATTAAAAATGTAGAGTGGCTTACGTTGATATAAATAATTAAAAAGCAACTTTACTAGATTTAAGTATGGTTTTTGTATGTATACTAAAACAAATCCACGCATTATACGGGCGTATGTAAAATCACTTAACAAAAGTGCAAAGTGTGATTTGAAAATCATTAACATACCCGTTAGACATCTTGTCTTGGCCACTGAACATAGTTAGAACTCTCTCTTTCCGATGGCCATTGCTATACTTGTCATTTAATGTTCAATCTAAAGTTCATTATGACAATGGACTAACGTTTGTCCTCAACATTTTAGGCGGCTGTACACAGCTCCGCATGCTCCGCAATAGGTTGATGATGCACAGGACTGAAGCACTCCTCGTCCCCAGGTACTACGAGACCGGTTCCATCAGGCCGCGAGCCATCGGCGGCTCCAAGCCCCGGGTGGCCACGGCGGAGGTGGTCAGCAAGATCGCGCAGTACAAGCGCGAGTGCCCCTCGATCTTCGCGTGGGAGATCAGGGATCGCCTCCTCAGCGAGGGCGTCTGCACCTCCGATAATATACCTAGCGTGAGTACTAGCCTGTAAAGCCTTTTTTATGCTACTTCGGAAATAGGTGGGAAATGTTTTGACATGTGTATGAATGTGTATTTTTGACGATTTTGACAAACGAGGTGTCGTTAGATTCGCCGCTGCAAGTGAAACTGGGTACATAATTTAAAAATGGTAGATGATACAATTTATACATTATTATTGACATGTTTTAAATGCCGAAATGGTTTATTAAAAGGGAAAGTAATCAATTTTTGGCATCCTACCGATTTGGCATTATTTTATTTCAATTTGATAGGAGCGATATTGCTTCAATCATTACATGCCAATAATTGGGTGTTTACCCCACACAGTTATTCACTTAGTAGACGACAGTATCAAATCACGTAGTCGTGTTTGTAAAGTCCGTTGTTAGATTTGCTTCTGTTATAGGTACAGTCAGCAGTAATAGTATCTAAGCTAACATTATATTCAACAAAGCCTAAAGGTAGCCTTCCGTGAGTCGCGCGTCTACGATAACCTCGTCAGACTCGGTGTGATTTAGTTTAAACTATATTTCAATGACCATAACGTTCATTTTTATTCGTTTCAAATTTGATAATGGCATTTAACAGCAAAGGTAACTGAACTTTATTTTCTTGTCAGTAGATTCAAATTCCCACTTACAGAAATCTCCCTGTTTATAGTATGGTGGGCCTCACGAGGTTAGGTTCTAAAAGCTGAGTGCGTGATTTGATATTGCACTGTACAAAGTTAATAACTAGTACAAATAATTATTGGCATTCAAAATATTAACTATTGACATCTAATGATTGAAGTAATTGAAGAAGATTCTTTGATCAAATTGGAATACACCTTAAAAACTGCTCGCTTTTTAGGGTTCCGTAGTCAAACTAGGAACTCTTATGGTTTCGGCATGTCCGTCCGTCCGTCCGTAGCCTAACTTAGCAATTATGAAAGCTGTAATTTGATGAATGCATGAATATAAGTCACGTCAACAAAGTAATTACTAAAAAAAAATGGCGCACCCGTACCTACATAAAGGTCAAAACTATTACCCCCTTTCTTCGGCTTTCAGGTAATCTTACACATCTTTAACTAGAGAGATAAAAGCCTTCTCCTGATTTGACAATTTAGCCCATTGATAGCATAGATATTATTCGTCGCGACTACTGACTAAACAGTCATATCAAGTGATTATTGGGCATTTACTAGCGGCTATTCATGTTGCGTTCCGGTAACATTATTATTACAGAGTTGGCACTTGGCAATGCATTTGCAGTCTTAGGATAACAGTCGTCAGGGTTGCAAAAGGCTTTTGGTACCAAATCCCATTTAGGTATCATCCAGATCAGGTGACCCGTGAGCCCGATTGGTTTCTCTTTGGAGTTAATTCGATCGTACTCGTGTTAGTATTCCAATTACGAGAGATTTGGTTAAAGTTGAAACTCAACTAAACTCAACTTTCAAGTAAGTATGTTAAGTTTCATAAAAACTAATAAATATTCTCGCAATGATAAATAACGCAGATTACGCTCAATAAATATTATAATAATCTGGCATTACAAAAATATACTTATAGAAAATCATCTTTAAAGCGCTCGGCTCTTGTTTCAAAATCACGCGAAATGGCGCTTCCACGGGGCGCCTTTGAAAAGTATGAAAATACTAGAGGGCGAGACGGGCACAATGGCTTACCTACCTATACTATTACATCGGAGCTATAACGCCTTATCTTTCCCTGGCACTATACAGGACTCCCCTTTGTCCCCCTTCTCCCCACCACTTCGTGGCAAAACAATATGACGTTATAACTTTTTTCTTCATTTTTCCCTTTTTTGAATACGGGGACGCTCCCTTCTGGGACATCCTTTAGACGTATCGTCTTCGGATGTAGAGGCTGATGCTTTTATAATAATGCCGATGGATTTTTTATGATACAGCGTGATTTAAAAAATGTGTCTTTTTTTTTCTGGGGCAGAAACATTTCCAATCTGCTTTACTTGGAATATGATTTGGAAATGCAATGTATGTTATTTTTTTCTACCATAATTTAAAGTTCTAGTTGTGGGTTTACGGGCCTTGTCAAATAGGTAATAAAAAGGATTATTTCTAAACGCTTCTGGTATTAAATTATACTGGCTCAATTAAAATCCCCTAAAAATTAACGCGGCATAAAAATACATCGTCAAGCGACACGGTCATTTTACGACCGTGACGGAAAAATCTCGAGCACCCTTTCATAAACATCCCTTGCAAATACTTAACATAAATTAATTAAGAAATTCGCGCCATCACCCCTAGGCCGACAATTTTCTCCAAGAAAAAAAACCAACGCATTAAGTAGGTAGGTACTCCGAATATCGCGAAAAACATAAAACCGAAACAGAGGGGAGGAGCGGGACCGACATATACCTTTTTTAATGAAACCGAAAGAGTTGGGCGGCTATCTCTTTTTTCGTCGTCGAAGGGGGAAGCAGGGCGATTTTGACACGGTATGAATAAAGAAAATATGAAGGCTTTTGTTACCGTAAAAATTCCTGTACAGGGGATAAAGTCTTTAAGTTATCAGCCGGGGAGATGTATATATTCGTATATACAGGTAGGGTTTGGCATGAAACGTTTGATGTCTTCGTATTTATCGAAGTCTGGTTGATATTGTGTTTACGTACGGCATAAGAGGGTGCTTAGAGGCAGAATATATTAACGTCGGGATAATATCGATTCGCTTTCGTTTAACCCGTCTCATTTCGTTAAGGTTGACGGGAGGTAAAAGTGGATGGGTGTTGTTGAGACAAAGGCGCCCACGTGGGACTATGTACGTGACAGCTCTTCTTAGGTTATTATTATGCGATAAAAATGAAGGTTTAGGTATAGAAGTATGATTTTAACTACGCAAAGAATTATTAACCAAATTAGAGTTAATACCTCGCATACAAACTAAACTGCATTGAGTAACAAATACAAATATAAATTGAGAGGGTTTTTTTAAGATAAAGAGAAGGCACACGAGCACTCGGCCCACCTGATGGTAAGTACCCAGTAAATCTGAGACCCATAAACATTTGAATTGCCAAGATTATAATCATGAGACTGCAATCTTAAGATCCCAAATGCATTGCCAACCCTGAGGTTGAGGAGGTTGTCTTATCCCCACACCAGAACACAACAATGCGAATACTGTTGCTTGTCAGTCGACCAAAAAATTTTCAGCCCCTATAAGGTTAATAAACTAAATGTGTATCAATCCAAAAGGTCGCAGGATTTTTTTTGTTTCGAATGTTTTTTTATTGTGATTTCTTAAAAAAAAACTGAATAATATAATGCACAAAGGAAGGAAATAAGAAAAGTATTTTTGTCTCGAGAAACGAAAATCACAAAGCAGAATTTTAAGAATAACCGTGAAACGTTTGAACACTGCCTATACTTTAAGCCCGATAGACGTCAAGAGTCTGAAAATATACAATCTTATTCATGTGACAAACTCCTTACACGTGAGCATTCAATCTAATTTAACGAGACGTATAATTAATTTACACCTACCGTCTTTTAACAATGGCGCATAGGTGACGGTTAACCTGTGACGCAGACTAGTACAGAAATAATCTTAGGTGCTCGATATTAACATCCACTAACCAATCTTATTTGCATCAGCAGAACGTTTTGTTTATTGTTGTGTGGCTGCCGGGTTAGAATAGTGCCACTCCATGTCTTCCCGTGGTTGTCGTAAGAGGCGACTAAGGGAATAAAGGCTTGTAGTACTGTTAGGCGATGGGCTTGCAACCTGTCACTAATACACTGGTAAACTTCTTGGTCTGATTGTGCAAAATGTGGTTACAGAGTTATCAAGAAGTCTTTTTAGAGGTGTTGGTATTTCTGTTGCTCTGCCTACCCCATTCTGGGAATAAAAGCGTGATGTTATATATGTATGTATTGTTGTGTGTTTCTCTGCTATACGAAAGAAAATGATTATTATTCTTTTGTACTAACAAGCTAAAGCTTAGTTTGGAACTAGGTCAATTTGTGTGAGATGGTCCTGCGATGTTTAACAGTCGTTTTGTAAAATTCAAACGAGATTCGATTCAAGAGAGTATTTTAAGCTGTTATTGGAAAGTCTCAAAGAAGTAATTTTGTATTTGTAACATTTGCTTCTATTTCTAATAATTTTATTGAGCCTTATAATACAGCGTTAAATCTATCGTTAAACTTTTAGTAACGACCCTTAACTAAAAAGCAGTAACGTTCAACCCTGTTAAACATTCAAACAATATACGTCTAAATAGCTAAAACTGATAGGTCAAATTGTAACTTAATAAAACTAGTTAAGGTTGATTTTTCTTAAATGGTAAAATTTAGGGTAACAGAGTCAGTTGTAGGGTCATATCGCATAGTGACATGCGTTCCCGTAGCAAATCACTTCCGGGCCACTAAATCCAGGCCAAATTAATGCATTTAGCACGCTCTACCCTCGGCTGGGGATGACAACTTTATTTCATTGTGTCGCGATATTTTCTTGTCACTTCAACGCCAGTAACGAGCGATGTGTTGTTTTTTTTTTCGGTGATTTACATTTGCATTTAGGCTAATGGTGATAATGATAGCAAATATGGATAGAAAATTATAACAACTTTTATGGTTTAACGATTATAAATATGCGCGAAAAGAATGTTTGTTTATAAATAAGGTAAAATATATTGAATTCCAAAATTATTATATTATATCTTCATCAGAGTTATTGTTAGTAATCTTTATGCATTTTTTGTGTATATACTTGGATACTAATAGTTTCTCAAAAAGGACTCTTATATTTTAAAATGAATTTTACGGAACAGGGGTTAAGAAGGTCCAAATACGATCCGTTAAGTCTGATCATCGGAAAAACTCATTTTTAGCCCTACGGGCCTCGGGTTCCCAGGTATATTCATGTGAGTGACTTTTGTTTAAAAGTCATTCCAATACTTGTTTAATAAATGGTCAAATTTCAAGCTTTTGATTACTTAGCTCCCCAAACAGCAACTTTGCAATAACCAAGCCAATAACTGCAACACTGATTTAAAATATCATTACGGCTCGTATCGGAGATTTAGATCGCAGGGGTAGAGTATATCGGGAGGAACAAATTGTAACAAAGGAGTCCGGTAAAGAAGATTATCGGAGACGGCGCGTGGCGGACACGTGACGCGAGTGTGGCCCGCGATCGGAGCATCTACCCTACTCTAGCGCGACCATTCAAAAATAGCCTTGGTTTTTACACTATAGAGTTGCATTTCGTTTACGAGTTTCCATTTTCATAAAGTCAGAACACATGTAAACAAAGAAGTGCTGTATCACGTTGAGATAAAGCGATTTTTTGTTTGAAAGTTAGAGTTGGAAATGTTATTTAAAAATAAGAAGTGTTGGAGGGAAATTAATACCACAATTTGAAGGATTTAAGGCTTACATTGATGTTGAGTGTAATCGGAAGAGTAAATAAATACATAATTGGGAGTCCGTGTGGTTTGAATGTCGACGTCACTAGCAAAAACGCCTTCGGGCTATGAAGGGCAATATTTTTAAACTGTAACATGAACAATGCGTCGAGCGTCTTTACTATTATCTTTATAAAACTAAATGAACTTTTGTTTTCCATTTTCTTTTTGGTCATGTCATTCCTAAAACACAGGCTAGGTTAGGTCAGGTTTTATTTTAGAAATCCTGAAATCTATCAGTTTCTTAAAAAATAGGTTACGAATGGCGATAAATATGACGTAAATGACGTGATGACTAAAATTTTATATGGCAGACAATATCTGATAGAGACCCAAACTTTTATCTCTTCTGTTCGGAAAGTAAAGGTTTTTTCATCCCTAGAAAAGAAAGTGAAAATAATTGAAATACTCAGTCAATTTTTTAACTCGTTACTGGACCATGGGAGAATCTTATACAGTCATTACGAAACAACTTTCAACTTTGTTTTTAAACTCTTTTAAAAAATAATAATGTTAAGAATAAAATGACAGTTGTAAGTTTTTATAGCTATAATTAAAACAAAGTAAATTCATACAGTAACATAAAACATTTTAGATTTATTTCTCTCAGTCGAAATTTGAAAAAGAAGCATATACCTCGCGTGTATCTACTATTAACTTATTAAAATTTAAAAAAATAAGATTTGTTTATAAAATCTAAGTCATTAAATAAATCACAACATAGATAGCTACTTACTTTTATGAGCGTAACGTTTTTCCCTATCTCACCCCAGCTTCCCCGCTCATGTGATCATGTAATCTCACCCTCTCATAATCCACAACGAGTTAATTACAAGGTTTAGATCCAATAAACTGTGCCGCCGCTCCCCTGTCTCCTCACGTGTTATCCGTTATACAATGCCTCTTTACGTGGATTATTAGCTGCCAGTTCAGAGCTCATAATGTTCGAATCTATGTTGTTCGATTTTTAAAAGTTGTTTAAATTTTTGTGTTTCGAATACTATTTAACTAAATAATGTTATTTATTTTAGTATTTTTGCAAGATTTTTCTTCTTTACTAAATGTTACATGAACTTTTTTAATTTATTAGTTTATCTTAAAAATATAAAAGAAATTTAAAGATTAAAAAATACTTGGACCAGCTATCGAACCAAGTTGGTTTTCCTTGCTGATTTGAAAACTTTTTATTGCTGATTTGCAATAGACCTATGTGCCCAAAAAAAAAAGTAATTTCGCAAGAAAACGGACTATTACTGGGTTGAATTTCCGATGAAAAACGTTTTCTTAATTATTTTTACTTACTTAGTTTGTCTATTTTCTAACATTCAGCCTTGGTTCCCAAGCGTTAAAAAAGAGATTATCTTACTAATATAGTTTGTACTGACCCCATATTGAAATGCTGTCACTACCTATATTGTGATATTGTTATACTTTGTCCAGCAAAAATCGCTTATACATACTATCCAAAGTAGTCCATACTGTGAAAGTAGCTCAGTCCGTCTGTCTGTCTGATTGTTACGCTTTCACGGATAAACTCGATTTAGATGAAATTTGGTGTTGAGAAAGTCTTTAGTCCCAGGATTTTATCGCGAAAACTTAGACGGTCCTGAGGGAATAGCGATGAACGACTTTTATATGGACGGAGTCGCGGGAAACGGATAATAACTTTTATAAGCTAAAGTACAGAATTATCAATAATTTTAGAGTTGTTGGTATTTCTGTAGCTCTGCCTACCTCACTCTGGGAATGAAGGCGTGATGTTATGTGTGTGTATAATGTAGATGCAATTTGTCCTTAACATAACTTTAGAAGCTAGTTGATACAGAAACTTTATTATTGACATATAGTGTTGTAACTCAATACACAAATAAAAGCAGCAAAGAAACTTTTCCATAAACTTGTATTCGCTGTTTACTATTCGTCTATTATTTTGCATGTAACGAATCTCATAAAACTCTTGGTCCTGATTATCGCTGTATCGCTACAATGGCGGGCTTAACGCGCACGTGGCGGATACTTATCGCGCTCCGGTGGACGGCGATATTTTCATTTGATTTTATTGGAGTTGAAAGCGACGCCGGACAGGTTAAAGTTTGACGAACCATATTTTTATTTTATATTAGCGGTACGGGTTGAGATATGTGTAATTCTATATTCGATATTAATAGTGTGATGATGTTAGTTATGTTTTAAGCTAAACAGTGTTAGCATAATTATAGGAATGGTTTGTTGATGGTTGAAGTAGAAGCAGAGATTAAAAATAATTACATCAGTTTTCAAAAATTGATTCTAGCATTGAAAGATACGCAGTAGTAAACTACAATTATTATTATAACACTCATTTATATATTGAATATGTTTTCTGTATTATATTATATACCTATTTACCTCCTCACTTTACTTACACACATTCAGCTTTTTAGACCATTCGAGCGCATTCAACAAGACAGCTAGTTGCAACTTTTTTTTTTATATTCTTAGGATGATTGTTTACCGTCGCACGCAAACTAGGGATCCACTGAAAATCAGCGTTGCAGCTGTGCCGCAACACATGCTGAGTGGGCCCCTGTTGGCGTCAGGGTGCAATACTTATGTTTAAGTTAATTAAGTTAGTGGAGGTGCGCTTTTGATTCCAATAAAATATTTTTCTTTCTTTCTTTCTTTCAAAATGTCTTAAGTCTTTCTCTCATAATTAAGCGAAAAAAATGACAAAAAATAGTCGTAAATTAATAAATTTTGTATATTAGACTATATGGTTTTAAGTCCCCCCATGCCTGTAACTACTAACATCTGTTTTTTTTTATATATACGTATTTATCTGATTTTTGGGTTGGTTTCATATACAGACGGATTAATTTATATACGATGGAAGATTATTCTTTTAGTGACATCTAAATCAACACACAACAATTAGATTTTACACTAAATAATCCAAACAGTTAAATTTTTAGACCATACCTACCCCGTACCCCTTCCGGCTGAGTGCACTTCAAACGATAGGCCTCTTTGATAACATTATCGTCTTGAGAAATTCCTTTAGCCTAAGTTTAATTGTTGTACAACTAACGTTGAATGACATGACAAAGGTTGGTATGTCAAGGTAAGCTTAGCTTTGAGTTACACTTAATAGTTTACAGTCAAAGTACAAAAGTAAGTAGTAGTTTAACAAGCGCCAAGACATCACTGAAACGTTATAGTCAAAGTACAGCTTTGAAACAGTTTTTTTTACTTCTCATGCTCGTAAAGTCCTCTTTACTAGACGAGGTGATTGCATTAACTAAATTGGTTATTTTAATACCTACATTTATTTTAATTTAAGAGCATTCCATGTTGCATCTAACAAAAAAGAAATAAAAAACCTAACAAAGTTTTTTCTAATTTATCTAACCTAACAAAGTTAACGTATAATTCGGCAACTCACCCGACTCAAGCTAAAAAGGACATGCAAAAATTATTATATTTTTTTTAATTAAATACAGTGGCGAGAAGCATGCTTATGTCTTAACTTATTGTGTTGAGAAATTCCGTGCAAATTAAGTGAATGCATTAAGAGGCAATTTAGTCCCAAATGAGCCTGGCCCTTCCACATCAAGAGATGACATGTTTTAAGTACATGCTCAGCCTTTGGATCCCATGCCAGAGACAGAGACACATATTCCTCTCACAATACACTATCTACATCGTCACAAATTCAAACAAATAGTGATAATATGCCCGGAAATACTATAAATCATGTTCACAATTATTCAAACTTCAATTTCAACTTTATTAAAGTTTTATATTAATACCGTTTTATTTCCTCGCAATCGAAGCGAAAAGTATTTATAACTCGGTCTTAATAACCCCCCGTTCTACCTCGTGAGGCACACTGCAAACAGGGAGATTTCTGTAAATGGGAATTTGAATCTAACAGCAAGGAAATTAAGTTTCAATTACCTTTGCTTATAAATACCGTTTTAAATTTTGAAACAAAGAAATATGAACTTTATGCACATTAAAATATAGTTTAAACAAATTTGTCTTGATTTTTGTACCTCACGGTCGCAAGAAATTAATAGTTATCGCAAATAATTTTCTTTAAAACACGAGACAAATTTACCGTCAGTTTTGAGAGCAAGCGTGACAGCGATACGAGTAGCCTGCCAAACGCTATTAGGAAGCTATGAGTACTTACTGTATATGTGTTAAATCATACAATTAACAAAAATCTTATTTCAAAATATCAGAATTGCGCATTTCTTTTTTCGCGATTTGCATGTGTTTGTCATTAAAACGCAAACAAATCTAGCGGGAATCTCGTTTAGCGCTTCACGGGCTAAAAGGGCGTACGTGTGTATAGAATTCATATGCACTTGTTACCTTTAGGGTTATTACGGGACGCGTTAGGGTGGCTCCCTCGACATATGCTGTGCGTTATACGCCGTTTTAATTTTAATCCATTTTGCACATGCGTTTTGAGAATATGTGTGTATTATCTGATCTTCGGTGGCGATTTTGTGAGATTATTATTCTTTTATTTTACAGGGAGTATTAAACACATATTTTCAAATACTACGAAGATTTATTGCTCTAGACAAGATGCATTGCGAGAACGTTATCGCTATCGGAAATGTATAAAATTGACGTAAGCTGCCAGATGGTCGCGTCGAGCGCTATGTCAATTCCATACTGTGCTATCCTGGTCACGGCACCACTAGTAAGGTCGTGTCACAACACATTTCGACAGTTTTCGAAAAGCATTTACGTTAGCGTTAATTTTTTCAACAACATTGAAGCATACATCCGCACTGCTGGTTCAACGCCAGCAACTAATATACATATAAATCATATTATTATTTCACAGCGCAAAATATGCGTGAGTGTCTATAAGGTAAGGTGGCAATTAGCTTTGGTTCTAACATGTGAGTGACGTGTTTTATATTTGACATAGCGTTGAAAACGTTAAGCATCTTGTAAGGATGTTGGCACGGCCAAGATGCAATCGCTGCTAACGTCTCTGTTTTCTATCGACTAGAAATGTATGGAGTTGACCTAAGCGGTCGATGCGATCTGTCATCAGCTTAAGTCAAACCTATTTTTATAGATTTTCAAAAATCTTTTTATAATAATAAAACTTACTAAAAGGATATCCAATCGTGGTCATCGTTAAACAAAACGGTAACCATATGTTACAAATGTGCAAGCTCTACGCTGATTGGTTCGAATGTGTTAAATACCAGCGCAATATTGACTGGGGATTGGTCCATTGCGAGCTATTAACATTGCTACAAATAGCCTAAATAATCTTTAATGGATTCGAATCTTATAAATAATTGTATTTTGGGTTACAGCAGAATATATTTGAAACTACCTGTTTCCCTCGGGAACTGGGAAAAAGTTTTGTAAAAGGTTAGTTTTGTAATTCCATTTTAGTGACCTCTGAGGTAAAAGCATACTAAATTTTAAAAAATCGGTTTAAAATTTCCGTATTTAGTGCTAAGAACACTATTGCCTATTCGCACAAAAGTTCATTAATTCAATGTCACCACAAGTCGCGTCCTGTCACTTCCTTATCAAATTAAAAAGTGACAGATGTAAGACGTTAGTGTATTTAGTGGTGGTTTTATCTTAACCTTTTCAACGCTATGTCAAATACAAAACCAGAGCGAATGACAACTTTGCCTCATAGATACTAAGGTCTATTTTGCGCTGTCAACCATAACGGACACATCCGTCAATCGCGTTGAAAACGTTTAAAACTGGTCTGTCGATCGGTCACTCGAGTTTACGCTACCTAATTGGAAATGCACGCCCTAAGATGTTGTTTGTACGCTCTGACGGGACAATTAAAAAGTGATTTCCTTAAGAGTATAACATAGCTAGATAGAATAGCTATATTAAAATCAGAAACTTAACAAATGTATTGACAACCTCGCTTCACAACAGTTTTCCGCTCCACACCCGCCCGCCTAATACATCATCATCTGTACATAATCCGTATATATAAACGGTCCGCTATGTACGTCTGACCGCTTCGGCTCGGGGCGATTATTACACAGTCGCTGTATACCTACAGACTGACAGTGCTATAACTATATACCGGATGGAAAAAATTAACGCTACACGGACGACAACTTTTTTAAATATTGGAAGTAGCAAATTCTACACAAAGACTTACTCGTACTTTTATTAAAAAAAAAAACGCATTTATGGATTTTATAAATTCGTCTGTTTTAACCGGGAATCGAACAGGGCTGGGATTCTGCACTGTAATAACGATATCGTATTTGACGTGTTTCCGTATTGTTAACGTTTTGATAGCTCTTATGTTATTTACAATTATGGCGACTATGACATAAACGATTCTAAAACATGTCAAACACGATATCATTATAACGCTGTAGAATACGTGTTTTAGCATCGTTTTTACCTCGGCCGCCATTAGTAGGTATCAATGACATTTGACGACACGTTGGCCTAGTTGGGAGTGACCCTGCCTCCAAAGCCAGCGGTCCTGGGTTCAAATCCCGGTAAGGGCAGATATTTGTGTGATGAGCAAGAGTATTTGTTCTTGAGTCTTGGATGTTTTCTATGTATTTAAGTATTTATTTCTCTATTTAAGTATGTTTATCGTTGTCTAGTATCCGTAGTACAAGCCTAGAACTTAGTTTGGGACGAGGTAACAATAAGAACTATGAGAAGTAAAAGTTGCTAAACTTAAGGGCTATAATGCCTTGCTTTACGTAAAGTTTGCATTACATGTATTTTGGTACTGTCGATCAAGTGGTGTGAAAATATCACATTTGTAGATGGAAGTTAATGCTAATTGCACTTTACTGTACGAAATGTTAATAAAGGAAAATCCAAAACAAAATACGCCTTTTAATACTCTGCATTAACGTCAAATATTTAAATGTCAGGGTAAACAAATTCGACAAAATCCAGCGTAACTCGTAAAAATACGTAGTTTCAGATATTTTGCAAGTATAAATATGTAAAAGATGATATTAACAGTCAGATACAATGAAACATGAATAATGTATACTGTAACGTTGCTACGACGTTGCTACGCGCGTAGCAAAGGGTTACGAGCAGACGAAAACATATTTTCGTCAAAAACGCGTCAACGTGTTTTTTTTTCAAATGTTTCAGTTAAAGCTACGGATAATAGTGAACCACTTGAACACAAAACTTGGGCTTTTATAATGTTTCCTAGTACCCATGGCTTTAAAATGAATAGCTACTTAACTTACTAAATATGTTTATAACAGAAGTCAATACATGGGAACCGAGCAAAGCTTGCATTGAAAACGAGTTTTTGCGAGAATTAGACCTTACTAGATCTACGTTTTCCATCTAAAACACAAGTTCTGGTAACTTGTAACAAATTATTTTAATCGCTTTCAAGAACGCGACAACAAAAAGAAAAACAATCAGTGCTATTCGTCTAATGCCGCATAAAATTTCCATAAAACTGCAAATTCAACGCTCCAAATTTAAATCTAAATCACTTAACCCATCAATTTCACACATTGAGGCCGTCGACGCCACATTACAAGCTATTTATCAAAATTCCACGCATTTTACAATTTCACAGTCACAGTCGAAATCGTCACCCAGCGCGTCTCTAAATCAGCATTCATAGTCGTTCCGTCCCTACTCGACCATGAGTTATGACGTTAGGACCCCACGACATGTGATAGCCCTCCATCCAAATGACATGTCAATGCATTGTCACCTTTACGATTTACTGTGGTAAGTTGGCACCGCCGATGACCGCTGCCGTCCTTGTCTAGCACATTAAATCCGCGCGCTTTCTCGCTCTATTGATATTTATTGTAATATTATGCGGCGTCCACACTCTCCTGCTTTGTGTGCTAAACGTCGTTGTCGGCTGTTGTTCGAGGGGCATTAAACGTAATAACAGTGTATCGTGACTGCTGCATATTTATGAGTTTTTTCAATGAGTTCGATGCTAGATTTAATTCGGTGATTACAGATGTAATTATTGAAGAGATTTCGCCACAAGTGCGGTCACATTACATTAGGGATTAGAAATCTGTTCTATAATGGCTTAATAACATGCGCGCTGAGATTATTATCTTTTATGACATCATTATCTTAACATAATGACAAAGTTGCATTTTTAATTTTAGATATTTAATGCTATTTTTATTTGCTTTGTCTATTAGCACGCGTCAAACCAGAAACTTAACAATACAGTAGCGAAAAAAATGTACTTAGAATAAAAACCGTTGAATGTCATTCATAATCGCTGGAGCGTTCATCCCGTGCCGACTGTAATAATACACTATTATACTTTATTATTAATAATAATAATAGTGAACTATTATTGTCATTAAAGTAAAATTATTATTGAGAGACCGGCTCGGCAAGTTAACACAATTGACTTTTGCCATTTGGTTGGGTTTCAAAGATGTAGGTATTTAATTATATTGACCCTTCGGTTTTCACTGTATTGTGCCAATATGGTATGGTGACTTTTAATAAACAATAGTGTTTTGTTATTCAAATTAACAAGCTAAGGTTTTAATATTTTGGCTGTAATGTATACACGAATCTCGCAGAACTGTGCTTGTCAAGTATACTTATTAGTATTTTTTATACATTTATTAATTTACTTATCAAGATACATAATAAATAAATTAAGAGCAATGGTTAATCTGTCCAAATAATATTTACAAATCTTAAACTTATAATTAATGCATATGCTGTCATTAATATTTTTGTATTTAATATTAGTTTTAATTGGACTCGATTGACTTGAGAAAAGGTTGATTTGTTTTAAACTATCAAATAGTCACTTAATAAACAAGATAAAAAGCCCAACCCTAACAATAATGTACAAACATAAAATAAATCAATAATCAATTTTCCGCCAGCCATTCGGTCCGAATTTTTGTCGGGATTTTATTATTCTGGCAACACATCTAGCGGAAAATCGCGTCCTGCCGCCGACTCAGACGGAATAAGGCGGGAAAATCACACTTATTTATTATTTACAAATATAACAAGGACTCTACACGCTCTGGCGAGTACACTGGAATGTATATTTTCCACTTTTTTGTTCACTTGACTGACAATCCAAATATGAAATAATAATTCTATTTTCGAACTTCCGAACGTATTGTTGTAAGAATCAACAATACAATTAACGGTTAAATAAAGCGTTATTTGATACTGGCATACTGAGACACCTTGGTCTAAGTATACCGCCTTCTTTTAATTGATTTATGGTCACACAATGCTGCCGACATAACAGTTCATTCACACATTATTTCCCGACGATGAGAACATTCGAAACGCACCTAATAAATCGCTGCATATCATTTCACCCTCAGATGATTTTGAATACAATCGAACACACCTTAGTCTTGCTTCGAGTACTCAAGGCAACAACACCCCCCGCGTGGCGGCATAAAGGACCAGCGTATTGACAAACTGCCTATACGTCTCAATACAATCCCGTTTCTTTAGTTATTGACCTATTTCTTTGATTGCCAACAATAGTTAAATCGACAATTAAATTTAAATTCCGTGGGAAATGCGCGAATTAAGTGCAGTTTGGACTTGTGCCGTCTTGGGCGGGAGAGAGGCGTTTGTTGAGTGCAGTGTGGCTTCATTCGTAAGTATTGTTCCTATTGAATGTTTTTGCGAATTTTATTGTAGTATCAATGCTGCGTTTATTATTTGACATTGAATAATTAGATTAAAGTGAGCTTGGTTCCGCGATTTAATTAGGCGTAAGTCTACTAAAATCACTACATGACTACTCGGGTTCTAAGACTACTTGCTAAATTATACATTTGTTTTTATTGTATTTTTAAAGGTATTCTTAATAAACGGAAACTTTTCATGTAAATAGAGTATAGACAGACTCGTTTTAATTTGAAATATCTGTGGTAAAATATTTTTTTAAATAATTAATATTTACAACGGTTTTAAATTCAAAAAACAATTCTTCATATTATGTATACAAAATGCACAAAAAATTGTACGTCGCGCATTCTTTTAAGTTTAAAATTCAGTAACTCAACGCTTCATTTAAAAGTAAAACAAAACATATTCCATTAGACAAAGCAGTCAACCTGCGCCATCAATCCTATCAAAAACTGATTAAAAAGCGCAAAAACAAAAGAATAATCATAGAAATGCAGCATTTGTTCGCTTAGTAAGCGGAAAACATTCGCGAAAGTCACCCAAAATATTGACTCGCAAAGTGCCGACACAATAC
This sequence comes from Acleris holmiana, assembly GCA_949316455.1. Lineage (NCBI taxonomy): Eukaryota > Metazoa > Arthropoda > Insecta > Lepidoptera > Tortricidae > Acleris > Acleris holmiana. Next base: position 12,232,964 of record OX438780.1, on the reverse strand, counting down.
ACAGCAGGTTGCTTTGTCGAGACCCTTTTGACAACAATGGCGTCGGGTAATGTACTACTGCTTTTTATTTTGTGCCCGACGTGAAGTCTCAGGACACGGGGTTTTGGAGTGTTGGCTGGTTCAAAGATCAAGTTGCTTTGTAATTTATGTAGTACAATTTTAAAATATTAATATTGAGACACTGCTGAGGATTGTAAGTGGACTGTAGTTTAAATGTAGTTAAAATGCACTGGTAATTTAATAACCTTTAATTGAAGTTAGTGGGAAGATCGGAGCGTACAAGGACAACGTTAGTTTAGCGATACACCACAGAGAAGAACACATGAAGGCGCGTACCACAGAACGCGTAGACTTATAGTAGACTTAACATAAAGATACATACAAACTGGTAACTAGTCTAATGTTGGCGGTGTTGCCATCAGACACTTTAGTGTTGTTGTATCACTTTCATACGAGACTACAAACATGAATATTTTGAATCAGCATGCATTAACCAGTATCACTGCTTGCATCCTTTGAGCTTAATACTCTATGCTTAAATGATTACAAGCGCAGTTTTTTTAAAGTAATTGAATTATGTTTTTTAGCACGCATTTTTATAAATTTATTTAATAGGTACAGTTATAAAATACTCCTAAACTGACTGACTGCTATCACACAAACTTAAAATGCTAAATTACAATTGAATAAGCGTAACAAGATTACACGTTTCATATTTACTAACAAAACTTATAGCAATCGCTGTAAACGAATCGATCAATAGACACCCTCTATTTGCGCGGACTCTTTACAAGATGGGTCGTGAAAAAAATTCGCTCTAAGCTTATTGAAAAGTATTCGCGCCCCGACTTCACGGGCTTTGAGCAAATATAAGATAATTTTGCCGCTCCACCTCACTCGGTATTTAGGGGGCACCTTTCATACTTTTTACGCCGTTTGACGGTACGTTTTTGACGCAATTTATTTTGTATTCAAAATGCGATGTCGGCGGTATTACGAGTACTGTTTTGAGATTCTGTAGCGGTCCGTAATTATGACGGTTTATCGAGTACATGACGGGAATTCATTCTAATATTATAGCTGTAGAGATGGACAGGTAAATGATGCAAAGGCAAAGTTCCGTAGTCAAACTAGAAACTCACAAATAAAATCCTCTACTCGTATCTTGGGGATGTATTTTTTTTCTCATCTACCCCGTAATGTAAGGTATTGTTGGATAGGTCTTTTAAAATAATTACGGGTTTGTTAAAATAATCTTTCGATTAAACAATCCGTTTAGGAAATACTAGTTGATTTTAATGTTTTTGTAGTACCTGACGGCTTCGGAACCCTACACTGAGCATGGTCCAACATGCTCTTGCCAGGTTTTTTCGGTATAGAATATCGCGTGCGTGGCGTGTCGTCTTTTAAGGATTGATATACGCCAGTTGACTAAGTCTTCGGACCAACTTTTTACATTCTCAATCTATTTATGAACTAAATCAGACTACCTAAATGTATTTAGGTCATTATAATTAGTTCGCATAATTGTCTGTCTGTTTGCTTGTCTCTGTTCAGTAAACATTTTGCAACCGATTTTAATTTAAACTAACTTTGCAATGAGCTAGACTCAGTGTAACTCTAGTCTAGCTGCTCGAGACTTGAAACTTTAACCATAGTTCAGAACTGGATGACAATGCAATAATATTGTACTAAAAACTAATGTAATTAGTGTACTCGTTAGGAAAAAAAACTTTAAATTTGTCATCAGTGACGTAACGTCGTCTAAAAACAGTCAAGCTCTTTTCTAACACATTATTACTATAACTCTTTATACAGAGTTAACAACTAAGTACTACATCGAGAGATGGGCGGCGGGTCATTAGTGAAATTAACTAATTACTCAATGTACTCACCCAGTATAATTATATGTAAGTACGAGTATATCCATGATTTAGTTAATACCCCAGTATTTACGTAGGATACATTTATTTCAACGGATATTAACCGGCTATATACGTAACTACCCAATTTAGATATTTAACCGGGGTAATTATCTATCTCTAAATAGAGTGTTTTTAATGGCCTTGTCTATGAAATTGTTCCAATGTATAAACGGAGTTGTTTAGAGGCCGCCCCATCCAAGTTACGGATTGTCCAATCAACAACTTAGCAAGTTTGAACATCGACATAGTTTGACCCTTTACTTGAGTAACCTAACTTACCACATTATACCTACACTTCCCCGCACGGAATTAAATCGAAGGTTAGTTCTTCAAACGATAAGATAGCTTTTATAACTATGAATATTAAACATTATATTATAGGTAGCGCTTTTTGTTATGTAATTATAATGCCAATTTTGGGTAAGATACTTTTATCCTTTATTTGTTACTCGTAATTTAAAAACCCGTAGAATATGTGGTTAAAAGGATTAGTAAGCAGGTAAACAACAATAGACACAGGTAGTCTTAATCGTCTATCCAAAAAACATAAGTGAAATCAGAAGTAAAATTCCCAGCTACCGGTATCAAAAACCGAATTAACCGTAACCAGAACTAACGCGCCGTGAACTACCACAAAAACACTTAAGTCCAATCGTATGAACATGCACACATTGTCATCAATACTTTGTCTATGTTCATTCTAAAAAGAAATTTAATTCGTACACATAAACAACATTTAAAGGGTTATTTACTAATTGGTATTAGAGCCGTGGAAACAAGTCAATCCACGTGTGTAATTCGAATTAAGCGACTGTTTACACGTCTGTACTTTGCGTGGAGTTTTTTTTTACAAATGGCCAGACGTTTTTTACACATGACCACACTTTTATGCGCAGCCAGATTGAACGCAAATTTAAACCTTCATTACAAACTCTTTATTGGGATTTAAATTAAGAATAATGACTGGCCGCCGATATTTTACTAATTGTTCTCAGCTATCCCACAATTACTTGTTAATTGGGAGGTAATTGAAAATAAACATTTAATTGGCGCAGTTCACCGGGTTATCAGGCGTGTTGCAGACAGCTTGTTAAAATTTTCCATTCCATCTGTGAGAGTTCTCGATATTCAACCCTTTTTAGAAATTCTAAATTTTTCTACGTGAACGCTGCGAGAAGTCGCGGATGTTTGTTAACGTTTGTTAACTTTTATTTAATTATTGGCTTGTTATAATTTTCTAATCGAACAGATATTCCATGACTCGTGTTATTTGTTAGATTTTTAAAAGCACAGGGCAAATTGACAGTTATTTATAAAGACAATTTAAGTAAGATCTTTAGAACTTGTAACTTTTAAAATTTATACTAAAACCAATAAATCATCAAAAACGAACTCCTCCATCCTCATCATAGACAACGATAAAAAAACAAAACTTTTTTAAAGTCGCGTTCGAACGTGCCGCGCTTTCTCGGTCCATCGGCCATGGCGTCAGCTGCCAGTCACCGCACGGCGCGGACCACCGCGGCTGCATATCGAGTTACCATCGTCCATCTATCGTCTTACGGCCTTCCTCTACGTCTAAGTTACGTCGCACGTCCGTTTTGGCGCGCTGTCAGTTGGCACGGCGACATTTTTGAATTTTGAAATATGACATGCGTTGGGTGGTCGATTTATGATGTTATTAGATTATATTATCAAGATTAACGGATTAGAGATAACGGAGATGAGATATATCCAGGGCCTCTATTCTATTGCGTTATAACGATATCGCGTTTGACGTGTTTTAGAACCGCTTATGACTCTGCCGCTATTATTATCATCGACATAAAAGAGTTATCAAAACGTTAACTTTGCGAAATCACTTCAAAGGCGATATTGTTGTTACCATGTAGAATCTCGGCTCAGATTAATATAATAACTTTATTTTTTATCTTTATTAACATGTTTAAATGTCGTTATCTTTTTGAAAGGTGTACCTCTTATTACAGGTACTAAAATAGAGTTCAGATTAATTTAGTCACAAAATAGATTTCAATCTTCAATCTATATAAGGTCTGGGCCTATATTCAGGTGCGTTAAAACGATATCGTGTTTGACTCGTTTAAGATTCGTTTATGTCACAGTCGCCATTATTGTAAATGACATATAAGAGTTATCAAAACGTTGACAATACGGAAACACGTCAAATACGATATCGTTATAACGCATTTGAATAGAGGCCCTGTAACAGGTAACAGAAGTTTTATTTCTAGATCGTTTTATTTTAATAATACAATGGCAAATAGTTAAACCTCCACTTAGTCAAACCAAAAACTCTTGGTCATTATTAAAATGTGTAAAACTAAAATCCCGATTCACAAAAAGTACCGAGCAACCAACAGTTATTGTGATCAATAAATAAGTTCGATTCGCACTTCCCCATTTTTGTCATTTCTCTTCATTAATATCAAAACAGGGTTACGTTGTACTGAAACTCTTTATAAAGTGACCCGGTATCAAAGCTCGTCAGTGTATTTGTTATTTGAAACCAAAAAGTTATAAGCCATCCTAACCACAAACCACATAGACTTATTTTCATATTGCCGTTACTTTTTTTTTCCCTATGAGACGAAGGCACCGATTGAAATTAATAATCAATTTATAGCACGCCTTTCCGATCCCGTGTCGTCACTCGGTTCCTTATCGATCGTATCGATTCGACATTGGATACAGAAATCTTCTCAGTGTTTTGTTTGTATTGATCAAAGGGGATCTTTTAAATCCGGCTTATAAGAATTAGAAGAATTTCTATAAAAAAAGTGGTACCAATGTTATAATTGGTCTCATTTTGATTTAATCAAGTTTTAATAAGAGCTTTAGAGGATCTTTCCTAGAAAAATATTAAGTCTGAAAAATTATGATTTTTTCTTGTATTTTAACCATAATTTATCCGTCATCGTCGAATAAAGTCAAATAAAAATGCTTTTTGAATTACGCAAGTGAAGCTTTTATGAGACCCCATTTGTACTATACTCGCACCATTTCTAACAGGTCCGTTCAAATTCAAATTTGTTTATTTTGCTAAAACATCACGAACATTATATCACGTAGGTACGTTTTGACAGCTGTCAACTCAGTTCAAAATAGGTATGAGTTTGAGGCATATTTGAGGTTATATTTTGTACCTACTACGTTGAAAGCTGTCAAATCGGGCCTTTTAAAATTTACGGCTACGCTACGGTTTAAGATCTATAAATTTCGACCCCCATTTCGGCCTTTAACAAAGTTTTCTTTTTTATAAATCTCTCTTTAATCTCATCAGGTATCCTCAATCAACCGCGTGCTCCGTAACCTGGCCGCCCAGAAAGAGAAGACCCCGCAGCCGTCCCCCGCCGACTGCAGCGCCCCAGTGTACGAGCGGCTCCGACTCCTGGGCTCCCAGAACTGGCCCAGAGCACCCTGGCCCACGCAGGTGGATGCGCGTACGCCGCCCTACCAGCTCCACAGCCTAAGTCCTGGGCCGCAGATGTGCAATGGAGATAATAATATGGGGACGATGAAGAAAGGTAAGTCAATTTTACAGAATGGTATACAGTAGAATTTTGCATAGATGCATAAATATTGAAAGAGATGGCTTGATGGATTACTTAATACATTTGTATTAAGTAATTAATTCAATAAGTATTAATTGCAACTTTATCTTCTGTTATTATACATGTTGTCGAATATGTTTCTGTGCATTGGGTTATTAAATAATTTATCACAGCAATATTTGAACTTTTTTGGGAAGTCATGTTTTAATATATTACAACAATACATTGAATATGTATATAACAACTTGAAAAATCGTACCTCCTTAATGTTAACACATATGCTAGGCGCAGACTTAATTCTTATTAGATTTAGGTCACATTGTATATCAATGGGAATATAGTCGGGCCAAGTAAGATGTTTATGTAATTTGAGATTTTCGATGTTAATAAATAATAAATAAATAAATATCACAGGACAATGTCACACAAATTGACCTAGTTCCAAACTAAGCTCTAGGCTTGTTACTATGGGTACTAGACAACGATAAACTTATTTATATAGAACAATTTATACTTAAATAAACAGAAAACGTTACTCAGGAACAAATACTCGTGCTCACCACACAAATATCTGCCCTTACCAGGATTTGAACTCAGGACCCCTAGCTTCGAAGGCAGGGTCACTACCAACTAAGCTAACGTGTCGTAATTGAAAATAGATATACTTAGTATTAGACGATTGAGAGTGTATCGAGTCAATACATAACCATCCACATTTTACTCGTCATCTCGACTACGCACATTGTCTGGCAAACTTTTCCGCCTAAATAAACATTCTACTTATAAATAAGATACATTACTTGTTGCTCAATACTCTTTCTGGACTGGACTGAGACTCTACGCAGTAAAAACGATATTGCCTTTGATGCGTTTTCGTCTTTTCAAACGTTTAGATAACTTTTATTTACTTGGCAGTAGCGGATGAGTCAATACTTAAACACGTTAAACGCAATATCGTTATAACGTAATAGAAAAGAGGCCCTGGACAACCTAGAAAAGCACGCACTCAGCGATAACAAGGCCACGGGCAATTTGTACTAGACGGCGGCAATGAAACCTCTCTACTAACGCCACTGTGTAATAATGAAGAATGTATATATTGAAAACATTAACAAAATGGTACCGACAAAACACACGTAGGTACATGAACAATATACCAACTAAATGAGCTGTCACACACCCGCAACTGAAAACAACAGACAATCGCCGTCACGCCGTCTGCCGCAACTTTTTTTTCACCAGCATTTTGATAGTCGATTTGCGGTCACCCTCCTCCCCCCTACCGGGTGAAAAGAGGGGGTCTCGCCTACAGTACCGTCAAAAACATTACTCTGCCCATCCGCTTGGAAGATTTAATTTTCATTTTTATCTCAAACATCCCCCTTTGTAGCGGTTCTCTGTGTATCCAATTAGGTAGCTTTGAACATTTTTCTGGTCCCACACAAACTGCAGTGGAGTTGTGGAATTTTTAATTTCGATAGGGCTTCGGTAAACGACGCACGATCGATTATCCTATAACAACACTTAGATCAGGAATCATCGGGGAAATGTAATTAAGGCGAGAGATTCTAAATTTTGTTTTTGATCTGTACCTGTCTGCTCTATTTTTAATGTGCTATTATTATTAGAACTTCAGATTATATTTAATTAAATAGTAAAATTATATATTCTATATTCTGGCGAGCTGGAAATGTAAATAAGTTCTTACCTTTTACGTAGGTATCTACGCGGAGAATAATCCTGAAGTAAGTTTACATTTAGATTTAGGTTACCGTCTTTCCTGTGGACACACCGAAAGTTAACGTTTTTAAGACCTAATTTTCTGGCTAAGCCCATTCCCGCAAAAACGCCGTCAGGACTGCTTTAGACCTATCGTATAAAAACTTAACTTATATGCACACAAGCTTTTAACTATTGACCACAGGAGAGACAACTTTTGTTTTTATGAATGTGTATGACCCATACTCCCTCCCATTCTTCCTATTAGGGAAAATTAAAATTGTATTATTATTTCGATATTTAGTTAGGCAACGGATTTTCCAGTCAGTAAAATTATGTGTAATTTATACAGGATGTATGTAGCGGTCTACCGAAAGTGTATTTTCAACTGATTGTATTGAACTGAAATTCAGCAGCCTCTTCTGGAAACAAGAGGATGAAAAGTTAAGTTTTTGTAAATCATTTTCACTGCGCAATGTAAGCAAGAAAAGCACAAAGCTCCAAGCTGGCTATGCAGATTTCAGATACATTGCTTGTTTTCAGATTTAAGATTTAACAGATCTGTGGGGCTAGACAAGGTGTATTCGACACTCGCTAGCGATTATGTTTCGACTGAAAAATATATGGAATTGACGTAAGTGTCACGTTACTATCTCGGTGGCTTACGTCAATTCCATACATTTATCAATCGAAATATAATCGCTAACGATTGTCGAATGCAACTTGTCTAGCACCACTGATTTTGTTACATATTTGAGACGAAATATATTACAATATTTATATTACTGATAAAAAAACGTTTTTTAAGGTTCCGTACCCAAAGGTAAAAACGGGACCTTATTAACTCGATTCTCCATTGTCCGTCCGTCTGTCTGTCTGTAACCAGGCTGTATCTCATGAACCGTGATAGCCTGACAGTTGAAATTTTACAGTTGCAGTTACAGTTGCCACTATAAAAATCAAATAAAATAAATATTTAAGCTCTAATACAACAAACCTGATTTTTTTGTTCGATATTAATAACGACAACAGGTAGACGCTTGTAATATTTAAGGAGAGCTCCCATACAATAAACGTGTTTGTTATAGAATTTTTTTCTCGATCTTAATACAGACCGACACCGGGACAGGTGAACCTAAAAAAAGGTAAAAGTAATATTATAGTGTCTAATGTTTTATAGATAATGGTTCCGTCCGATTCGCACTTGGCCGTTTTTTTGCCATTTTTCAGTTTAGAATAGTGATCTGAAACTACCTTTGTCTCTTTAGCGTAAATCGTCCCGGGGGGTGATTCTCTCGTCACAGCGCTGCGTCGATCTCAAAGGTGAAATTTTATCCGGCAAGTTTAAGAAGTCCCGTCGGAGCGTACAAAACACATTTTAGCGCGTGCCTTCTTAATTAGGCAGCTTTATACGATACTGAACTCGACTCACCTGCCTGCTGCCTAATTGAAAAGGCACGCGCTAAAATGTGTTTTGTACGCTCCAACGGGACTTCTTAAACTTGCCGGATAAAACTTCATCTTTGAGATCGACGCAGCGTTGTGTTGATAAAATCACCCCCCAGTACACCCTGGACGTAGGGTTGTATTGGACCAATTTTCTAACGTTAATTTATTAGGTTATCCATAAATTTAACAATCTTGACATATAAGTAAAGTGGCATTCCTCTACAGCATGCCACTTACGTATCAAATCAACCAACTGTAGTGTATCAAACACTCCACTAGTACAAGCTACTTGATAGTCCACTCACGCGCCTGCTCGCACGCCGTGAAAGTGGCGGCAAAGGTTCGCCACACGCCGGAAGAGGTGTTGTCTATGGCTTAATGTGACGTTTACGACGTCTGTGGTAGCACTATTAGAGACGTGACGTCTCATTATTATCCGTTGCGCTTATGAAAACAATTTCAGTTACTGTTGTAATTATGTATCTTTTTACTAACGCAGAAGCTGACACCAAAATTGTACAGCCTAAACGTTTGCAGCAAGAAACTTTTAAAATTGAAAAGTAGCTTGCTTAAGAGTCGTGAAATTACAATTTTTAATATGTAGAAGATTCTTTGAAATTCTACCCATGAGGAAGGGAAAGAGCGTATCAATGCCATTATTAATAAAAATAATATAATTATGGTCTTTATAATGCGACATAAAATAGTACCTAGAAATTAAATGAGGGCGCCACTTTCTACGTAACTGTCACATTTTTGACGTAAAATGCTTAAACATGGCAACAATTTGGTAAGATTTTTCTTAGTTCCATTTTATTTAATTTCTACTCTTTTATGTCGCACTATACGAGGGTTGTGAGAAGAGTCTTAAATCGCGTCGATATCAAAAAATACTATAGAAATAAAGCTTTAGGCAACGTTACCCACCCCCTAAAACAATTCCGAATTGCACGATTGTTAAACATGTTGTAGTTATTATAAAAAACTAGGATTGTACGGTTTTTTTAATACGGGCTATGTAATCAAGGTTTAATGAAAATACCCAGTTAGTTCGGATGAAACCTTGTCTGTTTTAATACATTAACAATCCAAATGGTTTTTTCCACCAATTAGAACCTACTTAGAAGAACCTTGTCATAATAAAACACTTTGCTGTAGTAAATAAAGACGTACGCGTATGCAAGTCAAGTCGTATTCGCCTTCTTCAATATAAACGCAATTGGAATACATAAAACCCCCAAAAAAATTAACACGTCTTAAATAAATTCGTAAAAAAGAAACTAATCTTAAACATTGTGCATTTGAATGATTAAAAGACATGTCAGTATATATTTGGGTTTTATATTTAAATGTGTATCGCTTCTCTACATCGCTGTCTTTGTTTTACCCAAATTGTGAAAGAGAAAATGATTTAAAAAACTAAAACCCGTCTTCAAAAATCAAGAAATAACTTCATTTAAAATGATGGTGAAATTTTATAGATTTAATCGGTCAGTCCAACTGAATTCGGCTTTTTTGGTTAAAAAGTATAGTGAGACGCCGACTTCAGTTGGACTGATCTATTAATAACCTTTCATTTTAAAAGAAGTTATTTCTTGATTTCATACATTTTAGAGATCATAATAATACTGTTATGTCGTCCACGTATCGCACCTACGGTGCAACACTGTCACTTATGCAAAAAAGCATTTTTCCAGGAGAAGCATTTAAAGATTTAGTGTGGTATAAAATTATTATACTTTCTGATCTAGAAAAGGCGATTTTTTGATATGATTACCTACTGCTACTTTTAGCTTATTGTGTTGCTTCAAGGACAGGGTACTTAAAGCGACGTTATGGCATACTTAACTCAATTTTCAAAATTTTGCAAAAGTGACAGTGTCGCACCGTAGGTGCGGCATATTTATTCCTATAATATTTGAGGAGTTCCCTCGATTGCTCCAAGATCCCATCATCAGATCTTGACGTGCTGGAAATGGGACCAACTAGAAAGTATGCCCAATCGAAGAAAAAAAACATTCGAAATCGATCTTTATGTAATCGGGGAACAAAGTAGGTAGGTACATAAAAATATCTCGACGAATTGAGAACCTCCTCATTTGTTGAAGTCGGTTAAAAATATCGCAAACAATGTCCAACATAGACTCAAACCTATTAAGCACCATCGCTGCCGGCGTCCAGCGATTCCGGCGAATCCAAAATGGCCACTATCTAATTAAGCCGCGTTGCACAGATTAAACACATCCCTTGTGCAACAGCCACAAAGCCCCTCTCGCCCGCGGCTCGATACTGTTTTGACACTAAACGCTGGCAACACCGACAAACATCGGGATACTATGTATACAACGAAGTAATCCTCTATTTGGAACGCGTATAATTCATCCAGCTGGAGTATTATTAACCGACATTTATTTTAACAGCGTATATGCACTAAGTGTCTACCATTTTATCAAAACATCTTTCATCGAATGTATCATTTCATCGAATTTCAAGTAGGCAAGTAGCGTTAAAAACATCCTAAGTTCATAATGATACCTATCGATGTAAGAAACCACTGAAAAAATATTAAAATAATACATGAACATAAGGGTTTTTGGTAACATGGACATAAGGAAAAATTGCAATAATTCCGGTTTAAATGATTAATATCTCCGAAAGTACTAAAAATCGCTGAATATATATGGGGGTAAATGGATAGCTTATGAGGCTGCCCTATCACCTATTTCCGGCTTGACGTCGATTTTTGGGACATATACAGGATATGAGTGAAATAGTAGTATTGGAGAATAGAGAGTTATATTCTATAGGCATAGGTTAGCACTTCATAAAAATCTCCATACAAGATTCGACACTTCATAAAAAGTACCTGATTGACTTGTCAGCCCGAACCCTATGCCTCCCGCTTGTAAATTATTGGCGCCAAAATTTAACAATCACAAAAATATGTCAGTATTTATTTAACGAAACGCCAAGGGCTGGGGCTCGGTAAGCTCTAGTTAAGGACCCTACGAGGCGATAGCTGCGGAACTAATTTTGTTTCATCCCCTAAAGGGGGAATGGATGGCCACGGTGCCTCGTTATTTTAATGTTAATTTATTTATGCGTGTTAAACCGTGTCCTGGACCAGTTTATGAATTTTAAAGCTTATAATATTTAGGATTAGTAAATTAAAAACAGAGATACATCTTACCTGTAGGTAGGTACTTCAAAACTAAGCTACGTGAAGGTAACTGGCAAATGTTTGGTTCAAAATATCTTATGAACTAAATTGATTAGTTATTTTTTAATATTCTTAACCTACTTTTGAATGTTATTATGTATCAGTAAGCATATTTGACAATACTTTTACGTTCGTTCAAAAAGTCTTAATACGTTGACTTCGAAAGTCTCTTTCAACGACAAACGCAAGGTCAAGACTCCGAATAAATCCATTACGAACAAAACTAAATAAAACGAACACTGGCCGGTGATAAATGCTATCAAAACGGGACGGGCATACATAAAACTGTATCAGTACGAAAGAGAGGGATAACCGTCTGGCGAGGCCAGATAAGAAGAAGAAAAATGTCACAGGATATATATTCGCGGGGTCCGTTATGGGGTTCCGTGGTACTAAATTAGTGAGATGTATGGCGTGTTGAATATTTATTTATTGGGCCGTGAATTATTGTCTTAAGTATTGTGCGATGGGTCAGATGGGGCGGACGGAACTTATGCTATTATTCTGCCGCTAAGGAGGTTTAAGTTTCTACATACGTTTAAAATGTGTATTGACATTTATAGGAAAGTCATGGATAAATTAAAATCCTACAAGATAATTGTGGGCGCCTACAACTGCAACTTGTATTCAGCGGACGTTTACAAGTGCAAAAGTCAATGGATTAATAAACAGTCCAGGATTCGCCTAGTCACATAGGCATAAATTTTGATAAATGAAACGTAAATTAACTATTTGGTGGAAACCTCATAAAATAGTGGTGGTAGTGGTGGTAGGACCCTGTGCAGGGTCCGTCCGGATCGCTACCACCATCTTATCCATTAACCATCCGCCAAGCAACAGTGTTCGCATTGTTGTGTTCCGGTGTGGGGATAAACAACCGGTGAAATTACTAGCATAGAGGCATTCCATCTTAGTCATCAGGGTTGGCAGCGCATTTGAGGTCTTAGGATTATAATCTTGAGAATTCAAATGTCTATGGGTCTCAGATTTCACTTACCATCAGGTGGCCTGAGTGCTTGTGTGCCTTCTCCTTAACATAAAAAAAATATAATAAAATTGACCATGTTTGGACTACTAAAAAAACGAAGTTGTATTTGGTAGTCAAGATTTCCCACATTTAAAATAATCACTAGCTCTTCCGAGTATAGACAACTGCTGAGAAAAAGCGCCGCAAGAAACTCAACAGTCACTCATTGTCTAACATATTACTTAAAACAATGATAAATAATAATGACAACAAATAATTGAAACTAAAGAAATTCATTTGTAAAACCCACCTATTAAAGTAAATGTCCGAGTACTCGTCGCTATACCTAGTACTTGTCACCATAGTTTAAATTGCGATAAATGAAATAAGATCAACATTACTTTTATCACCAACTCATTTTAGCGACGACAAATGTGTTAAGTAACTTTTGATATTACACACGCCAATTTTAAAATATAGAACTTATTTTCAGTTTAAAGCACCGGAAATTTACTCGTACAATCCCGTTGACTAACATTTTGTTCATTTTGAGATTGAGAAATTTCGATATGGTCACCATATAAAACAAATTCTATTTAACAAAAGTAAAGGTCACTTCTCCCAAAAAACATGAAAATGTTTTGGGTAGTTGTATAAATGAACGAAATATCACGACGCAAATCAATATTTTCTCTTGACATGTCGAGCACTCGGACGTCAACCTTAAGTAAATAAGCTTATAAATGTAGGAAATATTGAAATATGAGAGTCTGAGCAAGATAGACTTAGATTTCACGTTTACTATGCTATGCATTATACCGGGTATAAATCGACGTACCACTCTTTGAACCCGTTTTTTTCGAATGGTCACACTGAAAATAGGTGATACCAGTGTGAATAATTTTGTATTCACGAAAAAATATTAAAGCTATTTTCCGTTAGTCGGTACAAAACATGAATAGTGTATTTAAAATATTCATAATGTTTTTTGGTGTTCATAAATTTTATTATTGCATTTTTCACCGACAAAGAGTTTGTTTGTGAAATGAAACAGTCTGTTTGTATTCAAATAATAATGGCAGGTTGATTTTATCTTAACTCTATGCCTAAATTTGTTCATTTAAAAACATGAAAAATGAGTGTAGTTTTCGGGAATTTGTTGTTTACGACGGTTATTCTAGCATGATATAAATTATACTTTTTTTAGAAAACAAAACACCGTCAGTCACAAGCTAAAGTGTTTTTGTTAGAGAGTAAACTCTACCGTACAGAGTGGCTAGGAAAAATGTATGGCAATGAATAAACGCTCGACGCGATCGTCCGGCAGATTTCATCAATTCTATATATTTTCGATAAAGATAACATTCTCACAATGCATCTTTCGTCGAGGGCTACAGTATTGCCAGCTTATTAATAGCGTTCGGTTGGCTCTCGATACCAAACTTGCACTCGAACTAGAACTGAGAGAATCTTTGAAATTGTTTTTCTTGAACAAAGGTTGCTGATCGCTAAAAGCTAGTAGTTGGTACTGAACATATTTGTAAATACTATTTTAACAAAGAAACATGGTAAAAAGATGGTCTATTATTAATTTTAAAACATGTCTTGTCTATGTTATTCTCGCAAGTTTCTTCCCAAATCATTGAACTAACGATGTAACGGGCGAATTTAATGTTTCCCGCCAGAGTGTATACTCGTACACAACATTTTATGGCTTGCTTTTTAATCAGGTAGTGTGTTACGTATTGTTTTATACGATGTTCGCATCCTAAAACGTTTCATCTTCGAATCTCTCAAGTTATGCAGACGCTGATATGCGTTGCCAGCACATAAATAATTTGAATACCCACAAAGATATTCCGAACATAACCTCTAATATTTGAAGTTACAAAACCTACCCATTTCCAACCCTTTAAGCTCAGCTAAGACAACGAAAATAGAAGGGCTTTGCCTACATACATGTATACCTAGACTAGCTAGGAGCGATCAAAGGGGCCCGCTTTGAATGCCGCGTGCCGCTGGATGTATATTGTATATGGCGGCTATGTGGCGGGTTAGGTATTTTGATTCGGAATTATGGTTGGTTAAACGGATTTGTTAATGTTGTTTGATGAGTGCAGTGTGAGGCCGGTTTAAGACTCATTGGGGCAATAATCATGTATTTACACATCTGTACAGGGGTATTAATAAGTATTTGGGGTGTATAGTGTTTATAGCTACTGAAAAATTTGGTTATACTTGTGGTTTAGAGACTTTTTTGTGTTTGTAGTCACGGCGACTGAACCCTTTACCGAGCAGAATCCGTAATGCTATGGCCGGTTTTTATTTGTAAACTTTAATGAACAGGCACAAAATAGGATTTCGTGTTTTACGAAGAGCTAGATTTTGTTTTTTTTTTAAAACGGAAATGCATTGAGTATGTTGTTACCAAATTCGATCAATTAGCTGTTGTAACGCGCCTCCAATAGCTATGTCCGATGCATCTATTACTATACCTAGTTTAGTTTAGGGTTTGGGTGAGCCAATAATGCTGCTCTGCATTTTTACAATCGTCAAAGGCTTGCAACGTGTCTCCGCTTAATTGAACAGGCTGCGATGCCTGTACGGAGACTGTTCAAAATTTCCTATTTCGAAATATCAGTATTAACATCGTAAAATACCGGTATTATATTTCGTCATTTATGCAAAAGACAAAAAAAGTACGAATCAAATCGTTCGTTTGTAAAAGTTTTTATTTGAAGATTTTGAAGGGAAAAGTATAAAGTTCTAAGTATAAATGTACCTAACTTAATTGTTTTGTAACGATAATTTGTATTTCATATAAATGTGAAGAAAATATTGAAATGATACAAAAATAACCTTCGATAATCCAGCTCTTGTCTCCAAGTACAGTTTTATTTTGGACCGCAGCATAGCTTTACTAACATGCAAAGATACAGATCTTGCTCAAAGACAATAAAAACGGGTCACTGTTCATATAATTTAAAACGTACAGCGATCCGATTTCACTGTTCTTATTGTAGTTTAGGCATATCAAAAGCCATTATACAAACCACCCACATCCGTTAACGGTTTAGGTAACGGCGGGAGGCATGTATGAGAGCAATTAAACGCCCTCATTACCCTCTGTTCCGCGGGGTTGCATGTAGCAATTAGGCCAGTGCCACGAACTACCTATAACATCTAGTTTGTTCTGAAATTGGAGACCATGGCATACATTCATGTATAAAAAACTAAGATGCCGCTTGTAGTAATGTATCTTCCTACGAAATGTATTTCAATATTAATGCTTATACATAGATACACTTCAGGCCATTTTCTAGCGATTTCTGTGATTGCTTAGCTCGCTCGGTCGCGCACCTTTTTTGTGGTCGCATTTTTAACCTAACCTTACAAAGTGACGCAGAGTTTACTCGTAAGTTGGCAAAAAATAGTTTGACGTAGTGAGTCTCAGATGGCAACCACTACATTAGGCATAAGGTGTTGGCTTAAAATTGGTTACCAATTTAATTCCGAACAGTTGCTCATTTTTCCCAAGGTCTTTTTTCCAACCTTCTGATAAACGGCAAAATTAGTCATGGTCTCTACTTTATACCGAGCCCTCGATACGCTAGTCTAACTAGCATATGGCCGGCCTTTTTCCTTAAGGGCTGACCAGTGACTATCGCACCTCATGGTAAGCTCAAATATTTAAAAGAAATTAAATAAAAGCTCGCCGCAAAACCACATTTAAACTAAATCCTAGACCCCCTCAAACACTAATCCCCACAGATAAAAGGTATATACCTACAGTTCACACTCTGTGGCAACTGTAAAGCAACGTACGCAAATTAACACATGTATAATTGCACAAAGCCGTAGACAGAGGGTTCCAACCGCCCTTTAGCGGCGTTTTCATGTTTTATAATCGCGTTACATGCGTTATTGGCCGAAACCCTTTGTGCGCGCTCGGGCTGGCAACCCCGATGCCAATTACCGTCGTAAATGAATAAACTGACAGCCTGCGATGTTTATGTAGGCTGTTTATGTATGATACTTACAGCCTGTTATTAAGTCTCTTATGTCTTTAGAGGTAGAGTCACAATGTCAAAGTAGATTTATAAAGATTTCTAAATTATAGATGAATTAAGGAAATTGCAGGCTTGTTTAATTTGCTTTGAGATTTGAGTGATCAATTTAGAGTTCATACAGCTCAAAATAATTTCAACATTTATCGACGTAGAAAACAAATGTTTTTTAGGTTAGGGGCATTGTAAGGTAAGTTAAACTTACACTTAAAATATATTAAATATTTCGTTCAAGTATTATTTCACTACTCTTAAAAGTTACCGATACGTTAATATATTTATGCTCTATTAGGTAAATAAATAAATATCACGGGACAATCTCACACAAATTGACCTAGTCCCAAACTAAGCTCTAGGCTTGTGCTATGGGTACTAGACAACGATAAACATACTTAGATAGAGAAATAAATACTTAAATACATATAAAACATCCAAGACTCAGGAACAAATACTCGTGCTCATCACACAAATATCTGCCCTTACCGGTATTTGTACCCGGGACCGCTGGCTTCGGAGGCAGGGTCACTCCCAACTAGGCCTATGATTATAACAGCAGTTTTGACGCAACTGTTGTAGATCAAGAAATCGCGTCAGCAAAAACTTGAAGTTTAAGGAAGTGACCACACCGACGCGTAAAAATACGGTGGCGTTGTGTGGAAGACAATAGAATGGGTCATACTAATTACATGGCTTCAATTTTGACGGACCGTAATTTACGCACCTTAAAGCTCCGGTGTGATTGCTCCTTTACTTGAAGGATCTTATTCGCTTCAGAGATAATAAAACATACAGAGAACACATACAGATAACAGAGATAATAAACAGTTTGGTCGCCGACTTAAAAATCTGTTATTGACGAAATCACTATATTCTGTCAAAGAATATAGTGACAACTAGATAATATATTGTTGATTTGTTATTTTTATTACCTACTTTAATTTATATTCTGAATTGTGACATTAACAATTTTATTGTATTTTTGACATTTCCTGACTGTAGCATTTGAGCTACCCATATATGTTTTAGTGTTTTATTTTTATTTTAAAATTAAGTACTTTTTGCTTTTGTACACTTTGACATTTAATTTTTACTTTATTTTTTTACACTGACTGATCTTATTGTGAATTCATTATAACTATGCGACATGTAATAATGTAATTTTCAATACGAAATAAATGACTACCTACCTACCCTACCTACCATAAAATTAACAATTATACCTACTCAAATAAAATTCTAAACTATAATACTACTTAAGCTTCTCGATCAGAAAAAATGTAGCATATGCATAAGGGTGGCTTTCCACCAGAGATTGCTATGCTACGTTGCTGTGGATGCGTTTAATATCCACCAATCATATTCTTTGTTCGACATAGCATAGCACTGGTGGAAACTGGTAGCTTTCACATCCTCGCAGAATGGCTGCATAGCATGTGTGGTAGAAAGGTACACTAAGAACCTCAAATTTTGGTTTACATTCATCTGGCATAACTTTTTTTGGCATAATCATCACTTGGCATAATAATCATTTGGCATACAGTATTTTTTTTCAGAAACCGTATACTTTTCAGGGTTGTTATAAAATAAACCTAACCTAACCTAATGGGCTCTACGCAATGCTATTTTAAATAATAATGGCATAATGCCAAGTGATGATTATGCCAAAAAAGTTATGCCAGATGAAGGGTTACCCACTGGTGGAAACTGGTAGCTTTCACATCCTCGCAGAATGGCTGCATAGCATGTGTGGTAGAAGGGTACACTAAGAACCTCAAATTTTATATCGAAAGAGTCATCTCATGGAACTTGAGCAAAGCAAATGATCGATAAGGTTTTATTTATTGTTAGTATTAGCAGTATAATAAGCACGATTCTGAAAGTTATTTTTTGATTCTGAGGAAACACTGTTGATGTTTAAATAAAAATAAATAGAAAAGTATTAGTAGGCAATCTAACGTGTTTAATTACACGTTTCTTACCAAAATATTCGCTGCTTTTATGCAATAGTGCCACAAATCAAAAACAAATACAATTTGATTTAAAACTTTAAGTAAATCGCGTTCCGAATTAAAATGCAACAATGACACATTTTGATTTGTGGCACTATTGCATATAAACAGCGTTTATTATATGTCTCATTTGAAAAATCGGTCTCAAACGAGATATCCTGAAAAACCCGACTACTAAAAACGCTCTAAAAGGTATATACTCGTAACAAGAAAATATTCTCATCTGAAATTTATTCAATATTGATTGTCTACTAGCTGTTGCCCGCGACTTTGTCTGCGTAGAGGTCGTTGATCGCTATTCCCAGTGAGGTTCAGAGGATATCCGGAGTCGTATGCCACCTACCATAAAAAAACATTACATCCTAACAGTAATAAGCGATCATAATAAACTATAGAGCTAAAAGTATCCCGCTATACCTGTACCTATAGGGTACTATAATTAAGGCCATATTACATGAGGTGAGTTAGTATATGTTTGAAATGTGCTAATGATGCCCTATCATTTGACACCCCACAAGGCATAACATTTTGTTTATAGTTCATAACTTTATATCCTCTAGAGGGCGCTATATTCAATTTAATGTGACGTCACAGCTATGTGTTAGGCTACTATAACCAGCGGACCATCAAAACGCTTCCAACGATACCCCATTTGTTAAATTATGATAAGTGGTTTAGAAGTTATGAGGGAACAGATGAACATACATACCGGTCAAAATCATAACACTCCTTTTTCCTTCGCCGTAGTCGGGTAAAAAGTGCTGAAAAGACCATTTCATATCCAATTAATCACGTATTATAAATACTTGATGGCCGTATTTCAAAATCCGATGATGTCTACTTAGTCGCGATAGTTTTCTTTTTAAATTCGTTATATGCGCTTTAATTTAAGATATTATTCTGATTTATAATATTTGTAGTTTTGGCTGTATGGGTGGGGGACGGAGAAAGAAGACACTTGACTCTAATAAAATTGCTGTTGCAGTCTTTTGAAAGATCTATCCAATGATACCCCACACAATGGGGTAGACGAGAAAAAAAACATTCCCATTTTACCTGTAGGATCACTAAAAAATATATATTAGGGTATTATTTTATCACTTTGTCGGACTAAGTACTATGAGTCTCTGAGTTAGGCTGCGGACGGACGGACGGACATGGCGAAACTAAAAGGTTTCCTAGTTTGACTACGAAACCCTAAAATGGATCTACAAAAAGAATCAGTTATACGTTTTTAGTGGTAACTCATCATTTCATCGAATTTCACTTTATCAAATGTATCATTTCATCGAATTTAATTTCATCGAACGCTATTTTCTACTGAAACCATAATAACATTTTCAGGGTATCTTAAACATTAATTAGGTACGTAGGATAAGTTAGGTTAGATGTTTA
Organism: Acleris holmiana; assembly: GCA_949316455.1. NCBI lineage: Eukaryota > Metazoa > Arthropoda > Insecta > Lepidoptera > Tortricidae > Acleris > Acleris holmiana. Next base: position 12,212,641 of record OX438780.1, on the reverse strand, counting down.
AGATACCCTGAAAACATTATGGCTTCAGCAGAAAATAGCTTTCGATGAAATGAAATTCGATGAAATGATACATTCGATGAAAGCTGTTTCGATGAAATGATAGACACCCATTTTTAGTAGCGTTTTCCGACTCGCCGTATAAGTTCTTATGTTAATTTTCACGTGCAACCACATCCCAAATCCGCAAATATCATCGATTCCATAGACACGGCGATAAATAAAAAAACAGCCGTTAGGGCGGGGCCGCGTTAGTGCCGCCCCGGTTCCTCCCACGCGGTAAACACACGCTCGTTATAGCTGTCACGCTTCTGTAGTCTATGTTGTGTATGCGGCCAGTGCCACTCATTATTCAAACTTATTATATTTAAGTGGCAACACTGACTTGTAGCTGTCACCTACGTGGTGCTAGCAGCCAGTAGGTATCCTTTACAGTAAAAAAATATCTGAGGAATCAACTAATTATACAAGGTGTTAGGTAATTAGTGGATAATCTGAGACCTGCTGATAGAGGGCGCTTAGGACGGTCCGCTAAAGCAAATTATTCTTAGTAAAAGTGGCATTGATTTCGAGATATTTTGACTTTTTTGTGTTTATGTACAATGTATGAGACGACATTTGTATCCTGAACAAAATGTTAAAATATTTCGAAAACGTCCTAAGTGCCCCCTATCAGCAGGTCATGGCTTAACCACTAATATCTAACATCCTATATGAAGTTACTCGACTTTAACTTTACTTAAATTGTTTCATGGGTCAATCAACTTTTCTTTGTAGCTCGTTGCCATCGTGACGTCTCCTGGGTCACTCTTTAAAACCACGATTTTAAAGTATATAAATCCAGCAAAATTCGGCTTTTGTGGCAATTACAAGCCCATTCTTTTATGGGTTTTCTTCCAAGCGTATTAGTAGTATATATTATAACCATTTTTCTAAGGAACTCTATCACTGTTGTCTCCTGGCTTACGGGACAGAATAACAACAACGAAAAGTTGATCCACCCTCATAATCAAAACACAAGCTGCTTACTTTTAAAAATGTCCTTTTAAGGACTTGCACCTAGAAATATGAATCTAGTTTTAGCCCTTACTTTTATTAAATTTGCATAGTTTAGTTTAGTTAAGTGTAGTTTTATTTATTGCATAAAATTACAAATTATTACCATTAACATTACAAATTAAATTAAAAAAGTATCATTCATAACATAAAAATAATTAAATTTGACAAATATGAGAAACCTAGAAAACTATATACAGGGTGTTAGGTAAAGAGTGGATAATCCTTGAACTACGGATAGAGGGCACTTAGAACGTTATGAAAAAGCTAAAATAGGTATACTAAAAGTCGCACGGTTTTCGAGATATTTGGACTTTTAATCGGATTTTTGACATTTTTCCTTATGCCCATGTTACGAAAAACCCTTAATTTCATGTATTAATTCATATTTTTTTCACTTTTTTCTTGCATGGTTAGAATCACTATGAACTAAGGAAGTTTTTAAAGCTACATGCCAAGTTTTTTTCATGACAACTTTTTGAGTAAACTCACTAAGTTACTTTATCCATACTAAGAAATCCCCGCGTTTGTTTTTCACGTAGTATGGAAAAACAAACTTTGTGCGTTTACTCAAAAAGTTGTCATGAAAAAAAACTGGCCATGTAGCTTTAAAAACTTCCTTAGTTCATAGTGATTCTAACCATGCAAGAAACTACGAAAAAAAAAATTAATTAATACATGAACTTAGGGGTTTTTCGTAACACGTACATAAGGAAAAATGACAAAATTTCCGATTAAAATGACCAATATCTTGAAAACCGTGCGACTTTTACTAGACCTATTTTAGCTTTTTCATAACGTCCTAAGTGCCCTCTATCCGTAGTTCAAGGATTATCCACTCATTACCTAACACCCTGTATACTACTACTAAGTCAAGTAATACAAATACAATGTCAACTTAGAGAGCCCTAGAACTACAGTCTAATGTCAACAAATTATTTAACAGAATAAAATGCATTTTCCAATAAAAGGTTCTTTAGTCGACGGTTAAATGTTTCATCCTTTGATTCACATTTTAAATCAGTGGGTAGGTAGGCATTATATATTCACACCTACATTACATATAAGTACTTCGTCCCATACCTTCTCATCCTGATCCCGTTTTGATTACTTATCTGTGTAAACGAACATTAAGCCACTCGGTATGCACCCTAGCCACCTGCCCTTTCCCGCTCTGAGCAAAATGGCGGACGCGTGACCGAAATCGTAATTCTTATCGCTTTTTACATCAACTGCCGTTTGAATTTTAGTGGCTGTTAAAGAAAAATATATTATTATAACAAGGATATTTTTCCTCTGGAGGAAAACGCGATTTAATAATCATATTGGTTCTCGTGTTGAGCATGCATAAAACAATATATTAAAAACGCTCATATGTTTTAACACTACTTTAAAACAAAATATCCTGGATGATCCGTATTTTATCAATGGAGATGTGAGTTTTGTATCCGCCCAATCAGATGTCGCAATGTAATAAAAAAAAATCGAGCTCTCAAACATAAAAAGCGGTGAGAGAATAATAATATTTCAAGAATTTAAAAAGTAGACTGTAATTTGCAAGTTATCATAAAAGTTGGTTGCTTAACATTCTACTTGTTGGGCTTGCCTTTTTTATACTTATATATAAAACGTGTTTTTTTTGATTTACGATAACTTTAAGGGCACGTTCTTCAAGTCAAATTAAGCTAAATTCCCGAAGACAGACATATGATAACTCGTACGGTTATAAAGATATTCAATTATTAAAATTAATCAGTTAATCACGTTAAACTAATGTAAAAGGCTCTTAATTGATACCTAACAATTTTCTTTTAATTACCTATTATGAGTAAAGAGTTTTCAATCGTTAGGTCGTGCACCTGTCAAGTGTTATCTTTACTTGTGTGTGTGTATGTCACGCTGACTTGACGTATTTGACACTAAGTATGAGTTAACTCTAAAGACCCTTTTAGAATGATTGAAGACACATTTAATTACTTTGTTCTAAAAATTTTTTTTTTTGTTTGCAATATTTTAAAATCTAATGTACCACGTAGTTTCTATACGTGTACCTAACAATATGCCGAAGTTATCGTAAATCAAAAAAAACACGGTGTATAATTTAAAGGTCCACTTTCTCTTTAATGAGCTAGTACACTCGGTTAGTCAAATATGAAAAAATAAGTAGTGGGGTCTCACCCAGACACGATTTAACCAGTCCAATGTTTTGACAATTTACTACTAAATTATTTGGCACTTGTTAACAAGTCTTTTTCATTAATTTTTTGAATAACTTCGTTTTTAATCATTCAAAAAATTGGTATAACTAAGTTATTTAAAAAGGGAGAAATTATATCAATTCCACAAATCAACAAAACATGGTTAATACAGAAGTAAACTCTATGGCTTTCACAGTCCCAACATGTAACTTAATTATTAATTATTAATTCGTAACAAATCACGAGACGAATCTTAATTAAAAATACAGGAATTCGTTAGTTAATATTTCCATAAATGCACAGTGCCGCAGCCTCCCCTGGGAGGGTAGGGCGAGTCACGGCGATGACATTTTTGTGATAAGGCAACACTCGCGACACCGCCATCTTATTTTGGCGGGAAAATATTTACGTTTAGAACAAACACGTTATTTCTAATGGAAACACAGATTATATTGCTATATATTGTATATTGAATGACTCATACCACTAAATATCTACTTAATAAACATGATTCATGCTTGATAGCTGTCAGTAAAACTCACATGCCCCATGTTGGGTGCCATTTTTTACAATCATTATAAAAAAAAACTCTGTTTCTAAACAAAAAAGATCACAATTATAATATGAGGTAACAAAACTACAAACAGATCATCAGGATTTATAAAATATACATTTTTTTTTAACGGAGACTGTGACCTTAACCTAAAAAGCCATATGATTTTTCTGCTATGTTTATTAGTCAGTGTATCTATCTGTTGTCATCCCAGTAGACATAAATAGTGACACGTCCATTATCTGATACGGATCTCACATCATTACGTCGCCTTCGCGTAACATTAATGTTTCCTTCTCCGACAGATGGGCCCCTGATACAAATCATATTTTACCCCCAACACATACATTTTCATAGGATTTTAAGCCTTACGCCGCAGTGATAGACATCGTCCGATATACATCTACAAATTGTGTATTAAGCTGTCAAATTTCGGTATGAAATTGGCGGTGTTTGGTAGGTACAAGTTTTGGAACGAGAATGGAACAAGAGTCTGCGTGTTTAAAATTGTTTTACGATTGCGCGCCTGTTTATGTAGTAAGTTCCATTCAAATTTTATTTTTAGTGACAAGATATTTGAGCGATTCTCTTTTTTTGCCACTTTGAGAGACATCACTAAGTAGATTTAAAAAAAATTGCATGTAGGTAGAGAAAATCAAACTATGCAATAACTAAATAATATTCTAATGTGTCCCAAAATATTTGTATGGAAAGTTTCTTTTGTGTTACCGATATTCATGCGTTTTTGGTAACAAAAAAGGAACTTTCCATACATTTTTCTTGGGACATATTATAAATTTATTTATTTTTTGCATAGTTTGATGTTCTCTACCTACCTGCATTTTTTTTTAATCTGGCGAAAAGTGGCAAAAGTAAACAGAAATACTCATTTGTGGGATAAAATACTTATGTACCTATACATACTTAAATATTTAAACAGTAGGGTATTGTACAAAACATCAGTCATTTTGACAGTAATCGTATTGTTTTTAACTCGGCCGCCATTACTGTCAAGTAAATAAGAGCTATCATAACGTTGACAAAACGATAACATGTCAAAAGCAATATAGTTTTATTAAGTGGAATAGAACACCAACCCCCTATTTCACCATCATGACAGTGACACGTGACAGGTGACAATTCGGTACACATTGCAAAGTTAACACGCTGATACATCACTAAGTTCCATATAAGCTGCGCCATGTACACTGAAATGTCAACTGTCACCCGTCAATGCCATTATGGTGAAATAAGGGGCAGGAGAGTAATAATTTATTTGTTAAAACTTATGACGAGCTTCTTATTTAGTCGTGGCGATACTAATCATTAACCTGAGGCCCGAGGTGCAATAGGATGTACATAATCAACGCAAATTAAATTGAACTATATTGTAATAGGAATAAAGTTTTTTTTTTGTTTAATCATTGTAAATGGCATGGAAGAGCAAAAGAACTTGAACTATATTCCAGTTGGTAGTATGATGGGCCTTACGAGATTAAATAATTTCAGAAAATCTTGTCATGGATCATCTAGTACGGTCGAACTCATAAGTAACTGAACATTTTAGTAACTGTATTTTAGGTAGGTATACTAAATTCACACCAGAGTGGGGTAGGGCGAGCTACAGGAATATCAACCACTCTAACAAGGCTTGTTTATAGTGTGATCACATTTTGCACAATCAGGGCAAGAAGTTTACTAGTATTATTAGTGACAGGTCGCAAACCTATCGCCGAACAGTACTACAAGCCCTTATTCCCTCAGTCCGCCTCGTACGACTTCCACGGGAAGACATGGAGTGGCACTATTCTAACCCGGCAACCAAACGGGGATCAATTCAAACCAATCTCAGTTTAATACGTTATTGCGACAAGGTAATAAAATATGCAACTACTTTATATTAGTTCCACTGTACCGTAAATTTGCTAGCACACAATGAGGCGTGTTAATTTTGACAAAAAAGTCTTCCATTAGGCGTTGAATGATAGGCGTTTAATTGGATCACTGCAAAGCTAAGAGCTTCTCTTGTCATAGCATAAATGAAAAAAGATGAAAGATTAAAAAAATATAAGTGTTTTAGTCTATAAACTATATGGATAACATTGGTAACGGACATGTGGTACTTTTTTAAACGAAAAATCGTACAGTTCCTCGCACCACCACGTCACAGGCATTGCCTAGTGTGGGACCACTAGTTAAGATTAAGATGTGTATGTAAGGTGGAGCGGGGCTATTGTGAATAAGGGGGTAAATGTATCTAAAAAAATTAACGGAATAAAACGAATTAAAACTGTTTTTCTTCGTTTAATACAAATGTAAGTACTTAAACTACTACAAAATGGCGCTTAAATTGTTCTATAATGTTTTATTCCTTTAAAATCTTTTATAGAGACATTTACCCCGTTAGTTACAATAACTAGCTCCACCTTACCAAGTTTCTTATAAAAAACGTTTTTTTTATTAATTAAGAAACGCTTGCGTATACGAAGTCGTCTAAAAAAACTAGCTAAGTATATTTTTACATATTCATATTTTAAAACCTTAAAATCCCGCGCTAGGAAAATATATGAATTAATTTAGGAAGTGATATACATTTCATTACCCGTTTTGTGTATAGCTGTCGCCTTATGTCTTAAAAAAACTATAATGAAAGAAAGATAAGAAGTCAATTCTGACACCTGTCATCGTAGTTCAATTTATAACCTATTCTCGGGTTTGAGGTTATCATTTGTACTGAAATGACAGGTTTCAGGATTAATAATCTTCCTTTCACTATAAACCTCCCAAAGCATAGCGCGATTTGTCATCGCTATACATCGCATCGATTTGTTTGGGTGTAAAATTTATCGTCTCTTTCTTGATCTCTTCCTTATTTTGTATTTAGTCCTATTCATGACGACAATAAATTTTGCTACAGGCATCGGCAAGAATATATTAAACAAAATTATAATATGATATTCTTGAGCCCAATATTGGTTAAGAATTTAAACCTGGTGACTGTACGTGTTTATGATAGAAGTTTGATATGACAAAAGCTAAACAAATTGAAAAGGTCATGAATTTAGAAAACTGGGTATTTAATCTATTAATTTTTTTTTTTTACGGGACGAAAGCAAAACTAGTATCTTGAGCAAAATAACTCACAGTGAAAACACTGCAGTGCTCCGCCTAGCGAGCGTTACTAAGAAAACACACAAGATTTTCTTACTAAGCCAAACTCTACAATAGAAACCTTAAGTTTGAACTTTGAATGTGTATGCGAATAATCGTCACGATTTAAAACTAAATTTGTGGGGTGGATCTAAAAAGCTTGCCTGAGCATTATATAAATAGAGTAGGGCTACAAAAAAAAAAATAGTAGTCTTTGTATGTCAACTTTCATCCAAATCCATGATAGATACCGATTAAGTGTCATTCGATTGAGCACAACCACTTTTCTGTAGTTTACCTCATTGATTTCTAGCAAAATTACCGAACCTAAAACACACCTTTGAATTTAGAATCGCTTCGCCGCCGTTATTAGATATTCCAGAGTCGTTCCATTATTAAGCCATACATTTTTAAGCGAGCAAAGCGAGCAGGGTTACGTGGTAGGCCCGCGTTATCGTCAGTTTCCGCATGAACGCCCACGTTACGCCTCCCCCTCCCACCCGCGCCGCTCCCCCCCCCCCTCCCGCCGGAGACAAGCGCCACAGAATCTTGACACTTTAACTTAATTTATTTGCTCGAGAATTTGCGGTGCTGTAGATTAAAAATCGAGGTTTGTTTAGTTGAGATTTATTGTTCTGTCTAAAGGGTTGTGTTCTTTAAATAAGTACCTGAGTACCTTTGCTGTAGGTGGTCTCGTCAAGTTTAACATTTGACCGGCCAAGGTTATGATTAATTTTATCCTGACTGATATAGCCGTAAAGAGGTCGCTATACAACCAAATCGCCCAGATAACTACAGTCTATTTGCCATTTGGTTTGACCATGCACTGTGGGCTGTGTGAAGATTAAACCAATAAATTATAGAAGAGTTTTTTTTTTACTTTTGGACAAATTGACGTTTGACACGTTCTCCATACAAGCTGAACCACAGTGCAATGGAACGATCTCATGTCTCTCAACGATCACGATCGAGAGCTTTTGTTGTTTATGAATAGACATTTTCTACATTCTAAACCCGTCTAATTTCAAATGCGGTTTGACGGTATCCACAAGTGAGTGTAACAGTGGGTATTGCGTGGCCGTGTAGACACTTTCCTTTTGTGTTTTGAAACTAAAAAGGCTGGTAAACGATAAACTTTTCGCGGCAACGTGTAGTCGGCAAGTATTCCGGTCCTATACTTCGTATGCCAGCCTCACGTTAGTAAAAATATGAAGCCTCCCAAGAGTCAGTGAGAGATTTTAGCATATCAGTTAGCCTTAAACCAAGTTTAGACTGGCAATAAATAATTAAGAAGTTTATTGCTGTCTTACTTTACTCTAACTTTTAAGTTAAAAAAAACAACAAAATAGTGCTTCTTGCTCTACAACTGAAGTTAAAGTAAGACAGTAATAAACTTCTGCATTTTGTATTGCCTTTCTCACACAGATTTAGGTTACCGTCTTTCCTGTGGACACAAATAAAGTTAACGTTTTTAAGGCCTAATTTTCTGGCTAAGCCCATTGCCGCAAAAACGCCGTCAGGTCTGCTTTAGACCTATCACATAAAAACATAACTTATATGCACACAAGCTTTTAACTATTGACCACAGGAGAGACAACTTTTGTTTTTAAGAGTGTGTATGACCCATAAGCTACCGGTCGGTCGCGTCGAGGAATTATAGCTATTTAATACGAATTGACAGTTTACGAATGTCGTTAACGTTAGCTACATTAGCGTTTGCGCCCTCACTGAGAGCATTCGCGTGTAATGAGCATTCGGCGTCGAATATTCAAGTGGTGTGGACCACAGTAACGCTCGGCTCAACGTCCACACCACTCGAATAACACGCGAATGCTCTCAGTATGGACGCTCCTTTATACATCTAGTCAAGGCCCCAGGGTGTGTTAAGCATAAACGGCGTACAATATCACAGATTTAGAACAGTCTTCATTGGTATCAGTTCTGTAGCTTGAGTACGAATTTTCAATAATAAATCTCGTTCTTGAATCGCTTTTCTTTTTACTATTCGAAAACGTGATCTGGGCCTCTATTCAGGTGCGTTAAAACGCTATCGTATTTGACACGTTTAAGAATAGTTTATGTCACAGTCGCCATTATTATAAATGACATAAGAGTTATCAAAACGTTGACAATACGGAAACAGGTCAAATACGATATCGTTATAACGCAGTTGAATAGAGGCCCTGTTCTTATCCGTAGCACGAATCAAAAGTATACTCAAGTTTTCTTATATTATTTAACGTATACGTTACCTTTACTACTCGATAACGATTCGTAAGTTTTTTGTTCTAATTACGGCGTGCAATGTTTATAAACATATTCTCGATATCGTTCAACTCTATAGAAGGTAAAATATCGTGCTCCGGGTACTGTTGTCAGCGAAGTAAATCCCCATAACCATAGACAACTTGGATCTTCAACAGATCTCCCACAAGCAGAGCACGAACTAGCCAGAGCAAGCCAAAGTTTAAAATTTATAATCTGTACCTACCTCTCGCCAAACCACAGATAAAACAGACTATTAAAATGGCCAACTCAAATAAATTAAACTGTTATCGAGTTTGTTTGTAGGAATTAATTATTACTTGCGAGTTTGCGAACTTTGCCTTTGATGATTTAGCGGTAAAACAGTTTAATATAAAGTTTAATATTCAAATTATATCGGAGCTTTGCTCTCTAGGTGGGTATAATTAGTGTAGGTATTTCAATCTAATACCGATGGCAGTACCTATACAATAAGGCTTCAAAGTTGATGTCAAGCATCACAGTGTTGTAGTTGTAATGAAAGATTATTATATTAAGCTACTTGTTCGCGATTTTCACGTCCTTAGTGAATTAAATGCTTTCGCGAAAAACAAACTCCGATTGAAATATTATAAACAAAAAACAAATTTTATCCATTTTTTATTGCAATTAAGTACTTTTTAGGGTTCCGTAGCCAAATGGTAAAAAACGGAACCCTTATAGATTCTTCATGTCTGTCTCTCTGTCCGTCCGTATGTCACAGTCACTTTTTCCCGAAACTATAAGAACTACACTGTTGAAACTTGGTAAGTAGATGTATTCTGTGAACCGCATTAAGATTTTCACACAAAAATAGAAAAAAAAAACATAAATTTTGGGGGTTCCCCATACTTAGAACTGAAACTCAATTTTTTTTTTCATCAAACCCATACGTGTGGGTTATCTATGGATAGGTCTTCAAAAATGATATTGAGGTTACTAATATCATTTTTTTCTAAACTGAACAGTTTACGCGAGAGACACTTCCAAAGTGTTGAAATGTGTGTGTGTCCCCCTGTAACTTCTAAAATAAGAGAATGATAGAACTAAAAAAAATATATGATGTACATTATCATGCAAACTTCTACCGAAAATTGGTTTGAACGAGATTTAGTAAGTAGTTTTTTTTTAATACGTCATAAAAACATTGATCAAAGCTACAACGAACTTTTATATTATGTTACTTGCTGCTACGGAACCCTTCATGGGCGAGTCCGACTCGTACTTGGCCGCTTTTTTTATATTCTGCAGCGTTATTTATGTATTTTAGTTTAAAAACCTTTAAAGTATTTTTTGTCACACATCACACATAACATCAAGCCTTCATTTCCAGAGGCAGGCAGAATTACAGAATTACGAAAAACTCAAAAAAAAAGTTAATAATTCTGTAACCACATTTTGCACAATCAGGCTAAGATTTAGACCAGTGTATTAGTGACAGTTTGCAAGCTCATCGACTAACAGTACTACAAGCCTTTATTTCCTTAGTCGCCTTACGACTTCCACGGGAAGACATGGAGTGGCACTATTCTAACCCGGCAACCGCACGGCGGCACACCAAAAATACGAATAATTTGAAGGCAAAACCATGACCTTTCCTTATACGAGTACGTACGCTACACAGGCCGTGGCTTACTAAATAACAGTAGGTACGTAAAGCATGCACATTTAAATTATTCTCACGTCACGATTACGAATCGCCTTTACTTTTCGAAAACGCGTTCTGTAAGCGTTGCCAAGATGCAAACGCCACTAACGTGTCTGTTTTCTATCAGCTCGAAATTTATGGAGTTGATGCGGTCGACGCAATTCGTCATCGGAGCCAAGCGGCATTCGTTTCTCTATAAAAGTTAACGCTACGATGCCACCCGTCTCGCTCTCGATTACTAGTTAAGAAAGGGTTGAACGTATTAGCGCTTCTACAAGCGCAAACGCTATCGTCTCTTGGCTCAGCTTACGTCAATACCATTTTGACGATTTTAGAAAATCGTTAGCGTTATGCATCTTGACTTCCCCTTAAGGTGAAGGGAAAACATAGTGAAGGAACCTGTACATATGAACAGCTGAGTGTGTAAGAGGGTAATTGCACGAAAGATCCTAAAGGGAGTAAGGGAGTGGAAGTATATCCAAAAGGGCCCATCTGTAAGACAAGATAAGATAAGATAAATCACAATTGGACAGTGTCGTCTATATAAAGACTAATACCTCGGAACCCAATTTTTCAAACCTGATATTTCCCAAAAATTATGACTTGTCAAATCCATTTTTTTACCCCAAAAACCCCTATTCTGCATTTTTCAAAAAAATCGTTACACAAATATTGCACGTTTTAGTACAGGATAGGATTTTACGTATACTTCACCTTTACTTCTCGATGACGAACGTCAACGTCAATGTAAAGTTACTATCAAATTTAAGTACTCTCTTTACACATTTCCTCGATGACGATATCGACGTTACGTACGATTTCAAGGACGGACGGGCGGACAGACATGACAAAACTATAAGGGATCCTAGTTAGACTACGGAACCCTAAACACCCGATGTAATAGCAATCCCTTCTTCGAGAGCTGATATGTCTTAAACGGCGAAACCAATTTTCATGAAGCTAAGAACCATCCCGACTAACTAGCTTTCTGAAAAAAGTACACGTTAAAATTATAACACTTTATTGTCGGGGATTAAAAATACTCTCTTACAAAAACTAAGGTTAGTTTTATCTCAACCTATCCGTTCAACCCTCAGGAGAAGAGCCTCTAGAAGGTCTGGAGGGCCTTCACTCGGACGAGACCGGGTCGGGGGACAACTCCAACGCCGGCTCCAGCGGAGCGGACGACGATGCCGCGCGGCTGCGACTAAAGCGCAAGCTGCAGCGCAACCGGACCAGCTTCACCAATGAACAGATCGACAGCTTGGAGCGAGGTATGTACCCGACAACTACTACTAGGCAGGGCTCGGAACCGGTTTAAAAAATACCGTTTAATACCGGTTAATTTCGGTTTTGCTCCGAACTTTTCCTGGGAACGCGAACGTTTTGAGAACTTTATTTAAACCTTAATTAACCGGTTTAATCCACTAGCGGCGAGTCGAGAAACCAAAAGTTTTGGACTGAATAAAAACACTAAGCGGCGCTTGTTAATGGTGCGTGACGTGCGTCTGGCAACATTAACACATCAAATACTTAACATAAAAAAAAGGAAAAGATACAACAGAAAAGTTATATTTGTTGCGAAACGGTCCCAACTCAGCATGTGCTGCTGGCTTTGAAGCCAACGCTGATCTTCCGTTGGGACCGCTCGGTGAAAACACGGAAGGTGACACAGACATTACGAATATTTTATGAAACAAATTAAACAAATAAAAACAGAGTTGAAATAAATAATGCAAGTAATACAACAATAAAAACGAAACGAGTGTGTCAGTGGTCCACAGGAACCAAACATATTAATTGTGCTCTGCGCCGGTTTTTTTAGCTCTATACCGGTTAATTTGTAAATAACTTTATATAAAGGTTTCTCCAAAAACCGGTTTATGCGAACTGAACTGAAATGAAAAGGTTTTGCGGCAAGTACATGATAATGGCTTGAAAATTGAAGCGGTATCCGAGCCCTGCTACTAAGTACTGCTACTTTTGAGTACTATCATAGGAAGTAGGTATGTTTTTGGTTGAATTAATGTCTCATTGTACGTAAAACCAAAGACGAAAGACTTTACCCACTATGAATGGATGTGAGAATCCATGGTCTCTTATGCCTCCTCTACACAGCAACCGATCCGTAGTCGCATCACTATAGCCCAACACACCGACGACAGAGAACAAAAGACAATAAAGCAGTGCTGCTCTGTTAAGCTAAACGGCAGCAACTCAAATAAAACTCCTGTTGCAATCACAGCCTTATTACTTAGAAGAGAGTATTGAATTTATTTTGGCAATTGAATCTGACATACTGTATTTTTGCCTGGGAGGGCCGAGTGGTGTGATAATCTGGTGTGACCACGAGTCTGACACCGTTAATTCATGATGAAATTACAATTGGTCCATTCTTGGAAAGTGTGCGCTAAAATAAAATAAAATATTTGATACTTTAATTGTATTTTGTTTTTGATCGTCAAGGGTGTGCTGGGCTATAGTGGTGTGTCTACGGATAAATAAAATGAACCATAGTCACACCGGTGTGGCCAATTGGTGTGACTACGGATCGGTGAAGCTCTAAAAAAAATTTTTTTTTAGGATTTCAGTAACTTTTCAATGTGTTTAAAGAGAAATAAACGGAATAAGAAAAAAAAATACCAAATCCTATAAGATGATCTCAGGACTTGTAGCTACCACCATTTTGTCGTCTCTGCGGGACTACGTTTAAAAGAAGCCTTTGGTTTTCTCTCGTTATCTTTATTTTTTATTTTCTTTATTGGGAAAAAAAACAGACACAGACATTAGAAACAGAATGTACAAAAAAGAACATATTTGTTTATGTCCTTTTTTGTCCAAGTGTAACCTATATCCTGGGGCAATTCCCACTAAGACTTCTAACAAGTATTAAAGCAGTGGCAGTGCCGTAGAAACGAAACATGCAACAACAGGGCAAAACAAAAGCATGCTACAATTATAAGGCTTGTTCGATATTATACTAATTAGTTCACCTGGACATTTAAGCACCCCGTAACCGAGTCGACGGAGCTCCGCTACGGCGGAGCTCCTATTTCTGAGGTATTTTGGCCCTTCGGGCCCCCTGAAGAACATAACCTAAACCTACCTATAGGTTTTAACCAGTTTAGTCTCCGCAATCCACAGAGGTAAACTAATTAGGTGGACCACGGGCAATGACCTGATTTAAAGCATTTCTTTTTATATTTCAGAGTTTGAGAGAACGCACTACCCTGATGTTTTTGCTAGAGAACGACTTGCAGCCAAAATAGGACTACCTGAAGCTCGAATACAGGTGAGCAGTGTCCCTTATCGTAACATTGCCACATGGAAAATCAATTAGCTCATTCATTGTTACTTTGCAGACTGTAAACTTGGTCTCACCATAGATACCGCTATACTTTTGTTTAAAACATCTAGTTTCCGAACCGTGTGCCAGGTGATCCTGTTTGGTATTAGGTACACGACTAAACAATCCTTTTTTTACATTTGTTTTTTTTTTTAATATTTTCGTGTGCGAGTAGCCTTGAATTCGTCTCGAATTACTTACGAGTGTGTTTAGAGATTTATTTAATGACGCATTTTTCGAACAATTAAACGAGTAGGTTCAAAGTTCGACGACTGTTCAATTGTGTAGTAAAATCCGTTACTAACCTAACTAATAGAATATAATAACCTACAATAGATACGTACCTATTTACCATCAAGAATGAGGAATAATCCAGAATTAAATATAAACCCGCGAACCTAAAAACCTTACAACAGAAATCTAAACATTTTCAAACAATCGAACGAACACGTTTCCAATTTCAAATTAAAAAAAATCTAATGATAATAAAAATTTCAAGTTACATTTTAAATGTGGAACTGTGGGCCTGGGTTATTCCTCATTCGGCGTGCGTAGAGTAGTGGCGCGTGTGTTAACGTGACCCGAGTGAAGGTGTGGTTCTCGAATCGGCGCGCGAAGTGGCGGCGCGAGGAGAAGATCCGCAGCCAGCGCCGCAGCCCCGAGTGCTACGCGCCGCCGCCGCAGCCGCAGTACCCGCCGCCCGTCAACGTCGAAGCCTACAGGTCAGTCTACTGTGCTCCACTCATTTCTGTTACCCTAGTAAAAACGGATATAAGTCAACTGAGCTAGAAAACTTCTTGGCCTGATTGTGCAAAATGTGATTTCAGAATTATAAACAAGCATTTGGAGTTGTTGGTTATTTTTGTAGCTCTGCCTCCCCTACTCTGGGAGTAAAGGCGTGATGTTATGTATGTATTTTATAATTGTTCTCTTTTGTTTGTACAATGAATTAACTTAGCTAAGTCCACAGTTACTTCACGTTTATTATTAAGGGCATAATATTTTTGTGTTGTGTTAATAATCATTGGTGTGCGTCCCGCAGCCCGCTGACGCCGATGGGGTACTCCATGCCGGAGCCGGCGCCGGTGTGCGAGCCGGACCCGGAGCTGTGCAAGGGCGGGTTCCTCGGCTACCCGCGCTACGAGCTGCCCTACCGGCAGCCCCACTACGTGCAATACCAGCATGAGCCCTCGCCGACGCCAGGTCATTTTTTACACCCACTCTACGTTTACACCCAATATCCTTCGTGATTCTGAATACAGTCTTGCAAGGCAATTTTAAACCACAGTTATCGTAATTGTGATGAGATTTCGAATACAAAAGTCGAAAGTAAACCTGAGGGCAAGTGTTCTCGAGATGATTTAATGAGAGAGAGGTAGATGGCAACTGGATGACCACGGTAGGTACTTAACTGAAACCAGTATCTTACTTGCCGGTTTATTAACAAGCCTCACAACCAGCAAAATTATGTGCTTTAAAAGAGAACACGTTCCTATTTTTGCATTCAATGCTATAAAAATGCTAAAAACACTCGAGATAAAGCGCTGTAAACGTTTACTCGACGCGGTTTAGGCAAAGTTTATTCAGGCTTAAGTGCTATAAGAGTGGAGTATATGCTGCAAGGATCAATTGGGTTAGGATTACGGTAGGACACGTTTTCTTCAACAGATTGTATACCATAAAAGACCTACATTTAATTTTAATTCAAAAATGTAAGTACAGTCACGGATTGAACATGTTAATCATACCTAAGTATTATTATTAAATTTGTATTTAATGGCTACTGTCCATAAGGACAATTCTGCCAGCGTCAAGGTTGGAAGCTACAAGAAATCGGTTGTAAAAAATCGTCCAAACCGTGTAGGTAAATGACCAGTTGATAGATCTGAGAAAAAATAGAATACACAATATATTAGACAAAATACAACAATACAATGGTTAACTTTATTTGACCGACTGATACAAGAGTACATACCTACGTAGAACCTTGTCACTGTGATTGCGATTGTCATTGTCGTTTGACTTTCAGTTTAACCCTTTGAACGCCAACGACGCCTAAAGTAGTCAAAAGCTGTCGTGCTTAAAACGCTACCGACACTTATAGTTGTCACAAGTACAGTTTAAAAGAGACTTTATTTCGTATGGATTAAGTTACATTTTGCATAACTTTTAATACATATCTGGCGTGTGAGTAACGCATTTGTATCTGACGTAAGGCGTTGCAGATTCATTGTACATGCATAGTTGCATATTCATTCCCCTTGACATTATCAAATGACACTCACTGCATGCACTGGTGGAGATGTGGGAAAACCAAAATCTCACAATTTATCCTGCGTTAAAACGCAAATATAACGCCATCGGTTATGGTTTCAAAGATTGGGTCCGAATCCGAAAAGTTTATGTATGAACTACAACTGAGTTTCACTGGCACCGCGCATACGTTTTTTTTAATAATGTGATTATCTAATTGGGCGTCCCTTAATTATTAATAATGCGAGGTGTTTTTTTTTAATTTAGACCCCAACTCCTCCTTCGTGAGATTTGGCAAGACGTGGTGGGACCCCCTCCCCTTCCACTAACGTGAGTTTTGTATTTGATATCTTCAAGTCTTACAGACACCCCCTTATTGTAAATGATATTCGATAAGAACATGCGGAAGACGCATCGTGGTTTGACCTCGAACAAGGTGGACGGACGACGAGGCTAAGGTTGCGGGAAACAGATGGTTGTAAGCGGCGCCGGCGCAGGACCGGTCCTGGTGGCAAACCTTATCTTATCTTATCTTACAGATGGGCCCTTTCGGATACACTTCGACCCCTTTGGAATCTTTTGTGCAATTACCCTCTTACACCACTCAGCTGTTACAATGTGCAGGTTTCCTCACGATGTTTTTCCTTCACCGTAAGAGCATTGGGTAATGTACTTAAGTTAGAAAAACTCATTGGTACATGGTGACCGCGGGGGAGGCCTATGTCCAGCAGTGGACGTGTTCTACAGAAATTAAAATTATGAAGACAACCTTCCCATTTCGAGCTCGTCTTCCACTGGCGTCTCCTTAAGCTGGGTACGAATCTGAGCGGCTCAGCCTGAGGCATGCTCGCCCCGCGCGGCGAGCTGCTCGCAAGTCAAAATTTTGCACACAAACATGCGCGGGTGAGGCGGCGTGCCCGCCGCGAGCCGACATTTCATAATGGCGTCGGACACAACCGTATTATTAACAAAAAGAAGAAGAAATTGCCTCGGTGGCTCAGCGACTTTATCAAACTTGTACGCGCCTCGCCCACAGACAAGTTAGAACTTGTCGTTCGGCCCGCGGCACGCTCGGATACACGTCCAAGTTACGCGAAGCACGCACACCGAGGCGTCTGGCGACTCTCGTCGGCTCGCCACGCGCCTCTCGCCAGCTGCTCGCGCACAGCGCGTGAGCGCATACAAATTTGAGCAAAATAAGTGAGCCGTGCATGCCTCAACCCGAGGCTGCTCTAATTTATACCCACCTGTAGATAAATCGTCTTTTTTTCCAGAGCTGGGAGGGCTGCTGGGTGCGGGCGTGTCGGTGCCGCTGGCGGTGCCGGGCCAGGAGCAGCAGTACTGGTCACGCCTGCAGTGACCCTGGTGGCACTAGCCTTGCTGACCACGCCGACGGCTAACACCTTCAACACTCCTGGGTCCCGAGTTCACGGGCCGAACTCTAAGGACAATGTCCATTCTGCCCTAAAAGCCAATAGGCAGTATCACAAATTCAATTGCTAAAGCAAATTCAATCCTATCCCGTTAGTAATAAGGATGCATTTGCTACAGGAGTTTTGTCTGAGATACTGCCATTTGTACTACTGTGTAGTTCATAAATAAGGAGAAGTGTTATTCTATGTATTCGAGCTATTTATTATCGTCAACAATAGAAACAAAATGTATATAACAAAGGCACTTTTTACAACAACCAATCTTGATATATTCTCATAAAGGCACACCACTTGCTTTGCGTATTCGCGTTTTTGGAATATTCCACAGTTAACCGCAATGTGGAGACGGCATAGTTGTCAAAACATTGGCATTATTAATTTGTCTAACCAAGCCAATAGCAAATACCGCGCCATGGTTTTTTGACACGCATCTAAAGAGCCAAATATACAAATACGCAGGGAAGACTTCACATGGCTATATTCATTTTAATTCTGAATGATTAACTTATTGTTTATTTGCTATGAGAATCCAAGTAAAAAAAGTATGTACTATTGGTTATTTCTATCGACAAGTTTGTCAAACTGATGCCGCTACGACATTGCCACCGGACAAATAAACTCCATCAAGTTACAAACAAACCTCAATCAAATTAATGCTGTTTACGAATAGTATACGAGTATATCGGGTGAATTGTGTTAATAACACCACAGTGGTGTGGCGTCGTTGAGGAAAATTCAGTTAACGATCTACGAGGTTTCGTTTGGTGATATTGATAATTAAAGATTAAAGTTTCAACTCATAGCT
Organism: Acleris holmiana; assembly: GCA_949316455.1. NCBI lineage: Eukaryota > Metazoa > Arthropoda > Insecta > Lepidoptera > Tortricidae > Acleris > Acleris holmiana. The sequence continues at coordinate 12,193,919 of OX438780.1, read as the reverse complement.
TGGAAGCGGTGACAGATCTAACTACAATACATTCGAAGGGCAATATCTATATTTAAGCTACTCCTTGATAAGAATCAAGTGTCCTTCTTGGGCCTTGTCCATTACTATCTGGTTCCATCACCCTAAGAAGATCGACAGCAAAAGGCATCCTGCAATATTATGTTAATACTTTTTCAAAGCGTTTAAATTGGAATAATCGTTAAAGCTCGGTCTAATCATCGCAAAACCATTACAACTCGGACAGGATGTGGGTCATACACAGATTTAGGTTACCGTCTTTCCTGTGGACACACCGAAAGTTAACGTTTTTGAAGCCTAATTTTCTGGCTAAGCCCATTCCCGCAAAAACGCCATCAGTACTGCTTTAGACCTGTCATATAAAAACGTAACTTATATAAGTTACGTTTACATGTTAGGTTAGTTGGTTGGTTGGTTGGTTGTTAGGTTGTGTGCATATGCACACAAGCTATTTAACTATTGACATATTTTAGAGTGTGTATGACCCATGTAATTGAATCGTTTTATGAAGAATATTTAATTGTAATTGTATTTTAGCCGAATAAATGTTTCTTTCTTTCTTTTTTTTTTATATATAACCGTTTAAATTAATTATTTGAGGGTATTTCCATCAACATTTTCCTTAATTCTGATGGTCGAGTTGGACATAAGCTACCATGAACATCTGATACTCCATTGAATGGAGCAGAATGTATTTTCAAATTATCAAGTATATTAAGCTCAAAATAGTTCTTAATCCAATTCTTGAACGTTTTTAATTTTACCAAACTTAAAATATTTAGTTATGACGACATATAGTTTTAGAAAATTTAGCTGTCATAAGTTGCTACAGCAACGTCACGTGACAAAGCTATAGCGGAAATACAAACTAAACTAAGTCAAACGCTAATTGGGAAAGTATCCTCTTTAGATAATAATAGTCGCATTATGACGACTCTATTGCATTTTGTTCTATTTCCGTATTTTGTTTTGTAATGATTAGTCCGAGCTATGTTAATCATTCTCACATATGTCATAATGATAGGTGATATACGATAACGATGCTACAGCGGTGACTTTTCAGAAAATCGATACTCCGCGACCAAATATTTTCTTTGTAATGTAATATTATTCTGAAGCCGTTAAAATATTAGTTTTTGTACAAGAATAAACATATCCATTAGTAATTACGCCACAACACTACAAACGAGCACAAACTTCGGGCTCAAAAATATCCTTTTAATTGCTTGTATATGCCAATATTTAATCTACAAAGATATGTCACTTTTCATTAGTATATTTACTTACTTATAAATGATTTGTAAACAGAACTTGTAACCATACGTGGCAAAGTTTCATAGTGACGTCTTTTCATAAGACTGTTCTGTAAATTAGTTTAAAAAAAACTGTAATTTTTCGGAGATAAGTACTTTGAAACTTTTACTTTACTTTGAGAGCAAAGACAGACTTCTTATAATTTACCAATTATATAAAACTCTCAATATAATTACCTACTTGAACAAATGTTTTATCGTGCTAAGTAATTATTATTTTTAATGTAATAAACACAAAGTAGATAGGTTAGGTAAGTTGTAGTATATAACCATTGGCTCAAAGGTGAACGCCGAGGGGTCTTGTACATTCGTTGTAAATGTTAATAAGTAGCTTTCTCGATTTGATTTGTAAAAAGTTAACTTTTGAACAAAAAATATAGTTTTATTAGGAAATTAAGTAACTGAGGAATTATACCATGGTAGGAACACACCTTCCTAGAGTTTGGTTAATTAATGAACCAAAGAAAATAATAACATTCATGAACAAACATACAGATGTCATATATTCAGTATGCGCTTTATAAACGTTATAGGGTCAACCCTTGTCTGTCATAATCAGTGATCGGATTTCCGGCAGCAATTCACGGGATATCGAGTAGTAATCTTAATATGGATGAGACAGAGAGAGTATAAACAATGCTGTTAAAGTGTTAAACGTATTTAAACTTGCTTATAAATATTAAATACACAGAAGGATTGTTAATAACCAACTTCTTTTTACATTTTACAGGCAATCAAATATTTTCAAATTGATGTAAAGACTAACCTATGTTATTACTTTTTTACTTAGTCGTGATGTTGCTTACAAATATTTAAAGTATGTTCTTATTGCTAATCAATTTGCCAAGATTATTTTTCAGTAGAGATATTAAAATGTATTTTTTTCAATTATGTTTGCATTTATTTCAAACGTTGACCTGTAGTTTTGATTGATATCATGTAAAATAAAAAAGAATTATTATCCTCTAACAACAACATAAGCCCCGGAATCCCGGGACATATCCATATTAGTATAATGTTTAAGGGCATTCACCCCATGTTGCACCGGGAAATCCGATCACTGGTCATAATCAGTTTACTTGTATATTTTAACGTCATTTTAACTATTACGACTTTGGGATTACAGCGATGCGTTCGTTGTGTGAGGTAAAGTTTGGTCAATATGTAGGTAGAATAATCCCTGAAAAAGCCGGTTGTTTTTTATTACAACCACTAAATAAATAGTTAATGACTTGACGCGAAAGCGAGGCATGTAAAAAGGTGCAATCATTAAAATTACTAAACATAAGCCTTGTATTTATCTACCTACAATTTAAGAAACTGTAATAAGTGTTAAAATGAGCTGCAACAGGGAACATCTTAAATTGACCCGACTATGGCTAGCGAGAATAACAAATCCATAGAATTCGCCTCATCGTTGAACCAAACCTGCATGGTATGTATTTGTTCTTTTCGCTTGCCGCCCACCGCTACCTTTCAAAGTCGTGGCCACTCCGTGAAACGTTTATGAATGGCGCGATCTTTGCTTTAAGCATCTGCAATATAATATAACGTGTGATAAAATACGTATCGTTCTAGGCAGTTGACGTATCCAGCATAACCTTTAGCATCAGTTTCAATTAGTCTCTACACGCACACATGTGTTATTTAGGATTATATTTTCAAGGCGATGAGGCACTATGCGGAATTATAATATTAACCCTTTTCCAGGCCGCTCTAATCTAGATGGTTTAACATAGATTGCGATACATATCCAAGTTATTGACATATTGGGAATTAATTTCAGAGCAAGTAACATTTCACGTAAATTCAATTAGATTTGAACCCTAAAACTAAGGCACTAAGGCTTAAATTGTAGCTAAACCTATGTGGTCAATATAGAGCCTCTGCCTGGAAAATTGTTAAATTCCTTATATTGTCTACAGTGCAAAACCAACTTGGTATATAAGGCTGTATATGTTTTGCACCGATCAGTGGAACCTTTTCAACGCTATTGACAGATACATCCACAACAACGGTTCAACGCAAACAAAAGATATCTTTAAATACATAAATAACTATAAATATCAGGGGACAATCTCGTACAGTCAAGTTCAAAAGTATGTATACACTTTAGTACCTTGTCACTTTAATCGCTTGGATAATTTCATATGGCAGTTTAAACATGACGTTAAATAGACAAGGTACTAAAGTGTATACATACTTTTGAACTTGACTGTACCTACCCCAAACGTCATCCCAAACTAAGTTCTGTACTTATTAAAAAAAAACCAAGGGAACTTAAACACATGGAAACATCCAAGACTTACGACCGCAGCAGGGCCACTACTAACAAGGTTAGACGCGTCGTCAAGGTCTATGATGTAAATTTGACATAGAGTTGAAAAGGTGAAAGCATCTAAAGTACATACCAAGTGACTTGTCTTATTTAGTAAACACTTATAACCAGAGCTCGGCAGGGGTGAACTGTTTTCAGAATTTGCATAACATGAACATACCTTAACATTCAATGGTAGATGTAATATAATTAACTAATCAAATTATTTTGTTTAGTCTGCATTTCTGCTACCATCAAAACAAATGAATTTTTAAAGCAAGTTTTTTAGCAAACCTCTTTAAATAAAATGTATAACTATCCATACGCTACTATGAAAGTTAATCAAGTGATATGATATGATATCAAACCTGATATTAAACTCGAGAACAAATGCGTTGAAAATTTAAAATATTATAGTTATATAGTTACTTATTAGCAGAGGGCGGAATTTATCATGGAAAAATTTAAATGACATAGGGATAGAACGAAGTATTTTATCGACTATCGACAAGTAGTTCTGGTCCACGTAGCGCAAGATCTTTTACCAAATATTATTATATCCTATCGATACTTTACACTAAGCAAAACAATTTTCCAATATACAACAAATGCCCTCTGGTAGCGGTCTTTTAGATTAATATAGTTTTTGGTAAATGTAGGTGTAGTTTTCATTATTATTGTATAGTTCTGTGTCTTAGATTTAGCTTTATTTTCATTTGTTATTTACCGTTAATAAAGCCGTGTGTTTTAGACAAAAATAATATAATATTTATAAATCAAATCTTAAAACTTACCTATTGTTGAAAACAATAACTAAATGAGAATCAAGAATGACATTTACATTTTATTATTAAAGCAAAACTAAAATAACAAAGAGATTATAGTGACTACGCAATATCGATAACAGGAAAAGTCGATAAAGCAAAATGTTCTATCCTATGACATTTCAATTTTTGCCATGAGATATTCCGCCCTCTGCTTATTAGTTACTAGCGGTCCGCTAGCGGCTTCGCCCCGCTGCAAATTTCTGACTTTCCCGGTGGATTTTTCAGTTTTTTTCTTTCATAAAATATTGTAACAAATACAATTAAGAAGGAATTAGCGAAATCGGTTCAGCTGCTCTCGAGATTTGCGCTTACCAACACATTCAGCGATTCATTTTTATTATATAGATTACAATACAAAGAAAAATTAAAATAAGGTTTTATTTTCATTTAATATTTCTTTTTAAGGTGTATCTACAGTGTGTAAATGGTATACGGGCGTTTATTAAAACTGGACATAGATTAAGATTAAGATACTAATCATTAACAGAAAGAATTATTTTGATTACGCTAACGTATACACCGTTATTAATTTTTGAACGTACTATCGACCCGCAATGTACATCGAAGTCTATCTGTCAGGTGTTATTTTCGTTTATAATAATTCATTGCATTTTTCGTTATACATTGCGTGTTAAATTATTTTGTATGGTTATTTTTTTTTTAATTTAATTTTATCAAAAGCTGCCTAAATGTGCTCAGTAGGGGTTGTACTAACCACAGTTAAAAGGAACGCCCGTATACCATTTACACACTGTATATTAATATCTACACTCGACATTAATGACGTAAAAATGGTTCACCCCTGCCGAGAATTTTGAAGATTTTTTTTTTAATTTATTGTTTTAAAGGACTTTGATACAACAGTACACATCGGTCCTGTTAAGTCAAACACAACTAAGTCTTAAGATAAATGGAAAAATATAAACATACAAAACATTACAAATAGTAAATAATTATGGCTTTCTAACGTCAGCTAATCTATAAACCATTAATGCCAAATCTGACGTGGGGTTCGCGAGACAGCCCATAAACGCACCGGTATCATATGGGCTTAGATGGGCTGCGGCTGTCAGCGACTCCCTTTGGGCGCGATTCCGGCTACACTCCACCAATTTTGAGGTTATAAAAGTGTTTACTAAATAAGACAAGTCAGATGGTATGGAGTATAATGTTATAGGGTTACCTATCTGCCCGAAAAAAGTTTGCCCGCCGTGTCGTTTGTCCAAATTTTCATAACCTAGAAAATCATTTGTTTTAAACCGTTTAACTTTCCATAATTGTTATAAAATAAACCTAAACTATACTGCAGGTTCTGTAGGTATATCTCTATATTCTCATAAGACCCGGACGTACATCATCCAGGCAATTTAGTTTTAACTGTATTTGAATAATAATAAAGTTTATTTTCATTTGTCGAATATTGAAATAGCATTTAAGCGTAAAGGTAGTTGAACTTTATTCCCTTACTGGTAGATTCAAATTCCTACTTCCAAAATTCTCCGTTAGCAGTATAGTAGTTTTCACGAGGTCAAACACTGAAAAAACAATGATTTCCTAACTTATTAAAATTTGGACGAACGACACAGTGAATAAACGCTGTTTGAGCTTGTGATAGGCTACCAGGTTAAAGAGAGAAATGTACCTACATTTGCGTTCAGGGCACGGTTCTCTGTAATAATACAATATCTAAATAACACTCTTAATTGTTTATAAAAAGACAGGGCTTTTAAGCGTAAGTTGTAAATAATTTATTTAATGTTCGTTAATAATTGTGGTTCTCGTTTACAATTTAATGTAATTTGTATGATTACAATTCATCCTGTAGATATACTTCCGAGCTGTACAGTGGCCATCGAAAATATGAATAGACATCTCACCTGTGGATCATTATAGAGTGTGTAGGTACATAAGACACCGGTCATATAATTTTGATGGCGACTGTACATGACTTAGTAAACCAAATGCTGTACTCAAAATGATGTTAATTGTATCAAGTGCTTAAGCACATACATGATTGGTGTCAAACCTCAACTGTTGAGGGATTCATTTCGAATTTACTATACTAAAGGTAAGGTGTAAACATTATTATGAACTTGATTTGTGAATAAGAATTGTGTCATGTCGATAAACGTTTTATTAACAACATTATATTACATTTTTGGATCAAACTTAGTTCTCTTATTTTAGTTATAAGGCTATTTGGCAGTGTAGCGTTATCGTAGAAGGCTTACCCGGCTTAATCAGAAATAGCCCCACTTACAGGTATCACAACCTACCTACTCTTCAATATGTTAACTAAAAAAACATATTATGGACCGTCCACATATTCGAACTATAGTACAGTCAGAATAACATGCTCTAAAAGATCTATACTCGACTCTATTGTCAAGAGAATGCGTCGCGTCTAGATCATTTTGAGCATTTTATTCTGCTTAGCTACTTTTGATGTTGACTGTACAAGGAAGATGAGAAGTCATTTGATATATGGCCACTGTACAGTGGGACATTAGGGAACATGCATGAAAAACAGAATTGAGTTCATTGATATGATTCAGGAGAAAACGTAAAAAAAAAACATGAAACACAATAAGTACTCTAAGTTTTGACCCGTTTATTAAGATTTTATATTGAAGCAAAACTTGTTAAAATTTTAAAACTTTTTTTTTTCGGCATCCTCATTTAATTTACGTAATGTTTTATTCAATAATATTGGCTAAAACATAGTAATTTCTCAAATAAATGCAAATACAACGTGTTACAAAATACTCCGTAAAAAATAAATTACGAGAGTAGTGTCAACCCTAGTATACTGTATACCTAAGATACTGAACTGACGTTATTTAATAAGGGTGGACACTACTTTTGTAATTTCTTTTTTACGGATTTTTTGGAACACGTTTAATATTTCAAAACATGGAACAACAGCTGTGACGTCATTCCTGTCGTCGATTTTGTATAGTGCTTTTGCAGGGGGTCTGAACTGTGACTTTTTAAAGCCTTATAATAACATGAAAAAATAACACGACATTTGTTTCGTGTATACAGTTATTCTTCTCTTTCATAGCAATTTCCAGAAAGCGTAAGATTAAAAAAAATGCACGTTCCCTATTCTGCCAGTGTCAAGGTTGGAAGATACGAATGATCGGTGATAAAAAGTCAATACTAAAGCTCGACATTCCAGTACAAATAATAAAATAACCTCAGACAATAATTGCTCTTTACGGTTCCATATTCAAACTGTACCTATGTCAGTCTGTCCGTCCGTCTGCCTGTCCCCGTGTAATCTCAGAGACTCTTGTACAAAGCTGTAACTTGGCATATACATTTAAGTTACGCCGACAGAGTAGAAACATAAAACCATGAAAAAAAATCGGTTATCTCCCATACAAGAAAAGCAAAGATATTTTTTTTTAAATTATGACGTCAAGTGACGTATCATTGGATAGCTCCCAAAAAATCATTATGTACATGTTAATAAGAATTTTTAGATTTGGGCGACCGTTTGGGAAATATTGCACTCGAAAAGTGGAATTTCCGCTAAAGTTACGTGCATTTATCTCATTACATTACAAAACAGTTAAAACTAGGTACCAACTTCCTTATACGATTGCAAATATGAAGCGCGCCATTTGTTTACCTTTCGCCGGGATCATTTCAATATTACGTAAGCATCAAAGGGGAAATCCAATCTTTGTCTTTTATTGACAAGGGTGGGCCCTTAAAATAACTAATAGGGGTCTATATTGTCTGCCGTAATTATTTTTAGTCATAATGTGTTTTAAGTAATAATTATCGCAAATTATAGCGTATTTTTTAAGAAGCTGTTAGCTATTCAGGATTTTTATATATCAAACCTAACCTAACCTAACATTGGGTTTACTAATGTTTCGCCGAAAATTATTTAGCAAATTCTTAACTCGCCAAACTACGTATCCCATATTTTTATTTGGTCAAATTTTTATTTCCCAACTCAACGTTCCGCACTGATATCTATTCCCAACTCATGATTTGATAAATTATTGTTAGACAAATTATTACGTGGGATTTTTTTAAGATGTCAATTATGTTTTCGTCAAATGTACCTATTGATTGGCATACTTTGATTTAGCAACATATTGAATGGCATTATGAAATCTAACCTAATTTTTTAGAATGCAAGGTTCAATTTGCAGTATGATTTTATTTTTCAAAGGATGTCAAAAAAAAAATAACCTCGAAGGCTAAGGCGGGAGCTCGCTGCGCTTCGCTCCCGCCATAGCCTTCTAACCTAACCTTGCCGAGTCGGTTTTGCCCAGGAAGGTCTTGCTCGCTCGCTTCGCTCGCTCGCTCGCTCATGCACACATATAATAATTTCCAACCAAAGAATTTGTTATTTTTTTTCTTACTTATTTCTATCTTGGCAAATGTATGAAAAGGGAAATGTTGCATCAACTAAACGTTATTCGTCCAAGAGTTGTTAAGCCAAGTGAAAGATTTGACAAATGATGAGTCTGCTAAAAGTGTAAAGGCGTTATAATAATACGCTTTATAATAATTCTGCGAATTAAAAAGTTGTCAAATCATTTGCTACACAATTATTTACCACATAAAATAGTGCAAGTTTTACATTACAATAAAACTTGTATTATTGAGCAGAGACGATGCATAGCATCTTGTGAGAGTGCGTTGTACTTCCGGTATTGGATTAACCAATCACAGCCCTTTCCGGCTTACCTTCTGCCAATCACCGGTCGTTTCCGGTGGCGCGTTTTCTGTGTCACGTGGTCAGCCCAGGTGTTCTGCAAGCTGCGAACCTTACCTCATAGAGTCTCTCACCAGGAGGCCTTATTTGGATGCTATGCATCGTCTCTGCTCAATAATACAAGTTTTATTGTAATGTAAAACTTGCACTATTATCGGCATGTGACGATGCATAGCATCTTGTGAGAGATGTGTTTGTTGGCTCCTGGTGACCACGGACGACGCTATGTGATGGGACACTAGAATTAATTCAGAGTTAGACTTGAATTTATGTGGTACTTCCATTAGATAAGAGTTACGATATGTTAAGTAGGTGCTGAAATAACATGTAAGCACAAAATCGACTTTTTTATTAACTTGACTTTTACATCAACTGAAATATGATTAATGTAATCAACACAATGAACTTGATAATTTAAATATACATCTACATAAGAGGCTCAAACCGTGATGATAAATTATTATCTGAAAGAGTACCAATAGCTCTACCTAGAATCTGTCTACAATAATACTTAGCGAAGGTATTTTCCTTACGCCAATTGCCTCGAGACAATATTTCCTCAATCGGGATATTTTCATGCCAGTTAAGGGACGCTACAGCCGATCTTACGCTACCTGATGATGCTTGGATGCCAGCATCTTTTAATATAGATTTAACCCAGTTGTCGATCATAGTGCGTGACGCGGCTTTGGCTTGACCGTTAATAGTAATAAATAGAGCATCTTCACATTCTGGCCCACGTCTCTGCATACTCAACTCTATTACCTTCTTTATCCAATACACGGGACAAACATTGAAATCGCTATGCTTTAACAGTTTCCAACCTGACTGCCTGTATGACGCTGTATCTGTTTTTGAGCCAAACATCGGAATCAGAATAATATGGCTGTCATTGTCAGTAAAATGATCAGACGATATCTTTAAAAGTGTGAGATCATGTACACGTCTACCTGAAGCCAATAATAAAATACATGCTAATCTACGGGACGCTTCAAATAAAGTTACAATGGTAGGTTTGTTGGATTGTAGCCACATAATCAGGTCGCTGGGATCCCAGATTGAAGATTTAACTACTCTTGGCCTATAAAGAGAAATAGCTTTCAACATGTGTTTCACTAAGAAATGGGAATTTAAATCTTCATTACAGTACATTTGACAAAATGAAACAATTACAGATTTGTGTAATAAAATTGTGGAATATGCCAGTTTCACTTCCAAACATAAATGGGCAAGGTATTTAGCTAACAAATTTCCATTTAACGATTTATAATCTAAATTATTTTTAGAACACCATTTTAGCCAACGAAACCAAGCCGGTTTGTATGTTTTTAAAGTGGAATCTCGCCAGCTTGTTTTAAAGAGTAATTTTTCACTTTCAGACCAATTGCTCGTCATTTCACCCCAGCCCCAATCTTCCATACTAACAGAACCATGTTCTGGACTTGCGGGGGAGGTAAACCTGTACTTTGATCGATGAGGAAACATTCCAAGTTCTTGATTTTCATCGGTTTGCAGAGCGCTCGGCGACGGAGGTCGGGCAGCCAATAGGCTTTCTTCCAAAGTGGTGCGACCACTAGGAAAGTTCCCTGGGCAGAGTTCAGATGGTGGAGCACTCGTGAAATCAGACTCGGAGGCGGGAACACGAATGCCAGCTGATACCGCCATATCCGACTGAACGCATTGATGAACTGCGCCGCTGTGTCTCTTGGGTCTCTCGTTACATACTTCTTGACCACCTTGGTGTATTTGGAAGCAAACAAATCTATCTGAGGGGTGCCGAATCTGCGGAAAACCTTCTCGAGGGCTGGATTCAGTAGATGCCATTCCGTTGCTCGTTTGCCCCTCGATAATCGGTCGGCTATGTCGTTGTACTTGCCGGGTAGGTATTCCGCTATTAATGAAATTCTCAGTTGGTCCAAGAGGCTCAGTAATTGGTACGTTAGGTTCAGTAGCGGTGCTGACCGAGTTCCCCCCTCGTTTCGTATGTACGCAACTACCGTTCGGTTGTCTGTTTGGAGAATAAGACGACGTTCCCGTAACTGATGCCTGAAATGACGGATTGCTGCGATTATGGCGTACATTTCTTTGCAGTTGCAATGCCACTTCATCTGAGCTTGCTTCCATCTTCCCGACGCCGCTTGATCGTCCATTTGGGCCCCCCAGCCGAAGTCCGCTGCGTCTGTCGTTAGGAAGTGATGAGCCCGAGACTGATGCAGGGCACTTTTCGTAAAGCCGCTGCGCATTGAAGCAATCCACCACTTCAGATCCTGTGTCACCTGAGAAGGAATTGATACACGCTGGCGTGACGGAAGTCTTATAAGAGTTCGCGAATGTCGTTGAAGTTGTCGGCAGTGAAGCCTTCCTCTTGGTGTGACGAAATTCGCAAAGTTGAAGGTTCCGAGTAGTATCTGGGTTTCTTTCATGGACATCTTTTCTCTCTCGAGCGCTTTTTCTGAAATGGTCACGATGGAAGCTATTTTCTTTTGAGGAATGCCCATGAAATTCATCCTGGTATTCCATACTATACCCAAGTATTCTATCTCCTGAGATGGTGTCAGAACCGATTTCCCGTAATTGATCGTCCATCCCAGTCGTTCTAAGAGCCTTGTTGCAGTCTTTATCTGTATTTTCAGTAGACGCTCTGACTGATTCACAAGCAGGAAGTCGTCCAAGTAGACTATGACTCTTATGTCCTGGTCTCTCAGCATTCCTGCCACCCAATTGGTTAAGGTTGCAAAGTTCTTGGGGGCACATGAAAGACCGAATGGTAAGCTTGTCATCTGCAGTACTTGATGATCGTAAATCAGTCGCAAGAAACGACGATGGCTTTTTGCAATGCTCACGTGAAAGTAAGCTGATGATAGGTCCAACTTTGCCATCCAGTCGCCTCTTTGTAGGAAATGCGGTATTTGGTGATGCGAGATTAATTTGAACTTTTTTGGGACTATATGAGTGTTTAATCGTTTTAGATTGAAGATTGGCCTGTCGGAGCCATCGCTTTTCTTTGCCAAAAACATCGTTGAGAAAAAACTGGGGCCCAATAGATTCTGATCTGGCACTTCCAACACGCCCTGTTTCAATAAAGTGTTTATTTGGTGAGACATTTCTCGAGTCCTCTTCGTTTCGAAGCGCTGAAGGATTAGAGGTGTTGGGTATACCAGAGTAGGCCTGGAGGTAAATGGCAGACGCATTCCCATTATTATTTTGAGAAGAGCCTTCGGAGCTCGCAGCATCTGCCACTGCTTGCGATACGCTCGCAGGCAGCCTCCGTAAAACTGGTGTGGTTTTGAGTCAACTGTGACGCGACTTCCTACCGCGCCCCCCCTCCTTTCTGAAGGGTTTTTTATCTTTTTGATTATTTCCGTATCTTTGAAAACGGGTGTAGGGCTTGGTTTCTTTACTTTTCGCGTCATATCCTTTGGTAGGAAAAAATCGAGAATAGTTTGCCGGGCTATGAGACGGTCCCGGGTTTGCCTCCGATTTTTGAGTAGACTTTTTCTTATCCTTATCCAAATTAAACCATGGGCGCACCCATTTATCAATACCACCAGTACATTTTATAAACTCTTGCAACTGAGGCTTGTCAAACATAACTTCGGAACTCGGAGGAATCTTACGCAAACCCTCACGAAGTCCCTTATTGGGGAGCTCTGCCAAGATACGCTCTCGGCGGTTTTCTATACATTCGGCCCGCTTTCCGCAAACGAGCTGCATGACTTCTTCGTCAATTTTGTGATATTTTGACGAAGCATTAAAAAGATCCGTAATTTTATCAAACACACTTGAGGATGTCAGAGTAGTGTCTGGGGAAGCCGCCCAGTCAACAAAATGTTGTAGATGCTGATTAAAATACTCTCGCTGAGTTAAGAGCGCATTGCATATCGCTGCTAAAGATCGCTCAGTGCTTGCGATATAGTCCTTTCCCTTAACAAATTGTCTGAGTTCATCGTTAACTTCGAGTTCCACGAAACCAGGAAACGCACCGTGCACTTTTAACGCCTCCGCATATCTAACGTCTTTCCAATCGGGACTGCAAAATTTTTGTAGCTGTTCGAGTCGTTTTAAGTGTTCAGGGTTAGCGCGAGGTATTTTAGGATCTTTGACAGACGTGTTTACTACGCTGAGCTCAAGTTTACGAGTAGAAACGGCAATGGCTGCCGGTCGGCGAAGACAACACCCACTGGTAGAGGGTTCCGGCTCAATTGAATTTGGCGGCAATTGTGGATTAGTTATTGGCACCGCCCCAGGCAACACAGACGACGTATTCGAGTTCGGTTGTGAGGCAAAGGAGTTTTGCATAAACAAATTAGTAAGAACACCCATTTGGTGAAACAAAGCATCCAAATTAGAATTGTGCACCTCACCGCGTTTTCTTCTTTTTGCTTTCCTGTTGTTATCGTCGTCCGACGATGAAGACTCCGAAGAACTCGTACTCGAATCGCCTGCCTCGTCGTCGGTTGCCGGGGCTCGCCGCTTCCTCGACGCTTCAGGCGCGAAGGGCGTGCCGCTTTCCATCTCGTTCTCTGGAACGTGATTAAAATCCCGCACAGAATCATTTTGTTCGCTATCACTCATATTGCTGACGGACGGAGTGTAAGCATCAAAAGCAATATGATTTTATAAATTATGAACTTTTGAACGAGAATTTATAAAAAAATAGTTAACTTCGAGGGTAGTCTTTAGCAATGAGCAGAGCTAAATAGCTAAGAATTAAAAATAACTAAAGGCAAGTTGCCTTACCGAGAAGTAACGACGCTATGCGGTAAGGTTCGCAGCTTGCAGAACACCTGGGCTGACCACGTGACACAGAAAACGCGCCACCGGAAACGACCGGTGATTGGCAGAAGGTAAGCCGGAAAGGGCTGTGATTGGTTAATCCAATACCGGAAGTACAACGCACTCTCACAAGATGCTATGCATCGTCACATGCCGATAATTTGACATAATAAAATTTTGCAATATAAAAATGTAGCGAAATAAAAAATTACGAAGTAAAATTATGCCAAAGATTGATTTGCCAAATAAAACTTCGGCGAAAAGTTGATTGCCAAATGAAATTTGACGAAACATAATTCGGCAAAAAGGCAGTAGGTACACCCTGACATTGTCTATGTCTATACGTTAGATATTTAAAACAATCAGAAAAAATAACAATTATTAATAAATCTGAAAGGTTTCAGCGATATAAAAAATTATGACTATCAATAATTATGTCAACAATGACATTAAGACCAAAAAAAATATGGGAAACAACAGGGTCGTAATAGATATGATCCAAAACAAGTAAGGAACAGGTAATTTAGAGAATCCTAATAGTTCATACATTTCCTTTTTTTCGAAACTTACTCATTTAACCACGCTATTCACGGTTAAAGGTGGTTAAAATGACGAAAACTGCTTACGTATAAGGGAATTTTACGTACCAATTCTATAATAGCTATAATAACAAATGGAAAACAGTCGAATGCTTAAAATTATACACTATAACGGCCGTATTTATCAATGTGTATATTGTTACTAGTTTGTATTGTTTGGAGGTATGAGAGCGACGGTGGATACAGTCCACCGCGATAAAGCCGATCAGATAATGGGCCCCGCGTGTTACAAATTATGTTTAGTGACGTATCGGAATACCATGAAGCGACAAGATGAAACTTACAATATTATACCTAAATTATTAGAAAATATATTATGTATTACGTCAATTACAATTATGTACCTATGTTTCAACCATTTTGTATAAATATATTTCCCTCTGGAATTAATGTAAATATGGAAGAATCATTATGTAGGCATTAAATACGCCATTTGTACATTTCTTTTTTATATTGCTATAGAATTGGTACTTACCTATACGTAAATAAAATAAGTATATACAATTATTTCTCCGATTTGTGAATACAAGTCAAAGCCTAGGGTGGTTTTTCGCTTCATGGTTTTTTGTTTATAGTATAACACCCGGTACATACGCGAATAACATACGGGAAATAGTTTTCATTTTGAAAAATGAAAACCAATGGTCCGACTGCGTGGTCCGGCTGATCGATATTAGTGTCATAGATATGAGGTCCGATTTAAGTTATGTTAGTTCTTTAACTGGCCCGGCCAACACAACCCAGAAATAAGAGCTCCGCATCAGCAGAGCTCTGTCGACTCTGTTAAATTTGATTTTGAAATAGAAAGATTAGTCTCCGGACCACGCAGTCAGACCACGATTAATGAGTGTTATTTTTCTATAATATTAATAAAATTTAACATTCGAAAAAGTTTAAAATTTCGTTACTTCTACAACAAGATTTATCTTATTCTTATTTATTAAGATTTCAACTTTAGTAAGAATTAAACCTCAACTACGAATTAATTTATTGTTCTCAAATAGCAATATAAATATTCGGAATTACCCAAAAAAAACAAATATCAAACCCACGTGATGCAGTTCGTCAGCCAAGTCGCAGAACAATAATGGGTATAAGGTGCAAAAAGTTGGGCATACTCCCACGCCATTTTCTATAAAAGTTTTCCGTTGTGTCCAAGATACTTTATTTATAAAACATGATGGTTCGTCTAGGACCAGGAGACAGATTATCCTGATGATACTGGAAAAACTTACATAACACTGTTAGAATCATAACGCTCCTTTTATCATCACCGTAGTCGAGTAAAAATGCCAAAGGCATTATATTTGCTAAGTAATCAACATTATGAAAGTACACGCCTAGTACAGTAGAAGTCACTAATAAGTAGTTTCAAAAAATACGTACTTAGGATTAAGAAACGGGAGTTTTTAAATGTGAGTCACGAAAATTAACTATTACGACTAATTTTCGTGACACACATGTAAAAGTTACAGTTTCTTAAGAGGACTGTGAAGCAAAAAAAAATCTATACAAAATACCCCACCATAAACCATTTTTCTCCCCATAAACGTTGTCCGATTTTTACTAAAAACTATGTCTGTACGTTTTCCTTTTGTATAAAATTTTTATTGAAACGATTATAAAATTAAAAAAAAAAACAAAATCGAAAACGTACAGATCTAGTTTTCCATAACATATTCAAAAATCGTGGAAATCGGATGAGATCTAGGGGATGAGAAACGTTATCGCCCGGAGCTACAACATTACTATTTTTGACCGCTACGCCATTTGGACCTCGCTTCACAATCCTCTTAATGTTTGTCCTTAAATAGTTACAATTTTTTTGAAAACAACCCTAATAGAATGCATTGTGTGAAATATATGTTTAGACTTATTGTCAGTAGCATAAAGTTTCATTTGGTGTAGTAGTTATTTGCAGTTGTGGTAATTTCCCAACTGCCCGAAGGAGGATTGATTTTCGAGCGTATGTATGTATATTTCTAGGCACCGTCTGCATTCTAGAAGGGCCCTCCCTTAAATAGAATTTCAATGATGGCGTCAGTAATTAACTACAAAACATATTTCTTGAAAATTTAACATTTGGACTAGCTTGTAACACATTCTCAAAAATTCAAGTTATATTTATATAATAGTATAAATTGTATTTATTTGTCAACGAGGTAACGAACTAAAAATCATTGCCCGGTGCATTATACATACATTGCTCTTACAATTTTCTATAGATTACAGAGCTTGATTTTCGCTTACCAGTTGATATTTTTTAAATAATTGTAAGTTATATAAATTGTTGTGTATTTGTAAATATGGGCCTTGTTGCCTAAAATAAAGTTTAGTAGTACTCATTATATTGTATAAACAGAAACATGCAGACATTTTAATTGCATTGAGCTCTTGAAAACGTATGTATACACATGCATGATTGTATTTATGACTTCGACTGTACAGAGTACTTATTTATAGTTTACAAAAACTTGCATTTTTGTGGCTTTATCAACATCAAAACTACGATATCAATTAAAAACTAATAATATGAACTACATTATTATGTAACTAAAATTGTAATAACTAATCCTAAAGTAGAGAATAGACGGCGAATTTCGCTAGTTTTCTTAATACCCTCAAGGGTAGAGGGTTCAGGAATCCCTCTCAAATTTTGTGATTTTGAACACCTATTTTAAAAGGCACATAATTATAAAAAAGTTGATCATCATTTAAACGACAAAATAAAAATTAATAAATTACCCTTAGATGCATGGTTTAGTATTTTAGTTCGATTAAAAAATCATTTTGACACAATTAAACTAAGAGAGAACA
Source organism: Acleris holmiana (assembly GCA_949316455.1). Taxonomy (NCBI): domain Eukaryota; kingdom Metazoa; phylum Arthropoda; class Insecta; order Lepidoptera; family Tortricidae; genus Acleris; species Acleris holmiana. Next base: position 12,176,511 of record OX438780.1, on the reverse strand, counting down.
ATCGGTTTTTTTATATACTTAACTCGTACATGGTATAATTTTCGATACCCCATACATAAAGAAGGTAAAAGTTATCTTCTTACAAGCGGGAAAAACAAAAACCAAGAATGTGAGAAATTAAATCAATACCCTAACACTCATAGTACCTACATAATAGTACTACAAGCCTAAAGCTTAGTTTGGGGCTAGGTCAATTTGTGTGAGATTGTCCCCCGATATTGTTTGTTTTCATTATTTTATTTTTGTGATAATTGTTAAGAAAGCTAAAAAAATCCGTATGCATCGAAGGGTTAAAACGTGATGAGAGCAACTGGGACACAGACCATCCTAAGTTGACCCAGATATAGCATCAAGATTATAGTGTTTAGGAAACAAACGACATTCATTTCGCACTAACCTTTAACACCTACTTCCATACCTAAAAACAATTTGTACGGGTATTATAACCTAGAAACCAGAATCATAAAACGTCATTCAAAATATTATCTATATCGCTGAGCAGGTCGCTCTCTATAATATCAGAACTTGCGTTCTTTTGACAACTCGCGACCACGTCTGGCACGTTTTTGATAAGGCCCAGATCGTAATCTGATATCGTGACTTCGCAATCTTCATTTTCGTCGCTAAGATCTACTATATCTACCGCCTCGTCTATTTTACTAGTTTCTACAGTAATTACTTCACTAGATAAATCCTCTTGTACGCAGTCTGTTATATCTATACTTACTATTTGTACTTCAGGGTCGGACTCAGTCTTATCACTAGTCAACTCTTTAGTTTCGTTGTTACTAATATTCCTAATTAACCTAGGTTTTGAGGTAGCCTCGGTGACTTTTATTCTTTTAAATTCATAACAATTATCTACTAATTCGTTTTCTTGTATTTCGTAAACGTCGCTCTGTTCAGACAGCGTTCGCTTCCTGCTTGCATCAGGGTTACTTAGTTTTTGTTCGGGTTTACTTTGATTCGGGGCGGAAGGGGCGTTGTGATCTACTTTCTTATACACTATGGAGTTACTCCTGACTACCTTGATGATCTTATCGCCCGACGTGGTGACGGATTCTTGAGTGGATAACTTTCGTTTTCGGCTCAAGTTGAGCGTTATGGGCGTGCCGAGTACGAGGGCTTCGCTGGTTTTTTTCCTAGCTCTTATTTCGTCGAGGGAGAGTATTTTGAAGTCTAGCGAGCTCCGCCGCTCCCCGGGCTGCTTGCCGGCGATCTCGTCTAGGGAGAGGCGATCGTATTTCGTGGACAGATTGGTCCGGAGCAGCTTGCGCTCGGTGGCCGTGTCGGCGGGGAGATGGTCGTAGCTATAGTAGGCCGCCGCCTCGGCCTGGATCTGCTCGAGCAGCAGCAGCTCCTGCGCGGCGGGCGGCGCGGGCGCACAGGCGGGCGCGGAGGCGGGCGCGGAGACGGAAGCGGCGGCGGACGCGGGCGCGGGCGCGGTCTCCAGCCGCGACTTGGTCGGAGTGGTGGACGGTCCGCTTTCGTTATCCGACTCTGCAAGAACACACAACAGCTCAATCGATCGTCCGGCTGAATGATTTTCGTAATTAATTTTGAAACAGCCTCGATAGCTAGCTGTGTGTTCCCGCGGGTCGATCTGAAACTGCTCGGGGTGCTCAAAAATAATTACAAAAATCATATTATGAAACATTTTTATTTACTCGTCGGTATATTAAACACAATTTGATTAAACGAAGCCAAAGTACATGTTCCAATACGAGTTTCGATCGGTTCGAAAGTTGATTAGCTTAAAAGAAAGGTCTTAACACACGCGTTACTAATTAAACATATTTTGAAATTCTTATACAACGTAAGTCTATGATTAACATAACAACAACCCTCGGAGGCGAGCGAGCGCCGCGGCCGCCTCTCCGGCGAACGAACACTTTCCGGGCCGATTCCACTATCGCGTCAAATTTTACACATAACAGAAAAAACTTTAACATTCCAACAATTAAACTAGTGATAATTAGTCCGAAGCGGACCATAAAAACTATTACTACGTTAAGAAATCAGTTTCATAATAAAAATAGCTGCGTTCAGGAAAATAAACCTTTCAAATTATTTACGTGTACCCTCGTCAGTTCGCTCCGACGGTACACGCGCCACAACAAATGTTCAACTTATAAATATTTTTATTGGCAAACACGCTCTTTCACTAGAGCTTTTTTTTGTTAGAAAGAATAAGGTCATTAAAAATTTAGTTTTTTAATTCATCTTTCCGCATCTTAAGCTATCCCCCCACCAATAGTCTATTTTCTTTTATATTACTTTAGATATTGATAATTAGTTTTATACATAAATAATGACTAGGCGTACCATGGACCATAGACAAATTATTTAAACAGTACCTATTTCATTTGTCGTTTACAATATTTGCTGTTTTTTTTTGTTGTAATAAATATAGGAACTTTACTCTCAGTGCAAAAATATAAAAAGATCGACAGGGTTACAATAAACAATAATCCTGAAAATTTCCAACGCACGGAGTGTTACGACAACATATAAATATTGGGAAGCATTACGAGTGGCCGGTCGCGGCCACCCCCCGACGTGTCGCGAGCCCCAGCTCTTGGTAACTCCGCCTCGGGCGGCGAGTCGAGAGCGCCGCCCGGGCTCATTGATTAGCGCTATCTACTGCCTAACCGCCTAAATGCTAACATACAAATGATTTAAAGGCATAAAGCTTTTTTTTTTCTTTTTTTTCCTTGCCTATATAAATCAGTTACAATATTCGTGTATATATATTTTTATTTGTATTTTAATATATTATTTAATCCTATTTTTATTATGTACTGTTCTATCATAGACAAAGATTATTAAACATCTATTCCAGACCGCGCGGCGGCGAGCGGCGCGCGGCCAGCGGGCGCCGCTCGCCGCCGCCGCCGCCGCGATGTTACTCGTTAAATATTCGCACAGTAAATGAAAAGCGAGAGATATTCATGTATGAATCTAATTAGCTAAGATATGAAAGAGGTTATATTCTCTAGTTTATTGCACATATGAAAATACCGACTCCGTCTCGCCTCCGTCGCGTTAGAGTCGGACAGAGAGCCATATAAATAAATGTTTTCCCGCGGATAATACTCACATCGAATGTGTACGGCGTACGAATAGAACTAAAGATCGTCTATGTACGTGAACAAACAAAAGGGCGCCTCACTCGGCGGTAGAACGTAAAGCTAACATCTCGTTGTGGGGCGGCCGGCGCCGCCAGAACACATAGCGGCGGCGCCGCGGCCGCCCGCGAACTGAATCCGACTAACACTATTTCAATAAATACTATATTAATTGACTACCGAAGAAAAACTCTAAATACAATACCGCCTCCAATCGAAGAACAGGCGCATATTAATAATAAACCGTCCCGTCACAAACTGGGAAAGCAAACCAAATAAAAAGTATTTTCTTTCTACAAAACTTTGTTTAAACCAATTCAAATGATAAAAACCGCATCCGGTAAAATAGTAAAAACGTAAATCCCAGTCTGTAGACGGGCGGAGGTGCTGACTGTCCCACGGGGCCAGGCCGGCCCGCGGCCCGCGGCAGCAGCCCGCGGCTCAACACCAATAACACAACACCTTCTACATTACAACTTCGGCTGCCTTATTTTAACTTTGGTGAGTTGTATAAACAATCATAAGCGATTAACAAGTCCATAATGCCAACACGACATGGATATAAACTAAGGAATAACTAACTAAGAGACTCACCGCCGCGGCCGGCCCGTACGACTAGATAGGCCGCCGCTTCGACCTCGTGCGACAGTATCACTTTTGACGACTCCATATTCTTACGATTAGGTATAAATAGTTAAAATAAGTGAGTGAGCTTCCAAAAATATCTAATAATTTCATTCTTAACTCTACACGGTCATAGAGTTTCCAATCGTGCTCGTTCAAGTCGATAAAGCGTATAAACAGTGACTGAGCTAACTCAATACCGCGCGCCGAATACTGTTCCACTATTCAAAAATTGTTAGCTATATACCAAGCGATTTTTGAAAACTCTAGTGCGTTTATAACAATCTTTTATAAAAGTCGACAGGCGTTTCTCCGGCGGTGAAACGCGTCGAAAACGTCGCCATCTGAGGTGGATATCTCGAACGACTAACCGACTACGTGTTTATTGACGCGACGTTTCCGGCGGGTCTCGTTACCAGCGAACGCGGCCCGTACGCCGCCGTGCGATCTGAGAGCCCCCTTACAATATAAAGTGTTGTAACTGATACACTTTGCAGTTGTTACAATTAACCATCTAAACCAACAGCGTATGTGTACAATATTAATACTATAAGGACAAACAGTTCCATCGAAGCCACCTTATTGGCGCGTTTTGTAGTGACATACATTATAATATAATACAACAAAACTGTCCTCACTCTTAGGTATTAATAGAAATTATTTAACTTTACCTATCTAAGAGCTATCTCAATTACATTATTGTTAATTTAATCTAAATAACTGTAACAACTACAAACCAAAATCAGTTACGAGCAACACGAATGGAAATTCACTCAAAAGATCTAGGGCACTACGCAAAATGCGTATTTAAAATTATTAATGTGTATTTATTTATTGCTGTTTAGCACAACCAAGTCTTTTACGTGGATTGAGGCTACTCCTTCAGTACCCCGTCACTGCCTGGACAAACAGACTAAAGCAGTATATTTATCAACTAGATCCTTTGAGGACAGTCCATTTCCGTTAGCGATAATAAATCTTATTCCTAGGTTACACAGTCAGTTTCGCACCAGGTTCCAGTGCTACAATCAACAAGCCGGTGTCAAACTGAGACTGCATGACCCTGGTTTTATAACATTCATTCCACGAGACTTTCAAAACTATCATTAGAATCCGACTGAAAATCAGCAGCGGATTACAAATACATTTTACAAATTTAACTTTAATGTGTCATATCAGCCACCGTAAGTGTAGACTTATTATATATTGCTACATATTATTGCAAATTGCTTAGGATCAATACATCAAAACATCAAACAATTCAAGATTGTGATCTTCCTCAGTACTTTTTTGTAGGACTATGCAAGTCAACTAGTATTGCTAACATCTCAAACAAAAGACTAAAAATTTATTAATGCAACATTGTACACAATAGCCTTTTCACGCCGCACTACTAAATTGTGCTGTTTGTCAAACATTCTCCTTGCATCTCTATCACCCAAATGTCAAAAACATTAAGGATGCAGGACGACCATTAAAAATAAGGTAGCGGGGCGTATGAAAACACTACAAAATATTAAACACATGCTTTCCACTGTATATTTATAATTATACCCTATAATTATGGGCTTTACAAACTAACAGTCAGACAACCAAAAGTGACGCAGCTTATATTACATTGGGTAAGTCACGTTTCTCATTGTGAGATGCGTCGCGTCTCAGTTCAACTGTTAGTGTGTCGCGCATGTAAATGTTGAAAGGTCTCGTGTCACGAACGCTACGCTACGGTACGCTACGATCCGCTACGCTCCGCTACGCTCCGCTACGCTAGCGCTACGTCGACGCTAGGCCGGGGCAGGGCGGGCGCTCAGTAGAGGCGCATACCTTCCTCGAAGTTGACGACGAGCGGGTCGACGGGCAGCGGCGCGTAGGGGTTGGGCGCGTCGTGCGGGTGCGCGTGCGCGTGCGCGTGCGGGTGCGCGTGCGCGTGCGCGTGCGGGTGCGCCACCAGCCGCCGCGCGCCCAGCAGCTCGCTCGACGCCGGCAGCGCGTCCAGGATCGCCGGGTCTAGCACCACTGCGGACAACCACAACACAATACAATACACGCATACAATAAATATCTACGGGTGGGTAAAGTATGATCCTCCCACGTGAATTTTTCGCTTCGAGCCCTAATCTTTCAAACAAAGGCCATTTGTCTCCATTATCGCAAAGCCGCTAGCTACCGAGTTAGCACGTGCCACTACAACAATCATATTGAAAAACAAACTGTATCATTATAGTATTAAGGTTCAAATTTAATGTCACTGATATTCTAGATATTACGTTTTGGTAGTGTAGGACGATAGACCGCTCCGAGGCAATACGGCACCCATATTATTTTGATACTTGGTGTTAAAAATTAAACGTGGTGATTAATCATATTATATTATTATTAAATGTATTAATTTACAAAGATGCAGCTGCAAGCACTGTCATTTCTTCTTATCTTCAAAATAACGATACTGTGAAATTAGCACCTCTGATGTGGTGCAGACGCATGGTGACAATAAGAACACTGATAAGGATTTGCGACCTGAACATTATTGTTTTGCATAAATAGAATAGGTTTATGAGAAAAGCGGTGTGCAAGATCCTGAATTTTGAGAAGTGGGGCACATTATTTTATCATTAACCTCTAAGACCCGGTGTCCTATAGAAAGTACATAATCTAGGCAATTCAATTTAATCCTTATTTTGAGGACCATAAAGCTCATTTTTATTCGTTTCAAAATTGAAAATGTCGTTTAAGTGCAAAGTAAATTGAACTTTATTTCCTTGCTGGTGGATTCAAATTCCTACTAACAAAAATCTACCGGATTGTAGTATCCCCTCAAGAGGTTAAGCGACGCTAAATCAGGCTTTAGTCGGTTTCTAATATTGTCATCGTGTGCATCGTGTTATTTTTATAAGTACTCTGCTCAACCTAACATACATATTAGTAAAGTATACTTTTCAAAAACAATATTATATAGATGAATTGGCAAAAACCAACAATTGCGAAGTATTGCGACTGCCACCATACTATTGCATACCCATAGAACTCATGTGGAGTCTCGTCAAAGGAAACGTAAGGAAAGTGAATAGAGCCCTAAGATCAGTGATGGAGTACTGAACATCATAAGAGACGAGGTAACTAATTAGGTAAAAACACTGGGGCAAGTGCTGTAACCTCGTCCGCAGCATTGAAAAAAATGTGGCTAGGAACTATAGCCATCCACCAGTGGTTTTTCGTCTTTCGGCTTCAGATGATGAGTCGACTGAAAGCGAAGACGATGCAACATAAATAATGTTAATTTACGCAAATATGTACATTTATTATACTTATGTATATATTTTACCTTAAATGGATGTTTTTTTTATTTGTATTATATGATTTATAATAATTAAAAGTAAAGTAAATACTCATAACAGTTTATTTACCTACTTACACGGAAAAATGTTGATTATACCCATGTTAAACTTTTTAATTTTAAATTTACATTGTTGCTTTAGATTTTGTTATATAACAACTATACAACGCTTTATCATAAACAACCATATTTAATATTTAACATCATTCTAAGTATTAAAATAATATGAGTGCCGTATTGCATCGGGGCGGTCTATCATCCTACACTAACAAAACGTAATATCTTGAATATCAGTAACATTCAATTTGAACCTTAATACTATGACGATACCGTTTGTTTTTCAACATGAATGTTGTAGTGGCACGTGCTAACTCGGTAGCTAGCGGCTTTGCGATAATAGAGACAATGGCCTTTGTTTGAAGGATTAGGGCTCGAAGCGAAAAATTAACCTGGGAAGATTCATACTATACGAATAGGGAACGTGCATTTTATTTTCTTAAGCTCCCTGGAAAGTGCTATGAAAAAGAGGAACTAATTTATACGGGATATAATTGTCGTGTATTTTTTTCATTAGATATGAAGCTTTAAAAAGTCATAGTTCAGACCCCCTGCAAAAACGCTCTTTACAAAATGACGAATGACGAGGAATGACGTCACAGCTGTTGTTCCATGTTTAAAATATAAGGAATTATGAAAAAGAAATTTGCGTTTATTTTGTAAATTACTATATTTAAGCCAATATCGTTGAATTAAAATATTACGTAAATAAAATGAGGATGCAGAAAAAACAATCTAAACATTAAAAGAAGTTTTAATATTTTAACAAGTTTTGATTCTATTCTATCTTAATGAACGGGTCAAAACTTAGTTTATTGCGTTTTATATGCTTTTATTTGTAATTTTCTCCTAAATCGTATCAATGCAACTAAATCCTGATTTTCATGCATGTTCCCTATTAGAACGGCCTCGGGTTGAAGCCCGCACGCCTCACGTATTTTGGTCTGTTTCGTCCGCGCTCACGCGCTGTGCGCGAGCAGCGAGCGGCGCGCGGAAGACACCGAGAGTAGGTCTCTTGCTCGTACTCAAAGGTGCCTCAGTGTGCGAGCCGAGCGTAATGTGGACGTGTATCCGAGCGAGCCGCAGGCTGACCGACAAGTCCTAACTTGTCTGTGGGCGAGGCGCGTACTAATTTGATAGTCACAGGTGTTGTTCCATGTTTAAAATATACGAACCTTATATAGAAATTTGCATTTATTTTAGAAATTACTATATTTAGGCTGATATCAGTGAATTAAAATATTACGTGAATAAAATGAGGATGCCGAACCTTAAGAGAAGTTTAAATTTTTTAACAAGTTTTGATTCTATATAAAATCTTAGTAAACGGGTCAACGGGGAACAGGGCGGAATGACCGGGAGACTGATCGACCGCCCGCCTGCTCCGGCCAGGCGTCCCCACCCATCATCATCATCATCATTAAACGGGTCAAAACTTAGTGTACTGCATTTTATATGCTTTTCGTACATTTTCTCCTAAATCGTTTCAATTAAACTCATGTGAGTTACATGTTAAAATGAAATTTTAAAAACATTCATCAATGAAACATTTAAATCAGAGGTAAATATTAAGTTCCAAAACTAACTAAAGGCTTATACAGTCGCCATCAAATATATCGGAGGAGACAACATGCTCTAAACATACAAACAGAACTCTAGTTAAAGACAGAGTTAAATCAATCTAAATACCTTGTCTGCTCCGATAGGCAATGTCTGTGAAAATATATAACATGATTAATTAAACATATAATTGAATGTGAAAAATGCCATTAAATATAAAATATATGTCTTAAAGAATTGGTGAATGAAGCCTATTAAAAATACAAGGACTTTTCAATGACAACGAAAGTTCCAGTCTACCTCAATCTCACATGGGTATTTTTAAAGAAATTGTACCTAAGAGGAGTGAAATTAAGAAACGGTAACATTTACTTGTGAGGAACGAATATTAATTGTCTATATTTATACTGGGTGATTTTGGGGTCATGATCCGGAATGGCCAAAAGTGAATAAGATGGTCATACTGAACAACTTTTCCCATGGAACCAACCACGAAATCGCTAAAAAAACAGCTGTTCGTACATTAACGGTGAATTAATTGAGAGTTAATATATGGAACAGCTGGTTCTCTTGGTCATTCCGAATCATGACCTCAAAATCACCCAGTATAGTTATTGTCGTTTACTCACATGTAAATATTACCGTTTCTTAATTTCCGTCCTTAATTAAGTACAATTATCTTGAAAAATACCCACATATTACTGTGCTCGTCAAGGTTTACGCGTTACTTTTTACTGTATTTCATAGTAATTAAGAAGCAGTTTTAACATCTGATTGCTATAAATAGGTAAATATTAATATGGATATGTTGTGGGTACTATACGAGCATGGGTACCTATTAGGGAGCGACCACACCGACGCGTAAAATACGAAGTCGTTGCGTAAACAAAAGAATGGGTCATAGTATTTGCATGGCGTCCATATTGAGGGACCGTAAATTTACGCACTGTTAAGCTCCGGTGTGGTCGCTCCCTTATTTTAAAGAAACACCTTTCAACAAACCACTACGCAGAATTTTCATTTCATCGAAAGGCATATCCCGCATATCTCACCTCATGACATGAATTTTGTTTTTGGTAGTCAACTCTAATTAATTCTTTTTTTTTGACCCGGGGGAAATGCCTTTGCATACCCGCCCCGACGGGGGCCAGGGTGGGTTATGTCCGGCTTGCACGGACTAAAACCCCCGGGGCGTTCCACCTAGCGCTTTAAGAGGAGGCTACGGGACCGCTATAGCGCCAAAACGTAGCAGTCAATTCTAACCTAACTTAACCTCCGTACGTAGTTAATGTTTAGGATATCCTGAACTCATGGTTTCAGCAGAAAATAACGCACGATGAAATGAAATGATATAATCGGTGAAGTTAAATTCGATAAAATGATGGGATACGACACGACAAGCTTTGTACTCAAATGTTACTTTGTTTTCTACTCGTAGTAGCTAATTGTAAGGTTTAATATTTGAACGACATTCTCAATTATTATTATTATTATTTTATTATAAATACCTGGTTGACATTTAATATACTGTTATGAAAAATGCATATGAATATATCGCACCTTCGGTAGAACAAGGGCACAATTGCCCCTTTAGTCACATTGTACATTGTGCCCTTTGTTTTAGTGGACAAGGGTATAATTGCCCCTTTAGTGACATTATATATTTTGCCCTTGTTCTACCGAAGGTGCGATATGTAAATACAATATACAGTGCAATGGTTCTAAAACAGTTATTCGGATTAAGTCAGTTACACAGCACACTAGCATGCGTTTTTTCTCCTTATTGAATTTTATCATCATCACCGTCGATATGACAAGGCAATGTGCTTAACATTTTCTTTAGGGTACAATAACCTGTAAAACCCGTGATCCAAAGGTTTAAAACAATAGCGGGAAATCAGCAGCGTCGTGAAATCAGTCGAGTCAACGTGGAGGAAATGAATTGCTATACCACTGTCATAGGTAAAAAACCTACAATTCTGCAGCTGTTTTCTCTTAGGAGCGTCCAGTGGTGCCCTCAATTACTTTTATTGTGTTTTCTAGTATTATCTTGAAATTTATGAGCGCTTTGATTTGATTACAAATGAATAAGAATACTTTATTTGCAATAAACATTACCAGTGAGGTGTTAACATAAGTAGTTTTCGATTGGTAGGTTTACGTGTTTAACCATATTTGGTATGCAAAATGACAGATTTGTCTCTTAACGTATGTATACAAACTATTCATAGGTATGTACCATTCATATTTCATCCATGTCACGGTTATAACAATAAAATTATTATAAGTAGTATATACCATATTAAGTAAGAATTCATTTAAACTACATTTTTATTAGTAAGCCACTGGTCTAGTTGCTTTTTAAATTTAATAGTATTCATTGTCTTCATCTCATTTGGGATTTTATTATATTTATTTTTATACACATATTCAGACGGATTTTTTGATACTTGCCAGTCTAGAATGCTCTGGGAGTAATATATCTGGATTTCGACAAGAGCGCGGATAGCTAGCACATGCTTTTTTAAATATTAGTTTGTGTTTGTGAACGAACACGCACTTTTTGTATATGTAGAGAGCTGGAAGTGGCAAAAACCCAAGCTTTTTGAAACATTTCTAATTTTAATAGTTTGGTATTAATAACATCTTAATTCTGGTAAGCCACTTTTTTAAATTTATTTAGTTAACAAACAATCTTATTAATATTGCAAGTTATTGTTTTTTGTAAATTAAGCTATTAAGCAAGTGTCCATGTGGTAACCGGGTTAGAATAGTGCCAATCTATGTCTTCCCGTGGATGTCGTAAGAGGCGACTAACGGCCGAACCCTATATTCAAACCGTGGACAGATAGCCTTACTTCGGATTAAAATTTGACACATTTTATATGGGCAAATGTCAAATTTCAACCCGAAGTAAGCCTTATCTATCCGCGTTTTGAATATAGGTTTCGGTCGTAAGGGAGTAAAGGCTTTTAGTACTATTAGGCGATGGGCTCGCAACCTGTCACTAATACACTGGTAATCTTAGCCTGTTTGTGCAAAAGGTAGTTAAAGAAATATCAAAAAGTTTTTTAGAGTCGTTGGTCATTTTGCACTACCCCACTTTGGGAATAAAGGCGTGACGTTATGTATGTAGTACGCCATTATTTAAATTCGACGCTTGCGCTAACTATGTTCATCTCACAAAGCCATTTTGTTGCGTGCGAGTGTGGCAGCGTATGCCCCCCCTCCCGTGTATAGACAAGCGCGTACCTTGCCGCTGCTGCTGCCAGAAGAGCGGCACGGGCGCGGGCGCGGGCGCGCCGCCCAGCGCCGGCTCCGGCACCTCGCCCGCCGCCGACACCGGCTGGCCCTGCAACAACCACGCGCCGCTCACTTACAAGCCCAACGATATTTGGACAATAACCGGTGACAATTCGCGGGACAATCTCACACAAATTGACCTAGTCCAAAACTAAGCTCTAGGCTTGTACTATGAGTGCTAGACAACGATAAACATACTTATATAGAGAAATATATACTCAAATACATAGAAAACATCCAATCATGTCTTTAAGTAACTAACTAAATGTACACAAATCAAATTATATTGCAAAAATAGACATGACTTCTTTTGTTTATTTACATTATTTATTAAGACTAAATAATGTAAACATAAAAAACATGTTTTTCCTAAATATTAAACAAAAACCCCCTTAACCGTGGAATATCCGTGGGGTAGCCTATGCCATGCTTTGTCACTTTCTGTCAGATGCAAAAGTCACAATTACAGATAAGGACAAAGAATTGGCATAGGCTACCCCACGTTTATACGTAAGGAGGATAGAGTGTAATGTTTCAACTAATCATGTTTTATTTCAAACCATGCTAGGTATGGATCTACGAATCTGAAAAACTCTGTACACTTTTTTGTACTCACAATGTCTAATCTAACCTAATCATTTTTCAAGGAACTTTGCTAAGGTTACTTAATAGAAAATGTATGGTTGTTATCTTTTTGATACTCTATTATGCATTGCAAATTAAATTTCAAATGGAAGTTGTTTGGCCATTCATTTAAAATACCTACAAATATTCCCGTTTTACCTCATTAAACATTAATCGCAAACACACTGCCAATCCATGATAACTTATCTTAATTTATGATTATTGCATAACTTAATTTTTCCAGTGCAAGGTCAAGCTTTTCCAATCTTCCAATTATAACTTTATCTTTTACATTTCTACGTACTGGATGCAAACAATGTTTAATTGTGTTTATAAACCTTTGCGCGACTAAGGTCTATAAGTAAAAATTAATCCGTATAAAAATAAGTAGAAAGAAAATTGGAGAGAAGGATTTATTGACGAAGTATAAAAATACCGACATTCAAATACGTAATTATTTGAAATTAGGTAGTGTCGACGGAGCTCCTACATATTTCTGGGTGGCTTGGCCCTCCGGGCCTGCTGCAAAACTGACATAACCTAAACCTACCTAAGTATTTAAATGTCGGCATTTTTATGCTTAGTCAATAAATACTTCTCTCCAATTTTTTTCTAGTCATTCTTATACCCTGTCATTTTTTCTTAGACCTTAGTCGCCAAAAGGTTTATAAATGCTAGTCAATATATGTCTATAAAACATATGTCCACAACCCATCATGGCGTACGAAGGCCTAATTGAGACGCTTTGTTCAATGTCTGAATTCCCTCTACTTCAAGGTAGGAATGTTAAGATTCAATGCAATTTTTCCTTGTAAGGTTTAACAAAACATATTTGGGTCAATCAACTTCTTTGTACCTCGTTGCCATGGTGACGTCTCTTAAGTTAATCTTTAAAAACATGATTGTAAAGTATATAAATCCCCTAAACATTCGTTTTTGGTGCAATAAACTAGCCCATTTATATGGACTTTCTTTCCACCATATTTAGTTGTGTTATTATCCGTTTTTCTAAGAAACTCTATCACTGTTGTCTCCTGAGTTACGGGACAGAATAACAACAACAATACGTTAATCAAACCATTTAGATGCTATATATATGGGCAGGAATTCGCTAGTCGTTAATTACCTAAATATGTGAATCACTTACGATATTTCAAAATGGCGGTTACATTTCTGCCATCGCAAGCCAAAAGGCGGTATCTCAAAAATAGCCAAAGCAGATTTAATGCTCTCCCGTTAGTAATAAATAAGGTTAAATTTGCTACAAGTGTTTTGTCTGAGATACTGCCATTTGTTTAGCAGGACAGATTTGCGTAGTACCAGTAGTTCGCCACGAACATAAGGTTGAGAGAGCACTCCATGAAACTAGTCAAGTCTTTGTGTGCTAGCAACCCTAGGAGACAATTCTAATTGAATCACGTGGTAAAACTGTTATTATTGCACGCTCTCGCAACTTTATTATCAAAAACACAAGTGCAGTGACATGTATGTCACACCTACGCCTCCAAAACTCCATATCCCACTGACCAATGCTGCTCATGTTCAAATCGACAATACTTAAATTATACATACATACATACAAATACCATATCAGTTGTCTCTAACAATATTGTTGATAATATTTTATAAATATTTATTTTTTATAGTGAGCTTGTCTGTCTGGCTTTAGCAGTTTACTGCTGACCTAAATCTAACTTGACAGGGCTCAAGGTATAATTTAAAAGTTGAAAAAATTGTCAGGCAAAATCTAGCGGACAACTGAAAAGCTAATGTTATATTTATTAGACTAGAGCATTCCCGCAACTGAAGTGGTTTACTATACCACTTCATTTGCCATAGCGGTTTCCCGCGACTCTGTCCGCGTAGAAAAATATAACATAGCCTGTGACACTCACAAATAACGTGGCTTTCTACTGGTAAAAGAATTTTCAAGATTATTTCAATACATCCAGAGATTACTTCCTAAAACCTCACAAACTCACAAAATTTACCTCTTTATTAAAATTGGAATAGTTATACCATGCTTTGTCCTAATCAGTCATTGCGACATTTGAATTCGTTAGTGTATAGATTAGGTAAAAAGCCTGTGCAGCCCTATTTCATGTTTCTATGCACAAGTAGCGACCGCGAACCGGGAGACAAAGTGTCGGCAGACCTTCCACAAGGTGGACCGACCGATCTGATAAGGTCGCAGGAAACCGCTGGATGACAACAGCAGAGGACCGGTCGTTGTGGAAAACCTTGGGGAGGGTCCTTGTTCAGCAGTGGACGTCTTCCGGCTGATAATGATGATGATGCACAACCAGTTCGTGTGGGATATTGTCTGCGAGTCACAAAGTGTTGAAACAGTTCTAATAGACCAGATAGACAGTACATACAGAGATGGGCAGAAGCGGCTGGCTAGGGGCGATGCCGTCGGTGCGCGCGTCGGGGTTCTTGTGCATGAAAGGGCAGTGCTTCTTGCGGCAGCCGCCTGGCTGGTTCTCCCAGTAGCATGGGATTTGCTTGCGGTTTTTCTGAAAAATAACAAGGATATATTTTAATACTGGAAAACTGACAGTGCGAGAGTTACATGGTCAAACCCGATAAATCGAAATAATTGTTTATTCAAATTTAAACTGTCATGTTTTGATGATTATGTCATTTTTGACAGTACAAGTTATATCAACTTATCATGTTTGACCACCCACCCCTAAAGTGTTTTGGTTAAGAGAAGGCAAGACAGGCCACCAGATCCCTATTTCAAACTCAAATTTCGATAAGTGTCAAATATACTTGACATAACATAATGTTCACATATTGTATTTTTTTTAAATCATAATTTGTACGTGCCTCGCCCACAGACAAGTCAGAACTTGTCGTTCTGCCCGCGCCGCGGCACGCTCCGATACACGTCCAAATTACGCGAGGCACTCACACCGAGGCGCCTTTCAGCACGGTCAAAAGACCGATTCTCGGCGGCTCGTCGCGCGCCGCTCGCCCGCTACTCGCGCACAGCGCGTGAGCGGGTAAGAATTTGAGCAAAATACGTGAACCGTGCGTGCCTCAACCCGAGGCTGCTCTAATTCGTATCCACCTTTACACTTGTTTCTTTAACTTTTCAGAAATACAACATTAGTACAAACCTAGCGACACCATACAGGAATTTAAATAAATAATGGACTAATTTTAAATACATCGCTTGTGAGTACAGTAAGTGATTGAAATTACTAAATACGGCTGTCAAATGCACCATCCTACAGTGCAGATTATACAGGCACTGGTGCAATAAAAACTGGGACCTATTTTATTGACGTTTGCCCTTCCCTCTCTTTGACTTTCGTCAATTTACTTTCTCAACCTCTTATCTGAATAGTAAGAAAAGTAGTCTTTATTCTTCTTGTAACATGAGTGCTTTTCCTAATAATCAATTAGGTACAATTCGAGGTTGAGACAGTAAAAGGGATGATTTGCACTCTAAACATTTATTTGCAAAGAGAGATTTTACAAAAGCTAGCAACATTGCATTAAGTAAACACAACAGGACATCCAGAGTTTAAAATTAAGTACTTTATGTTTACTAACCAGGAATATCTTAAGGCATAGGTCTGGGGCAGTCTCTATGCACGACACACTGCGGGTTGGCAATATAGCTACATGTTGCAATTCATTCCTCCTCCTTTAGTTGTGTGGTAAATCCCCAAATTTAGTGTAATTTACTAATTTTGTGGGGCAATTGAGTGAGTAATGGACTTGGTGATTCCCCACAAATTACATAATAATGTAATGATGAATGTCTTGCATAGCTGAAGATTACAATTTTTATAGCAACACTTCAACTAGCAGTATTTTCTAATACTGGCCTCACTTGACATACTGAATATAACACACAACTAAACATCCACAAGTTGCAACTAAAACATTTGTCCCAAAACTGTCGAGGTAAGGGTTGCCATTTAACTGTAAGCCTGCTAAGCACTGCTCTTTTCTGAGTAACCTTCTTAATCCCTTGTATGCGGAAGGTCAAAAACGTACCAAGTTCTAATCTCTTTTGATTACGATATAATCCATAAAATTAAACTTAAAAAAAATACTAGGGGCCTAAGCATACAAGGGGTTAAGGCAAAGTATATGTGGTCTATTAAAAAAACTCTGCCTTAATAAGGGTTAACAGTTTTGTCTATTACTTGTTGTCTATAACCACTTGTATGTTATTATTGCATAACATACCATTGCAACAAGAGATATAAAACAAGGTCATTCATCTACTTCTTCTACCATTTTATCCAGGGTTCGCTGGAAGAAATCCCTTAAAGGAGTTCGCCTTTGTACTCATTTTCATTTATATTGCCTTTGTTTTGCTTTTTTTTTGTACAGTAAACAGTATGTAATAGTAGAAGAGGCAGGTGTAATTTTTACTTACCCTGAGTTCCATGTGGCGTAGTTTGCACCTTTTATCCATGCACTTGCCCTGCTGCCATGCCGAGCACATGGTCTCACACCCCAGGGCTGATGGCTCATGCCGGAACACACAATTGTCCCCCTGCCCAGTTATGTAATAATTAACATCTTTATCAAATCAACTAATAAAGCATGATACTAACAAGTGCTACAATAACATCAAAAAAAACATGAAGAGATGGTTGCAAATTGCTGACAATTAATTATACAGCACAAATGATTGTGGATTTCAGTACAGCAAGGGCTGATTTTGTTATCATGTTTGCATCCATACACTTGTCACAGAGGCACAATATCGATAAAACGCCGACATTGAAATGCGTGTAAACCCCGAACTTCACTTGTTTAGTAAATGCGTAAGGGACAGACACTTGATCATCTACCCTTCAGAATTAAATATTACAACTTGATTCCCTGCGCTTTTTCATACCTTCGTACAAGTGGAGTAGTAGTAGAAATAGCAATCATTGAATTTCCTTGGGGACTCCATGGTGAACTCTTCCGGCCAAGGTCTGCAAATTACGCGAACACCATGTACCTAGTGCCGACACACGAAAACAAGCGTTATTCAAACAACACCCACCAAATCAAGCAAAATGCTACAATAAGAACTATCGCGAATTGAAACTATGAACAACACGTGGAAATTAGCCTCTAAAATTGGATTTTTTTAAGAATTTTCCATTTTGACAATTCGTAGAGCACGTCGCGGCTAAACAAGTTCCGATTTAAAAACTTACAATTTATCAACCGATTTACCAACACATTACTCACCGTGCACTGATTGAACTAAAAATAATTAAATTAAAACAAATATCTACACAACCGAGCTACCTAACATAAAATAATACGAAAGTCAAGTCACTAATGGAGAGACGTGTAGATATGGCGGACTTTCATTTCATATCCACCCACAGACTTTTTCCGTTCATGTTCACCCTTCTGCATTAAACTGTTGTCTATGGTTAGAGTACTAGTTACTAGGAAAGCGCAGTAGTACAATGATATTTAGTCGATAAAACATTTTTTTTACTAGATGATATCATAACGCCTTTATCATATCAAATCTAAAAGATAGGCCTACTCGTAGGGGTAATCGCTGCACAAATTGATTTTAAAGTTAGTCATTTTTCGTCAGTGAGCTTCAAATATGCCCCCTGATCTTAAGGTATTGAAAAAAAACTTGACAAAGTTTCTACAAGTTGGAATACTTTCATTCTATGATTTTATCGATATTGCACCAATTTCAACTGAACATCACTAGTAGTGCCATAGAGAAATACTACAACTTTGTTTTAGTTCAATCATTAATAAGCAGCTGGCATGCTTGGACTTGCTTTTTTATTTAATTTTGAAGTCTGTTTATTATAAAATTAGAAGATAAATCAATTAATCTTAATGTTGAATTTCAAATAAAAATAATATGGCTAATAATCTATCACAGTGTCCTTCACAAGCGATTCCTGCGCGAACACAAGCGACGCGATGCAAAGTGAGAAATAACAAAGACGCGTGTGAATAGTGTCCTACGTGACCTACGTCACTAACTACGAGACGCGCAACTGCTTGATTTTTTTGGAGGACAACAATTTAATTTGCTTTCTTAATTAAGGTAATTCTGTTCTTTATAAACGAAATCACATGACATGGCAAGACATTAGTTATTATGAAAATGATAATTTATACGCATTTCTTACGTTTGTCAATTTATTGAAAGGTGATTCAAAAATCGCGACTTGTCTAAGTTTGTTACTGTTTCTTGTTTTTACGCAGGGTTAATTATTAGAGAATTGTCCTTAAAATTCCTTCGATCTAAAGCAAAAAAATATTGTTAATTATGAGTACTGTAAAAGTTGTGAGGACTGGGAAGAGGATGTAAATCAGGCACAAATTTGCTTTTAAGCCATACGTAAAAGTTCATTTAGATTTTTAATGTCGTAGTATAATAGCTAGCTCCAACAGGATCCTGAGCGTGTTCAGGGACCGCTGGGACTCCGCGCTGCTGCGCCGGTGGACGCAGTTCCATGTTTTTGCACCAGCAGTGTGACAAATAGTCCCTTTAATTTTAATTTAGATTTTAGTTTTAATTTTTAAAGTAATTTTGTTTTTGTTTTAATTTTAATTTAGATTTTATTTTGTACTGAATAGTTATATGGATTGACATCTGAAATAAATGATTTGATTTGATTTTGATTTGATAATAATATTGCCACGGCGAATCGTAGACACCGTAGCAAGGGCGGCGCGGTCTTCATGGTCCGTGGTCCGTAGAGAAAATAAAAGAAATAAATAGCTCAGATCCTTTTTCAATACCAAGTTGATTCAAACTCCTGAGAACTTGACGCGGTGAGACATATAACTGCATTGTTTTCAAATTTTTGGTACAAATTGGTTCATGTTACCAATTTCATTTCGAACAGCGACCTCATTTTTAGACTTTTTATTGTTCCGTAGTCAAACTAGGAACCCCTACCCCATAGTGTGGGGTGTAGTTGGATAGGTCTTCATATATATTACGGGTTTGTGAAAACAATTTTACGATTTAAGGGATTCGTTTATGAAATATTAAGCTTTAAAGCGCTTATTTTTGTTAGACTCAAGTGTCCCCCCCCCAAAACAACAAATAAGTAGTCTTTATTCTACTAAGATACATGCGTGCTTTTCCTACGAATCAATTAGATACGATGCGAGGTTGAGAAAGTAAACGGACAATAGCAGTGTTTTACCAAACAATCAAACACTTATTAAGCGAAATACCTTATTCGAAGCCTAATTTAATATTTGAGAGTGGCAACACTGTTTGCTGTGACGTGACGGTCGCTGATTGGTCAATATCCCTACTCCATCTTCCCCCTCCACGAGTTTTTCATTTTTCCCACCAGGTGGCGTCGTTACGGCTGGAGGCCTGCCTGGAGCCGGAGCGCGCCTTATCCTCATTGGATCTCAAATTACGCGTTTTATTTTAGTAAATAAAGCAATATATCACCTAGCAAAGTGAAGTAAATGTTTTCTAAAATTTTCATAATAGTGATAGTGATTAAAAAATATCAAGTATATGGCAATTAAAACGTAAAGTTCATAGCATATAAAAAGGAATCTACCACCTGGCAGACATAAAAGTATAGGCTTCGAATAAGGTATTTCGCTTAATAAGTGTTTTATTGTTTGGTAAAACACTGCTATTAAGCTTCAGTACCGTTATTCGAAGCCTAATTTAATATTTGAGATCTGTTTGTTATCGCCTGGTGGTCAGACGCCAATGTGATCTAGTTTAGGCACAATATGTATACTAATATTATCATGGTAATTATTATCAAAACAACACAGGGATAGTAAGCTTCTAGTTACGAATAGAAGTCAACAGGCCGGATAATTTGATGAAGTGTGATTCAATAAAATACCAATAGACACTATGAATGTTTATTGAAGGTAGTTTATTTACATACCTAATTTACCATGCGTAAGTAACAGTTTCATAATTAACTTGTTCAGTCTTAAGAATTTAGAATTTTTAGTTTATTTAGAATTCGATTTTTAACATTTCAATTAAAAAATTTTCACAATACTCTGTAATAACTGTACCTAAGTAGTAATTATAAGGTATAGTTAGGTAATCAAATACAGCAGTTTTACATTATAGTAGCTTAATATGTTGTACTTGTAATCATTGTAAATAAAGACATTTTGTGATGTTTATTAATAATTATGTATAAGAAAATGCAATCGGTAGGTACAGTAAGTACATGTGGTGTAAAATTAAATGATATTTTCATAAACAATGAAATCAGTGTTAACTTATTTAATCTCCTATCATAACCGACAAGTACATAAACACCTAGATCTTAATCAAATGTAGAAATACATTTCCAATTCTTAACTATCTACTGGAGCAAAGGTTTTGGTTACAGTAGAGGCCGGTGCTAATTGTTTAATTTCCCTACAATAGTAGTTTAAAAAAGTGTTCTGAGAGCGCCAGTTGCCACGAGCTAGGATTTCATCTAAAGGGAGGTCCTGTATCCAATTTTTAGATGCTACTGCTGGGCGCACGCTACCCGGGCTCGCTCGGATGCCTGCGTCCAGCAGCGCTCTCCTCACCCAGTTCGCGACAACTGTTCGCGATGCCGCCTTAGGAGGGCCACATGCTGTTAAAAATAAATGATCAGATTTACATATGGTTCTGCTACGTCGTTCGGCCGACAGTGAGATAACTTTTTTTTTTCCAAAATATGGGATCTAAATTTTTAGAGTCTTTATTCTGAAATAAACGCCATCCCGACTGCCTATATGTCGGGGAGTCCGTCTTAGATCCAAAGATAGGCCAAAATGTAATTGAATTTTCCGTCATTACACAATCATTGCGATTAATAGATAACAATGTAAGGTCGTGTACTCTGCGGCCTGAACATAACAAAAGTAAAATAGAGGCTCGCTTTGAGCATTCATAAAGGCTATTTTCATTGACAGTACCGTTTTTTAACCAGTCTATTAAAATATCAGTATCCCATATAGGAACTTTGTTTACTTTCGGAGATTTATTGGAAATAGCCTTTAATGCATGCTTCACAAGGGCGTGATTAACTAGGTTAAAGTGCATATCAGGGTCAGTAAGGGTAACAACCACAGACTTATGGACTAAAATAGTAGAATAAGCCAGACCAACTTTTTGATGTAAATCTATTAGAAATCTAGCCAGATCGGCTGCAGAGGGCTTGAAAGTATCGACTTCATGATCTCGTGTCCATGAGCACCACCTTTCCCAGGCTGGCTTGTACGTCTTTAAGGAAGATTGTCGCCAGCCAGAGAGTAACAAGTTCTTTTGTTCCTGTGACCAACTTTTTACGCTCTCCGTCCACCCCCACATATCCATACTTCCAAGGTCATGTCCTGGATCTTTGGTGGTGGTTGGCCCGTGACCGTGTCGATTAGAACTTGATCCAGTGCCAGTATTGTGAACGGTGGAGCGAGGGCTCGATTTTTGAGGTCGGGCCTCCAAAAAACTTTCAGCCACCGCGGGGCAACGATCAAGTACATCCCTGTTGCTGTATTGAGGTGAGACAGAACACGAGGCATCAGGAATGGAGGTGGAAATACCCAGGCCAGCTGAAACTGCCATGTTTGACTGAATGCATCGTGAAATTGAGCTTGGCGATCGGTCGCGTCTAGTGATACATAATTGGGGACTACATGTGCCGTTTTTGACGCAAATAGGTCCATTATTGGGGTTCCCCACTTCAAGAATATTTTGTTTGTTATTGTGGGGAGGAGATGCCACTCGGGATTGGCAGATAGGCGAGAAAGCCGATCTGCCTCGCAATTGAACCTCCCAGGGAGATAGTGAATTTCGAAATGAATATTGTAATGGTCTACAAGATGACAAATTTTGTAACATATGTTCATGAGGGTAGGAGACCGGGTCCCTCCCTCGTTCCTTAAGTAGGCAACCACAGTTTTGTTGTCGCTCTGTATCATAAGAGTTGAGTTTGCTAGGTAATGACAGAGACCTTTTAAGGCGTATAAAAATGCTAGCATTTCCCTCTGATTTGAATGGAGAGTTGATTCGCTGTAAGACCATTGCCCCCATAACTTTACATTGTCTATTTGGGCACCCCAAGCTAGCAACGATGCATCGGTCACGAGATAATGACGAATTGGTGGATAGTGAATCAACGAGTCGCTGTTCACATTGTTCATCCACCAAGACAGTTCGAGCAAGGCGTTCTGTGGTATAGGGAATCTGCGGTGGACAGGCAGATTTAGAAGGCGTTGACAAAAGAATAATAGGGCTCGGTGATTTAATCGTCCTCGCAAAACTGGAAAACTTGCAAAGTTTATTGAGCCCACTACGCTTTGCGTTTCTTTTAGGCTCGCTGACCTGCGATTCAACAAGACCCCTATTTTCTGCCTCAGTGCCGCGCACTTCTTGGCTGGTAGGAATTTTCTGTTGGTGTGAGGGTTCCAACATATACCTAAGTACTCTATGACCCTCAGAGGGGATAGATTGGACTTGGCATGATTGACTTGCCAACCTAACTGTTTTAGTATTTGCACAGTCTGGAGGGCCTGTTTGGTAAGGGTCTGTGGGTTTTGGTGTGCTAAAAGGAAATCGTCCAAGTAGACAATGATTCTGATCCCTTTTTCCCTTAAAATTTGAGCAACCCAATTTGTTAGAGACGCAAACATTTTTGGGGCACAGGCTAGACCAAAAGGAAGACAGGTCATCTGCAGCAAATGACCGTTGAAGATTAACCTGAGAAATCTTTTGTGGTTTTCCGCAACTGGCAGATGAAAATAGGCATCCGATAAATCTATTTTTATCAACCAATCTGCAGGTTGAAGAAAGGCAGGGATTCGATGCATGTTTATTAATTTGAATTTCAGGACTGGTAGGTACAAATTTAACCTTTTCAGGTTGAAGATTGGCCGGGACGAACCGTCGCTTTTGGGGGTTAAGAACATTGGGGAAACAAAACTGGGGCCCTGGCTCGCGGGTTCTAACACTCCCATTTTTAATAGTTTTTGAATTGCTGCCTGCATTTCTTTCGAGTATGGGGTTTGAAACTTTAGATTGGGCAAGAATAGCGGGGGCCTTCTGTAAAATGGGATTCGAAAACCTTGAATCAACTTTATTAAGGGTGAAGGGGCATTGAGCACATGCCATTCGTCTACGAAGTTCCTTAGCTGCCCCGCTCGAAAAGTGTTCGAGTCAGAACTTTCTCTTTTGGTTATAGTCCCTGCGCGGAACGTTTTGCCTTGACCTACCCTGGCTACGGGTACCCGGTTGCTGATAGCCATAAGAACCCTGAGGTTTTGGTATTGTGTTCCGTTGGCGAAAGGACCTTTCGTGCGAACTTGTAACCGGTCTGGTGGGGCGAAACGAGTTGCGCCAGCCCATTGTAAAGTCGTAATTGCCTTGCGCAGGCAAAGGTCTGGATAGATCGGGGTAAGCACTCTGCGCGGGTGCTTTAGGACCATAATTTGTTTGGCTTGTGCCTGCTTGCGCAGCAGGTTTATTTTGAGTTACCGGTCGAACCGGCCAAAAAGTTTTTGACACTCCCCCGTGTTTTTCTATGGCTAAAGAAAAAGGTTCTTTTTGAAAGAGAAACTTAGAGCTTGGCGGAATTTTTCTTAAGGATTCTTTAAAGTACTTATTTTTTACTGAGCGGAGAATGTTATCTCGTCGCTGTTGAATAAGGTCGGCACGGTGACCACACGCTAATTGCAACGCGTCATTAGAAATTTTTCTAAAGCTACCCTCGATAAAAAGTTCCTTAATTTTATCTTGTAATGACTGCGGGGTCAAATCTGTGGTGGTTTGGGACCATGTTACCAATGCTCCAAAGGAGGACTCAGCGGCCTCGCCTTGTTTAATGAGTGCTTGTGTTAGCGCCGCAAAGCCGCGTTCGGTAACACTCAAGTTTGAAAATTTATCGAAGGGTTTTAATTCATCATTTGTTTCAAGGTCTGTAAAGGCCGGTTGAGAACAGTACAATTTTTGTACCTCGGAATATCTAACATTTGACCAGTCTTCTGAATCAAAGTGCTGAACAGCAGTTAAGAGGTTGACGTGAGCGGGTAGGGATTTTGGAAAAGATGGCTCTTTCAAAACGGTGTTTAATGAAAACTTTATACTCGTATCTAAAAAGTTATCACTAGAAGCCGGGGCTTCCGGTTCGAGTGTCTCATATAACTCGCCGCTCACGTTACCCTCTATTTCGCATTCACAGTCATCAGAACGGGCTATGGGGCCCCTGGATTGTAATTGCCACATATTACCGATATAATTTTGAATTTCGCTAACCTGATTAGTTAA
Organism: Acleris holmiana; assembly: GCA_949316455.1. Taxonomy (NCBI): domain Eukaryota; kingdom Metazoa; phylum Arthropoda; class Insecta; order Lepidoptera; family Tortricidae; genus Acleris; species Acleris holmiana. Next base: position 12,151,631 of record OX438780.1, on the reverse strand, counting down.
TTGTTGTATAGCATCGCTATCGCTACGCCGTTGCCGCTTTCGTTTGGGGGCAGACCGTGATTTCTTCGCTTTCCTTTTCGAAGCTAAAGGATATGGCGGCGGCGGTGGTGGAGGCCCCGGCGGGGGCAGCGGCGGAGCCCCTAGCGGATGCGGCGGCTGCGACGGGCTTGGTGTAATCTCCTCTTCCGAATCGGATGACGAACTGGAGCTTGAACTTGAGTCCGTCATGCTATTATAATTTACAGAAGTAATCTGTGAAATAAAATAGAATTAATAAAAGCAATTTTTCTGTCGAACGGTAAAACCGTTAATTTTAAAATTAAATCAGCATAACTTACAAATTCCTTGAATTTGTCAACCGTACGTCTCGACAAACAAGACGCCAATGAGGATAAGGCGCGCTCCGGCTCCAGGCAGGCCTCCAGCCGTAACGACGCCACCTGGTGGGAAAAATGAAAAACTCGTGGAGGGGGAAGATGGAGTAGGGATATTGACCAATCAGCGACCGTCACGTCACAGCAAACAGTGTTGCCACTCTCAAATATTAAATTAGGCTTCGAATAACGGTACTGAAGCTTAATATCGTGTTTTCAACCCACAACCATTCACTTTAGTCAAGACTTCCATGCAACTGCAAGGAAAAAAAAACGAAAAATCATCATACTACCTGTGGTCCCACTACTTCAACCCACTACTCTATTCGCTTTCGTCAGAAATCAGTTTTATTCCGCAAAAGTAGGTAGGTTAGGTTTGGTAGATGTTCAAATGCCCCAAACGGCAAATCGTCCTGGAATAGGAGCCCTGCGACGAGGCCAGACGAGTGGGACCAGTCGCGACCCAAAAAATCCACCAATAGAATTCCTGGCGTCGCTCAGCGCAGCTCTCCTATTGGTGGATATTTTCCTCGCTTCGCTACCTCGCACAGCCCTGGTGAAAATGCAGCCTTAGGCTGGCTGAAACCACAGCTAACACAATTCCACTCGCAACAGTATATTATGTCGGTTTCATTGAAAAACAGCTATAAAAAGAAAGAGGTCATTGCCCGTGGTCCACCTAATTAGTTCACCTCTGTGGATTGCGACTAAACTGGTTAAAACCTACAGGCAGGTTTAGGTTGTGTTAGTTCTTCAGGGGGCCCGAAGGGCCAAAATACCTCGGAAACAGGGTGCTAAAATGTCCAGGTGAACTAACTAGGTGGACCACGGGCAATGACCGAAAGAAAGTCTCCGCCTTGCCGGCTTGCCAAAAGCCACTTGAAGTAATCATCTCGCTTTACGGGACTACGGAGAGTCCAAAAGGAGAGTTATATTCACATTATTATATGTCATGTGTATCTTTAATCCTCGTAAGGCCTGATGCGCATCAGGATGTACATAATCAAATAGATTTGATTTAAACTACATTACAATGAGAATAAAATCCATTCTTCTTAGTTTTAAAATGTAAATTGGCGTTATAGAGCAAACATATTTGAACTTTATTTCCTTGCTGCTAGATACATATTATTACCATTAATAAAAATCTCCCTGTTTGGAGTTTGGTGGGCCTTACGAGTAGTAGAGCAACATTCAGTAAACACCAAAAATGAAACAACTGGTCAGTGTCGTATGAACTGTATAATTATTATAATCATGATTTTAATACATTAATTTACATGTTACAATAAATAAATGCTCATTATTAACGTGGAGTCAAATCGTTTAAAAATAATAAAACTAGACACTAAGCAAATATGTAGAGAAACTTAAAAGCAGACAAATCAGGCACAATACAAACTCCTTCAGGCCAGAGTTTAAGTAGAGAACGTAAATTAATTTAAAATTTCCGTTAAAACTTTTCATAAGAATATACAATAACGATTTAAAGCAAATAAGGCGTGCCATCAGCCAGCGTCAGTGATAATTATAATAATAATACCTAGGAAACATGACAATGATAATTTACGATGAAAATAGTGACAAAAGTTCTATTCAAAACAATTGTATGAATTCTCTAAACTACTGAGTACGTCCATACGCGGGTTTTGAAACATTACATTATAATGAATGAAGATGAGACATTAAAAATTTGTACATAAAAACCAATACTGGAGCGGGAATGTTTGATATCTTCTATTATACACTGGGTCTGGCTTTACAAAAATACAATTCTGTAACTGTATAGTTTCAAATTCAATATAACAGCGTCATTTCAAGACACGACATGGACGCCATCACGATCTGACTGTAGACGTATCGACCGATCGCGAGGTCCCCTTTTCACAACAACACAAGTAACTAGTAACTGTACAGAATTGGAACTTGTCGCACAGGACCAGATTTTGAAGCATTAATTATAACTATGGCCTCATCGCAGCTAGACTAAGTTTTATTACAAACCTACTGGATGACCACTTTTGCCAACCAACTCACACGATAAACCATAACACTTGAGTATTGGGTCAGCAACAACTCGAAAACAGTCAAAACTTAGTATAAAATACTCTAACGAGAAAAGAAACCTCACCGGCCAGTCTATTTTAAATTGCTGGTCGAGGTACAACATACATACATAACAAATTGTGTATAAGTAGCACGCACTAATTGAAGTCTTCATGCGAAATGAAAACTACATTAGTCATACATAATCATAAACATATAAAAATAGTATTCATAGCACTTATGGAGTTAGTCTACATTTAGTACGATTATATTGTTATCCGATAGTATTACAATGTCTACTAGGAATTCCGTTACACGTTACAAAATGACTAATGTTCATGTTCTAACTCGCCAAACATTTTTGATCTCTTCAAAATACAATGAGATGAGAGTAAATTAAAACAATAACAACAAGATATTTCATACAATTTATGGGGCATTTCAAAGACAACAGTAAAGCGCAAACTAGTGAAACAACAATTTATAACATTCAAGACACGATGGATAACAACCTTTATTCAAATAATTAGTATACATCTCACAAGTTAGCCTAGGACTGTTTACAACGAGACATCTCATTCTTAGGTGTCCCCTTGTTTCAACAACACTCATTTCATAGAACGTTTCGTTTCACAGAATTTCACTTCAGTGAAAGCTATTTTCTGCTCTGTTGTTTTATCTCAAACATTCATAAGAAAAACCTGTCTATGAAATAAAAATTCTGTGAATCGATTACGTTCTATGAAATGAGTGTCGGTGAAACAAGGGTAAACCATTCTTCTCAATATCATACAGCACTGTTCTAAACCCTATTTGTTTAGGTACAATGTAAACCAAAATACCACGTGATATAGTTCGTCAACCAATAAAAGCGAACACTGATAAACTGTTCCGATTCACTGTGTGTAACGGACAAACGGTGGTTTTCTTCTTCGTTTTATATTAGTAGCGGTCCCCGCGATAATCCGCAGTTATTTCGCCAATGTCAAGCGAGGAGAGTAAAACAGTAAACAGAATAAAACAAAAGCAAAATTCGGACATCTTTCAATCGACCATCTTCCCTCCCCAAAGGTTTTACGGGAAGACCAGGGCTTCTATTGTACTGCGTTATAACGATATCGCGTTTAGAATCGTTTATGACTATGACATAACATAAACGATTCTAAAACACGTCTTAGCAATATTGTTATAACACAGTAGAATAGAGGCCCTGGTTTGTTTACATTTCGTTAAGAACCTAAACAAATGAAGTCTAGACAGATTTAGACTGGGTTCAAACTCACGTTGAATTATTCGTCACGTTTAAAATTTAACTGTCACACAAACAATTTACAAGGCCAAGATCAAAATCTTTCCACGAACTCCAGTACTAATGCGACTGTTAATCACGGCTTTACTAAAAGAAACTGCCACAAGAATAAATCATGCTAAAAGATGAAATCTTGGTTTGTTGTTAATTTAAACGCACAAATTCATTGTTAATCACCATTCTTTCGGCAGTTTCTATTGGCAAGCAATTTACACTGACTGATCAGTTTTCTCCTTCATATCAAAACAAAAGTACCACTGATAATTTCAGTGTACTGTTCATTTATTTACTCGAATTCTTACGATTATGACCCCTGTTCTCGTATGTCTGAAGCATATATTACCCTGTATAGGCAGTTAATTAATTTCACATGCGTCAGGGGCACAACACATGGACGCTAACATTTCCATAGTCCAACACAGATAGGCCGTTACTATTAAAATTAAAGTCGATAGGAACTAACAGTGAGATAATGAAAAATTAAGAGGAATAAAAAAATCGACATTAACATATTTAGTGATATTTTGTGTCCCAAATTCCTCGTAACACTAATTAGGCGATGGCACCTGCTAAATCGTAATCGTTTTGTCTTCTCGACACTTCAATATCATGGTTTGTTTTAAAAATAATTACAGACAAGAGCAATATGTAAGCGAGTACAGTGAAGGGCTAAAATATAGATTCACGCAGTTACAAAAATACATACACATTTAATTTCATTCATGCGTGCATATTTTTGCCTTTCATTGTACTGTAACTTTATTTGCCGTTTCCTCGGTTGTAACATAGCATGATATTTCACTTAAATTCACAAAGAAGACAAAGCGGTACGACTTATGACCAGCGCTGTCAACGCTAGATGAAAGTAACTTTAGGGACATAGGTGAGATGTGAGAGAGCTACCAGAGGTGCGAAGAGAGGGCCTTATCTCTTGGAGGAGCTTTTGATCTGTTGGAGCTTGAGACGCAGCGCGTCGACGGCCGCCTCGTTCTTGTGTGCAAGCGGCTGACTCGAATGCAGCTGAGGAAGGAAATGTTTGGATAATTTAGTTAGTATTTATAGTTTTAATACTAACACTAACTTACATACATTTATTGCAAACGAATTTGACGATATCATTAATTTAATTTATAGCACCTTATGGGCTGGTGGTCCCCGGTACACCGTGGATACCTTTTCCCCCCGTGTGGTTGCCGGGTAAGAATAGTGCCACTCCATGTTTTCCCGTGGATGTCGTAAGAGGCGACTAAGGGAATAAGGGCTTGTAGTACTGTTAAGCGATGGGCTTGCAACCTGTCACTAATACACCGGTAAACATCTTGGCCATGTGCAAAAAGTGATTATGGAATTATCAACAAGTCTTTTTGAAGTTGGTATTTCTGTAGCTCTGCCTGCCCCACTCTGGGAATGAAGGCATTTTGTTATGTATGTATGTACGTTTAATAGAGCATGGCCGAACCGCTACCACAATTTTACTCGCTAATTCGAAATGTTGCACCATTCTAATTGGGGCGGGCAACGCGTTTGAGATTTTAGAAAGAAAAGGAAGAAAGAAAATACATTTATTCACAACAACACAACAATAACAAATAAAATATAATAAACAGAAAATGAACAGTTGATGTGAAACGGTCCTAACTCAGCATGTGCTGGCGGTTATAGCAGCGCTGATCTTCCGTTAGGACCGCTCGGTGACAGCACGGAAAGTGACACAAAAAAGAAAAAACATTTAAAATAAGTTCAAAATATGTAAACAACAGATAATAATAAAAATAAAACCTGTAACGGTATCAGAATAAAAGAAAACAAATAATGGAACAAAAAAGAAAAAAAAAAGTATGACTGTAACACAATGATAAAGATATTAGATTGTATAAGTCCAAGGACATCAGGCCCGCATACCATTTAGGTGACCTGTGTACTTATTTGCTTTCATGTCTTAACCTTTTCACCGCCTCACTGCGAATGAAGTGTCGTGCTCTGTACGCCACGGAACAAACCGTTTAGTAAATATAAATAACTGCCTTAATTCCATAGTAGAAGGATTAATTTAGAGTTGAACGTTGGTCGTGTATTGATGACGTTGGTGTGTGAGTCTTACCATAGGCCGTCACGACAAGATGACTGTGGCGCTCAAATGGTTAATAAAAAATCGTCTAGTAAAAGTTGGTACGGTACATTAAGGTAAGGGAGACTAAAAGAGCCTTAGTAAGGTGTCGATATATCGCACCTACGGTGCAACACTCACTTATGCAAAAAAGCATTTTTCCAGGAGAAGTATTTAAAGATTTAGTGTGGTATAAAATTATTATACTTTCTGATCTAGAAAAGGCGATTTTTTGATATGATTACCTACTGCTACTTTTAGCTTACTATGTTGCTTCAAGGACAGGGTACTTAAAGCGACGTTATGGCATACTTAACTCAATTTTCAAAATTTTGCAAAAGTGACAGTGTCGCACCGTAGGTGCGATATGTCCTCTTCCGCCGTAACCATTTGAACGCCAACGACGCCTAAAGTAGTAATGAGCTGTCGTGCCTACAACGCCACCGGCACTTTCGAACACCTTTTCGCTCTGAGAGTTTTTTGATCAGCTAACGCCGATTCTGCGTCGATAGGTATGGGGAGACCGACATAGTTGCCGCAGGTACAGTTTAAAAGAGACGTTATTTCGTATTGATTAACCTCTCATAAGCTTAGGAGCAGATTTGCTCACAAAATTTGTGTATCTTTTTGTACTGTGTACTAAACTAGAAAGGTTTAGGTACTTAATTATAAGTAAACAAACAAAACCACGTGGCTCTGTTCAACAGCCAATCAAAACTGCTTTGTCGAGCTATGACGTATCTCCCGTAGCAGTGTTCTGCTTCATTGGCTGCTGAACAGAGCCACGTGGTTTTGTTTGTTTACTTTTAGTTAAGTACCTAAACCTTTCTAGTATAGAACTTGGTATTTTTTCACTTCCCGCATACGAGGTGTTAAATTTTTCATAAGTTTTAATACATGACCTGCATGGCTAGCACAAGTGGTATTTTCTCGCTTGTCGCTCAGTGCGTCTCTATCGTTACATACTAGATAGATAGATATCCGAGCGACAAACAAGTCGCGGACAACTTGTGCTAGCCCTGGCGTGTGAGCGCGTGAGTGGCGTAAGGCGTGGAAGAGGTCGAATAGTGAGGCGAGTTACCTCGAGCTGCGGGTCGATGCTGTGCGCGCGCGCCTCCATGATGGAGTCGGCGAGCGCGCGGTTGTCGCTGGCCGGCGTGCGCGGCTGCGGCGTCGGCGCCGACTCTGTCTTCATGCCGGCTTTGGCCTGGAAATATACATTCATATACAATTACAATCATACGCTAATCAATTCAGAGGGCGGAATTCTCATGGTAAAACTTTGAAATGTGATAAAGACAGAACATTTTGTTTTATCGACCTTTCCAGTTATCGATATTGTGTAATCACTAATCTCTTTGTTATTGCAGTTTCGCTTTTATATTTAAAATCTAAGTGTCTTCATTAGCATTTAGTTATTTTTTTCTAAAATATATCTCTTTGTTAAATAATAAATGAAATATAAACTAGAAATAAAACTAAATCTAAGACTATACAATGATAATGAAACTAAACCTACATTATTTTGCTTCAGTACAATGAAAACGATAGGAGGTCTAATTCTATTTCGTTAAAGATCTTGTGCTACGTGAACCAGAACTTCTTGTCGATAGTCGATACAATACAACATCCCTATAACATTAAAAAAAATGCCATGAAAATTCCGCCCTCTGCTTATCATCTATGCCTATACTTTTAGATTTTGAGCGATTCTACCAACATTTATTATAAAAATACAATTTAAAAATGAAGCCATAAAACTCGAGCTCATCACACAAATATTTGCTGTTACGGAGGACTCGAACCAGCAGTAGTCGTATCATTAAAATCTGTCGATTCCTTTCTGCTTGGCGTTTTAACAACAGGAAAATCATCAAAAAATGATATAGAAACGTGTCTGTCCCGCCTGAAAGTGCGGTGGCGAGGTGCAAAACATGAAGCACATCGGACTCCTTCTCGGGAGCCCTGCGGCACGGTGCGCCGGCGCTCCCCCCGAGGATCTTCTTACCTTGAAGGACGAAGTCACCATGTGGCTTAAATCTACCAACTTAGCTCTTTGACTAACTGAACGTTTTTTATCATGGAATAGTAAAAAAAAAGGTTTACCTGCAAAGCTCGTAACCGCTCCATAAACACAAGATGAGACTTTTCCTCAGTTTCGTTACTTATATCTGAAATGAAACGTAAATACACAATCAATAACTAAATTAAAAATAAAGGAAGTATTCTCGCTATAACTATGTGCTATGAAATGAAAACTGTGCGAATGCAAAATTGAAGTAGCAATGAACGGGGCATTTTGCTCGCAGAACCAATGACCGTTGGCGCAGTTTCTGAATTGGCAGACATAGTTATGTGGATAACCTCGAATTAGTCGGAGAGCTGAGGGACCAAAAATGCAACAGTTTTATAAATAACAACTCAGTCCGCGCCATGAACCACGCAATATAAGTTAGCTGTCTTACTATTTCCAGATTTTATAAAACAGTTGCGACGTACGTGTTTTGCACCATCCCCAGCTGTCCCAAAACTGGCTGACTGACGGTAGGCTATTGAAAATTTAACCTATTTATGACCTAATATTATAATAACACAGAAGATGTTCTGCTTTAAATTTTTTAATTTTTGGTGTTCAATAAAGAGTATTTGTATTGTATTGTATTGTATGTCACAGAAACTGACCTAGTCCCAAACTAAGCTCTAGGCTTGTACTGTGGGTACTACGGGCGTGGGGACGCCCATAATCATCATTATAACGGGTACTAGACAACGATAAACTTACCTATATAGAGAAATATATACTTAAATACATACCAAGACTCAGGAATAAATACTCGTGCTCATCACACAAATATCTGCCCCTGCCGGGATTTGAACCCAGGACCGCTAGCTTCGTAGGCAGGGTAACTACCAACTAGGCGAGCGAGTCGTCAAACTTTGAAACCTTATTGAATTAATAATAGCGCCTTTTACATTTGGCATTATGCCCTCAAAGAAGGTTAACCTTTTCAGCGCCATTGACGGATATATCCGCCCCACTGGTTCAACGCTATTGACGGATAAATCCGCACCACTGGTTGAACGCCATTGACGGATATATCCGCACCACTGGTTCAACGCCATTGACGGATATATCCGCACCACTGGCTCAACGCCATTGACGGATATATCCGCACCACTGGCTCAAAGCCATTGACGGATATATCCGTCATGGTTGACAGCGCAAAACAGGCCTGAGGCTTTGAGGCAATTGGCGTGTGAGTGACGTCTTTTGCATTTGAGTTAACGTTGAAAAGTTTAATCAAATAGGCATTCAGAGTGATGCTGACCGATGTTCTCGGACTTGTAGTCGTGCTTGTAGAGCGGCAGCGCGCTGACGCGGCGCTTCTCGGCCACCTCGAGCAGGCCGCGCTCCACGTAGCTGCGGAAGTAGAACGACGAGCCCTGCATGAACGTCCAGATGTCCACCTCGGGGTGCCGCTCCTGCAATACAAAATGCAACGTTATTCATTCCATTATTGAACAACTCGCCCATTTAGCTGATTAGTTAGATACTTTTTGCCATATCATAGCTATATTATTTTCGTTTAGTTACTCATACGTTTAGATTATTTTATTACCATATGCTATAGTAACCTGTGGCAACTTTACTGGTTAATGTATTTTTTAGTAATAATAATATATATATATATATATGGCCAGAATTGTCACCGAATTGTCCCCACAGGATGGCCGCTAGAGCAGCGGCAGACTAAAACGGAGGTGGCGCGATGGGTTCACTAATGTTCATTTGACCAACTATATTATTTTACAAACTTTCATTTCGCAAAGAGATACTTCCCGCCGCATTGTTTTGCATTTGCAGTTAAGTCTAACATAACCTATCTTATTTAATAAGCCTATGTAAACCTTTTTATGTAATGGTTAATTTAATAAGGGTTACATACAAACACGTTTTTGCGAAATGAAAGTTTGTAAAATTATATAGTTTATCAAATGATGATTTGATCAAAAGTCGGGATACCAGCGCGATAATTTGGACATATTTTAAGGAGACTGGAAGAAGCAAATTTTTTTTTTTTAATGATATCCATTGAAAATACAGGTCAACTTTTGAAATAAATATTTACATAATTCCAACAACAAACTTGGCAGATTAATTAGTAATCAGCAAATACTTTGAAAAATCGCAAACAACATCACGACCAAACACAAAAGTAAGTCTTCATATCAATATGAAAATATTTTATTGGCTGTAAAATATAAAAAAGGCGGCAATTAAAAAAATACGTATAACACTAACAGCTTTACTTAAACGAACGCGGTCGCGGGATTAGATTCGCATCCATATTAAGATTACGACTCGATATCCCGCGAATTGCTTCCGGAAATCCGATCACAAATAGCCATCAAATTGTTAGTGAAACACCGGTCTGTTGTGCGAGGGCGCCTCACCCTCAGGTCGTAGAGCTGCGTGAGCGCGTCCCGGTTGTGGTCCTTGTTGCCGATGCGCTTGAGGATGAGCGCGAGCTCCTCGTGCACGGCGCGCGGCAGGCGCGAGCCCGCCAGCGGCGCCGACTGGCCCGTCAGCGAGCCCATCAGCGGGGCGCCGTTCAGAACCTCCGCCCCCGTCTCTTTCTTCTCATCCAGTTTCAATTGCTGTCAATTGGGAACATGCATTTTATTTCTCACGCTCTCTGGAAAGTGCTATGAAAGAGAGGAATAACTGTACACGCGAAATAATTGTCATGCAATTTTTTCTTAAGACATAAAAAGCTTTAAAAGTCATAGTTCAAAAACACTCTATACAAAATCGACGACAGGAATGACGTCACAGCTGTGGTTCCATGTTTAAAATATAAGGAGCTTATATAGAAATTTGCATTTATTTCGTAAATTACTTTGTTTAAGCCAACATCGTTGCATTAAAATATTACGTAAATACAATGAGAATGCCGAATTATATGCTTTTTTAAATTTTCTCCTAAAGAAATCGTATCAATGTAACTCAATTCTGATTTTCGTGCATATTTTCTATTGGAATAAAGAAAGATGGAATAATAACACAGTCAACCCATAAACTTAATTATTTGTATAGTTTAAACTATTTTCTTGTATTGTGTCTATACAATCCTATTATCTGCTTTTGTTCCCGAAACCGCCAACCAGTTAATTTACGAAAGAGGTTTTAGAAGTACATTGCATGAATGTTAATTTTCAACCTTATTCCTTGTTGAATAGGTTTAAAATGGCCTTAAAAGAAAGAGCGTATTCAACACTTCTGTATTTCATAACCACCTCAGCTTGTCGAGTCTCGGGCGGTTGTAAAATGAAAAAAAAAATATGATGGCCACTATTCTATTAGTCTATTGTCTAAAGAAATAGCGTCGAAAGTGTATGTTAAGCCTTTGAAAACGCTTATAATCTCGCTATCATAATTTGTGGTTATCTACATAATGGCTTTGTAGTATTGTGGATGAGCTCAGTTCAAAAAGTTAAAACTGTACCTGACACAAATGCTTAAAAAGGGCTAACTGCTAACAACAGTTTTCTGGTGACATTGTAATTTATAAAATAAAGTCCAAAATTAAACAATAGGTAAAACATGAAACTAATACTAGAAAATACGTTTTTTATTACAGTAAAAGCACGATAAGAAGAAAATACTGACACCCTCCTTCCATAAAGTCGTAAGCAGCAGTCATCGCACTTGTCCTATTCTTGGGTTCTGGTTTTGTACTGGAATGACAGATGTCATAATTGAGTTCTAATCTTCTTTTTGCTGTAATGTAATCCAAACGTACCTTGAGTACTTTCAGCAAGTACGGGTAGAGATCAGAGTCGTTGACGTCCGGTATTTGCGTGAGATGGTTCGTGATCGAGCCGCCCTTCATCTTGACTAGTGTGTGCACCAACGTTTTTACAGTTCTGAAACATTAACATTTAAAATTTATTGAACAAAAACTAACGAAAGAACTTACAAACTTACTTAAAACTATTCTAATCTAACAGACCACTACCAATAGGCATCGTTCCCAAAGTGCTAGTAGCATTGCCACGTTGAATGGTAATGCTTAATCTATGTGCCAAAGGCCACCATTTCACGAGTTGCGTACCCGGCGCTAAGAAAAAAACCCCTTCACTACGTTTTCATAATTAATTATCAAACAAGACTTTTGTTACAGTTTCAACAGAAGAGTTTTACGCAATTTTTACCAAAAAAAACCTGTCAATTAAATCGTGCTATAATTGTATCATATTTTGGTAAAATTTGAATACTATTGGCGAGTGGAAAATCGAAATCATGATTGATATTATAAGATCATATTCGCAGCGAGCAAAGGAAAAGTTGATGTTAGATATTTGTAGTGTATTTAATCATGTATTTCTTTATCCTCTTGAGACCCCATAGGAAGTACATAATCAAAGCAATAGTTAGTTCAAACTATAATTTAATGACCATAAAGTTCATATTTACTTGTACCGAATTTGAAAACGGCGATTAAGAGTAAAGTTAATTGAACTTTATTTCCTTGAAGGTCGGTTCAAATTCACCCTTGCAGAAATCACCCCGTTTGCAGTATGGTGGGCCCAAGAGGTTATATAAAATCTATTTATCGTTGCCTAGTACCCATAGCGAAAGCCTAGGGCTTAGTTTGGGAATAGGTTCATTTGCAAACAAAATAAAACTCAATGCGACCAATCACCAAACTTAATAGAACCCTCACCTGTAAGGAGTATCGCTGATATCAGGGTTCTTCTTCCAATAGCTATTCGGGTACGCCTTGTAGAACAGATGTATCTTGTATAGCACCGCGTCGAAGTCTATGGAGCCGGCGTCCCACGACGATATCATCTTGAGAGTCTTCCAGAAGCATTTGAGAAGTAAGTCTTGGTAGCGTGGGTAGGCCGCGTCGGACACGCCGATAGACTCGTGAAGGAGGGTCACTATGGAACTGTGAATATTTAAAATTTGGAATGTTAATGGAAGTTGTGCAGATGAGTTAGTCCACCTGTTAGGCTACCACAAGTTGTATTTTCTCGCTTGTCGCTCAGCGCGTCTCTATCGTTACAGGCACATGTGCTAGCCCTCCTAATAGTGTGCTTTTTAGTAATTTGTAGTATCAATATTGCAAAAACGTTGCCACTCCTTCCCCTCCTGTGTTCTAGCTGCTTTATATTCCTTTTTGTACTTAAAAAATATAAAACGTTCGTCAGCCAACAGAAGCAGAACACTGATTGTTTGATTATTACTGCAGAAACAGCTCTATTAACACAGTAATAAACTTTACTTTAAGCGATACCAAAATTGAACTAAATAAACTAGAACAAGTTGGAGACGTCATGCTGGGGAAATCTTAACAGCGGGAGAAAGCGAGTGAAACAGCGTCTTCTGTCGAACCGTTTGGATGTTGTAGATATTATGAAAAACCAGGTTCTGTACGTTTCCGCTTTTGTTTTACAATTTATATTTTCTTCAAACTACTATAGAACTAGTTTTTCATAATATCTTCAACATATTCAAAAATCGTAAAAAACGGTCGACGTAGGGGGAGAATAACGTTATAGTATTTTTTAAGTAATATTTTTGGTTGACAGTCCTCTTAACTCCTCGCGTGCTTAGACGCGGATCCGTTTCAGTTCATGAATTGCGTAACCACGGATAAAGGACCTGTTGTATGTAGTTGTAACACATCTGTATAGACCGTTTGACATTCTCTATTTGAAATTTGACACATTAATTTTGAACACAACCACATAAAACAAGTCCTTTACTTAAGTTTTTCACCAATACTTTCCAATGCCCTGGGCCTCTATTCAGGTGCGTTAAAACGATATCGTGTTTGACACGTTTAAGAATCGTTTATGTCACGGTCGCCATTATTGTAAATGACATAAGAGTTATCAAAACGTTGACAATACGGAAACAGGTCAAAACGATATCGTTATTACCTTGTAGAATTCCAGCCCTGCATGTCTTCCCGCATTTTATTGTAAAGTTTCTTACATAGCAATGTAGGTTCAAAATTGACTGTATTCTCTCTTATATAATAGTACATTGTGCATCAAGGGTAGTAAGAAGGGGATAGCCAACGAGCGTATTAGAAATTTTAATGACTCGAGTTTGTTATCCCCTTACTGCCCGTGATACACACAACGTTTTTCATCACATTTGCAAGGAAATAAAAACCTATCAAAGAAAACAACAATCAAAACTGAATGGCACTCGAATCGCTAGAGATTGTCAACATGAAAACTATTTTTTTTTTTCAATATAGTCTTCCACAGATAAAGCTAATAACTGCCATTAGTTTTCAAACTTGAAAACTGCCAGATTGTACCAATTTTCAATATAATAAAAATAATTGAATGTCTCTGAAATAATAGTCAAATTTAAATATGTATAATGCATTTAAATGTACCGTATAAGTTTTATATATAATATAGGAAATAAACCTTGGCTGATTTACACTTCTTTAGTCTGAAATGATGTACCAGTGGGTTCTATATTTTAAAACCAAACCCATTACTCCCTTGGGAGGTAAATAGGCTATAACTGCCCTACACGCCCGCGTGTTATGACACACTTTCCGAGCATGTGTGATGAAAAAAATATTCTATCCGCCGCCATTTTAGTGATGTTTGATGTCACGTGATCTCGTCGCCGCACCGAAAGGGGTTAAGAGACGTGTTGTTGAGTGAGCTGCCGTAATACCAAAGAAAGCGGCTAAATGCAATGTATTAGTCTAAGCATTATATACTCTATTGGTAACTACATTCGATTTAAAATGCTTCTACTTCAACCATGCAGTTAACCGCCTTCTTCGGAATCATGGCAGTGAGGTGAGTCGGGTGTGTGTGTGGGGGAGGGGGGGGGGGGTGGTACCAGAGCAGCTGCGTGCGCGGCGAGTGCTCGAGCACGCGCACGCAGACGTTGTTGAGCACGCGCACGAGCCGCTCGCCCTCGGCGCCGCCCGCCGCCACGGCGCCGCCGCCCAGCAGCCGCAGCAGCTCGCACAGCAGCCCGCACAGCGCGCTCGACTCCACGCCGCCGCCGCACCCGCCCGTCTCGTACAACTGCACACAAACAGTCCATTATAAAACCGGACGGGACCATCGGACGTTGCGATGGTATCGGCGATGGGTTTCGAAGCCCTTAACTACTACAAACACAAAAAAGTATGTTTTTTTTATTTCAAGTTATCTGGTGGCGTCTTTGATGATTTTACAAGGTACAAACACTATAATCGCCTGTATCTCAAGAACCGATGAAGTCTACTTAGTCATATGTTTTTCTTTAAATATCGACATAATTATTCGCTTTCATTTAAGATACTCGTATTTCTTAGATTATTATTAACCTATCCAACAAAACCCAACACTATAAGGTAGACAAGAAAGAAAATATCCCTACTATACATAATATTTCAACGCAACTAAGGTAAAATACTAAGGCAAGTAAGGTAAAATATTCTTTTAAGATTTTATTTTACAGTATCGATTTAAATGTGCCCGACCTGTATAGGTGACAGACTGATCGATCTAAATGTGGCATCCTGTATAGACGACAGTACAAACCAATCTAAATATGCCACCCTGTATAGGTGACAGTACAAACCAATCTAAAAGTGCCACCCTGTATAGGTAACAGCACCAACCGATCTAAATGTGCCAACCTGTAGAGGAGCAGTACGGGCCGATCTAAATGTGCCACTCTGTATAGGTGACAATACCAACCGATCTAAATGTGGCACCCTGTATTGGTGACAGTATGGACCAATCTAAATGTGGCACCGTGTACAGAGTGAGAGTACGGACCGATCTAAGTGTGTCACCGCGTAGAGAGTGAGAGTACCGACCGCGATGAGCGCGCCGGCGATGCACTTGTAGGCGGGGAGGGTCTGCTGCGGCGGGCGCTCGGAGGTGCGCAGGCGGCGGATCTGCGTGGCCACCGCGCCCACCAGCCGCTGCTCGTGCGCGCGCAGCGCCGCGCCGCGCCCCGACACTATCGCGTTCGAGATCAGCGACATCGCGCGGATGGCCGCCTGTCCACAAACACGAACATCATTAATCAATCGATAATAAATAATAATTACAAAAAGAAATGTCATGAAAACAAAATTGACAAGTAGCTTTAAAAACATTCTAAGTTCATAATGATACTATCGATGTAAGAAAGCACTGAAAATATATGGGTAAGGAGCAAATAGTTGGACCATAGTTAAGCATAGTTAATAACAAAAGTGGAAAAAGTTCCATTTAAATGTATGGGTAATTTTCGTGTCACAACGGAAAAGTTTCATAAAAAAAAATTAAGTGAGTTAGCTTAGTCAACTTTTTGGTCCTTACCCATGTTGAAATAATACATAAACATTTGGGTTTTTCGTAACATGGATATAAGAAAAAATTACAATAATTACGATTAAAATAATCAATATCTCCGAAAGTACTAAAAATCGCTGAACATACATGAAAGTTAAATGCACAGCTTATGCGATAATTCAGTCCTCAGTATGCTTTAGACAAAAGAGTTCTAGACAGAAAATACACTAAATTTAACCTTATTACAACGCGATAAGGTGAAAAAGTAGATTATCTTTGTAGTCAACTGTAAATTCCAAAAAAAAAACCTTATTTTCCCCGGATATATCCATAGGCATAATATGGTAGGTTAACAGCCCCAAACTACATCCTTTTCTAGCAGTACAGGCACTTGACAACGATGTTCGTACCCACTAAAAAGTGGCAACAGTACGTCTATATTACAAAATATCGTCCTCATAACTAGTTTTAACACGGCCACTGAACCGAGTTACGGTGAAATGTTATAAATTATCACCTCTCAAATGTTGAGTCCAAATGCGTAGCCAACCTTCAGGGCTAAAATGGAATACCTCTATGCTAGTAACTTCACCGGTTGTCTTATCCCCACACCGGAACATACCTTTACCTGTGTTCAAGATATAGTTGTTCTAACATCGCTAAGGTAACCATCGAGATCAGAATAATTTAAACTATTACGTTCAAGTCGGGACTGGCGATGGAGTGTATAGTGTCCGCGAGCTGCGAGTCGTCGACGGCCGACGGCGCCACCAGTGGATGCGGCGCGATGTGCCGCGGGGACGTCAGCACCAAACTGAAAAATTTCCAACTTTATAAACAACGAGTTTGCAAGGTTTAACAATAAGAATAATAAAATGCACAAAGTGAGCGCGATATTTAAACAATTTATATATAAAAATCAATCCCTTTTATGCTTGGTCACGGCATCACGCGTAAACTTTTTTTTTCGTTATGTTTTCTCATGTTCAGGAGAAGGTTTTTATAAAAAAAAAATAAGAAAATTGAGCGAATTATTAGAAAATTTAGAAAAACATTTCTAATGTAAATTTAGCGCCAGAAAATAATAGTAACATTGTCGTGTTTTTATTAATTAACTAATTTTAATTCAACATCCATAGTTAAAAAACGACAACGTCTGTCGTATCAGTTAGTATTTTACAAAATGAAAGTTAATTTTCATCAGAGATAAATTAAATGGATAAGATGGTGGTAGCGATCCGGACGGTTTTGTACAGGGTCCTGCCATCACTAAATATTCATGTAAAGTAATCATGGTGAATTGCTTCGTTTGGTTATTTGCATTATTTGCAAGTTCAATTGAGATAGACTTTATGAATGAAGACAGTTAGTTTTCAAGTAGCATGTCCTCCGTATAGATATTGTTGTATGTAGGTATCAGTGGAGGTTCCCAGGAGCTGGGTGTGGGTGTGTGGGTGTGCACCTGGGCGGCGGGGCGACGGCCGGGCGCGGGAGGGCGGGCGCGGGGCGCGCGGGGATGGGCTCGTCGAGGAAGTGCAGGTCGTGCGCCGGCAGCGCGGGCCGCCGCAGCACCGGCACGGCCGCGTCCAGCTGCGCGATCAGCTCGGGGTCCAGCCCGAACGGGCCCGGCACCACGCGCGGGACACTCGCCACGCTGCCCAACACACACGGAACACTTACATAACATCACGCCTGCATTCCCAGAATGGGATAGGCAGACCTACAGAAATACCATCAACTCTAAAAACGACTTGATTATAATTCTGCTTAAATTTTGCACAATCACACTAAGATGTTTACCAGTGTATTAATGACAGGTTGCAAGCCATTATTCCCTTAGTCGCCGCTTACGATGTCCACGGGAAGACATAGGAGTGGCTCAACTAAGTCACTAATAACTATTACACTTATAAAAACCTCCCATATAACATCCACCTCTTCCAATCATCACGAATTAAACAGTCCATTCAACAGATCCATTTAACAGCTACACAGCCACAGATAAACACATACGCAGAAAAACAGATACGCACGTTAAACTAAGTTACAATAATTAATTCAAGTGCCAATAAGGAAATAGATGTCGTCATATAAAATATTAATCCGACAGTGGTTTACCCTTGTTTCAGCGACACTCGCTTCATAAACAGGCTTTTTTGGGCGCAGAAGTATTTGCAATAGTTTTGTAACTACCCCACCCGACTCGTGTCTGCCCCAAGCTAACCTACGTAAATAGTTTTTAAGATAACCTGAATACAGCAGGGTTTCAACACAAAATAGCTTTCGATGAAGTGAAATTCTGTGAAACGATACGTTCTATAAAAAAATAGTGTCGGAAAGCAAAGGGATCCACATCTGATGGTACTTACGGCCTGACCGGCTGCGGCGGGGCCTGTTCCTCTTCTTCCTCTTCCTCATACTCCTCTTGAACCGGCGGCTCTACCGAAGGAGGCGCTTCCATTTCCTAGAAACAAAAGCAGGGTTATCCACCATTGTACTTCATTTGGTTAATAACTGAAATACTTCGTCAGCCGATAGGAGCGGAACACTGATACGTCAACGCTCGATTATAATTTTTTACCACCCCCGCTGGGGATTGGGGAAATATTTGGGGTGAATTTGTCAATTATTTTTTTTATGTTAAGGAGTAGGCACACGAGCACTCAGGCCACCTGATAGTAAGTGGAATCTGAGACCCATTTGA
This sequence comes from Acleris holmiana, assembly GCA_949316455.1. Classification (NCBI taxonomy): domain Eukaryota; kingdom Metazoa; phylum Arthropoda; class Insecta; order Lepidoptera; family Tortricidae; genus Acleris; species Acleris holmiana. The sequence goes on along the minus strand of OX438780.1, from coordinate 12,132,768 downwards.
ATTCTCCAGACTATAATCCTAAGACCTCAAACGCGTTGCCAACCCTGAGGACTATGAGCATTACCGTGGTTTACTTTTGATAGTCAAACTTCAACACCCTAGTTGTTAGATGGTGTCGCAGCGTTAGGGAAAATTAATTTTGGTTAAATAATATCAGCGATAGCATAAATGCGTAAACCTCGATACTGCCTTCAGTATCTCAAATTCAAGCCAAAACAGATACAATTCCCTTCCTTTCTGCCGTAATACCAAAGAAGGTGGCGAAGTGTATAGTAATAAAATAAGCATATAATTTTAATGTTTAGTCACCTTCTGTAGTATTCTTTGGCAGATTTGTCATGACACAGCAGAATATTTGGGTTAGCATCACAGTAAACAAGTGTACTTACCTCAGCGTGTTGTTGTATGGGCCGGCCCGTGGCAGAGAGCGGCACGACCATCGACCGGCGAGATTCGGCGCTTCGGTTCTTGCCCGCGCGCTTTATCCGCTCTTCTAGGAGCGACAAGTCCTTGTCTGATATCTGTTCACAATTAAACGTGTGCCAACGATAAAGAAAAGATAACGAAACATGATAGTGCTACGATATTGATAAAGTTGAATTATTTTAAAAAGGATGGGTCAATAACGGCATTGGAGCGTACCCGAGCAGGGATCTAAGCAATCCGTTCAAAAATTTGGTCAAGATGCTTCGCGAGTGTACATACTTAAAGACCTGACTTCTAGGCGGTGAGCCGAAGGAGAGGGGGGACCTCAAGAATGGTGCGTCGTAGAAAAACAAAGTTCCTGGGTCCACTGAATTAGGTTGAGAGCTGTCTGTTAGTCAGTGACAAGTCAGTCACGGAACAAACAAATAAACTTACTTAACCCTTTTCCAGGCAGAGGCTCTATATTGACCGCAAAGATTTAGTTTAAATTTCAACCTTACTCTCCTTAATTTAGGGTTCAAATCTAATTGAATTTACGTAAAATGTTACTTGCCCCGAAAATATTTCCCAATATGTACTTAAATAACTTGGATATGTATTGCATTCTATGTTAAACCACCTAGAATAAAAAGCGCTCGCAAGAAGTCGACGCGACAGTGCAAGTAGCGGTATGAGTTGCGCAAAACAAATCTACAACATAATTCCACCAGCTCAGTTCCGTTACCATGGTACGGACTAGGGTTTCACCTATACATCGTCGATATGCCAGCTATCGTCACGAAGCGGTTCGCTTCTACGTTCCTAATGAGGACCGCTAAGGAATGGAACTCTCTTCTAGCTGACCTTTTTCCTGCTAACTATAACTTGGTCCTTTTCAAGTCGAGAGAGTGAATAGGCACTATCTAGGTAAGTATGATCTATGGCTTCATCATCACTTTACACCAAGATCAAGGTCAAAGCTTGTTTTTTTGAAGTTAACCTGTCCTCTACAAGATACTTTCTACCCTCGTTTTCAATAACTAAAGAAATCTATTATTTTCTATCATCCCCGAAATTTTTATTAGGATTAAGTATAATTTATCTCAATTCTAATTTCTGGAAAAAAAAATATCAAAAATATTTCTATTCTTTGTTTTTCCCCTTAGGTGTTTATGTGATTATAATTAATTACATTATGATTGTGATTGTGATTTTTCCCGTGTGGTTCCCGGGTTAGAATAGTGCCGCTCCATGTTTTCCCGTGGATGTCGTAAGAGGCGACTAAGGGAATAAGGGCTTGTAGTAACTGTTAGGCGATGGGCTTGCAACCTCTCACTAATTTATACTCTGGTAAAGGTCTCAGCCTGTTAGTGCAAAATGTGGTTACAAGATTACCAACAAGTCCTTTAAGAGTTGTTGGTATTTCTGTAGTTCTGCCTACCCCACTCTGGGAATCAGCGCGTGATGTGTGTGTGTGTGATTATGATTATTATATTAAGATCCCTTTTTAGTGCTCTTGTAGGATATCCAAGAAATATTCCTTCCAATTTTTAAATCCCAAGGTCCAGCGGTTTCGGCTGTGCGTTGTATGTCAGTCAGTCAAGGTACTGCTTTATATAACTCAAACGCGAACTATCTGACGAACATTTAGACGCCGGCTGAGAAATCTTTTGTTTGAAAATCTCCTCAGTAAAGGAGTATAATAATGGACTTGGCATGTACATTGATGTATGTATGTAGTATTATTTGACGTGTGTACTTAGGTATTTTAGTTGTGTTGTGTTTTGTATTTTTTACTTATGCAATGTTTGATAAAACTACATACTTTTGATTTACTATTATCATGACATCATTTCTAATTAATTGTTTTAAGTCTTAACCCCTCGTCTGTCACAGGTGAAAAAAAAAGTCACTTCGGATTACGATAAAGTCCGAAAAAGAAAGCTATCCAAATTTTAGCACAATCTGTGTTAAGACAAGCGAGGGGTTATTTCATTGTTTTATGTTTTTAAATTTTTATTTGCAATTCTGACGACCTCAATATAATTTGTGACAATGTAACAAACTGTACAATTCATACTGTAACATTACATCGAGCAATAAATAGTAATGTATCTCCCTATATTTACTCGTAGATGGTGATATAGGACACACGACACACACACGTATCACGTCGGTCGGCAATGTAGGGAGAGAGGACAATAGAGAGATCTCTCTCCAGGTGGGTGTTATGCCTGGGGACCGAAGTCCCTTTGGATGAAGTTGGAAGTTGTATATAAGTCAAACGACTGAAGAAACTTCGTTAGCGCGATGTAGCACACTGTCAGATTTAGTTGCGCTGTCTGACGCTGGTGGCGCTGGCGAGTTGTTTGTTACAAGTTGTCACTAGATGTCGCTAGGTCGCCACAGTGAGATGGATGTTGGTCGTTGGAGGTTTTACCTGTCCGATCATCTTGTAGACCTTCTCCCCCTCGAGGAAGTAGGCCTGCGTGACGCAGTTGAGCGCGGCGGAGCGCACGGCGTTGTCGCGGTCGCCGATGTGGCGCGCCAGCTCCTTCAGCGCCGCCGCGCCCGACGGGCTCATGGCCGTCCAGCCGTACCGCTCCAGCAGGTGCCCGATGCACTCCAGGCATTCTACAACGGCCATTCATTCAAAAACTTTCATACAGGGTGCCCGTGAGCATTGCGAGACATTTTAACAGTCTGTTCCTAAGTTACTTTTGAGTTAAAAATGTTATACTGACATACGTTCCAATTCGGCTTTTTTATTAAATGGAATATTTTCACTTCTACAGGAAACAAAGCCTAAGGACGAGCTGGCAAGCTTTTCTACTAATTATCACTTGTTAAGGGAAATTCCCTTAAAAGTTATGAATGAGAGTAATTATTCCCTTTCTTACTTGTAATGTTGGAAGAGTTAATCGAAGAAAAAGAACTGTGACATGAATAAGAAGATGTTTGCGTAATAGGCATACATTATTTCAAAGCTGGATTTAGCTAGAATTTTCAATCATAATATAATGCTGAATAACTTTAAGGCTTGGCTCACAAGCACCGTATTTCAGATACAGTTTCTTTACACAAATCGGCGCGTAACATACGCTCCAATTAATTTTCTGCATTAAATAAATAAATTACTCGTAAATAGAAACTTAATAACATATGGCGCACTTTAATCGTTGCGAGCATCATATTCGTTGATGGTCCGCTTACCTACTCGTATTTATTCGCATGATAACAGAACACCGATATGGCTGTACGTGACCGATGTTGGTATCAGTCAGTGGTGGTATACTTCACCCCTTACACACTACAGCCTGGACTAAGTAATTGGTACATGCTAGCTGCGTGTGCCTTACGCTGCATGGGCACTCTACTGCAGCGCACGGTCGAGCGACGCACGTGACTATAAATTCGCTTCGTACTAAAAAGGATAAAATTACGCCCACGGTGGCATACGAGAGCATTATGAACACGTGTGATATAACCGATTCACCCACGCAACGTAACTTTACCATGAGTTCAAAAGGGCTGGTATGGGGATGTGCCTTTGGCGTCATCCGTGCGCCAAAGCGCACATTTCTACAAGCCAATGTGTCATGTTTAGACCCCGCTATCGGAGGTGCAAATTGTTAGCTGTCAAGTTCTTAGGGATGAGTAAAAATATTTATGATGTCGATATCGATATTCTTACTTTTTCTGTACAACTAGTTTTATATGTAGATACCTATACCATTTCTAGACTACAATTAACAAATTTTTTTTTTGGGATCCATGAAAAAAAGAAGAATAGATAGGTCATTGGGTTTTTTGTTAAATATATCATGACTGCACTAGATTACATCAATATCCCTTTTGGTGGACATAAAAGAGAGATATATTGATTATTTAAAATTTAAATCATTTATGAATGGTTCGTGCTATGAAGATAACGATAATTTGTTAGTTATGATGAAAGATTAAAGATTTTTATTTATAGTAATGAAAAATATTTAACACATTCATTTTTTAATTAAATAAACAAGTTTAATTTAAGTCCTAGACCCTCATTATGGTAAAGAAAAAATACGACATATAGCTATAATTATCGATATAGCTATTATTTCAAAATCATTTTAACTCATCCCTAAGACCTTGACAGCTACCAATTTGCACCGCCGATAGCGGGGTCTAGTCATGTTTCACCCCGATAAGTTGAGTGGTTGAAGCGTGATCCAGTTCACAGAACTTACCAGCGCGCTGCCTGGCGTTCTTGGACTTGAGTCCCTCCATGAGGTACCCGAACAGTTTGGTGACGGAGTACACCACGCAGATCTGCTTGAACAGCGCTTTCACGCTGTTGCGGATCGTGTCTTTGGGGTCTCCCACCTGGAGGGAAATAAATAATTAAGTATTTTAAAAACCGGCAAAGTACGAGTTAGACTGGCGCAGCGATTGTTTCGCCGGTAGGTATTATAAGATCCTTTTGTATTCGATTTCGAATCGAATCAGTGCGAGCCCACTCGACCATTTTTAAGTATTTGTGGTTTTTCTTTAGGGTTTGTACTATAACTATACCAAATTTGACGCTTATAAATAATACATACATACATAACAACACGTCTTTATTCCCAGAGTGGGGTAGGCAGAGCTACAGAAATACAAACAACTCTAAAAAGGCTAAGAAGTTTACTAGTGTATTAGTGACAGGTTGCAAGCCCATCGCCTAACAGTACTATAAGCCCTTATTCCCTTAGTCGCCTCTTACGACATCCACGGGAAGACTCGGAGTGACATTATTCTAACCCGGGAACCACACGGGGCTTATAAATAATCTTTAGAAAAAATACGTTGAAAAAAAAACGGTTGTTGTATGGCACGTAACTCTAGTGAAAATTACACTTTCGAATTAAATATTTTCTAAATGCGTCTAAAATTGTGTGCTGATTATTTTGAAGAGCTATCCAATGGAACCTCACTCGTAGTTCCAAGAGGCTCGAAGTTAAACCGCGGACAGACGGACATGGCGAAACTATAAGGGTTCCCTGTTGACTACGGAACCCTAAAAAGGACCAACTCATAAAAAAAAATAAGACCATACAACGAAAGGACCATGGGCAGAAATGTCCCCCCCACCAACAGAAATGAAACATGTCTCATTTAATAGATCTCAGCAACATTATGTATTTTTACTATGGAGACGATCACCAGATGTATGGGGTTTTCTTGGAAAACCATAATCGTATCGTATGGAATTTGTTTGAAAATGAACACATATATGGATGATTTGCCTTATTTGGCCCTTGTTTTCATTAAAAAAATCCCATTGATTTTGCTACTAAAATAAGTATTTTGTCTTTTTTTGGGTCCTTATAAACATATAGACATGCATTCCGTTACTGTTGGTGGGGGGGGGACAGTGCCCATACAAATTTGCCCATTGTCCTTTGCCAATGGAATATTAACCTATTATAAATACAATACAGTCAAATTTTCTAGTTTGATTGTCCCTCATAAAAACAAACAATAATCTATTTTATGTCCTTTGCAATAGATCTTTATTCTAATGAACGTATTATGTACAATACGAGAGGCCTTAGGAGGTTAAATCGGTTGACTATTGGCGGGAAATCGAGTAACATGCACATAAAAAACCTCCAGAAGCTGCCTGTGTGCTCGTTTGCCATCTCCTTGAAAATAATAATAAACAAAATAACATACAGGTACAACTAACCTTCAAAACGAGATACGGTATAAAGCAGTTCGCCTCATACTCGGCCATGGTGTAATCATTATCACTGAGGAACTGGAACACGGTGGCCAAGTACTCCAGCCCCTTCAGGATGACAGACGGGTTGGTGTCGAAGAAGCGGAGGGTCAGCCACTTGAGTACCAAGTCCAGGTTGCACATGAGAGACGGCCCGTTGTCGAGGAGATCGTCTGAGAGGGACTCTATAGCTTTCAAGTGATATCTGAAACAAGTAGGACGAGTTAATTCTTACTGATTGTCTGAGTCTGCAAGTGTCGTCGACAGATTTTCGTGCATTAGGCTGCGTCTCCACCAATAGGAGAGCTGCGCTGTCCCGTGCTGAACGAGGCTAGGAATCCTATTGGTGATATTTTCCTCGCACACCGCTCCCCTACCTCGCACAGCTCTGGTGTAAACGCAGCCTTAACTTCTAAGCTTCATAGAAACTGTCTCTTTTCTATGTAGACAACTTCGATCGTGATGTCTACTGATATTACTTTCATTTATTAATTTCAATACTTATTGTGAACCTATCAGTCGATCTTAAAGTGGACTCGTGGATTAAAATAGGTGAGTTAAACATACAAACAACGAAAGCAAAAAACGAAAGTATTACGGTTACGGGACATACATAACATCACGCCTTCTTTCCCAGAGTGGGGTAGGCAGAGCTACAGAAATACCAACAACTCTAAAAAGACATTTTAATAATTCTGTAACCACATTTTGCAAAAGTAGGCTGACATAAAGGCTTAATGAAAACAAAAATCACGATCGCGTCCTTTGTGTAACGAAAGTTAGTCACACAAACGATATGGGTAACTCTCGTTACACAAAGGAATCAATTAAGTTTTGTTTTAATTATAGCCCCTAACCATGTACATTTTTATTTAAACTTCCTTACATGTAAGGATCATTATTCATTACATTGAATAGAAATAAAAAATTGGAACACTAGTTGGTAATTTTTTTTCCGTGTGGTTGCCGGGTTAGAATAGTGCCACTCCATGTCTTCCCGTGGATGTCGTAAGAGACGACTAAGGGAATAAGGGCTTGTAGTACTGTTAGGCGATGGGCTTGCAACCTGTCACTAATACACTGGTAAACGTCTTAGCCTGATTGTGCAAAATGTGGTTACAGAATTATCAACAAGTTTTTTAGAGTTGTTGGTAATTCTGTAGCTCTGCCTACCCCACTCTGGGAATAAAGGCGTGACTTTGTGTATGTGTGTATGTAGTTGGTCAAATTTACTAATCTGTTTTTTATATGAATATATTTATAACTTTGACTGTAAACTGTACACCGGTGTCCGGAGTTACCTGAAATCACTGTGGAACATGTTGCCCACGAGCTGCTTATTCAGCCCGGCGGTAGCCATCTGGTCCTTCAGCAGGTCGACGAACTCCTCGCGCGGTACAGTAAAGTTCCATTTCAGCACTGAAAAAAAAAGGCTTCAATGAATTCCAATTTTTTAAGTCTATCTATCTGTTGCTGGTCTAAGGCCTTCCATGATTTTTCCCTATTGAGTGCATGCTCCCACCGCTCGCTCCGAGGCGTGGCCAGGTTAGGGTCTCCCCACACCTATCGACGCGGAATCGGCGTTAGCTGGCCCCGACGTCGGCTGAGTCTATTCGACGTCTTTTTGCTCTTATTGCGTAGACATAAAGAGTTTTTTTTATCATCTAACGCTAGTTCCGCGTTGATAGGTATGAGGAGACCCTTACCGAACATTTCCTTTTCGTTCTGCCTCTATTTCGGTAGCCGTTTTGTGACAACTTTGGCCCATCGTTTCGAATGCATCCAGCAGCCTTTTCCAACCCAGGCCGACTAAGCCAAAAGGCAGGATATAAAGTAGCCGTGTCCTATTCGACACTAAAATCCATTTCCATACTAAATTCCTTCTAAATCGGTTCAGCAGTTTATCCGTGAAAGCGTAACAAACCAACAGACAGACAGTTACTTTGACATTTATAATACTAGTTGTTTCCCGCGACTCCGAACGCGTAGAAGTCGTTTATCGCTACTCCCTCAGGCGTTGATTATTCGGCATAAAAAGTAGCCTGTCTTATTCCAGACTAATCTATCTCTGTGCCTAATTCTGGCCGTGCTGGCGTGATTGAGTAACAAACATCCATCCATGCAAACGTTCATTTATAATCAACGACTAAATCGACTAAGTTTATCGACATCGATTTTTAATCATAATTATCATAACTAATGGCGAAATTTTAACATCTTTTAATCGTGTGCAAACCTCTTTTATTTATACTTATCGCAAATATAAACAAATTAATGGTATCTGACATTGACTCTGCACTAGAGTTACTTTTAACAAGCATTGAAATTACATTGAACAACCATTCATTCAGAACAAACAATATTCTTTAGCATTCCGACGAGTTGAGAACCTTTTTGTTTTTTAAGTCAGTTTAATTTACCTGGTAAGAAAAAAGATCGTTTATCTTCATGGAAAGCCAATCTTTCAGATATAGGAGACTAGTTTCCGCCCGCAACTTCGTACGCGTATAAATCAGTTCCCGAGGGAATAGCGATATGAAAGGTACCCTATGTGTTAATCCAAGGTCCATCCAGTAGTTTTTACGTGAAAGAGTAACAAACATCCATACTTACAAACTTTCGCGTTTATAATATTAGTAGGATAAAGGTACGACTTAATTTTGTAAAAAATGCAAAATCCATACGTCACTAAAAAGTTGCCGATAAACATAGTCGATATTTAATGAATCACTAGCCCTGGTAAATTTCTGCCGCCGTCAATCCGGGCTTTGTTTATAATATTAGTAGAATAGTAGTATCAGTATGTAAGATCAACTTAAGTTTACCTTTAAGTTTCTGGTCGTCGATGATCCGCTGGTTCTTGGCGTTGTTCTGCGGCAGCAGGGGCGTGAGGTCCTCGTCGTCCTTCTTGTTGCGGCTGGTAGCCGACGCCGGCTTCGCCAGACCCTGATAACAGATTAATAACCATTAGCACCTATGTATATGTCGATTGTATTGTTTCGGCAACGTACTAAAGACCTAAACTTAACTGATTTAACTCTCCATATATGTTTATGGTATGTTTATAGTTGTCTAGTACCCATAGTACAGTCAAGGGCTTTAATTGTTATGCCACTATGGAACCCTGTAATGACAGCGTCAAACCACATGAAGGAAAGCTAAAATTAATAAGTTTCGCCGCCCCAGAAGTCAAGGACAAAAACGATTAAAGTAAAAAAATGCAATAATGATTGGCGCCCCGGACCATGGCCCGGATGGCCCTAAGGTAAATACAACCCTGAGTAGATCAGGAGGAAGCCCTTAAAATCATGTAATCTCCTGATAAATCAAGAGAGTTTGCAGCATTTAACAGCAGCAGCAGTTACTGACTCAGCTCGGGAACATGCCATTTAAGTTCCGCGCACACACACGTGTGCGCAGTGCGATCCAGTAACCAGTTTATAGGGCGCTGAAATATGCCAATTCTCAACTTGACAACGAAAGGTTCTTGTAAAAAAAAAAACTACTAAATAGTGGTAATTGTAGAGAATTTTAAGAACTTTAATGTCTGCAAACAAGCCATTTACTAAAAGTTAATATTTTCAGAGTTTTAAACCAAAATCTAAAATGTTGCGATTTTGTCAATGTTGCGTCACGAAATTTGTTATACCCCAAAGTACATACAGAATGGAAGAAATCAGAACTACCCCAAAAACTTTCCTAGTAAAAACACTATTTGACTGGATCATGTTGGTATTTCTGTAGCTCTGTCTTCCCTCTCTGGTAATGAAAGCGTGACGTTATGTATGGAATATAACGAACTTGAGGAAGATTAGCTCCTTATTATAACAGCTCTAGAGATTGAAACATTGCAGTGTTGGTTGGATACTCGCCTTGCCCTTCGTCGCCGCCTGTTTATTTTCGGCCTCTTTCTTCTGCGCGCCGGCAGACTTGACGCCGCGCGGTTCCTCTTTCTTGGTTTTGCTGGGCAGCGGCTGGACGGGCAGGCTTGGCCGCGCTTTGTCGAGTGCTGCGCCGATCACGGTCTTAGAGCCGGGCTGCAAATAAACAAGCATATTTTGTATTCGTGGTTGCCGCTCATTGAGTCACTTTCGTGACAGTCAAGAGAAAAAAAAATAGGAGACGGTCGTATATTAATTGAATTAAGCTTTACGCTTAGTACTAGGCAGCGATAGAAAGAAAGAAAATACATTTATTGAGACAAAAACGACACAGTTTACAATAAACCAAACAAAAAAAGTAATTTTTATCTGCGTCGTTGCGTCAATAAGGAGGATAAAAAAAAAACAAAAACATTATATCAAATTAAATAAAATAAAACACTTGACGTAACAATCAAGACACACAACTAATTCCATATGCAAGACTCGGGGATGTCTATTCGTTGCTACTTTTTGCTTTCTTATTTTCCTCAATCACCCGAAGGTTAACTGGAAGAGATCCCTTAAAGGGATAAGTTCGCCTTTGTACGTTCCTAGTCTGTGAAAATTGTATTTGAATTTCTGTTTTTGGTACAGTAAAGTGTTTACATACATATATACTACCCTGGTTGTCGTTGTCGTCATATCGTCATTTTGCGCAGAAATAGAAGCGGTGCACAAATATTGCGACTGACCTTAAGTTTCTCCATCTGTTTGTGCATGGCGTCGTATCCGAGGTGAAGCATGAACGGCAGCACGCAGTCGGAGGCGGTGCGCCGCACTTCGCTCGAGCGGTCCTCGATGCACACGTACAGCGTCGGGACGCAAGATGAGAGCTCCTCGCGGGGAAATGATTTCGGAGGCACTGCGGAAAAGATTTCGATTTAATAAAAACAATTATGCTTCGTTTCTTGTTTTGCAAAAGGTTCAAATGACTCACCGTTCAGCAGGTGATCTGCGAGCCCGCCTTGATCTCGTCCAGCACCATCTCCCCGTCGAGCGCCATAGGTCCGTGACTCACCGTCAGGGACCGGAAAACCCCTTCATTTGATTAACCCTATCGATAGGGTAAGCCTATCATTTGGCTACCCAATCGATGTGGTTACCCTATGATTGTGTTACCTTAACGTTAGGGGAACCCCTTTGAACTAGTTAACCACTTCCATAGAGCTTACCAATTTCATTAGGGTTTCGGTAGTTTAATATTGAAGCGCTTAGCATTAACTGGGTTTTACCCCATTGATCGCCTCTCTCTTTTTTGCGCATTTGGGCGATTTCTGTCTAGCCTGACGTTACTTGCCTACTTTATTTAAGTTCGTGTCGGGACGGGACGGGATTGAGATGATAATGTTGTTTAATAATTTTTAGTTCATGTTCCCGCCGGAATAATAAAGACGTTTGGCTGCGTGACGGATGGCTGCTTGTGCAAGTACCTACTGCAAAAAGTGCAAGCTATTTTATTATTATAAGTGTACGCGAGAGCTGGTTGACTTTTAAATAATAAATTTTGTTTGATTTGAAAGTATTTTTAACATGGAAACGTACCAGGACGATTCTCAAGAAGAACTAAAAAAATATATCAAGCAAGCTTTAAAACGTAAATACCTATTTAATGTCTTGTTAATTTGAACGTTAGGTAAATAATTACATTTTTGATTATTTCCGTCCGTCCGCAGCCTAGCTCAGAGACTCTTAGTACTGGAAAGCTGTAATTTGGCATGAATATACATATTAGTCACGTCGGCAAAGTGGTGAAATAAAATCTTAAAAGATTATTTTTTTTGGTGTACTTACCTCCCCTACACGTAACGTGGGGATGATTTTTTATTTTTCGTCTACCCTATAGTGTGGCATGTTGTTGGGTAGGTCTTTCAAAAATATTGTGGGTTTGTGAAAACAGTTTTTCGATTAAGGGATCTGTTTATGAAATTTTAAGCTTTAATGCGCTAATTTTTGTTAGAGTCAAGTGCCGCCCCTACAGCCAAAACTACAAATAATAAAAATCTGAAAAAAATCGTGAATGAAAGCGCATATAACGAATTTTTAAGGAAAACTATCACCACTAAGTAGACATGATTGGTTCTTGAGATACAGGCGACTAGTGTTTATACCTACGAAAATTAGCTAATACGGCACCAAATAACTTTAAATAGTAAAATAGTTCATACTTGTTGTTTTTAGAGATAGTTTTTGGTGTTTGTAGTATTTATAAGCGGCGTCGGAACCCTACCTGAGCATGGTCCGACATGCTCTTGCCCGGTTTTTTTAAAACATTGGTTTAATAATGGACTGCTGAATGGATGCACTTTAAAAAACTGTACTTAAGTAAATAATGATTTACACTGTATAAATATATGTATAAGTAAATAAGTACCTACCTAAATAATTTTGATCTCAACAATAGTTTCATTAAATAATTAACCTTCTACATTACAATATCAGTTTCAGTGGTGGTAGGACCCTGTGCAGGGTCCGTCCGGATCGCTACCACCATCTTATCCATTAACCAAGCAACTGTGTTCGCATTGTTGTGTTCCGGTGTGGGGATAAGACAACCGGTGAAATTACTAGCATAGAGGCATTCCATCTTAGTCCTCAGGGTTGGCAACGCATTTGAGGTCTTAGGATTATAGTCTTGAGAATTCAAATGTCTATGGATCTCAGATTCCACTTACCATCAGGTGGCCTGAGTGTTCGTGTGCCTTCTCCTTAACATAAAAAAAAATAATATATAATTTTGATCACAGCTAGTTTCATTTAATAATAATTAACCTTATATATAACAATAGGTAAACTGTAAAAATATGAAAAATAAATAAATCATTTTGATCATCAACAGTCTCATTAAACAATTGACCTTATATTGAACAATTAGTACATAATTACACTAAAAATATGTACTTAACTATAAACCAGTCTCATTAAATAATCGACCTTATATATGGAACAATTTGTGAATAATGGCTTGCTTACACTTTAAAAACGTAAGTAAATTATTTAGATCGCAGTGATGGTTTAATTAACCCTATACTCGTATAATATAACAATAGGTAAATAGTGATTTACAGCGTACAAAATGTATGTAAATCATTTTGATTTCCTCAACAGTCTCGAAAAGAACAAAGGCTAAATAATGGTTAACATTTGACTCTAACAAAAATTAGCGCTTTAAAGCTGAATATTTCATAAACGGATCACTTAATCGGAAAACTGTTTTTACAAACCCGCAATATTTTTGAAAGACCTATCCAACGACACTCCACACTATGGGGTAGACGAGAAAAAAAAATCATCCCCACGTTACGTGTAGGAGAGGTACCTACACTAAAAAAAATGTTTTTCAAGATTTTATTTTACCACTTTGTTGGCGTGACTAATATGTATATTCATGCCAAATTACAGCTTTCTAGTATAAAGAGTATCTGAGCTAGGCTGCGGACGGACGGACGGACGGACGGACATGGCGAAACTATAAGGGTTCCTAGTTTGACTACGGAACCCTAAAAAGCTACTTCTCATTTTACAAATATTTAATATTTATTAATATTAACCGTGTTTATAGCACGACACAATTAATAATGCGCGTATGGAAGCGCTTACACCGTTGATAGAGAGTCTATTATTGCATAATCCGCGCGCCATATTAATTGCGCCCACCTATAACATCGTAATTTGCCTGCGCAAAGCAAGCTTTCCATTTTGTTTTCTTTGAAAATTCGTCGGCGAAACTTTTTAACTGACGATTTTATTTAAAAAATATCTAATATTTCACATGGAACTAAGAACTTAGCTAACTACGTAGGTAGTATACAATTTATTTAATCGACCCTGATCACTCATTTCTGAAAGTAAACAAACACTTTACGCCAAAATCCACCAAAGTCAGTTGAACCTGCAGCCTTAAAAAAAAAACAAGTTCAAAGCAAATCCCAAACAAAACAATGTACATTTTGTGCGAACGATAATTAGGTTTACTATTGTTTGACGTAGCGAACAGTGCGACTCTATGACAAAGCCTCGGCCGCCTTCGGCACATTTCGGCTCGCTCACCTCGCCGTCTCGCATGCGCTACTCACCTGCCGCCGCTACCCATTCAATTGTTAGGTAGTGCAATAATAAGTCGAAACACTTGCGCATAGAGATTAAAAAAGCTTGAAACCGTTCGATTAAGTTTAAAAAGGGTAACAGATGATAGGGTATTGGGAATGGGTTAGCGCTTAGTCGAATTAATTCTATCGCTTGGTTGCCCTTTCATTGGACTATGTCAACGATAGGCTTAGCTCATCCTTGGGGTTTGTAAAAACAAGTCTATCAAATACCCTATCGAAAACCCCTTTAATGCTAAGCGGTTCCGGTCCCTGCTCACCGTTGGGCAGGTGGTCTGCGAGCCATTGCAGCAGCGAGGCGCGCAGCACGGGCGAGCCCGCCTTGATCGCGTCCAGCACCATCTCCCCGTCGAGCGCCATAGGTCCGTGACTCACCGTTGGGCAGGTGGTCTGCGAGCCATTGCAGCAGCGAGGCGCGCAGCACGGGCGAGCCCGCCTTGATCGCGTCCAGCACCATCTCCCCGTCGAGCGCCATAGGTCCGTGACTCACCGTTGGGCAGGTGGTCTGCGAGCCATTGCAGCAGCGAGGCGCGCAGCACGGGCGAGCCCGCCTTGATCGCGTCCAGCACCATCTCCCCGTCGAGCGCCATAGGTCCGTGACTCACCGTTGGGCAGGTGGTCTGCGAGCCACTGCAGCAGCGAGGCGCGCAGCACGGGCGAGCCCGCCTTGATCGCGTCCAGCACCATCTCCCCGTCGAGCGCCATAGGTCCGTGACTCACCGTTGGGCAGGTGGTCTGCGAGCCACTGCAGCAGCGAGGCGCGCAGCACGGGCGAGCCCGCCTTGATCGCGTCCAGCACCATCTCCCCGTCGAGCGCCATAGGTCCGTGACTCACCGTTGGGCAGGTGGTCTGCGAGCCACTGCAGCAGCGAGGCGCGCAGCACGGGCGAGCCCGCCTTGATCGCGTCCAGCACCATCTCCCCGTCGAGCGCTATAGGTCCGTGACTCACCGTTGGGCAGGTGGTCTGCGAGCCACTGCAGCAGCGAGGCGCGCAGCACGGGCGAGCCCGCCTTGATCGCGTCCAGCACCATCTCCCCGTCGAGCGCTATAGGTCCGTGACTCACCGTTGGGCAGGTGGTCTGCGAGCCACTGCAGCAGCGAGGCGCGCAGCACGGGCGAGCCCGCCTTGATCGCGTCCAGCACCATCTCCCCGTCGAGCGCCATAGGTCCGTGACTCACCGTTGGGCAGGTGGTCTGCGAGCCACTGCAGCAGCGAGGCGCGCAGCACGGGCGAGCCCGCCTTGATCGCGTCCAGCACCATCTCCCCGTCGAGCGCCATAGGTCCGTGACTCACCGTTGGGCAGGTGGTCTGCGAGCCACTGCAGCAGCGAGGCGCGCAGCACGGGCGAGCCCGCCTTGATCGCGTCCAGCACCATCTCCCCGTCGAGCGCCATAGGTCCGTGACTCACCGTTGGGCAGGTGGTCTGCGAGCCACTGCAGCAGCGAGGCGCGCAGCACGGGCGAGCCCGCCTTGATCGCGTCCAGCACCATCTCCCCGTCGAGCGCCATAGGTCCGTGACTCACCGTTGGGCAGGTGGTCTGCGAGCCACTGCAGCAGCGAGGCGCGCAGCACGGGCGAGCCCGCCTTGATCGCGTCCAGCACCATCTCCCCGTCGAGCGCTATAGGTCCGTGACTCACCGTTGGGCAGGTGGTCTGCGAGCCACTGCAGCAGCGAGGCGCGCGGCACGGGCGAGCCCGCCTTGATCGCGTCCAGCACCATCTCCCCGTCGAGCGCTATAGGTCCGTGACTCACCGTTGGGCAGGTGGTCTGCGAGCCACTGCAGCAGCGAGGCGCGCAGCACGGGCGAGCCCGCCTTGATCGCGTCCAGCACCATCTCCCCGTCGAGCGCCATAGGTCCGTGACTCACCGTTGGGCAGGTGGTCTGCGAGCCACTGCAGCAGCGAGGCGCGCAGCACGGGCGAGCCCGCCTTGATCGCGTCCAGCACCATCTCCCCGTCGAGCGCTATAGGTCCGTGACTCACCGTTGGGCAGGTGGTCTGCGAGCCACTGCAGCAGCGAGGCGCGCAGCACGGGCGAGCCCGCCTTGATCGCGTCCAGCACCATCTCCCCGTCGAGCGCTATAGGTCCGTGACTCACCGTTGGGCAGGTGGTCTGCGAGCCACTGCAGCAGCGAGGCGCGCAGCACGGGCGAGCCCGCCTTGATCGCGTCCAGCACCATCTCCCCGTCGAGCGCTATAGGTCCGTGACTCACCGTTGGGCAGGTGGTCTGCGAGCCACTGCAGCAGCGAGGCGCGCAGCACGGGCGAGCCCGCCTTGATCGCGTCCAGCACCATCTCCCCGTCGAGCGCCATAGGTCCGTGACTCACCGTTGGGCAGGTGGTCTGCGAGCCACTGCAGCAGCGAGGCGCGCAGCACGGGCGAGCCCGCCTTGATCGCGTCCAGCACCATCTCCCCGTCGAGCGCCATAGGTCCGTGACTCACCGTTGGGCAGGTGGTCTGCGAGCCACTGCAGCAGCGAGGCGCGCAGCACGGGCGAGCCCGCCTTGATCGCGTCCAGCACCATCTCCCCGTCGAGCGCCATAGGTCCGTGACTCACCGTTGGGCAGGTGGTCTGCGAGCCACTGCAGCAGCGAGGCGCGCAGCACGGGCGAGCCCGCCTTGATCGCGTCCAGCACCATCTCCCCGTCGAGCGCCATAGGTCCGTGACTCACCGTTGGGCAGGTGGTCTGCGAGCCACTGCAGCAGCGAGGCGCGCAGCACGGGCGAGCCCGCCTTGATCGCGTCCAGCACCATCTCCCCGTCGAGCGCCATAGGTCCGTGACTCACCGTTGGGCAGGTGGTCTGCGAGCCACTGCAGCAGCGAGGCGCGCAGCACGGGCGAGCCCGCCTTGATCGCGTCCAGCACCATCTCCCCGTCGAGCGCCATAGGTCCGTGACTCACCGTTGGGCAGGTGGTCTGCGAGCCACTGCAGCAGCGAGGCGCGCAGCACGGGCGAGCCCGCCTTGATCGCGTCCAGCACCATCTCCCCGTCGAGCGCCATAGGTCCGTGACTCACCGTTGGGCAGGTGGTCTGCGAGCCACTGCAGCAGCGAGGCGCGCAGCACGGGCGAGCCCGCCTTGATCGCGTCCAGCACCATCTCCCCGTCGAGCGCCACGTGCGCGCCGGCCTCGCGGCACCACGTCGACACGCACGACGCCGCCGCCGTGCGGATCCATTGTTTGTTATCGCCGAAAGCTGAAATAATAAGGACCTTATGTATAATGATCATTTTTCCATATTTTATAGACAATTAGGGTAATCGTCAATAACGAGCCAAACAAAAGTAATCAGTAAACTTACCTTGGAAGAAAGCTGGGAAGAAAGTCCTAACGTGTTGTTTGCACTTGGGTCCCATGGCGGTGGCTAAGGTCTCGCAAATATGCAACGCACTTTGCGCCAGTTTAGAGTTGGAATCCAGCAGCCTTGCCACAAGAGCTGGAGGGAGCTCGCCTAAAGTTGATTTTATGGGAGACGAGTTGGTGATGATCGTTTTCAGTTTTTCCAAAGCTTCGTTGCGGACCTGAAATATAATTTATTAGGAATTTAGTACATCAACAGCTGCGCAAAGATACTAAACTGCGCTGCTAACACAAATTAGCCATGCTAACTTTTTAAATATGTATGGGAATCTCAAAACCATTTCGAGAAAAAAGCTTTCGGTACAGTTTCTGTATATCAGATTTAAAAAAAAGTCTTACACTATTAAGATATTCGTTGAAATGTTTTGACCTTCAAATGACCTTTCTGTGAGTCATCAAACGAATAATGGATAATGATTCCTTTGCCTTATTTAAAAAAAACCGACTGACGTCTTCTGTCTATTCTATACCAAACTCAAACTTGACATTGACGATTGATTGAAGTTTGTTTGTTTATTTGTTATTTAAGCACAAAGAGTAACCATATATTAGGTTTAAGCAACATTTTATCCTCTAACGGCACTGAAAATGGCAAAAAGGACGGCTAATTTCGAAAAACTGCAAATAGTTCTTGAAATCTTCACTTCACGACACCATACCTCTCGCCGTCGTTCTGGGATAGGTATGAATAACAAATCCGGGTTATCCCTGCTGTTATTCGGACATAAAGGGACGAAACACTCGTAGCCTTCCATTTCAAACAAGTTCAGTTGGTGATTTCAATTTTATTTGAATTTAGCCGTCCGCGGTGACGTTAATACCTTGACGGTGACTTTACCATAGACTTTACTGTTATATTTTTTTTGTGCAGGCGAAGACTACATTATTCATTATGCGTTTGATGACGTCACGTCAGCAATAAATTAATATATTTTTTTAATGTAGATAGGATTCATTAAAAACAAAAATACCAAAATTAGTTTCTTAAAATAGTCTATATTTTTCAAATAAATTATAAAAACTATACAACAAAAATATGAAGCATGACCAATTGCAGTATCTCAGACAAAACTCCTATGGCAAATGCAACCTTATTACCAACAGGATAGGATTGAATCTGATTTGGCCATTGAATTTGAGATACTGCTTATTAGCTTAGAAAGGCAGTAAAATCAGCTAGCTACCTCTGAATTAAACTGTACTTTTGTAGTATTTTTACTTGACTAGCCAAGGCGGGCAATATTTTTGTTTGATCTGAATATTATGTATATGGTTAGAACCTGGCCTGAATTTATTAATAAGGTTTATATAAAAATATACAAAATGTTCGTTTTTTCTTTTTTTTTCCTAATAATGTGTCAGAAATCTGTTAATTCTATTATTTGAGGTATCAAAGTTGCTAAATAGAAAACACACCCTCTCTCTACACACCCTCTCTCTCTTCGCCTCTGGGCTCACTGCCGTCCCCATGAAAGGCTTTAGAGATTACTGGCGGTATCTAGCTTTAGCTTAGCTTTATTTTTCCCAATATCCTCGTTCATCAAAGCACAATCACCCACCTTCCAGTTCTTATCATTAATCTCCGCCACGAGCGAGTCTGTGATGAGCGGCGCGATGTCGGTGCGCCCCCGACTGTCCTCAACCGGCGGGGGCTCGTCCTCGGGCTCCTCGCTTGGCTCGGCGGCATCACCCATTGACGCTTTACTCGCCGACTGTAATAATAAATAAAGCGTTTAAATAAATAAATAAATAAATAATCACAGGACAATGTCACACAAATTGACCTAGTCCCAAACTAAGCTCTAGGCTTGTACATACTAGTGGACAACGATAAACTTACTTATATAGAGAAATATATACTTAAATACATAGAAAACATCCAAGACTCAGGAACAAATACTCGTGCTCATCACACAAATATCTGCACTTACCGGGATTTGAACCCAGGACCCCTAGCTTCGAAGACAGGGTCACTCCCAACTAGGCTAGCGTGTCGTCGTTTGAAATAGCAAGGTCAAGGCAATTGCTAAAATGTATCAGTTTATACGAGTTACTAAACAATAATAAAACAGACATCACGAGTTTTTTGGCGTCTGTCCTTATCCATAAACTGAAACAAGCTATGGTTCGTATGATTCGAGAAATTTCTAAATATAAGAAACATGACATGCAATTTTTCAAATAATTCTAATGCTATCCGTTCTTATTGTTATCCGTTTTGAACTCGCGATCTATTAATAAACAAAATGATATAATAAATAACACAAATAACTCGGACTCTCTGACAGGTGAAAACCAGATAGGACCTGTATTCCATTTTGTTTTAGCCCATCTTATAAAAATATCCTCTATAGATAAAAATAGTCAAATACATAATAATATGACGACTTTATTGCATCTTCTCATCTACTTCTATACTAATGCTATGTTCATACATAACATTAGTATAGAAGTATATATAGAAGATAACTTGGTATCAAAACATACCTTGCTAACCTTCCCCAGTCGCCTGGTCGGCGTAGGCGGGGAGCTATTGGCGTATTTGTCCAACTCCAGGCTGATTAGCTGCTTCGTGGCTGGCTTCTCCCCGTCGAAGTGGGAGATCAGCGACGGACCTACGTATAGAGACAGGATTCCAAGGAAGTTGACGGTGGATGTCCGGACGTTGGGATTCGTGGCTGTGAGCGCTTTCTTTGCGTGCGCCACTATGCATTTTACGTTCATTCTGAAATAAAAGCGTTGGATAAGTTTTAGTATCCGCCTCCGGAAAAAATTAACTACTTTAATAAAAACTCGTATCTTATATTTCGTGATGTACGACTTTAAACTTAAACATGAAGAAAATTAAGTTTAAAATCGTACATCACGAAATATAAGATACGAGTAATTTTTTTAAAGTAGTGACGTTTGCCGCCGCTACCTCATGGTCTTTCGCGGGAAGAACGTGAGATGGAGATATTTTGCACGCGCCTTTATAGCAGCGTTAAATCTTGATCATTTCTGTTTAGTTTAAAACCACAACATTTATAAAAAAAAACTGTTTTACCAGGTGTAAGAAGTTCTAAATACGCAACTATTGAATCAAAAATCATCATTGTAGGCCGTGGGTTTCGAAGATTCAACCAAAAACATGCTAAAAAGGGCGTTTGTTTGAAACATAAAACTATAGAGGATTTTGTTTCTAATCGTGTTTTCACGTTTAACAGCCTCAAGGAAATATGATTAAGTTTAATATATCTAAAGAACAGCCACACAGGCGTTAAGGTTATCGAGCTCCAGATCGCGGAACACTACCGACTTTATCATAATTCGCGATTTACGGGGCCAGTCAGGACGTCAGAGCTGGCTTTCCCGTTAGAAGCCGGAAACGAAACGATAACCCCACTTGAGATAATAGGCGGCGGTGATTACTAGACCCTGGATTCTTGTAGCAATAATGACGTCACAATACGGTAGTTTGGGGAGTAAATGGATCGGTGTTAATGAATACGGTAAGCTAATGTATTGGAATTTAAAAAATATAATCAGGCATTCACGATTTATATCTTATTAGGTGATAGATTGATAAAGAAAAATGTTTAGTTATGCTTTGACTAACCTACTTCTTATGCTTTGACTACCACTAATAAAAAAAAAACAACTTTCCCTTTAACGCCACGTTAAATACGAAAGTCATAGCTGAAAATGAACGCTTTGGTGAGGTACAAAAGTTAAGCATGCTCACGCAATTAAATTTTCTATGAACATAAGGATACTTTTCTTCGCACGACGGAACCTTTTTCGCATTCGTTGTTGGTACAGTTAACTATGGTTTAACTTTTTGGTCCCCACCCTTATTTTTCGCTGTCGCTATCGTTGGCATGGTGCAAAAATATAAAGGTGAATGGTGTTGAAAACGTAACCAAATTAAAAAGCAACTCACGTGAACCCGAACTCCTTGATCGCCGTGCTCATCCAATTAAACATCTCGGACTGCACCTTGGGGTTCTTCTGCGAGTCCATAGCGTACGTCAGGCCCTCGTTGATGACGTGTTCCAAGCCACAGGCGTCGGCGAGCGACGTCAGACACTCAGCCGATATGGCGGCGCAGGAACCCTCCCCGAGTTTCGATACGACGTCTTGGAGGATGAAGTCAGCTGCCGTGCTGTGAAACATACATACATACATTAAATCACGCCTGTTTATTTTATAACCTTTGAAAAAAGTCACATGTATCAGTAGAATAACAATTATGCGAAATCCTACAATTCCGACAATCGTAATTATGCGTAAACAACCCTGAGGACTAAGATGGAATGCCTCTTTACTAGTAATTTCACCAGTTATCTTATCCCTATACCAGCACAGAACAATGCGAACACCGCTGCTTGGCGGTAGGTTGAAGGAAAGTTCTTATAAATCTTTGAAATCTGTCGAAACACTTACGTGGAGATAGGGAAGTTCTCTGTGATGTACTTGCACGCCTCCAACCTAGCCTTCAAGACCTGCACGTTGGTGTCCTTGAGCCCTGGCTTCTTGTTCAGGATGCGGTACAGCACCTGGGCCGAGACCTCGTCTGAGGAGAGCCCCTGGATGGCAGAGTGGAAGCCTTGCACGGAGGACAGCCGGAACTTCCAGTTGGTGTCGCCGAGGGCTGTTAGATAATTTCGGCTACTTGAAAATCTCGTTCATAAAATTAAAACAACAGTTCAAAATCAATCCATTACCTTTAAACAACATCCAAAAAATGAAAAAGAAAACAATACACAATGTTTTAAAACAACCTAAATCTCGCATTATACTAATACTCGACAAAAATAAAAAAGTAGCTCATTCATTCGTAACTCATTCGATCATAGCTGAAATGATATTTCATGATGTGCATTCAAACTTATAGAAAAGCAATATTTTAACTGTAAAATCACGAAAAGAAGCAAAACCTTCTTCTTAACCGCTTCTATTGCGCTTACAAACTCCATTAAGGTTTCAGTAATTTTAATATTTAAGCACTCTGCATTCACACCTCTATTTTTACCTTCGGCAGACTTTGGCTCGTTATTTTGTAAATTAAACAAAAATACTAAGATATAGTGCGTTGAGGTTTGGCGTAGCGTCACGCCGTGGCACACGTTTTACCACGTTGTGACATCACGAGCCCCAACTCCCGAACTTGGATATGCGTTATATTGGTCAATTTTGATTAATAAAGAAAAAAATACGTGTTTTTTTTTGACAACCTGACTCACGGTCTCATTAGAATTACTTTTTTTTACCATTACGCATCCATATTGTAAGCGGTTCCGGTCCCTGCTTGCGACGAGTTTTCAATGACTTTACATTCAGTTTAGTGTATCTTGCCACATGTCGTATGGATGGAAAACATTCTAAACACAGCTACATTAAGTGCCACTAACTCTACGAGATTATACTAGAGCACGCCCGCGACTTCGTACGCGTAGAATTAGTTTCCCGCTACTCATTCTAGTTTAACCCCTTAGGGGATGAATTTCCAATTATCCTTTCTTAGTGCACCCTTAGACCTCATAAGGAACCTACATGCCAAATTTGGACTCTCTAAACCCATGTTACCTTGGACGACGTCTGCGGGCAACAGCTGCTCAGCCCTCATGTCTACTTCGTCCTGCGACAGCTCCTGCTCGCGCGGCGGCCCGGACGATTTCGGAGCGCCTTTCTTCACGCCCGCAGGCTTCTTCGCTGCTCCTAAAAACGAATAGTAAAACCTTATTTATCATATCAAGAGAAATGAACTAGCAGTTGGGCAGAATTATCGACATGTTTAGAGTTCATGGTATTTTGCCTGATATACTCGGAGTGAAGGCGTGACGTTGTTAAAGTATTTATGTAAACTGGCAGTTTTCGAGTAGTATCAAAAAAGTGCTATTATTAAATTAGTTGTTTCTGTGGGACTGTTTGTCCGTTTAGTTCTTTTAAAGCACGGATCAGATTTTTTCTCAATAATGCTTGGAAATATGAACACCTTTGGTCTTGTTTGGCGTCAGAAAACATCACTTGTATAACAGGCCGTCCTCATACAAAATAAAAATATTCTTGGCCTATTCACGCTAATTACAAAAATAATTTATTAAAAAGTTTTTTTTCTTGGAAGTAGTTAAGAAAAGCAGTCTGCCTCGGCAGAGAGTGCAATTTACGTACTATTGCATTAATCGTCCATAAATTGCGTACTTTCTACCATTTCTTACGGAATGTTCTTATTTCTATATTTCTATGTATAAATAACCCGCGTATAACAAACTCCTTGCTTAGACAAAAGGCAATTTTGATTATTTAGAGTAGTTTAAATAATTATAGTGTAGGGAAAATATATTTTATGCTAAAAAATAAACATTTTCCTCGTTATTTATGAAAAACTTTCATTGTGTAGCATAATGTTCTCATTTAGTTACAGTACATAATAAGCTACTTGAAAAAATCGAGTGGCCATTATCTTTGCAAGGGGGGTTGTACATAAAGAGCCCGCTCGGCCGAAACCGAAGAGGCTAGATTAAAAAAAAAGAGTACGGTAAAATTTAAACTAGGATTACTTAAATATTAATATAACATAATTTTGATCGTGCATTAACAAAGTATGGTTCCAAATGGAATCCTGTGTCTCAAATTAAATACCTGCTACCGGTCGCTTGACCGGTTTTGGCTGTGCAGAGCCAGCGACTTTGCTGTCACCTTTGCCGGACGCCGGCGCTTTCGCCTTCGCTTCCTTCTTCGGAGCCGACACCTTCACTTTGATCTCAGCCTGATGACGGAAAGGTCAGATCAGTAATCGGATCTAGGATGCAATTTGGGGTGAACGACCTCAATCGTTATGCTTAACATGGATGTGACTCGGGATTTCCCGGGCTTTAGGGAAATGTGTTATTGAATTAATAACAAAATTCGTTATGTATAAATAAGGTAATTTATACCTTTAGGTCGTCTTATCATTTCATCAAATGTATCAATTCATCGAATTGCATTTCATAGTAGGCCATTTTCTGCTGACACCTTTGTCTTAAACATCTAACCTAACCTAACCTACGTAATGAATGTTTAATATAACCTGAAAACATTATGGTTTCAGCAGAAAATAGCATTCGATGAAATGATACATTTGATGAAGTGAAATTCGATGAAGTGACGAGTTACCGTGCTTTTAAAATATATTTCATATATAAAATAACTTTTAAGCAGAACACTAGAATTGTGTATTAGTTGTGGGTATTTATATCTGAAATTATTATTATTTGTTCGTTAATGAGAATATAATAAGCAGGGCTCGATCGTATGACAATATCAGTCAGGACATTATAGTACTGCTGATTTCAATTGGCCATATCATTTAATAAAAGAGGTTGGTTGATAAGTGGTAATTGTTTACAAAAAGACCATTTGAAGTCATCTTATGTGCGGGGCAACGTCATCGGCACGAAAAGTTGGAGCCCTGGTGATAAGGTTAACAAAATAGTAATAATAATAATTACTTTTACTTGTATACCCTGGTAAAAATAAAAAAATAATAAAAATACCATAAAAGATAAGACGTATAAGTGACGTTCTTCTATGCAATACCATTTTTTTTTGTTATTACATATTTTGATAAATTTATAGTGTCTACTTAGAATTAAAAGTTATTTACCTTTTTATACAAGTAGGTATCAAAAAGACTTGCGGGATTGTAAGTCATGTTAAAATAACGGACTTAAACCCCGGGAAATTGCAACAGTAGTTGTCCTCGCGTGTTATATCCATGTACTTATTTCTCTAATAAGTCCGTGGGAGTGTCCATAACTAACTCGACATAGGTGAAATACACCATAACAGGAGTGAAAACCATTTATTAAAATTAGAATTCTACTTATTTACTTAATAGTAATGGCAGCCGAGTTTCAAACAATATGAAAACGCGTCAAAGGCATCATCGTTTTTACCGTGTAGAATCTCAGCCCAGGTTGTTGGACCAATAAGTATAGTAAGACCACAAATATAAGTTACGCCGGCAATCTTCGTCCACGCAGAAAGGTGCTCACTAATGCCGAAGATAAACGAACGTAAAAATCAATTCAATACAAACCTTGTCGTGTTACGCGTAAGGTACAATATGAAATGACAGTTAAACTCGTGCTTTCTCGCTCATGGCGATTAGCGATTAGCGCTTAGCGCTCGTGCGTCTCGGCTTGTGTACGAATGACAATTGACGCGACGCTAAATAAAATGGCGGTCAACGGCGCCGCTGCAATAGCTTTTTTTTTTTTTTTTTTATGGAATAGGAGGCAAACGAGCAGACAGATCGCCTGATGGTAAGCGAATATTGTCACCCATAGACACCTGCAGCACCAGAGGAGCTACAGGTACGTTGCCGGCCTTTTAAATGAGAGTACGCTCTTTTCTTGAAGGTTTCTGTCGAATATTTGACGAAGAGCCTTATAATTGGCCAAAACGTTTTCGCGCCTTCTAAAAAAATGCTTTCTACGCAGGTACATCGTTGTAACATAAATATTTGTGGTACTACTGTATGGGCGTGTTACCTTTTCAGCGCACTCCTTTATCTTTTGTTCCTTGAGCGGGTCAATCTTCCCGATGTGCGGGGCGACGTTCTTCTCCCCAACGAGCTTCATAGCTGTGCCGAGCGCCTCCGCCGCCGCGTCGCGCACCGACGGGTCTAAACAACGAACACTAGTTCATAACTGTGATAGATTTATTGATATATACTTGGGAGCAAAGAAATCGCGCCACTTTCTATGGAAATTCAGAACTAAGTGGCTCGTTCAAGCAAATTTATAGTTAATTACTGATTTTATTATACGTTTGAGAACATGTAAAAATAATGAAGACGTGTTTTGTACGGCTAAAACTGATAAAAAAATAATAACCAAAGTGTATCTTCAAAAATGAAAAATAATAAACTTAAAAGGCTGTTTTTTTAAGAAAATAAGAGTTATTTATGGATATAGTAATGCCCAGCCTGCCCTACACCGCGCACTTTATCCACAAGGGTAACATCATCAAATGGCAACATGTATCTGGCTGTTTGCGGTTTACCAAGCCTTTTACTTATAAGGAAAAAGAAAATTACGGCCCTAGGGAGTAAAGTGTCACTTTAGTCCCTAGTGATTAAATGGATCGCTTTAGTCCGCCTATACATCACTATTATGAGTCATTTTAGAGCATGAGAAGTTTAAAACGTTTTATTCCTCTATTCGGGTAGACTACTCGGTTCATAAGCTTACCTGCGCTTTCTAGAAGCTTTAGCAGCCCCCCTACGTATGCTTTGACGAGCTTTTTGTTGAAAGCCGCGGGCTGAGTAACGCAGAGAGCACGCGCCAGAAACATGGCGCTCTCAGCCTTGATCGACGGGTTCTTGTTGTCGAAGGCAGCTAGCATGTCTTCCATTATCGCTTCCAAGTTTGTCTGGTGGGAAAGTACATAATTGTATTAATTAAACTAACTGTACGGATTTAAAACTAGTAGTTATTTTTGGTGTTCAATAAACAGTATTTGTATTGTATTGTACAATCGCTCATTTGTGCTAGTTCGGACTTTTTGCTATTTTAGTACACTAATTGTAACTGGTCTGGGGGGTTATTATAACATGGCTAAGCAGTTCATTTTAGGGCGAGCGTGACGGACAGATATATAGCAACTATATACCTCTGTCCTTTTCTCTCAACGTAAACTACAAAATTATGACATAGCTATGCAGGTTGCATAGCTATGTCATAATTTTGTACTTAATGTAAAGTTCAATCATTTAAATATATTTTTAAAAAATCTTAATATATTACAAATGGTACAAAATCGATATAGCAAAATGCAGCTTTCCATAGACTACGTATTATCCAACGACATTCATATCAAATCAATTAAATTGGCAGCGAGAATACGATTTTCAGTACTTGTAGACATTTTCATGATATACAATAAGAGATCACGTCGAAATTACCTAGCATAGAGGTATTCCATCTTAGTCCTCAGGGTTGGCAACGCATTTGAGGTCTTAGGCCCGTATTAAGAAAATGATCTCAGTTCAAATGCCCATCTCAAGACATACGTCAAAAATGTCAGTTTTCTATCGTTTGACGTATCTTATTAGAATTGCAGTCTTGAGATTATAGCCTTCTCAGGCCCAACGAAAAACTGAGCATGTAGTCACTACGGCCCGTAGTACTACCAGTAGTACTATTGTTTTATACTCATTCTGAATGACAAAGTTAGTAAGTACTATGGGTAGGACCTTGATTTTTTTTTTTATGTTAAGGAGAAGCCACACGAGGGCTCAAGCCACCCGATGGTAAGTGGAATCAGAGACCCATAGACATTTGAATTCTCAAGACTATGATGTTAAGAACTCAAATGTATTGCCAACCCTGAGGACCAAGACGGAATGCCTTCATGCTAGCAATTTCCCCGGTTGTCTTATCTCCACACCGGAACACAACAAAGCGAACACCGTTGCTTGGCGGGTGGTCAATGGATAAGATGGTGGTAGCAATCCGGACGGACGCTGCACAGGGTCCTACCACCACTAAATCTCTAGTATCTTAGGAGGATAGTCTTGACAATTGAAATGTTTATGAGTCTCAGATTCCACTCACCATCAGGTGGCATGAGTGCTCATGTGCCTTCTCCTTAACATAAAAAAAAGACCCAAGGTCATACCCGTCCGTAGCCAAATGGCAAAAAACGGAACCCTTATAGATTCGTCATGTCTGTCTGTCTGTCCGTCCGTATGTCACAGTCACTTTTTTCCAAAACTATAAAAACTACACTGTTGAAACTTGGTAAGTAGATGTATTCTGTGAACCGCATTAAGATTTTCACACAAAAATAGAAAAAAAAACCATAAATTTTGGGGGTTCCCCATACTTAGAACTGAAACTCAAAAAATATTTTCATCAAACCCATACGTGTGGTGTATCTATGGATAGGTCTTCAAAAATGATATTGAGGTTACTAACATCATTTTTTTCTAAACAGAACAGTTAGCGCGAGAGACACTTCCAAAGTGTTGAAATTTGTGTCCCCCCCCCTGTAACTTCTAAAATAAGAGAATGATAAAACTAAAATAAATATATGCTGTACATTACCATGCAAACTTCCACCGAAAATTGGTTTGAACGAGATCTAGTAAGTAGTTTTTTTTTAATACGTCATAAAAACATTGATCAAAGCTACAACGAACTTTTATATTATGTTACTTGCTGCTACGGAACTCTTCATGGGCGAGTCCGACTCGCACTTGGCCGCTTATTTAATGTATTTTTAGTGAATTTACCGCGGGGTAGATGGCGTCGATGGCGTCCCGCAGCGCGGCGACGACGCTGGCCTTCTTCTCCTTGAACTTGTCGAGCACGGCCTGCACGCAGGCGCCCGCGTACGGCGCGAAGCGCGCGCGCAGCGCCGCCGCCAGCGCGCCCAGCAGCCGCCCGCCCAGCGCCACCAGCAACACGTTCGCGTCCTTCGAGATCACCTGACAACATCTGCTCATTATACATACTGCTGCTACTTTGCCCAATGTTTCGGTCATCTCGGGTGTGCTTCGCCACTCGTATCTTAAGTGGTCTTATTATACATATACAACCAGGGCACGAATTCTACAAGGTAATCGTTTTTGACCTGTTTCCGTAGTGTCAACGTTTTGATAACTCTTATGTCATTTACAATAATGGCGACTGTGACATAAACGATTCTTAAACGTCACGATATCGTTTTAACGCACCTGAATAGAGACCTGAGTATCCAAACGTTATCATGGCGATATCAGTTAGATAAGATGCACATGCAAACAAAAAAAAAACAATTAACCCCTTACCGCATAGGAAGCCATACAGTATGTTACCGGCATGAGGGCTTTAAATGTAGGTATCGATTCTACTCCTCAAATGGAACTCCTTTTGTTCTACGACTTTAAAAAATGAGGTAATTTTTATTTTTTATTTTTCATACAAAATAAATTAATTCACTGATTTTACTAGTAAAGTTTGAAAGTTTAATCACCTATACTTGGTTACTTACTGTAAATTAAGTTATTTTCTAAGTCATAGAACAAAAGATGTTGCATTTGAGGAGTAGAATCGATACCTACATTTAAAGCCCTCATGCCGGTAACACACTGTATATGGCTTTCTGCATATTTTATATTTTAAATGGGTCCTTTTGATGATTTGAACTATAATTAATCAAAAAAAATAGGAAAAGCAACGCAACGTCTTTAAAGTTAATTTTCAAACATATATTTTAAGTAAATTTCAAACTCAATTTTGGAAATGTACTATAAAGGCAGCATTTCACTTTCAATATGCTATGCGTTAAGAGGTTATAAACAAACAAAACTAAATATGGTAAACTTATTGCCTCTAAATATTACTGAATGAAAATTAAATTACCAACAGCAAATATATTATGCTGATATGAGTTCGAGTAAGTAAGATGACAATATATTACGTTAAAGTGTTGCTAATGTAAAAACAATTCTGTAATAACTATTACAATAATTTTACTACCAACGCTTATTACAGAACTGATTACAATATGGATGGCACTATGATACCGGAGAGAGATATCAATATTCGCGGCAATAAACCAGCATCATGAATCATGCACATCAATAATTAAATAAAATATATTAAGAGGGCGCTGAACGTCCAGTGACGCCCTAATAATATCGATAAACGACTTCTACGCGGACAGAGTCGCGGAAAACAACTAGTTGTATATAATCGTACTTTATTTTGATACCCCACTTTTTTAGCCCGCAATTCCACCATTTTGATTTTATCAAGCATTTAATGTACCCAAATACGAAGACAAATACGTAAATCTTATAACTCCACTTTTTCGAGTGCTAAAAAACTATCATACCTTCTTCAAAGCTCTGACCAGATCAGCGTAATCCCCCGGCTCCAGTTTGGGCGCCACCTTCAGCAGATTATCCAACGCATCTAGCGCTTCCTTCCTCTCCTGCCACTTGGGGGCTTCGAGCTTCTCATAGAAGTCCTTGGGGAGCTTGGAGATGATCTCCACGGGGTCCATCAGCTCGTAGGGGTCCACCTCGTGCGAATCACCAGCGCCGGCTTCGACGTCCTCGTCTTCGACTGCTCCTGGAATAAGAAAAAGTTCTCGTAGTGTGATCGTACGAGGCACGTGTTTTTTTTTAAATTTAAAATGGGTTTGCTCTTGGCCCTAGTCGAGAATAGAAAGTCAGCACAGGGTCGACGATGAACCGAGCTTACCCAGAAGGTACCTATTAGTCCTGTTTTCTCTTTTTTGATTTAGTATTTGATGGTATATGTGATTGCTGTTAAGCGAATCAACGATAACATGAGTACATCTGAAAAAACGCATGTATGCATAAATTATTAAAAATATCATGTTTGGTCTGTGTTGAATTGATGAAAAATTATAAACTTTAATTTAAAAGATACAGTTATTGTTATACACAGATTTAGGTTATCATTTTTCCTGTGGACACGCAGGAATGTAACGATTTTAAAGCCTAATCTTTTGGATGGGCCCATTCCCGCACAAACGGCGTCAGGATTGCTTTAGACCTATCATATACGCAAACAAGCTTTGAACTATTGGCCACAGGAAAGACAACTTTTGTTTTTCAGAACGTCTATGACCCATTTACCTAAAACATAAAATAAACTCAACTTTAAGTCAAATTTGTTGTGGCAAGTTGTGAAACGCCCCCTAATTGTTCTGGAACCTTGATTTATTTCTTAACAGTCATCTGGGTCCATGGCAAGCCTACCTATGCCAAGACCCGTATAGGATGAATCCCACAGTACCCTTTGCAACACTGCTGCCTTTACGGGGACGGGTTAACACGGTAATAGCGGCAGGACCCACCAATGACTTGCTGGTCCAAGTTGGTCTGGCTTTCCGAAACTTTTCGTTTATTTTCTTACCATCGGCGGCATCCATAGCAGGCGCATCCCGCACCCTATGCTGTTGAGAGCGTAGATATCTGGTGGGCTGGGCGTTTGCAGTAGTGAAGGCATCCCTCAGCTCTTGCTGCACCACGGCTTGTAGCGACGCAATGTGCGGTTCGATAGCTCCGCCTATCCACCTGGAATAGGTAACCATACATTATATTCGGGTATCTATCATTTCATCGAACGCTATTTTGTGGCTGCCGAATATTTGAACAATGGCAGTCGAAGTTTTATACCGCGCAAACGTACTGCCTTATAATTCGCCAAAACGTTTTCGCGCCTTCTAAAAAAATGTTTTCTGCGCAGGTACATTGTTGTAACTTATATTTGTGGTAGGTACTACTGTACCTCAAATTATTGCAATAGTAAAGAACACAAATTACGCTTCTTTATATTCTGTATAAAATATGGTTCCGATCGATGTACTACAAGTTTATGAAACTCTTTTATTTATTATTTAAATTGTAATAAATCTTTGTGACAGAACTTAAGGACCGACTAGGTATTGTCTGCGTCTCCCATCAAATACACTTTGCAATGGCGGAACTGACCTGTGCATCTCAATAACCAGCGCTTTCATCTCGTCCCTCACTCCCTTATCCCTGTCCGCCAGCATGACCGGGATCTTTTTGACCATAGGTTTGATGGTGATCACTTTGTTGCCGAACAGCTTCAGAGCTCTATTCAGTATCGTAACGCAAGCAGCAACCACCTTGGGATTCTTCTGTTCCATACCCTTCAGTAGTTCCTCTTGGACGACTTCTTGTTTTTCTATCTCTACGTACATTAGGATGACCTGATGATAAATACGTTGTATTTATTTACGGGAAGTAAAACATTTACATAATTATTAACCTCGTGGGAATTTTAATCTACCGGCAAGGAGATAAGGTTCAAGTACAAAATAAAAATTACGATTGTCTACGGGCGGTCAAGTCAAAGTATAAGGGTTGACTTGACCGTATAATCTGTGGTCAAAGTGAAGTACAACCACCAATATTATTATACAGGGCGTTGGATTTGTAGTCGTCCAATATAAAAATGTTGGTGTTTTTGAGGACTACCCAAACCCTACCTATGTATGTTAGCCATTTATAAATACATTTTTGTACTTTTTTTTAAACTCCAATATAGGAGCAATAATTTGTCATTATACAAAACTGTTAATCCTAGGATCATGGTTATTATTTTCAACTGTGACCTAGCAAATAAGCTATTAATAAAAAAAACGCTACCTTTATTAAAAAAAAACTGTTTATACAAAATTTACACTTTTTAAAGAAGCATTGATTTAAAATCACGATACTTAGTGTTTTTATCAAAACTTTTTTTCTACTTTTGAGCTTAAAAACATTTATTTATTTATTTATTTATTTATTTATTCATAGGTACACAATCAACACTTACAGTAAATAACCAAACATGCTGATCACCTTAATTAACAATATAGATAAGGAGAGTAACTATAAACATAGACTATACTAGGTTACAACAGAGCTTAACCTGGCCCTAGCTTCCAGATAGCTGGTGGCTGAAGCCACAAGCCTAGCTTCGGAGCTACAAAACAAATCCACGTCGCCGTCACTGTGTAGAATGTCATTGAGTAATGTAAGCGCGCGGAGGAGCGGGGAGTGGGAGTGGCTGCGCGTGCGCGCCGCCGGCACTGCGAGCAGTGGCCGCCGCCGCGGGCGCAACCGGACGGTGGACACCGAGGGCACCCACAAGCCAATTTCGGATAAAAGGGAAGGATTATAGGTTAAACCTCGCAATAGTTGGAAGAACATTGCCATGTAATGAGCATTCTACCCTGAAAATTTCATTTAGCTACGTTCATGGCTTCACATGAAAAATCATGTATGAAAGAGGAAAAAGTCGGTATTTTTACATCCTACTCCAATTCGGCTTGTAATTTGAATGCCTTTCTTAAATTTAAGAGCCACATGCACCTGTAGGTTGTAGGGAATCTTAGTACTTACTGTACAGGCAGTGAAAGTTTTCTAGTTTCCCAGATTTCTTCTTTCATACATGATTATTCATGTGAAGCCATGAACGTAGGTAAAGAATTTTTTCAGGGAGATTGCTCATTACATGGGAAGGCTTTAAAGCTCAAAATAGAACAAAAAGTTAAGATAAAAAAAATTCGTTGTCGAAAAAAAAAGTGATTTAAAGTTGACCAATGCTTCTTTAAAAAGAGAATAATTTTGTAAAAACAGATTTTTGTAATAAAAGTAGAGATATTTTCTTGTATATTTTTTTTATTATTAGCTTATACTTTTTCATTTCAACCACAACAAACCCGACAGCGGGATTAGGTAAGCGTCTTTCCTGTGGACACGCCGGAAGATGACGTTTTCAAGGCATAATTTTCTGGCTAAGCCCATTTCCGCAAAAACGCCGTCAGGACTGCTTTAGACCTCTCATATAAAAACAAAACATATATGCACACAAGCTTTAAACTATTGACCACAGAAAAGACAACTTTTGTTTTAAGAGTGTGTATGGATCCAAGTGGTGTTTAGTTCAGACATTAAAATTATGTCCGTCCTAACCTGAAAGGCCAACTCCTTGGTCTTAGTTCTCGGCGCGGCGACGCACTTGGCAACGATGCCGGACATAACTTCTCCGGTGGTTTTCCCTGCGTGGCCGCAGTTTTCCACGAATACAAGCGCCGCCTCCAAACCTAAAAAAACAGTCAATGTGTCAGTTTGTACAGTGTGTTCTATTTAAGATGACGAAAAAGGCAACCAACCATTACCACTATCTATTGTTTAATTGTTATTTTTAAGTAGGGTTGTAGAACAATTTCGCAGGGTGCCAAAAGACCGTTAGTACACTGTGTATTATTATCTTGCTACTTTTCGTGTTCATCATCGATATTGCACTGCATGTGCATTTTTAATACGATATTTTTTGCATAGGTAAGTTTATTTTTAGTTATGATCCGACTGTTAAAAAGTAAAATGCAATTATTAAACCTATAACTCTTATAATAAACGTTGTTGACACTGAGACATCGTCAGAATCAGAATAAGTAGTGTGGGGTTATTTGTAATTAACGACATTTTAATTTATTAAAAATAAATACCAACTTTGCTGTTAGTGCAAAATGTGGTTACAGAAATATCAGTAAGTCTTTAGAGTTGTTGGTACTTCTGTAGCTCTGCCTACCCCACTCTGGGAATGAAGGCGTGATGTTATGTATGTATGTATGTGTAAATACCAACTATACATTTTTTTAAACGCTCATTTGTTGTATCGCAATAAAGTTTGCTTTATTTCCAAGATCATGAGGGGTTGAGCCAATCCCGTACAAGTTCGTTACCTCGTTTAATTTTGAGATCTCTATTGTTATCTTTTCCTTTCATATTTAGCAACAAAAGAAATTGTACAGCGTCAAGTGCTTTTTCGTCACCTCATCTATACTAATATTATAAAGAGTTTGTGAGGTTGCAGCGGGTACTCTCTCTGGCTCTACTGAACCGATTTAGAAAATTATTTTAACAATCGAAAACCACGTCATAGGCTATGTTTTATTTTTCTACGCGGACAACAGCTAGTTTGAAAAAGAACAAACTATACCAAGAAGCTTATATATGACTGGGACGAAAAACATAAGCTACGTCATTCACTGACACATTTCTTCGCTTCAAGGCGTTGTTCGTCGTGCAATCTCCAGTGTTATATATAAGCTTCTTGAACTATACTATCGCATGACAAAGTAAAAGGAACACCAGACAAGTGGGTATTGCTTTTAACATGTTATCGTATTGTTTATAACTCGGCCGACATTACTGCCAAGTATATAAGAGCTATCATAATGTTGACAATATGATAACATGACGAAAGTAACATGATTTCACACAGTACAATAGAACCAATTATTGTAAGCGAACATAGTCGCCTATAAATGTCAGCATTCCGCCGTTATACAAAAGAAGGCGGCTAACTGCATTGTAATAGTAGAAGCATTTTGTATTTAATGCGATTAACAATACAGTATAGTATACTTTGACTATTACATTAAAGTTAGCAGCAATGCCAGGGTCACAGCTAAGTTGCTGCCATCCCTAATAACCAGCATCTGACCGACACCCTGACTCGCCTATGAACACAATTGGGATTACTTCCCATTGTTCCCATCAA
This sequence comes from Acleris holmiana, assembly GCA_949316455.1. Classification (NCBI taxonomy): domain Eukaryota; kingdom Metazoa; phylum Arthropoda; class Insecta; order Lepidoptera; family Tortricidae; genus Acleris; species Acleris holmiana. The sequence continues at coordinate 12,097,153 of OX438780.1, read as the reverse complement.
GCAGCGATTTCGTCAGCCGTTTAGTGATGGTAGGACCCTGTGCAGGGTCCCTCCGGATCGCTACCACCATCTTATCCATTAACCACTCGGCAAGCAACAGTGTTCGCATTGTTGTGTTCCAGAGTGGGGATAAGACAACCGGTGAAATTACTAGCATAGAGGCATACCATCTTAGTCCTCAGGGTTGGCAACGCATTTGAGGTCTTAGAATTGTGCCTTCTCCGTAACATAAAAAAACCAACTGACAAGGACGAGCGTGTTCATCTCTTTTCCAACAGATTTAATCGGTCGTCTAGATCCTGCTTTAGGCATCAGATAACCCTAAAGTCTAACCATAAGGGTTATTTTTAATATCTTGGTACAAAATCGTAAATAGAAGTCAAATTAGTCTTTCAACTTTGTCTTTACTTATTCACTCCTGTTTTAATGACGTAAGGTGTGTAGGGATGAGACAGGAAACCTTAACGGCCACACATCTTTCGTCTCCAAACTAACCAGTTTAAGAAGTCGATGATGAAAGACCCTACGAGCCGAATGCAAATTATTTCTTTAACTGTGCTGTGAAATCCTATCTACATAGCTTTACACACTAGTCATATCCTTGAAATGGATATCAATACCACAATCAATATCCCACTGTCTTCACGCTTGCAAACACGTGCCAAAAACGATCGCCAATAACAGGATTAAAGAACACGACACACAATGCAAGTTCACGTGTGGCGTTACCCCACAATAAGACCGCGTGAGCCGTGTGAGCGGAGCATAACGTAGAATTTAAAAATATTTGTAACATCCGTCACGTTTGTACAATAAGCTACTTATACTACTTAAATGGCTGAAATCGAATCAGAAATTCTAGGGCTTACGGCTTCGCACGTGTAGAAAATCTGTGCTCGATCTATCGAATCGTGTCCACCATGTTTGCTACGTCTTTACAACAATAGCACATTACTTTATGAGTCTACTGCTGTTTCATAGTAATTTTATAATTATCAACAATATCACGGCAGATTGGTGACGTCTGCTGAACATAGACTTCCCCTAAGGGTTCCTGCAGAATGGACCGGAATAAAGGTGCGGTAGCCACCTGCATGTCCTAAAAACGACAGAAAAGAGCGTTGGGATAGCGGGCGGTAAACGGAGCTCAATCCCGTCATGGTCATCATTTTCTCATAAGACGTTGATGTGGTCACAAAGCCGTGAGTTACTTAAATTAAAAAATTGACTACTGACGATTAGCAAATTTTACCTCTTGAATATCGGGAACGCGAATAAATGGGTAAAAAAACCTACGTAACCCGGCCACGGTTTTTTAGAACAAAAAAACAGGTCCCGTCCAGCTTCCAGTGTACAGAAATCCTTCGAATGTGCAACGTTTACAAATGAATTAAGCACCCATAAATATTTGTCAGGCTATGCTTCTTAAATTGGCAGAGTATCTAATAATGCACATACCATAATGTTAATTTTTTTCCTTACTATTTTTTATGCTGATTTAAAATCAAATAGGATTTGAATTCACCCTATTTTATTTTTGTTTTAAGGGTACAAATGACCTTAAATTGCAGCAAGTTCTCAATAAAGAGACATTAAATCGAAACGGACAAGTTTTATATTGAACTTCACAAGGTCACTTCCGGCGACCTATGACCAATGTGACCAGTCTTAATTTAGGTATATCGATTTGTTGAACAATACCACTCCCCTGAATCATTATTTTAATAACATCATTGTCATGATTATTGTCTGTAGTTCCAACAAAGGCTACGCATTAATTTGGTAAGGGTTCATTGAATGTAATCATATAATAACTTGCTGATGACTTTATACTACTATAAAGTTCTAATAACTTTATACTAATATATAGATGACCTCCTTCCCGAGATATCTCCTTCTAAATTTAGTAGGGTCAACCTTCGATGGTCCCAGTGATAGCTCAAATAAACATACATACATAACATCACGCCTTCTTTCCCAGAGTGGGGTAGGCAGAGCTACAGAAATACCAACAACTCTAAAAATACTTTTTTATAATTCTGTAAACACATTTTAGCCAAATTAGGCCAAAAAGTTTACTAGTGTATTAGTGACAGGTTGAAAGCCCATCTTCTAACAGTACTACAAGCCCTTATGCCCTTAGTCGCCTCTTACGACATCGACGGGAAGATATGGAGTGGCGCTATCTAACCCGGCAACCACACGGGGGTAAGTAAATAACAATTTTATATTTATTACATCGGCCTTTCGGTGAGTGTGGGGCCACCGGGGGCCATAAGCACGGGCCTCGTGTGCCCCTATGGTAAAGACGGTATTTATCCCAGCAGGGAAGTAAATTTGGGTCCTAGGCTTGATATGGTAAAAACTGAATATTTAAATGTATCTTTAGAGATACAACACAACTTGGATGAGGTAGGCGTATGCATTTGTACACTATTCTGATTTTTATTTTTGTTCGTGAATAATAAACTCAACTACAAAAGCGAATTTGAAAATTCTTTCACCAGTAAAATGCTAGCTAAAATGAGTAACATAAGCGATATTTTTTTCACGTGAACGCAGCCGCGGGCAACCTCTAGTGTTTAATAAAGACAAATCTTAGCTTGTTGTGGTGTCGTACTGTAAGTAATAGCCATAATAAAAACTAAATAGAAACGTTAACTTTAATTGAAACAGAAAAGAACACGCCATCGAATGTCCACTGATTCGGAAACGAAGCCGACGCCGTAGCTGAAATGGGTATGGATGACATCATCTAGGCCAATTTCGATTTAAAAAGTTAGAAACAAGATGTTTTTGTTAACACCTCAAGGGCAAAAGGAAGAAGGATATGTATCTAATTTACATAACGAGGAAGGGTCGCATTTAACTGCAAATTTTGTACTCTGAACTATTTGACCAAATTAATTATAAAGTAAAAAGATACGGCTCGTGGAGAAAGCGCGTCATAGGCTTGACGATAATCAATAATAAAGGCTGTTTCATTGGGCAATAGCCCGCATGCTTGTAGCAATCAATTGACGAGTTGTTATAACTAGGGTTAGGACTTTTGGTGGCATACCGTGGTACTAGAATCCATGGAGTCGCTATTTACTAATTATTATATACACACCACTTTGATTTGGACCTTCAGTAGTCATATAGAAAAAAAAAACAGCTGAAGGAATTTAATTAATTTTGGTATGGAGGATATCTCCCGATGTGAAAGTAAATAAATAAATATCAGGGGACAATCTCACACAAATTGACCTAGTCCCTAACTAAGCTCTAGGCTTGTACTTTGGGTAGGTACTAGACAACGACACGCATGCTTATATAGAGAAATACATAGAAAACATCCTACACTCAGAAACAAATATTCGCGCTCAACACACAAATATCTGCCCTTACCGGGATTTGAACCCAGGACCGCTGGCTTCGGAGGCAGGGTCACTCCCAACTAGGCCACCGTGTCAAAGGGTAACAAACAAACAAATGTTGGTAGCTATACCAAACCAAATATGTCTTAAGTACTTTAGTTGTTTATTTTGAAGTAATTATATTATATGATAATACTGAAGGTCAAAATCGAAGTGGTACGTATATAATAATTAGGAAATAGCGACTCCATGGATTCTAGAATCACGGTATGCCAAAAGTCCTAACCCAAGCAACAATGTTCGCATTGTTGTGTTCCGGTGTGGGGATAAGACAACCGATGAAATTACTAGCATAGAGGCATTCCATCTTAGTCCTCAGGGTTGGCAACGCATTTGAGGTCTTAGTATAATAGTCTTGAGAATTCAAATGTCTATGGGTCTCAGATTCCACTTACTATCAGGTGGCCTGAGTGCTCGTGTACCTTCTACTTAACATAAAATAAATAAAAAATACCCTAGTTATAACGTAATGAACCCAGGAACTATTGCAGCGAAAAGCACCGATAAAAAAAAATCGGTTTAAACCAAAGGGTAAAAACCGGGCAAGAGCATGTCGGACCATGCTCAGTGTAGGGTTCCGAAGGCGTTAACTACTACAAACATAAAATCAACAAGTAATACTCGTAACAAAATTTTCTATTTAAAGACAATTGGTGCCGTCTTAGATGATTTTAGTAGGTATAAACACTTTAATCGCCTATTTCTCAAGAACCAAAGATAAGTCGTGATAGTTTTCCTTTAAAATTGGTTACATGCTCTTTAATTTTAGTTTTTTTTCAGATTTTTAGTATTTGTAGCTTTGTCTGCAGGGGGGGGACACTTGAGTCTAACAAAAATTTGCGCTTTAAAGCTTAATATTTCATAAACGGATTACTTAATCGAAAAACTGTTTCACAAACCCATACTTTTGAAAGAGCTATCCAACGACACCCCACACTATAGGGTAGATGAGAAATAAAAATACATCCCCACGTTACGTTTACGTCTTTTTTACATTTTGTTGTACCACTTTGTTGGCGCGACTAGTATGCATATTCATGCCAAATTACAGCTTTCTAGTACTAAGAGTCTGTGCGCTAGGCTGCGGACGGACGGACATGGCAAAACTATAAGGGTTCCTAGTTTGACTACGGAACCCTAAAAATGGGACCCTACTACTAAAACTCCACTGTGTCTGTCTATTTGTCACAGTTAGACAGTTGACAGTTTCACAAATTATGTATTTTTGTTACAACTATTACAACAAATACTAAAAACAGAATAAAATTGATATTTAAAGGGGCTCTCATACAACAAACGTGATTATATGCCGTTTTTTGCTCGATATTAATAACGGCAATAGATACGACGCTTGAATAAATCAAAATAAATAATTAAGTTAAAATATAATGCGTGGTGCCTTAAACCATTTGTTAGTCCTTTACCTCAAAAGCATGAATTCCTTGTAGCGATTCACCGAATCGCATTTCACCTCGGATGAACAAAACTTCAATAGAATCTTTTACTTGAAGCAATTTCTCGCGTGGCTTTTTACATCAGTATAATTATTTTGTAGCATTTCATTTTTCGTGTAGTATTTTACCCTAGACGCATTTCGTCGCGATCGATGTTTTTTTGGGACTCTATTTAATTTGACGCATTAATTGATATTCGCACTAAATTTCTGTATCATTTTTTATAAAACGTGTTTTGTGCTTGTAGTTTCATGTCTTAAATGCTATCAAATTCATTGAAATATTATCATAATCGTGTTGTAACCACGACGCGACCGTCTCCTGCAGCGGGACCGTCGCGCCGCGCCGTAATAAGCGCGCGAAGACTTTGACAAAATAAAACAATTAGATTTTTTTATAGAGGTAATTATAGTAGATTGGCGAACTGTGATATTAAGCGATCGCAGCGAAATACTATTACAAAATATGCGATTGAGGTATACTGTGATTTATAATATTTGCTAATAATAAAATTGACGATCGAGACCAAATGAAACAGTAAAATAAGCGCTCGAGGTGAAATGCGAGTAAAGCTATTAACGAACAAAAAAAATGACGACCTTGACACAAAGCGAAAATTAAATACACGATCGAGGTGAAATGCGAATCGGTGAACCGCTACAAGAAAATTATGCTTTTGAGGTAAAGGACTAACAAACGCCTTAAACTATAGGTGCGAAACTAGAAGTCTTGTGTTTTATACAGGGTGCCCAGTAAATAATGGATAACCTTCTACCCATCCATGGGGCACCTCAGGCTGGTCCCTAAAAAGGACTTACAGGTTTGGTAAAAGTTGCATGGTTTTCGAGATAATCGAACTTTTCTATTTTCTTAATAATTAGCACCTTGCTTCACTATAATGACTGCCAAGGTCACAAATAAAGAGATTTTGTCGTTCTGTTTGCTGTTAAATATTCTTTAATAGTGATGCTAACGGATGTGTCTTAGAGCATTATGGTAGCGACACTAATTTCTTGTTAAACATATCTTAATTTATAACTTCACATTTTGCTTTAAAGTTTGCAACAACTTTGACTGCTTGTGGTGAAAAAAAATTGTATGAAGACCAGAGTGGCCAATATGTTGAAAAATAGTGTATCTAATACTGATTCTAAACTGGTATAACACATGGTGTTTACGTCTTTACAGATAAAGTTATTGCTGTTAGTATTCACTAAGAGCGAATTTTACCAAAACACCAAGTTATCGATAAGTAACTCTTTACTTGATTGGGTTAGTCATATCATAAAAAACGCTTCTCTTATGAAAACCAACGTCTAATTACTGCAAAATAATGAATCACAGAATACTTGAAACCTACATCAACAATAATATTTGTAAATAAAAACCGAATCTGTTTATTAAAAACAATACTGTTTAGTTAGGTACAAGTGTCCAATCAAGAAAGAGTTGAGAAACTTGGTGTTTTGGTAAATAAAACGTGTCTACGACATGTTTGTTTAGTGACAGCAAGTGAAAACCAGATATAACGAATGTGAAATGCGACTACTTATTTGGTACTTACATTTATTCAACTTTTAATGCAATTCTTTTATTAGTTTTAAATAATATTTAGGATGTTAACTAAGTACATACTTTGCTTACAATCTCTCCTTTCTCTGCTGAGTAATACATACTTTTTTACAATTACCTAATGTGTATTTTTGGCTATGAATTTTTTATCCGTTTTGATGTTTTCTTTTGACATTTATCAAGTACAGTTTTGATTCCACGAAGAACCATATTTTGGGTAATTATTTGGATTTTGTTTGCGACGACCTAGTTAGCTTTGCCCTGGACTTCGAAAAGGATATAACGACATGCCTAGGCATCAATACGAATTGCATGATTGTACGCAAGCAGATATCCGAATACTCGTCATCCCGATTACCGAGTTTTTGTAAGAGTTCACAATGCTTTTTGTGAAGGGAGAATGCCTGGTCAAAGTGTGGGTGGTAATGGCGAAGGCAGACCTCGAGATACGAGCACTGAGGAACTTGTGCTCGCTGAACTGGAAACAGATCGCTCAACTTCTACGCGAGCTATATCAAGAAGTTCAGGCATTACAAAGTCGACCGTTCACAACATTTTAAAAAGACACCATCAATACCCATTCCATATCACAAGGGTGCCAACTCTGGAGCCTAGGGACTATGCTCCTAGAGTAGAATTTTGTCGTATCATGTTAAGAAAAATGGAAGAAGATCCAATGTTTTTCGATAAAATTCTGTGGAGTGACGAATCTACCTGCCAAAGAGATGGTTTCTTCAACATGCATAACTACCATAGCTGGCAATTAAAAGGAGAGAATCCACATTTAATGCGAGAGGATCACTCCCAATATCATTTTAAAATTAATTTGTGGTCGGGGATCTTAAACGGGAAAATAATTGGTCCTTTTGAGCTATCCCAGACTTTGAATGGAGCCAGATATTTGGAGTTCCTTGAAAACGAACTTCCCATTTTATTGGAAGATGTGCCCTTAAACGTAAGATCGACGATGTGGCTGCAAAATGATGGTTGCCCTGCTCATTTCGCGGTTCAAGTTCGAAATTACCAAAATGAAACTTTTCCTAATAGATGGATCGGCCGTGCGGGTCCTATAGCATGGGCTCCACACTCTCCGGACCTGAACCCGCTGGATGTTTTTTTTGGGGTTGCTTGAAAGAAAAAGTTTACTCCAAACCAATTAACTCTGTGCAAGAACTGCGTCAAAATATTCAAACGGCTGTTCAAGAAATTACCGAACGACAGTACACCCGAATGTTAAAAAGAAATTTTATTAAAAGGTGCAGAGCTTGTATCAGAGTTGAGGGAAGGCAGTTCGAACACTTGTTATAGTACCTAAACAGTATTGTTTTAAAAAAACAGATTCGGTTTTTATTTACAAATATTATTGTTGATGTAGGTTTCAAGTATTCTGTGATTCATTATTTTGCAGTAATTAGACGTTGGTTTTCATAAGAGAAGCGTTTTTTATGATATGACTAACCCAATCAAGTAAAGAGTTACTTATCGATAACTTGGTGTTTTGGTAAAATTCGCTCTTAGTGAATACTAAACAGCAATAACTTTATCTGTAAAGACGTAAACACCATGTGTTATACCAGTTTAGTATCAGTATTAGATATACCATTTTTCAACATATTGGCCACTCTGGTCTTCATACAATTTTTTTTCACCACAAGCAGTCAAAGTTGTTGCAAACTTTAAAGCAAAATGTGAAGTTATAAATTAAGATATGTTTAACAAGAAATTAGTGTCGCTACCATAATGCTCTAAGACACATCCGTTAGCATCACCATTAAAGAATATTTAACAGCAAACAGAACGACAAAATCTCTTTATTTGTGACCTTGGCAGTCATTACAGTGAAGCAAGGTGCTAATTATTAAGAAAATAGAAAAGTTCGATTATCTCGAAAACCATGCAACTTTTACCAAACCTGTAAGTCCTTTTTAGGGACCAGCCTGAGGTGCCCCATGGATGGGTAGAAGGTTATCCATTATTTACTGGGCATCCTGTATATTTGTAAAATATATAATAATTAAGTTCTTGTTATTATTCTGTTAAATATAATGAAAGTCGTAAACAAGGTCAAGATCCGAAAAAGCTACAAGAATTTACATAAAAACAAAAATGTTCTACTTAATAAAAGTATTTAATCATAATTTACGTGACCTTATTGCAAGGTAAGTATTAACATAAAATTATTCATGTTCACATAAAAATATGTTTTTGTTTTTGTTTTTGCAGCGAACTGTTTATAAAAGGAGAATTAAGTATTTGGTGATAAAAATCGGTGTACATACATTGAAAAAAAAAAACATTTAAAACAAACAACCGGTGAAATTACTAGCATAAAGGCATTACATCTTAGTCCTTGAGGACCCTGAGGTTGGCAACACATTTGGGGTCTTGAGAATTCAAATGTCTATGGGTCTCAGATGTCCCTTAACTTCAGGTGGCCTGACAGCTCGTGTGCCTTCTCCTTAACATAAAAAAAAATACAAACATAGAACCTCCTCCTTTTTTTGAAGTCTGTTAAAAAAAATAGAAAGAAGGATTAAGTATTTCAGTTTTATAAGTCCGTTCACTAGAAAATTCACTTTACATTACCGACGTGTAAAAGAGCCCTCTTGTGGCCAATATACTGAAAAAATATTATATTTTTTATTTTTTAAAATACATTTTTTTACAGGGAATCTACCTATCTAACTTTATACGGTCTGCTTCAATAAAATCATTAAGTAATTTGTAAATAGCTATTCTGTATGGACCTAATCAGTAGGTACCTAACTGACACAGAATGCAGTCAGGTGCAATGCTTAGTTGATTACATAAGTTTTAGGTTATAAGTAGGGTTCGGAGTTTTCATAGCACGGTAAGACTAAAGAGATATATGGAGTCGACAATAATATTAAAACTTGCCCCATACTCATCTTCAATCATTTATGGCATTCCACAAATAATTTAATTATATCATTAATAAAGAAAAAAAGATACATACAGCCAAACATAGAAGCTCCTCATTTTTTTAAATATTTGATTATGTTGGTATAAATTGCTTTTTATGCTCCAAAACAATCAGATCAGATTATTATCCCTGTAGACTTCATGCTTTATGGATAAGGGCACTAATATACATTTATTTAACAAAATGTTTTAGAAACATGGTAATTTAATAAAACTCTTAAAAATAATCGTCCATATTTATTTATTCAATTATTGAGTATAAGTATGACTCGAGTTTTAATATTAACGTCGACTCCATATCTTGCTTTAGTCTTACCATAGTTACCATGCTATGAAAACTCCGAACCCTAGTTATAACAAGACTGGTTTGGTTTTGGTTGTAACTCAATGTGTCTGTATGTGCCTATTTTGGGTGAGGTTAACGGCATTACTTTTACCAAGCCAGTCCATAAAGCTTATCAGAACCTTGATTTTACTTACGGCATCACGGCGATAAAAAAAATGATTTTCAATTTGGTAACATGCAAGGAAACATAATGATATGATCAAAATGTACAAATTCACAGCCCTTTTCACACATTTTTTTTCCATATCTATTGACGTGAAATTGTCTAAAGCGGATCAGAAAGACCTTTATGTCGAAGCCAAATGAAGACTGTGAAACCTTTAGAAGTCCATTGATAATCCACATATAAAAAACCGGGTAAGAGCATGTCGGACCATGCTCAGTGTTGGGTTCCGAAGCCGTTAAATACTACAAACATAAAAATTAACAAGTAATAACTAAGTTTCTATTTAAAGTTAATTGGTACCGTCTTAGATGATCTTAGTAGGTATAAACATTTTAATCACCTGTATTTCAAGAACCAATAATGTGTAGTCGTGATAGTTTTCCTTTAAAATTTGTTTATGCTATTAAATTTATGTTTTTTTTCAGATTTTTAGTATTTGTAGTTTTTTTAGGATTTGTAGTTTGGCTGTGGGCGGAGACACTCTAACAAAAATTAGTGCTTTTCAGCTTAAAATTTCATAAACAGATCACTTAATCGAAAAATTGTCGTCATAAACCCGTCATATTTTTGAAAGACCTATTTAACAACACCCCACACTATGGGGTAGACGAGAAAAAAATACATCCCCTTGTTACGTATAGGAAAGGAACCATATTTTTTTTTTCACGTTTTTATCTTACCATTACGTTGGCGTGACTAATACATATATTCACGCCAAATTACAGCTTTCTAGTACTAAGAGTCTCTGAGCTAGGCTGCGGACGGACGGAAGGACATGGCGAAACTATAAGGGTTCCTAGTTTGAGTATGGAACCCTAAAAATATGCCACTAACCTTTTTCTTGCGCCACAGCATTGCTATCTGTTACAAATTTCTTGATCAATCCGAGGTACTTGCTCCATTCGGGACTCTTCTCATCATCAATCTGGTTGAACAGCTTGATAGCCTCTTCATACCCCGCAACACGGGCCTTCCAGAGCTTGTGGACACACTTCTCATCCGTCGGTAACTTCTTGTATTCATTCTCGTCCTCCATTTTGATGTCAAATTGTTAATTGCATATACTTAACTATTTTTCTGAGGACAAATAAAAAAAGGTCTTAATAAATTTAGATAACAAGGTGTGATACTTTCATGCCTTAGGAGTTCTGTTTTATATATATGTCATTAGTTTGACTTCATCTGTACTTCCATAATATTATAAATGCAGAAGAAATTGTTTCTGAGGGATTGGCAATAAATGACTTCTACACAAACGGAGTCAAGGGTAACAGGCAGTATTTTGATAAACAATAATCAAATTAATTTCTTAAATCTCTAAATAAGAAACTTAAAGCTTTTTTCAAATCCAAAGGAATGGAGCTGCTTTTAGTGAGCCAAATTGAAAACCTTTGAATATTTAAACTAAAAATTGAAACTTTCCCACTGAATTAAAATAAGTATCTTTAAATATATAATATTTAGCAGTCTCTATTTCAGTTTGTTTGCATGCTTAGCTCCTTTAAACTATATTATATAAGTTTTTCTATAGTTTATAATTGAATATTAAGTTTTTGCCACAACTTAGATATATTTTTCTGGAAAGTTTAAAGCATACTCTGTTTGACGACACATTGGCCTAGTTGGGAGTGCAGAAGCCAGCGGTCCTGGGTTCAAATTCTAAAGGCAAAAACAAAGTTTCTTATTCATCATCATAGATAGCCAATATTAATTTTAATGTCATTAAAGAAGATACAATACAATACAATACAAAACACTTTATTGTCCGCCAATCAAAAACATTACAGAGAAATAGCACAATTTAAAAGACCCAGGTACACAACAGGCGGTCTTATCGGTGAAGATAATCAGGTCAATTAACAAGATCATGTCTTATTAACAGGATAATGCTTATACAGTTGTGGATTAGATTATCCTAGTTACAGCTACGTACACAAATAGTATGATGTTCCGATTAAGCAATAATAGTTTTGCTCAATGGCATATTACTTTGATGCGAGACATGTTAATTGTGTCCAGCTTCATTATAAAAACATCATCATCCATCGTGACAACTTATAGAAGTTGTCATATTCCTTGAGAAATGGTCTAAATCCAATGGGATAGGAGATTGTTTATTCATAAAGTGCTTGAAAGGCCTTATATTTAATGTTTTATAAAGTATTTGTTTACATACATACATAGCATCACGCCTTCATTGCCAGAGTGGGGTAGGCAGAGCTACAGAAATACCAACAACTCTAAAAAGACTAGTCAATCATTCTGTAACCACATTTTGCACAATCAGACCAAGAAGTTTACTAGTCGTCGGTGAAACTGCAATACTGCGTATCTAATCAATTCAACAAGTTGCAAAGTGTACCCTACTGACTTACGTGTTAAGGTGTATTTTGCAACTTATTCAATTTGTTAGTTACGCGGTATTGCAGTTTCACCGACGTAGTGTATTAGTGACAGGTTACAAGCCCATCGCCTAACAGTACTACAAGCCCTTATACCCTTAGTTATGGAAGTTAGGGAGTGGAACTATTCTAACCCGGCAACCACACAGACAAACAAAAAGGAACAAAAGGCCTGTTGCCATAAAATAGTTTAAACACAGAGTTGTGCTGGCATTAAAGTCATCGCTGGACTTCTGTTGGGAGGGAAAAGGTTGACAAACAAAAAATATAACACTGACAAATTGACTTAAGGTTTTAAGTGATTTTAACCTGAAAACACTACTCATAGGCACATTTAAATTTATTTATTATCTTTAAAGTACTATGCATTTTTTGAGAGCCTACATTGTCAAACATAAATGTATCTTCCAACCAGAGAAGGTAGTGGACACAAATATGCAATTAAGACATTATAACAGTGCGTAATTTACCTCTTAAAGACAAAGACCCTGAACATAAATGTTTAATTGCCAAATATGGGTCATGCTGCATATGCAAGTTACCTACATTACATGACCTTTTATGTACATTCAAATGCAGTTTCCAATGAAGGTTAAAAGAGGTTATTTGTACGAGTAATTATATCTAATACCGCATATACAATTCGCCCAAACGCAACTGCAGATGTTTTGACTCACAAATGAATTGACTCATACTTTGAAAAATATTGTTTTTATTAAATATCACGACTATTGACACTTAAGTTCTTCGCTTTCTAAACAAACAGCAAATGTAGACGGCACTGTATTGTACATTTTGTAGACATCTTACCACAGAAACGAGTTATAACGTAAAACGGGTAAGCGACGGCGACTCCTTCCAAATACTGCATTAGTGAAATGGCCACCAGACCGATATAGCGTAACTAATGGTTAATTGCGAGCCGGTTCATTAATAGCCGTATCCATAATAAAATGAAGTGTGAAACTGGATCACATCTAGTCGCCGTGAACGCTAGACAACGGTCACTTTCTTTCTGATACAAACAAAATTCGTCAAATGTCAAGAAACTTACAGTTTCACAGCTGTCCTTCCTACGTTAGGTTTATCAAACCATCAAAATCCAACTTTGACTACATAAAAGGCAATACACTCACATTATCTATCACAAGATATATTCGTAACCGACAATATGACGATTTTTTTGTATTTCGTCGTCGTTTTTTAGAATTTGCAAATGAAAATGGATACTATGGATAGACGGAAGAAGAAACGAGTGTTACCAGTAGCTGATGTAAAATTGGTAAATTGTTTCTCTTAATATGATTCAAGATGTCAAAAATTTTGTGTTTACAAGAATATATCTGGCTATTTTTATTAAGTTATGAAGTAAAATAAATCAATTCGGTATTTTACTTTTTATTTAGCTTCGTACGAAGCAATAAACTCTGACATTAAAAGTTATCATAAATCCGTGTTTTCTCAGTATTCTCCATAAAGTGGCAATATTAATTTGAATTCAACCATAGACTCAATCCAATCTTCATTTAAATTGCAAGCTTAAAAAAATACTATTATATGGGTAATAGTTAATATTGAAATTTTAGCCAACGTCAAAAAAGATGTAGTAGGTTCTATGTTCACCTGTATGTGTTCCGAAACAGATAAAATCTCCACACCTGAAATAATTGTAACTCCAATTTTCAAAGCTGATAATTCTTAAATGCCTTAACAGATTTTCATCAGACCTAGCGAAAAATCACTCCAGCCAAACAGTTTTTGCTTTTTGAATTTACGAAGGCTTTCAACCTGTTATCATACGATGTTCTCTGGGAGAAGGTGCAAAATCGAGGGGTCCTGGCTGAGCTGCTTAGCATTTTTCAATACTAGGACCTTAATCAGATGACAGGTCAATAGCGTGAAATAACCCGATAAGGTGTCCCCCTCATACGGGGTAGAGTGTGGGTGGAGCAAGGGGGATATCCTTACTTAAGCTGTTTAACTTGTATGTTAATGACTTGCTAGTGGAGCTCAACAGCCACTATGTCTGGTGCAACACCAGCTGAGCGCTTGAGCTACTTATACGTGTATGTGAAAATTATAGCAAGATGATAATTGTGTGCTAATGGTAGCGCGTGTATCAGTTCAAATACCTTTGCCACTATATCGCTGATGACCCTAAAGACCATAAAGATATCGATCGCGAGCGTAGGGCGCTGACGGTCAAAAAGTTAATATCTCACTCTTCGTTCAAAAAGTACTACCAGGAGGGCTAGCACATGCTGACCGCGACTAGTTTGTCGCCTAGATCTCCCTTTCTATCCAGTCTGTAACGATAGAGACGCACTGAGCGACAAACGAGAAAATACAACTTGTACTAGAGTCAGGCAAACGAAAGCTGTCCCAGGGAAACAGCGGCAATTTCAAAAAACCTGCAGCTGTTTACACTGACTATACACTGAATAAACGAAGTTGATACTATTTGATTTCCTGATCTTTTCGCATCGGTGTTGGAGTATCAACTTCGTTTATTCAGAATACAGTCAGTGTTAAAAACTGCAGGTTTCTTGAAATTGCCACTCTTTCTCTGGGACAGCTTTCGTTTGCCAGACTCTAGCCGTACAGGTTTTCTACACGTCACCATCAGTGCCCTGTGAGTGCAATACAATAACGGCTTCAGGATGATCCTGGGGCTGCTGCCGCGACACTGCAATGCATTAGGCATGTTTGCATAAGGTCGCACTGACGATTTTTATGTAATTAGGTGAAAATGTTTGGCCTCACTTCTTTGCAGATTGCGTGCTAGCTCCAACCCCATCCTAAAGACCATGGTAAGTTCATACGACTCCTCCGTCAATTTAGTCGTATAGCGGAAAAAAGGAGCCATAGCCTATGCTTTTTTTGTTTAAACTTTATCAAGATTAAGTACCTACTAACATAAGTAATGCAAGTTTTACTAACATTTTTGGACCATTATGCTGTCTGAGTTTTAAACAATAAATATATACAAAAAAAAGAGTTAATTTTCGAACTATGAGGCCACAGACAGACAAACAGACTATGCATCCAACTTATAATACCCTTCTTTTGAGTCGGGGGTAAGTAAAATGAAAAATAAGAGTGAATTATTGAATTGTCTTGATAGTATGAGGGCGGTTAGGTAACAACAACCCGTGTTTAAAATTATTACCCTTCCTTTGCTTCGTTATGGCTTCGGGTAAAAATGTCTCGTTGTTACAATATTCCTAATTATGTCGGAGAAAATACTATTAGGCTGGTATTATTACGTTACAATAGCACATTACCCCATAACCAAATTTCTATGTTTTGTCTTTGTTACACTTATCTAAGTTTTTGTTAGCTGTCCTGCTGTCAAGTTACAAACGGCTGTCATTGGTTGCAGCCGGTTGCAACAAGGAGAACGAATGGAATGATATTATTTATTTCATTCAGCGATTCATTCCGTGCTAGTTCAATTCAACAAAACAAGAAATAACCATTCATTCAACCAGTTTAGATATACCTTATTTATACTCTATGTATCAGTCTCGTTTGAGAACAACTGCGGGTGAGACGTATGTCACGCTTGTTTTGTGACTACTGTGCGTTCGCAGTTTATTTAACAACGATATTAAAATTTCGGTAGATTGTCATGATTTCTTGTTTTTTATAAGTATTTGTGAGTGAACATGACTTAATAATTGAGATAAGTTAACTGTTAACATAGACAAAACAAAGGTTTAAATTGTATGTTTGTGTTATCATTTTGTGTCGAGACCAAACTAATTATTTGAACTCACAGGAAGCAAAATTGTGACAGCTGTTTGTGCATAGCATGCTTCATATTGTAAGTACGTTATCTGTTATGTATTTACCTTTGAATTAGCCTCAAGCCTAGGGAACGTTAGAAACATCCCACCCCGATTTCTCACTCATGTTTTAATAGAGAGTCCTTGTAGGTAGCTCTTGAAATATAGAAATGTATACTGCCCTTGCCCTGCCTTATTAGTCTCATTATTAAGTACTATGTACACACAGACGTAAGTGTTTAAAACTCTAAGAGAACCTTTTGAACCATCTGTTTCATTTGTGTTTTGTTTTGTCGGTGTTAATGTTTACGCAGTAATACCTACACGTAAGTTATTGAGTTGAGCTGTACGTATACGTTCTCCGCTCCGCTGAGTGTAACAGGTTGTACTTACGTGTAGTAGTAGTACAGCTTACATTCAAAGATACTATATATTTGATTATATTTTAGTATTTATCTGACACGGTCTAAGAATAAGATTAACTAACTTAAGAACTAAGATTGGTCTGGGGTAAACAAGTAATATTTTACCGGTCGCAACAAAATTTGGGTTTATTCAGAACCACTTGTTTTTATTGAATATATTACGTACTTGTATAACGTAATTTCTTTTTTACATTGTTGCATGATAGACACATTCTGTGACAAACCTAACTGGCTACCTGTTGTAGTTAAAAAAATACAGCCCTGTGATAGACAAACATACAAACGGCATCTATATATATGTACAGTATCATTGTCTTACATAGGAACAGGCCCAAAAGCATGTCAACCAAAACTGTTACTATTGTGTAATTTTATAAACCTGTCTAAGTTAAACGGCAGAACCAGACTGGTTTGATTTGCAATTAATGTAACTTAGTGATATAACAATTCTGTAACTCTTCATTATCTGGAGTAAATGAGAAAATAATTGTAGATTTATATTTTTTCATAAAGTTATTAATTTGTAGTGATAATGGATACAATTTTAAAGAGTTTTAGGCCCGGCAGCCGGGCTTACTTAGGGTATTTACAATGCTATGATAATACTGACTAGATAGTTCTAATTTAAAGTTGATAAAGCAAAAAAACAACAACAACATCTATAGACAACATTTATAACAGTAGGTAAACTGTTAATAATTTTCCAAAAGTGTCAAACTGCATGCAAAAGGACCCCACCAATAACATAGGACAGACTCTTAATAGTTCTGTACACTTAAAATAAATTAAAAAACAAAGAACTAAAAAAAACAAAAAAACTCTTTTATTGACACAGAAATGACATATTTACACTAAACAAATATCTAAAATAAATGGGCGGTTTTCAAAAAAAGTGTAAGTACATTGTTAAGGACAAATATTAAAAAACCTTAACACTATGTATGTATATGTATATATGTGTGTATTATATATGTACGTTTATATTGGTTTGTGTACTTAGTTTGCTAATTTGTTTAAAATTTATTTATTTATTTATAAGTATCATCATTTCTTTTTACTTTTTGTGCAAACTTTTATGTGTCCAACCCCATGCATTGTCCTTACTCATTTGCTTCAGGGTTAGCTGGAAGAGATCCCAATTAGGGATAAGTTCGCCTTTGTACATTAATTTAGTATTATAATTGTAATATTTATATTTTTGTGCAATAAAGAGTTTACATACATACATACATACACTTCCATTCCGTCACGAAAATTCACTTATCTAAATGTATGACTGATTTTCTTGAATATTTTTCATCCGTGCTGGTGCCTCAATAAGGCAACCACTCACAACGAATAAGATTAAGAATTCATATTTTATATTAATGCTCTGAAGCCTTAAAGTTATTTTGCTTTGACAAGCTTGATTAATAACAGGAAAATGACTGAACAGACAATTGAAAATCATAGAGATAAATCTGAATGCTGTTAATTCAGGAAATAACCTTTGATATGGACAATACCTATTATCCTATAGCCCATTATAGTATCTCAGTGCACTTACAAGTGATCAATGGACATACTCATAATAAAACAGATATTCCAAACAGCTTCATCCTCCCTTCCTAGTTTCTATTGTCAATTGCAGCAATACAATTAACTTTTTCAACTGATCACTATTTAATTGAAGATTTACCATTGTGTTTCTTTCTTTATAATGTTAAAAAAATATCGTTTTCTTTTGATTACAATTTTGTAATGGTTGATGTCTTTGTAGGGGCAAATGGTGCTAATTAGTATTGTTTTCCTTTACAAGATTCTGTTATGCTTACCACTGGTTGCTTAATCCATTACCAGCAATAATTGTAACTGTCCCAGGTCATTCGTACATATTAAACTCTTACCCAGTGGTCAGTCAGTACTGACAGACAAAACAGCCTGAAGCTCTAGCTAAGGACTTGAAATGTGTAGTGAATATTCCTTGGTTACCCTAGAGGTGCACTAAGAAAGCGTTTCTCGAAAACCGACCCCAAGCAGGAAGAGATAAGAGCGGGAAACGAATACTATGCGTACAAAGTTGTGGGCGTCCTGTAGAAGCAGCAGAAGTAGCTACGCAACCGAAGAGCTCAAAATGATCGGCCGTCGTCACATCCATACGTCGTCGTGTCTAGATCATTTTGAGCATGTTATTCTACTTAGCTACTTTTGATGCTGGCTGTACCTACCCTATACTGTCGCTACTGTGTGTATTAAGAATGTACTCAATTTATAGGCAGTCTGGTTTGTAAAGATTGACTTTTACTATACTTATTTATAATATAACATCATCAATACATGCGTACAGGCAATTCAAGGTTTGGGCAAAGGCACCAGGCCTTGACGGTAGTTTCAGGACACGCCAAAATCATAAAATATGTTTAAAAAAACTCAAACGCTGGAAAGAGGGCGCCACTATCAAATTTTGTAAATGTTCACCAAAATCGTAGATCCGGGGTTGATACTGACAGATGCCAAAGAGATAAACAGCGATAGACAGCAGTATACTATCAAATACTCTGGCATACTATGGTGATGCTTAGGGTGGAATCACATCTATCAGCACCGATTCGCATTTTGTCCATAGAAAATGACTGTTATTTATGAAGATGCGTACGCATGCGAAAGGAGAATAGATGCGTACGCATCTTCAAACAAAGTAGCTATTTTCTATAGACAAAATGCGAATCGGTGCTGATAGATGTGATTCCACCCTTAGACACCCATATGCACGTGCAAGGCTGCTTCAACTTCAGGATTCACTAAACATGTAATGTAGGTAAATAATAAGAATACCTACTCTCGACTCATCTGCATAGCTCGTAACTAACAGGTTATTTGACCTTAATTGCATTTTTATTAATTTAGAGATAGGTATTGGCTAATATTTTTAAATTGTATTTATGAATATTGGATTTTTTCCTTATTGATCAGAATCGTTTAGAGCATTCTGGTCCACCAGTGTAGTTCATAAACCTTGAATTTGCGACACATTAACAATTTAAGATGAAACTGGCAAGTTGCACGTTCGGATCCCTAATAAGAACTTCGTGAGACCTTCAACCCTTGCTTTAACTTAGCGACCCGAACGACGCACAGGTTACAAATCAAACACTGGTCCAGAAAAAAAAACTGTTGCTCTAAAGCATTACCTCATTCACGCATGATGAATGCATGAAGTTGACTTCTACAGTCGTTTGCTTGAAGTTACTCCAGCTAGAGCATTGAATTTAAATGTTGTAGCCTTCTAACTCCACCTACATACTTGAGTTGCGGCCTTCCCGTCTAGAGATGTTGAGAACTTTCTAGAATGGCAAATGTCTCCTTATCCAAAATCCGGTTGCATCCTTAAAGTATACTGTACAAACAAATAAAGCCTAATTATTCTTCTTTCTTCTTATCTAGCAATTTCTCTCCCTGTGCCATACAAAAGCCTCCCTCAGGCCTCTCCACAATAAAATCTTATTTTTGAAAAATCTTTACAGTTTCAAAGTAATTACAAATGAGTAGTGAGGTAAAGTCAGTAAAAGAAAAGCCACGTATGCTCAGAACAATGACCGACGCAAAGAAATAAATAATTGTTTGATCGATCATTAATTTACGAGCAACCTCGGTAGAAATGATCGTGTGACCCTGCCGATGGAAGGTAATTCTGATGAGCAAGTATCACTTAAAGTTACGTCAGGAAAAATACCTTTTCTATAAAGAAGCCCAAAGGAAACAAGGAAGTAAACTTTGATTGCTACTAATTAATTTACTAAATGACTTTTTCTTGGCAATAGTGGTGCTCTTGTTGCCTAATGCTTGCATAATAATTATATCTAATGCATGCCAAGTGACCTTGGGTCCTAAATGGCAGACCAAGATTTTGAAGAATTTTCATACATATTATAGAATACCGGAGTTATCGTCGGAATACCTGTTTTGGTGAAGCAATGGACCAAATAACATATGTAGTACCAAACTTAAATAAAACTAAATATAATTTAAAAAAAAACGTGATAATTCTAATTTCGCGGACTCTTTTTGCTCTAACGTTTTCGTTTAGTTAAGCCTCCGGCCTTATCTAATTATATTGTAATAAGCATGCGAATGTCTCACACGTGACATCGACGTACTAAATCTCAGATATTTACTAGAATTCTGTACCTACTAACTGAACAGTGAAAGGATTAGTGCTAGGTAAACCACTAAGCAAAAATCCCCACGCTTTAGAGGAGTTTTAAAAAAAATTTGTAATACTTCCAACAATCCAGAGAAAAGAAAGCTTCCTAAAGTAAATAGGTATCTGGCATTATATCAGGTGAAGCTGCTCCCATTGGGGCTAACACGCGGCACCGGGAACTAGTGTCAAATAAAAAGTGGCTATTATAATGATATGGCAGCCACCCGGGCTTTAAGTTGCTTAGTAATGAAGGGACTCAAGTCACAAACACACTTTTATTTTATACCTTAACACTTTATTGTTACGTTGGAGTATGGAATAGACGGATTAAAGTCCCGAGCCTATGTCAAAATGTCCCGTTGCAGCGTGTAAGGCCCACTGCTAGAAATAAGCCTCGAAGACGACGTAATAGTACGTTACGTAGTACCCACTGTCTTTTTACCCAATCGGTTGATGAAAAAAGCGGTACTCAAGAGAATAGCGTAAAATACAAACACTGTTCAAAATCGAATCACCGCAACAATAAAATTCTGCCTCCAAGACATAAGCTGTCCCTTTTCTCCTTGACAAAGATGATAGAGCTAGTATTTATGAGCTAATGCAGACAGGACAGGTTCTTGTACCTCAGTAGAGCTAAGTTCTCGTGTACCAAGTCACGTAGCGCCGCGGAAGCGACTGTTATGGCCAGGCAACCCCACCCACCGCCATCTTTGGTGAATCACGTACTGTGCCCGTTGGACTGGACTCCTTTTGTTAATAAACTAGTATCAGTTTGAGTCATCGAAATAGTTCTTGATGTGTACCGCTCTTACAAAATACCTAGGGCTAGTTTCTCGTTCCTACTGCCATTCAAAAGTACCTCTTTATTGTATTCCGATATTGTTGCTCTGGTGAATATTAACCGAGAAGCCTTACGACTAAATATTTATTTATCTGTGACTGACTGTTTTAGAAATAACCTATAGTAATTGGATTTGCTCGCGCATGGATGCACTGTAGAGGATTCCGTGCTTTGATTCAATTATGAATGCCGACGTAACGTGCTTCTGTCGTGCGGCTAAACCTAAAAACACCCGCACTTGTTGCTTACATGACATGAATATGACAGTGCTTTCGTGATAGTTACAACTTGCTGCAAATTGTATACATTCTTTCCTTATCCTCAGTAATAAAAATATTGCCACGAATAATGATGTAGTTAAAATCAAACTGATAGTTTCTTCACAAATTCCGTGTTGTTTAGTTGTTGGATTATGTATTTTTAGGGTTCCATACCCAAAGGGTAAAAACTGGACCCTATTACTAAGACTCCGCTGTCCGTCTGTCTGTCTGTCACCAGGCTGTATCTCTTGAACCGTGATTGCTAGACAGTTATTTTTTTTACAGATGATGGATTTCATTTGCCGCTACAACAACAAATACTTAAAACAGAATGAAATAAATATTTAAATTAGGCTCCCATACAGCAAACGTGATCTTTTTGCCGTTAAAAAAAAAGTTAATATAGTCTCTGATTTTGTATACATGATAGTACTCGACTCGAACTTGGCTGGTTTTTTTTCAACGATGCCAGGCTTCAATGAACAGACGTTCTTGATCAACGTGTTGTAAGTAGGTATTACCCGGCCAGTTCACGTATGAGTACGCTACTGCAACCGGTTTAACTATCAACTCTTACTTCCAGTTTTAGTAATAATATCATATAGAACCAGACGGATTTAAGACGCAAACGATTATAACACTTTTGTTGCATATTTTAATATATCCGGGTCGAAAATCGCATTATGAAACCGACTATGTATCCGACTGCGTGGATATTATTATACGTAGTTGTACTGTGAATATTGTGATAGAATAACCCCCCCTCAGGAACCGTCGAAATTTTCGGACTAAAAAGAACTGTGACCTTCCCCGGGACTCAAACTATCTATATACTAAATTTCATCTAAATCGGTTCAGTAGACCCAGAGATTACCCCCTACACAAACTCTCAAACTTTACCTCACCTCTTTATAATATTTATATAGATTAGTATAGATAGCGTTTTTTTTTTAATAGAAAATTGCGTAGCCTGCTTGTGCAAAATGTGGTTACAGAATTATCAACAAGTCTTTTTAGAGTAACAGTTGTTCATAGAAAAAAATGTTTCTTGGACTATAGTATGTACTTTCAGGCATTTAAAAAAATGTAAACAAAAAAACCACGTGACATTCACAGACGACAGTTAGTCAGTCGATAGGAGCAGAACACTGATACGTCAAAGCTCGACCAAACAGCTTGGATTGGTTGACTAACTGTCATCTGTCAATGTCACGTGGCTTTTTTGTTTACTTTTTTTAAATGCCTAAAAGTACAGACTATAGACTTAATAACAAATACTAGGCGAGCCTAGAAGCAACGAAATCTATTGCACTGCAATATTAGTCTTCCGCTGTTAGCTTCGGGAGCGTTTGACTCGATGCCAACGGTGTTAACGCATTCAAATCTAAGCACACAGTAACGGGTCAATATTTGATGGAAATCTGGGAAGCTGGCACTGAATGGTTTTACTGTCCCGACATCCACCCAGTTAGCGTTTATCTGTATAATACAGGTCAATGATTTCCGTATAGAGAGCGGGTTGAATGACATAGCTTTTTAGGGTTTGGCACAATGGCTTTTTTATTGAAATCGCTTGATAAATTATTTGTCAAATGGATAATAAAAAAAAAAAATATCAGGGGACAATCTCACACAAATTGACCTAGTCCCAAAGTAAGCTCTAGGCTTGTACAATCGGTACTAGACAACGATAAATATACTTATATAGAGAAATACATACTTAAATATATACAAAACATCCAAGGCTCGGGAAAAAATATTCGCGCTTATTACACAAATATTTGCCCTTACCGGGACTTGAACCCAGGACCGCTCGCTTCGGAGGAAGGGTCACTCCCAACTAGGCCAACTTGTCGTCAAATTAGGTGAAAAACTTGTGATATCTATAGAAGCGTAACAGAGTTTTTGGAAAGTAAACGGTTTTTTTGTAGTTAGATTCATATCAGCCATGTTAATAGTGTTAATACCACTTTTCAGTTAATAGATGACGGCATGGTTGCCCTAGGAATATTATATGATAATTATAACAAACTGATTGGTTAGCCTTGTGGCTACAATGTGTAATTACATGACAACATGAAATAACTACATGCATATCTAAGGGCCACATTTCAATTAAGTTCATTTGCGTCGTTCAGGAAATATAATTTTAACTTATAGCCAAATTACACACTAAAAAGTCCTTATTGAATCATATCCCGCAACTCCTGCAAGTCATATGATCTTGGCACGAACACTGCACCTAGCGCAGTGTTGCCTGCGTCGTTGAACAAAGGATGTTACTACAGAAGGAAAAGGTAGTTTCCGATCGGTCGCGCATGGCATAAGATTAAGAAATGCTTGTCTGACTTCCGGCGGCTATAAATAAACAAATATGGCGGACAGGAAGTGACCTCGTGGTTTGGAAGGATATTTAAGTATGTTATGGAGCCAGTTTGAGAACTTGTACTCCATAATCCCAGTGACGTTTTTTCGGCGTAAAAATTACAATAAAACATTTGTAGTTTGTATCCTCAGTGCTAGTATAGTATACTCATGAATTTATTTAAAAACGAAATATTTTCTCGTGATGCATTCACTAACAATTTTTACGTCACTTATTGTTTGCTTTTTACTATTCAGTACACAAATATTAATAATTAATATAATTATTATAATTATACCTACTCATCACACTAACCTGTGTGTTAAAATATTTCTAGAGTTTCAAAGCGCATTTGCGTTGAATTGAAATATTTTTTAAAACAACTATGATCGTAAAAGTATGGATTATGCGTAGATCGTGATTGAGAGTGGTCGTAGTCGTGTCTACATTGTCCGTGGTATCTTTATTTTTTTTAACGTTTATCGCATAGGTGCTAAAAGTTAAACGATCAAATTAATGCCAGGGCCATTTCTTATACACACGATTAAAACTATTGACAACTGAAGGTTCAATCTCGGGATTTGCTGTAAGAGAATACCCACTCAAAACATTCTAAGCAGAAGCAAATTCCTTTCTATACGAGGATATGTTTTACCGTTTTAAAGTATGATATGATCTCTTACTATATTGCTAACAATTGTGGACTAGATGCGTAAAGTCCTTGGTGAAAATGAATGTTGTTTAAATACCTTGCAAGAAGCTGACCAAGAAAATCGACAAGACACGTAACAAAATAATTTAATATTATTTTTATAGATTACCGCAACGTTTTCATCGTAGTAGAAGTAGATTCTGAGCCGGACAACCTTAATTTTATAGCTAATAAAATATTGACCCGATTGACCGAGTACTTTAATGTACCTATACTATACTTAAATTACTGGTTTTGAGCAGCGAACAATTTACAAATAACTCCTAAATAACATGATTGAAACGTTTTGCTTTGCTTACAGTTCTGTTGTTGAAAGCGTGTTTAGTTTTCTCATACTACCAATATCCTGCTTGTTTTTGGCCATTGTTAGGGCTTTAAAGGCTCCTATCGCCTTATAATCGAACCACCTATTGCTTAAATTGACTTCAAGTTTTCTATAAATTATACCTTCTGACAGGCTTTCTCCGTTTTCTGGACCAAAAAAATATTTATAACTGTACTTTACCAAATGCAAATACTTTGATTAAGAACAGCTCTTTATGATTCCAATCCCGGATCACCTTAAATGCATAAGGCAGGCAACTTTTCCCAACCGCCTCTGGCCTTGTAGCCGTACCGTCGTTTAAAACGGAACATTTCTAAAACACACCGTAACATCGATCTTGTCTCCATTAACCCACAAGGTTTTATCCTTATCCCTACTCTCTTCATCCAGTTCCAGTAGCATAAACAGTTTATGAGTGCCTAATTTGTTGTGAACTAATTTGGTACGCTGTGAGTGGTCTTTTTACACAGCGGGGGCGTATAATAATAATGGGGACTTTTTACCATCTGGGCGCGGTTATACTGCATGCTTGGATTAACGTAAACCGTGTTCTTTAATAGGGGGCTAGGGATCGTTCAACTTGGAGTAATAGTCTACCATGTGGGTACTGTAATTAGCTCTGCCATCCAAAGATGACTCAACGCGGGTTGACTGGAACGCACCAGACGCTTTTAATTGCGATAATTTCTCCATCCGCTTGTCATTGGAGTCAACCATTTAGCCCTTATGATGATATTATTCATATTGCAGAGACATCTGCGTTGAGATCGAGAAGCATTGATTCTGAGGTCAATCTCAAAGGTCCTGCATGACCGGAAGTTGGTATTGTGTTATGCACAATAATGGTCATTTACGAGTACTTATTGTTGTTATTGGCAAGCTATCACGTGCGTCGGGCAGCGTGATGGTTTTAATAAATAAATTTGACCTTTTGCGTGAGCCGTCTAATAACATCTTGGCGTTACGCGATTTGCTTCCACTATTATGCTCAATTGCAGGGTCTGTCATCTGACTCCAATTCAATGTATAGAGTATATCTAAGAGGTTCGCCATTTAAATTTCGTCAAGATCTGGTCATGGAAAATCAAAATCAACGGAACTCCTTAATAATTTGGAGTCAGTTCATTGTTTTTTCAACATTTATCTTAGTATATAACCTTAACGTGTATAACAGCTTAACAGCATTTATTGTGCAAAGTTGGTCTAAGTAAATGTTTATATATTTCCAACATGGGACTAACATGCGTAACATACAGCGCTTGCATAAAAACAACACGCCTAGTGGCATGAGCTGTGATGAGGTGTCAAATCCTGCCAAGTTTCAAGCAGTAAAAGAGACAAAGTTTTATAATTCTTATAGCTCTATCCCTTTCACTGACAGGGACGGCAGGTTTTAAGAGCTTATAATACGGTCTCTGTTCATGGACAACATGTTAGCACGTTTCGTCGCTTCCAATACCTTGAATTAATTATCATTACACTGATGCAACTCTATTGTTTTAACTTACGTAAAATAGTTTTTAGTTTTCTATATTATGTCTCGTACTCAACATAGGTTGCATAACTATATATTTCTAATTGGGTTTGTACATAACGTCATCCATACAACCTGTGACTACATCGACTTTTGCAAGTAAGAGATGAACATATCACCATCTTCATTTAAATAACAATAACTGCACTAACGTGAACATATACAGTGTTACGACTTACTAATTACCAAAACAATTTAGTGTTTACAATAGCTTAGACAGTGAATAATCGTACGTCATCGTATTTGGTCGGATACGTTCGTGTTTATGATGCTTTCGTACCCATCCACCATAAGCTAATTGAGAAAGCAAGACGAAAACGAAATTACCCGATGTCGGACGATTATCATGTATCTTTGTAGAGTATCATCGTGTATTGAGATTTCTAGATTGTTCCAAATGCATATCCTTTTGTAAGCGAAATTCCAATAGTCAATAATGTGCCCTATATATGCCCCGGATCGAAACAGCCGTATTGGCTACACAAGAACGGACGCCCTTGCCAAATAGGCCAATGCAGCAAAATATAGCCCATTTTTAAGCACTGGCTGGATTCTGCTTCAATATTCGAGTAAAAGTCTTTATACTTGAAGCTAACTTAAGGTAAATTTGGAGCGACGCGTTACTTTCAAATTTAAAATACTTCGATGTTCCTAGATTTTAAAAGCCTCTGCGTTGTTTTGCCTAGTCAGAACTTAAATTGTAGCAGGAAAGATCCCTAACGCAACAAAAACCAATTCTCTTTTATCACTTGTAATTTAAAGGACATTCCTCTGGATGTCATTGCGCTCGTGTTGTTTTGAAACCAATACGGCAACCTAAATATGTACTTAATGATTTCGACAATAATCGACACGTGTGTAAACAGTACCTACGGTGGACACGGTGGTATTCGTTTTAACTAATCGTAAAACTTCAAGTTTTTACGATGCTTTGTATGTTTAAGGTATACCTTATTTTTACCTCTTTGTTCTGGTCCTATCAAAAATAAGCCTCCAACATGCATAAAATTTAGGGTAGGCTATCAAAAAGACGTCGTTGTTGCAGTTTCAGGTTACTGTGTGCCATTGGCACAATTCTGAGATGATACATCATGAGTATGTCGTAATTGGGACGAAGATAAAAAAACGGTGCTTCATCGAATGTTTTGTTAAAAAATAACTTAATCATTGAGATCTTTCTGAGCATCCTCAACTACTGAAGGGCCCGTACCCGTATTTATAGACAAGAAAAGTAATTACTTGAGTAATAGTAATGTCAAAAGGTTTACTAAAATCCTTTCTTAAGTCATTACTTTTCGTGTCTATAAATATGGGTGTTGTTAATGTTTATTTGTTTTATAGAAATCTAATCTACTGATGATATTCAGAATGGAAGTGCAAACCGCAGCAAATCCTCAGGGTTAGTAATGCGAAGTCTACGTCTTACGTTTTGCATATTTTCAATGAAAGGCTTGATATAACAGCCCGTGAAGGATTCGAACCATTGTGCACGTAAAATGTGTAAAATCTGACGAAAATGCTTCAAGGTTGTTAAACTTTTCAATGTAGATGTCGGGTTTATTGTCGATCTACTTTATCTGGTTGTACCTACACTGTTTTACAGAAACTCATTTCATATAATGTATCACTTCGCAGAATGTTCATTTCATAGAAAGCTAATTGCTGCTGTTACCTTACTGTTTTCAGATATTTTTTTGGTGGTCACAGGTCTAACCTAACCTAACCTACGTAACTCATGCTTAAGATTTTAGGAATTTAGAGAATTTAGCTTTCTATGAAATGAAAATTCTGCGAAGTGATACATTCTATGAAATTAGTTTCTGTAAAACAAGGGGACACATTAGGAAGATAGTCTTGGTTGCCAGCTTGGTTTCACCATATTAAAGGTACATAGAGAACGTGTCTAGTCACCTTATAGTATCTCGTTATCACGAACATGTTTACTTTTACCCGACTGCAGAACTTAAGTCATAATGGTACCTACCTCACTCATACACGAACGAATGATAATATTGTGTGTATAATGTTCACCAATACTAAGTGTTTGACCTACTCCTGCTTTATAAATAGGCATGCATGTGGATAAACGAATGCAACGTGCGGCGGCGGTATCATTGGAACGAAGCGTTTTACGCATAAGCGCTAAAAGTTAAAATTTTCAAGTATTCCTCTTTCGTTTTCGTATTCCTAGCAATTTCCTTATTAAAAAGTTATTTATGGAATGTTCTTAAAAACAGCATGTTGGTGTACTTGTACTAACTTCAAGTTCTATCCGACATTTGCGTGTGGTGACCCCTAATTTCTCAAATTAGTAAAGTAAGAAATTAAATCCGAACATTGTTGAATGTTACGATTTTGTTTTTTGTATTAAATATAACATAAAAGCATCATCAGGTTCATAGTTTGTATACAATATTGTCGCTATAGAAAGCACTTGGCACTCGGTAGTGTTATAACGATATAATGAAACCCAATTAAGAGTTGCTAAAATTATTCTCATCCCACATCGAGGATAAATCTATTTATTATTATAGTAAATGTATTTACAGGTAAAGCTGGCTTTGGCTTTGCACTTTGTTTACTCATATTTTTGGCAACCATGCATTTTTCTTTGCATGGTTTGGCAGAACTTTGTTAAATGATTTCTCCGAAACATTAATCGCAAGCATCTGGTGTTAAGATCTTTACTTAATTATGGTGTTTATTGCCTGCTTTAACAAATTGGTTTCCTTCAAAATTTACACAATGCAATGTAAAGGTTACCACATCATTATTTGTGGCCGTTCGTGAACTTGACTCGATGTTTCGCTATTTATAATGGCGTGGTAGCACGGACTGTTTGTACGTGATTCATTTTAACCAGCCTTACATAACTTCCTTATGTTATATAATGATTTGAAGGTAACGTGCTTTATAATAGACCCTTAATTCGAAATAACTTTGTGTTCAAATTAGTCAAGGAGAAAAATTGTTGTAACAGGTATTTCCTTATATCACTGCAGCAGTGGAAGTATTGTGTCGTATTTAGAAGTTTTTGATGGATATATAGACACTCCAGTGTGTATATTTACCAAGAAACCATTCAGGTCATATTTCCCACCCTCACAACTTTTTCCCCAGTGCAGCTAGTACCTAACCTATTTTTTTTACACAACACTTAAGCTTAACTTAAAGCCCAGTAAACAAAACAAGGTCCCATAGAGTCACCTTACGAGTACAAACAGTTTTTTTAAACGGCACGTTTGGTTTTGACTAACTTAGGTACTCATCAAAACCTATTGGGTACTTCCCAATTAAAGAACCTTGAAATTATGGATCGAGCTAGGTCTTACAGCAAGTAAATCTTTCAAGCCTTGAAAAGAAAATGGTACAATTATTATACCTGTGTGAAAAAATAAATACGTAACTCCTAACCAGTATTATGACATGTAATTTTTTAAGAGAAATATACGTAGTAGGTTCAAATAAATCTGTATTGACTACCCACCAAAACGTACTGATATCCCACCAAAATCATAAATGTCTAAAATGGGTCAAGTTCTCATGTGTCGTGATGTCAATTTTAACCCTTAAAACGTAATTTAGATAGCATTTTCGATTATTCGTTATTTCGATTTGTAGAGAAAGTTTTGCAATTAACTTCATAGACAGTCTTCTTTCCGGGAGTTTGGCTTCCAATAAGTGAAAGTGATAATGATATAAATACATAGTTGCGTTCTCAAATGTAAATATTACCATCATTATTATTTTTAGGATTTTTGACATAGTTTTCGCGTGTGACGCATATAATTTGGAAACGATCCATGGAATATAGAAAGATGACGTTGAGAAGGTTATCTAAAAGTGTAAAGCAGTTCAGTAACCTTTTTAGTTTTATTTCTGACCAGCCGTGCTTTGTTTACAAAGAAAATCTATACTTCGTGCTTTTTAAAAATAAGTGACCGCTATTTTGCAAAGATTCTCGACTAGTCTCTTCTATAAGTAATTAATTACAAAAATTAGAAGTTTTGCTCCAACGTTCTTAAACGTTATGTTTAAAAAAGCGAAGTACAGGCTCAGGCGATTAAAATACACTTCCAACAGCGTCCATAAACTCAAAAAATAAAATACAGAGTCGTCCTTGTGGCAACCGAAAATAACGATATCGGTATTCTTCTTTCTAAAGGAATGTCTCCTTTAAGTAAAACGAGCCTACTTTAGGATTTAAGGTAGTTTCTCTCCAGATCCCGAACCATTTTTCCACACTGTATATAGATTTGTCTCAGTTACGGTTGATAGGTATGTTTGACAGAAAAAGGCGTGCTACACCCACCATAAGCTTCTTCTGTCTTTTGGTTTAATACTCTACCTGCAAACTGCAGAATGACTCAGGTTTTGTTTTGATGCTTCTAAAGTGTGCTGGTGAGTCAATCGCGGTACGGTATTTCGCGTCTGCACGTTGTTGTATTGTTATATATATAACTAACGGGTCCCTTTCTATGTAAAGTACAGACTCGTTTTCATTGCCCTATGTGTAAGTTTAGTCTTCTACGTCGCCAAAAATGCTTCTTTGGAAGGTATTATCATGTCAGGTTATCTAAATTGTCATTCGGCAAGTAGTCCAATATGAACTGTTCTTATTATACGAATTTATTTGACCTTGTCCATCTGATGGCAGATGCGCTACTTATTGGTAACAATACTATTATTATTGACAGTAAACATCCTTTCCGCATTAGTTTACCGATATTTATCTTTCACAATCAAAATGGCCAAATAATTAAGTAATATATAGTCTTTTTGTTTAGTGCTAAACTTAGGAATAATTTACATGGACGTTTAGACGTAAAACCATTGCTTACGGATGTCAAAAAGATCGGTCTACAAGACAGCAAAATCAGTGAGAATACATTAAAAAACATAAATTGAAACGTAGATCTTCCTCCTTTTTTGAAGTCGTTTATAAACCGGCCATGAGCGTGTCGGGCCACGCGCTATGTAGGTTTCCGTCTATAACTTGGTCGATTATTACTCATAAACTTGTAAAGACCCTAGGGCAACGGGCTTACCGCGCGATTTTCTTTCATTATCCTTAATATCTTTGAAATGAAACAATATGAAAAAAGAAATTCACAAACTTACATACATGATCCTGAAAAAAATTACACTCCTTTATTAGTAAAATAAATCCGACAGTTTTATAGAGTATTAGCAGTTGACCGCGACTCCATCAACGTAGAAATCGTTTAATGCTGTTCCCTCGGGAACTGACCAACTTTCCGGGATAAAAAGTATCTTATGTCCTTTCCTGGAACCTCAGTTATCTCCACACCCAAATTTCATCGAAATCGGTTCAGCAGTTTAGCCGTAAAAACGTAACAAAAAGACAGACAGAGTTACTTTCATATTTTTAATATAAGTATACTCGTAGATAACTTACTGGATTTGTTGTATTTTTTTTGCAAAAGTATAGAGTAAGTCATTTCGGAGGAGAATGAAAAGAACTGCTAACTGGAGGCTTATTCAAGAAAATAATTAAAAAAAATAATCGCGGGACAATCTCGCACAAATTGACCTAGTCCCAAGCTAAGATCTAAACTTGTGTTATGGGCACTAGACAACGATAAACATACTTATGTACATAGAGAAATAAATACTTAAATATATAGAAAACATCCAAGACTCAGGAACAAATACTCGTGCTCATCACACAAATATTTGCCGACAGGGCGAAACTATAAGCGTTCCTTATTGACCACGGAACCCTAAAAAAACGTCTGTTTGGTTGTTGGTGACCTCTGCACTGCACTGAGTTTATTTAGTTATAAGATACCCTAGAAACCTTAATGGAAAGCAAATGCTATCAAGATATTTGACCTAAAAAGGCTATCTCCGTCCAATAAAACTATAATAAAAAGTTAATTAGTTTAGTGGGTATAATTAAGCTTTGTTTTCCGTATTAAAGTACCGTTTTGCGTTGAGGATTATCCAAAATGCTTAGTTAAATTAAGCAATAAGATTATTCTTGCAATCTGATATATACACAGTGTCGTTTCTGATGTAAAATGAGCTAGTAGGATGAGCTAGGAATGTTTTAATAGGCCTTCTTTAGGGCTTTAGCAAGAAAGAAGGGTCCTATTATTAACACCCGTATTTATAGACACGAAAAGTAATTACTTAAGCAAAAGTAATGACTTAAGACGCGATTTTAGTATGACTTTTGACATTACTATTCGTATTACTACTCGTAAATACGGGTGTAAGTCTTCGTTGTTTTCAAAAGCTGTATCTTTTAAATCTAGCTGACTTTACTTACCTATTACGCTATTACAGAATGTGTGTAACTGTACTACCTAACTATGACGTTGATTTTATAATAAAAACCCTTTTCAACGCTTTTTAGGGTTCCGTAGTCAAACTAGGAACCCTTATAGTTATAATGTCCGTCCGTCCGTCCGCAGCGTAGCGCAAAGACTTACTCGTAGTACTAGAAAGCTAAATTTGGCATGAATATGCATATTAGTCACGCCAAGAAAGTGGTACAATTTTTTTTTTTTTTTTAGGGTAGGTTAGGTTAGGTTCCTCTGCACGTAAATGTATTTTTTTTCTCGTCTACCCTATAGTGCGGGGGGGGGGGTCGTTGGATAGGTCTCTCAAAAATATTATGGGTTTGTGAAAACAGTTTTTTGATTAAGTAATCCGTTTATGAAAATATTAAGCTTTAAAGCGCTAATATTTGTTAGACTCAAGTGCCCCCCCGCAACTACAGCCAAAACTACAAATAATAAAAATCTGAAAAAATCTTATATGAAAGAGCATATCAAATTTTTTAAAGGAAAACTTTCACCACTAAGTAGACATCATTGGTTCTTAAGATACAGGCGATTAAATTTTCAATACCTAAAAAAAACATGTAAGACGGCACCAATTGACTTAAAATAGAAAATTAGTTATTACTTGTTGATTTTATGTTTGTTCTTTAACGGCTTCGGAACCCTACACTGAGCATGGTCCGACATGCTCTTGCCCGGTTTTGTTATTATTCTATCGTCAAAATGGCAATAGGTATATACGAGTATCTTTGGTGTGATTATAGTGAAAACCCTGAATAATAAAAACTGGCCAAGTGTGTGTCGGCCGGTATGGAATCCTCCATCCGCAAGTCCGACTCGAACTTGACCGGTGGTTTTTGTCCACCAAAGTTTAAACACCAGATAATGATCGTGGCAAACTCCAACGCATCGATGACCAATCAAATCAGCCTTGCGGAAGCGGAACGTCACCATTTATTACGATTTCCATAGTAATGGAAACTAATAGAGTATTAATCAGGTAAACTTCCATATCGATAATTAACAACCTTGCATTACCATACATAAATTGATGTAGGTGTATGTGAAAAGGCACGGCAAGTGACTTTATCCGCTTCCTCGTCTGCCAAGGATCTTCCTACCGCCTTTGAGGTAAAACACCATAAATTTTAAC
This sequence comes from Acleris holmiana, assembly GCA_949316455.1. Classification (NCBI taxonomy): domain Eukaryota; kingdom Metazoa; phylum Arthropoda; class Insecta; order Lepidoptera; family Tortricidae; genus Acleris; species Acleris holmiana. Next base: position 12,062,954 of record OX438780.1, on the reverse strand, counting down.
GCCTGATTGTATTTAAATAAAACAAATTGCTACATCTAAGGGCACTTCATCAGCGTAGAAGTTTTTCGCTATTCCCTTTAGCAACTATCAATATTTCCGGCATAAAAGTACCCTATGTACAGTCAGCTGCAAAGAAAAGTCACCTTAACCACAAAATAGATAATGTCTGTCTGTATGTCTGTTAAGACGAGACTTCGCAAATATATTTTTATGTAAATGGATAGTTCGTACAGCAGAAAATATCCAAAACATTTGTGCAAACAGTGGCGTCAAATACAGTAAGCCTAGCAGAAGTTGTATTTTCTCGAGCGACAAACAAGTCGCAAGTGTGCTAGTTCTTGGTAGCATAAGAACACGATTCAATTGTTATGGCCGTTAGAGAGATTTATTTTTAGGTTTTGTATCGACTTCTATATGCAGGGTAATCTTTTTATCAGTGCACAAATTTTAACATATGATTTTGTATCGTTAATATAATTTTAGACGATAAAACGAGTTCAAAAAAAATGTTTTTTCTTGCAAATTATCTCTTTTTTACTTTCTCGTGTGGACACAAAGTCACACCAGAAATTATGACATGGATTGTCAAGCTGTAGATATGCGATACACTGTATTGATATTCGAAATTTGAAATTTCATGTACAGCTTATCAGACAACAAGCCCCTCTCCTACTGATATTCTAAATTTGAAATTTCATTTATTACTTACTTAACAACACTCCCCTCTCCTCGCACCCCAGCATTAGAGGGTCCATTTTCGTTAAGTTAATGGAATCATTGAATCTGCAATATCTCTAATATTTTTTAAGCTAGAGTAAAAATAACACAACATGTGTTATTGATTAACAATATTTAGTGAAGCAAATATTAAAACTTGTGCACCTTTTAAAAAATTACTCTGTAAATGATTAGTTACTTGCGTCTCATAACCATAACGACTCGGTATTTCTATTTAATAAACCTCTTGACTCCGACTGATTAAGAGGAAATCATACTGCCCTAAATGCATCTTTTTTCCTTACTTTAACACAGACGTTTTCAATTAAATTTGCTTCGCAATCCGTAAGTATTTAAAGTCTTAATTAACTTAACAGTTACCGAAACACAAATAAGTCCTTTTGTAAAGGTGGACGGTTATTCTTCGTAACCTTTAACCACAACAAAGGCACTTTCTTCAAAGGCCGTGACTCAGACGGTTTCACTTTTAAACGCGGTTTCGATGACTTCGGTATTTAATTGGTAAAATAAACTGTGAAAACAAAGGAAAAGCTTTTGTTTAATTCATATCGCGTTAAGTATAAAATCTTGAACAAGGACATTGAACTACGAGGAATTATTTGGCTGTAGCCGACCTCCACGAGGTCCAAAGACCTTTGTATAAAATGTTTATAGAAATGTGGTAGTTATTTGACCTTTACATGTAGGACTGATTGGACTGATTCATTAGCTTATTAAATGTTAAAGTAGGTACTACAACTAATTAAAATATAGTTATTAGGGTCGGATATAAAAATCGAGGTATGAGTATTTTAACTCATGTCCTCAAGTGTGAACAAAAACAAAATGCAAAATCGTAAAATGCATTGAAAAATGTTGATAGCTACTCTCGTGAAAACAGAAGATTCGAATCTCTCGTTGTCTTTCACGATTAGAATCTATTTCTTTCCGTAATTATAGCAATAATAACTTAAAAATATAAGAAAATACAATCATTATTTTATAACGGAAGGAAAACTACGAGTAGCTTTACTTGGAGAGGGACAATTGTAGTGTACTCTTGGGCGTCCGTCAGTGTAGTGTCATAAAACTGATATGATTAATTATTATAAAAGCAAATGTAGGGCTGGGTGTGATATGGGCATTATTATACCACGTTGACATCAATTAAAAACGCAATAATCTAATTGAACTTTCTAATTAGCTGATAACTACGGCTAGGGCATGTTTTTCGACCTCGCACGTGAGTGAACCAATAATAACCGGCGTTTAAACAAAGCTTGCTAACTTGTGTGTTAATCGATGCTAATTTCACACGAGTACGGTAAACTCCATTGTTTCCAGCCAATGGTTTTTGCCGAAAGCCAGGCACCTGTTGCATTGATTGTTTTGCAAGTTGTTTCGTTTCATTTAGTTTCCTAATCGAGTTTCCGAATGAATCGTCTTGCCTCACACCGACGTTGGGGCTCCCGCTACCTACCTGAGACCGGGGGGTCTGCACGGTCAGATCCCTACCACCGTCTTGCCACCACCAGAAAACCATGAAAAAGCGTTCTTACTGTTAGATTCTGGTTTGGATGATGAGACGGTCTTTGAAATGAGAGTTCGATCCGGTTCCCTAGGGTTTGCAATCACGAGACTGCAGATCTTCAATAGAATCTGATACCATACTACCAGCATTAGTACTGTTAAATTCTGGTTTGGATGAAAAGACGGTCTTTGAAATGAGGAGTATAGAGTCATTCGACCACCGTAAACCGAATTGCTTAGCCATGTCATGTTAAACCACCTGAAAGAATAGTGTATTTCAAAAGGACAGCAACTTTGATTTCTAGACCTTAACCGTGTTAGTGTATAAACACAATAGTTGAACACATGCTTACTAAATTAGATGTCAAGGGCGTCACAACTTTTAGTTTTTTGTAGTACCTACGAACGATAAGGTATGTTCTCATGGCGTAGTTTTAGATGGTGTAGTTCTTCTCAAACGTCACATTTAATTATTATCTTTTAATTGTATAAATTAACACCCCTATCATTATTCACTTTAACTACATTAGATGTAGTTAATTAATTATTCTAGTGTGTTTACGCGGAACGTAATGATCAATTGTGTCAAGAGCCACAAAATAAATTAACCTCTATTAGTATTCAGTCTTGCAAGCGAGATGTTATCTCGACTTGGCTAATACCTTGGCATATACGACCTAATCCTCTCATGTCATAGTGCGGAAAACGATTTGAATATGCAATGGAGATTATTTTTTATACTACCTACCAGGGCCCCCTATAATTCCACATCTTCTTACGATATTGTTATGGTAGCTTCTAATCACTTGGCGTAAGAAATCATTGTGGTTTATAAAACAAAGGGCAATAGAGGCCCAACCGGATCTTGAAGTCTGCTATACCTTGTGGTTGTTAATTACTGCGTAAGCAAATAAGTAGGTAAAAGTGTGTTTCTTAAAATCGAAGTTGACAGTTACGTTAGTTCTGTTTATTCTATCTGGAGATTGAGAAATCGTCACTTCTTCGAAAAACCCTCGTATCTCATATTTCGTGTTGTACGATTTTAAACTTAAATGCGAATAGACATACGTTTAATATAGTGCATCACTATATATGAGATACGAGGTTTTTTCAAAGTAGTAACCCAAGGTTACTGCTTAGAAGTAAATCTGAGTCCGTATTCTAAATTGCAAAATTCAAAACCTGTCATATTCCATTCAGAAAAATGAGGCGTATTTGATACAGGTTGCTTCGTACATAGAGCTCGGCGTCGAACTGGACGGTTGCGATAAAGAATAACCACTGCTTTACTTCTGTTTTAATAATTTGAAATATCTTATTAATGGTAATAAGTTACGCTGAGAAATATGTATGCATTGTTACCATATTCATGGTAATTTTTTACAGTCGCTCTTATTAATATTTTTTTTTTATCCTACTATGCCGTAAATTATTTTTTAACCGACTAAAAAAGGAGGAGCGTAATGTTTTTGACCTGTGTATGTGTGTTCCTCCGTAGGGGCTGGATGGATAGGCTGATTTCAACAAGCGAGGAGTCGTTAGATCTTTCTTAACGTCGCGAGTGTCACTTAAATTTAAACAAAAAAAATATGGTGGTTTAACAAATATACAATGCTGGTAACTGATATAAATTGACGACATAACCAAAACATGCAGTCGGTCGGGTTTTTAAAATTTGCTTTTAAACCCCCGATGCACAAAGAGGGGGGTTATAAGTTTGACATGTAAGTGTGTGTGTGTGTGGGTGTCTGTCTGTGGCACCGTAGCTCTTAAATTTGAGTGCGTTTTTTTTTAATGGAAGCAGGCTTTCAAGATGTGGTTCCTAAGAACATGTCTAAACATGTTGTATAAAAATCGGTTCGGCCGTTTTTGAGATATTGAGCTTTTAGGGGGTTAAAAACCCCCAAAATAACGGCGACACCTACTTTCAGAGCTGATATCTCTAAAACGGCCCAACCAATTTTCATGAAATCTTGCTAAGAACCATTTAAAAAGAGTGAAATAAAAAAAATAATTAGTAATTTCACGGACTCGGTTAGCGGTCCTCCGCCGTGTCAGTGTTCAGTTAACTATCTACTTATCAAACAATCAGCCCTTAGGGCCACTACGTATTATTTTTTACCTTTTTATAGGTTTTTTACAGACTATTTAGTCGGCGGTTTTTTTAATTTCTAATTTATTTTTTATTGACATGGATGTTAACTCGACCCTATGTAGTTTAAAAAATCAAAACCAATTTTCTAAACCTCTTACATTTCGAAAATGCACCTGCAGGAAAGTGCAGCGAGAATTGTCCGACAGTGCCTCCACAGGCAGCAGTTGCATGCTACTATCGGATAGCAATGTGTCGGACATTTCTCGAAGTTTTCTTGCAGCATTTTTTGCGGTTTATTAGATTCGAAACGATATCGTTTCTACAGATTTTGCCGTATTAGCTGACAAACTTACTTTCACAATTACTTTAGCGGGATTATTACCCTCTAGTTGTAGTTGTAGTTATGGTAACTCATCATTTTACGAGTATCCAATTTCACTTCATCGATTGTGGATGCAATGTCTTAATCCTCGTAGCTATAAGCATTATGTCAGAATTGGTTTAAATATATTGTTCAACCAATCACAGGTTAGCACAGTATTTTTTTATTTTCTACAAATGTTTACCAAACATTCGCACTGAAACAGAAAAGTAAATAAAAAGGATCAAATGACACTTGTCTTATTCAATAAAAGTAATAAGTAAGATGGCCAACATAAATTATTTAACGCTTGATAATTTTTCAAATCTCAGTTAATCGAACGCTATTTTCTACTGAAACCATGATGTTTTCAGGATATGTTAAACATTAATTACGTACATTAGGTTAGACTTGTGACTAGCAAAAAAATACCCATGCGGCCAGAAATGCTTCTCGATGAAATAAAAATTCTGCGGAATGAAACGTACGTTGAAAAGTGTTTCGATTAAATTATACTAAATAAACAACTACCGCGGGACAATCTGAAATTAAGCTCTAGGCTTGACAACGATAAACATACAGAGAAATAAGTACTTTAATACGTAGAAAACATCCAAGACGGGAACCAATACTCGTGCTTATCATCCTAAAATCTGCCCATACCGGGATTTGATTGAACCCCGGACCATTAGCTTCACAGGATCACGAGAATCACTACCAACTAGGCCAACGTAAGGTGTCGTCACACCCAGTTGTAGGTGACGAAATATAATCTACACGCAGTTATCAGTCGTCTTAGAAGAGCTACGTCGAATCTATACAGATTATATTTCATCGTCTATACATTACTTAGCCATTGACAGACCTTTTATCAAAACCAGTAACCCGGCAACAGTCCCTATTCACCAAATATAAAGCCTTTCTTCTGTATAGTGTTACATTACAGCTGTTTCGAGAGAGTAAATAGACTATTCTGTATCATGCGGTTGGCGGACAATAGCTGGTATCACGGAGGTAATGGAAAACAAAGGCATATTGAATATCTTATGTTATACAATACACAACAACAACATGTTCCCAAGGACTGTGTTATTATAGGTCGGAGTTAATGAACTCTGATATGCGAAGTTTTGGGTAAAAGGTGCAACCTTTTTTGTGTGAGAATATTGATAGAGATTTGTCTAACATATTTTATGTAGGTATATAAATGCTTGGCTTGCTTTATAGCGGGCTTTAATAGTACTATCCTCCTAACGCCCAGAGGCCTTTTAAAAGGCCTTTTGATAATCTAATTTTAAACATTCATTAGTAAGTACCTATGTACTGATTTCGATTAACAACATTTTTGCCATGGGCGGCAGGAGGCTATACGAATAGATACCTTTCTTAGAGAGCCAATGGACGTTATTCCTTTCTGCGAATACAATAAACATAACATGGTTGGAGTTATTTTATCCGATAAGCGTATTGGGTGTATTGAGAACGGTTAAATGTTAAGCATCATTAGATAACGTCCCAAAAGTGGTAACTAATTCACCTGAAACAAGAAACATTGCGTTAAAATACAGACATTAAAAATGTCCAAGGATTCAAATAATGTAGGTCAAAGTTAAACCGTTCAGTTTGCGAGGAGTTTTAGAGAATAAAAATATACCTTTCGTACACATTAAAACAAAAAAACCGGCCAAGTGCGAGTCGGACTTGCCCACTGAGGGTTCCGTTCAAACATGTGCGCTCAAAATGGAAAAATAAATATTTTTTGTAGTGTATCTACAAATTTACAGTTTTTTGAGTTTTCCCTGTACTTAAGACCTGTAAGACCTTTCTTCTTGCCGCTTTTCATGATTCTAGGTCTATGGGAAGTCCCTATAGGTTTCGATTCCCCTGCGAAGTGCTAGAAAATAAAGCTCAAGTGGCCGTATCTTTGGATTGCGTTGACATATTAGAAGCTTGATCTGTGAAACACTTCAAGGGACCGTCAATTTTTTGCTGTTAATTTCCACTTGGTACGTACCTCCACGCGTTCCTGGGAAAAAGAGTCTTGACATTCCCACAGATAGATGGACAACACAATGAACATATAAGGGTTACTTTTTTCCTTTTGAGGGACGGAACCCTAAAAAGTAGGTTCCTCCATAAAAACTTGCCATCGAGTGCTTTTTCAACGCGATAATATCAACGTCCCTCGTCCGTGTCTGCACACAAACACTTGCTTGATGAAAGAACTCGCAATGCAAACGCCAATCGCGCAAATCGAACATACCGTTTCCTGACATTATACGTGGGTAAGATGTAGCTGTGTTTACGTGGTTCGTGTAATGACTCACGGGTTTCAATTGTGTTAATCACTTTCTCGTGACATGACGCCTGCGGCCCGGTTTCAAAGAGGGTAGGTACCTACTTCCGAGGAAGACCGAGTGTCCTAATATTAGAACAAGTTGATAAACTCCTGAACGCCCAGACCAAAAATTTATCCTATCTTGGTAACCGCAACAGATATAGGTGTCATATTTTAGTGGTAGGTACTTTAAAACGGCAGATGAGTAAAAATATTTTTTTGTATTAACACAGTGGGTTTACACCTCAAGTCGCTAATCTAATACTTGGCCCTTCACTGCAAAGTGATTTCGTTCTAGTATTAGTACTTTGAAGCTCAGTAGGTTATAACAGGGTCCTGTACCTAATCTCAATGTCAGAATATAGTGTAGTGGGCAAAGGTGAGAGTGTCGTTAGTTGTTGTTAGTTGTAGTAGCTCAAGTAGCTTTTACTAAACAATGACGGGATCTGCACCTAACTAAGTTTAGGAACTAAAAGCTGACGTTAAGCTGGGTAACCAAACTTCAATCAGCTTAAGACTTTAGCTATTTCAGTGGAGGTACTAAAAGGTACACCTACTTATGAGTTCGATCGTACACTACATGTTTGCTACTTGTTTATTGCTTTTAACCGACTGCGGCAAAGCTCAAAAGGAGGGTTATGTGTTTGATCTGTATGTATATCCGAATAATTATGTTTCCTCGTACGAGTAGAGGCTGGATGGATGGGCCGATTTCAACAAGCGAGGTGTCGTTAGATTCGTCTTAACGTCGCAAGTGTCACTGGGGACTTACATTATAACAATAACAATGTAGCGGCACAAAAAATATATTACCCTTAATTTGGCAACAATTCAAAAAGTCCTTAATTCAAACCCTATTTGATTTTGATCCAGCATAAAAAGTATCAATTAAAAAAAAAATGTTATGTCAAGTATATTTGACACTATCAAATTAAGGGTTAAGGTATATAACATATATAGACGACATTATCAAAACATGCAGTTCGGTTTTAAAAACTTTCTTTTGGTTAGACTTATATAAATGTATCTACTAATAATGATGTTTTCGACATGGTTTGCGATTATCGTGTTTTGCGAATATATCAGAAGCGCCGCAAGAAACTCCAGATAAGATTGTCCCAGATATTGGTTTACTACATATAGCTACAATATGTAACAACGTAAATAAATATGTAATAGTGAAGAAATAAATAAGACAAAGGATTTACGCAGTCGAACTAGATAGTGACGTCATAATCCAGCTGCACATCTGCTGGTGTCCGCCATTGTATGTTGCAATTCTGAATTATTAATCAGTTGTCACCTAAAAGGTTAGGCAATGTGTGTCCAACGATGGTTTGAGGCTCGACCATAATTATTGAGTTCTATTATAACTATACATATGCATGGTGTTACTCGATGTATTTAATTTGTATCATTGAATAATTTATAATAACCTACTCTCACATTAAGCTCGATACGCCACTTTGTTATGACTACATTGACGACTCTATTATTTTATTTCAATTATACACAAAGCGTAAACGTAAACAATTATCGATTTCCGAATACACAACCAATGATAACCTATTAAACTTATTACAGTTATTACGTATTTCCTTGTTGTGTAACAGTAACAATGGCTGGGCAATTAACTTTAGGCGCGTTTTTACACGACATTGCTTCATATAAACAACGTCGTATGGGCATCCTTGAACGTTACTTCCGTATTGATGCAACTATAATGACAATAATTGTTGTTATAGCCGTACAATTCTTCACATCAAAGCAAAGAATTAGTGTGCGCTAATAGACTTCATACTGGCACATAATTATTATACTGCCTTTTTATTTTAAACGGCAGAACAGAGCCTGGGCTCGCACTGCATGACTGCAGCTCCCTTAGCTCTTGATTTTTAGGGGTTTTGTCTGCCAGCAATAACTAAATAATTGCTAAAGTTTAAGTGATAACTGATGTTTATGCGATGCTTAATCATGAATTACCGTATTTACACTTTTCGCCGGCTCACCGGATTTAAATGCAAATTTCAAGAACTCAAAACAGCAAATTTAACCTTAATCTTTATATGTGTGTTGTTGTGTTGTGTTTTTTATGTGTGTTGTGTTTATCTTTTTTTTATTTTATTTTTTATTTTATGTTTTGCAGAGTTCGGAAGATATGAATATAAAATCGAAGCAAAGCGAGATAGCTAGTTGTTAATGTAAAAAATCAACTTTGTGTATGCATAGAAATTGCTAATAATTTTGTAGAAATAGAACAGGCTAAAGAAGCAGCATTTCAACACATTCAATGCCAAGCGCTTTGATTTCCATACAAACAGACTCGACTAGCGGGGCCCTGGCAGTGAAAGTGAAGACTGTTTAGGTATAAAGTAACACCCAAAAAAGTTTCAGTGACACAATTTTCAATTTTGTCTTCATACAAAAATCGCCAAATACGTAAAGCTGGTTAGTTATAGGTTATTGTATATAACGTTTTAATCGACTCTCAATACAATCCAGGGAGCCTGTTATGGTCATGTTTATCGATGTAGATAAAACCAGGGACCTGCCCGCTATCCCATTCAAGGGGTTTCGGATGGGTTTTTATAAGGGTTTTACTTAGAAAAGCCGCATCGCTTAAAAGCCGTCGATTAACTTTTAAAACTCGCTATCCCATTCAAGGGGTTTCGAATGGGATTTATAAGTCTTTTACTTGGAAAAGCCGTTCAATATGCTTTTTAAAACGCTATTTATAACGGTTATCTGTGCTTTAGCTGTTAAGGTTTCCCTTATAGTGAATGGTTAGTTTAACAAATAACTTAGTCATATATTTCGTTCCAAGAGGTTATTCTTTTAGTGGGGTATTCTATTGAGAGTTTAGTCTTTCAAAAGCTTTTATCGGTGAATGATAAAACATCTGTCACTCTCTGCCAGTATGTAAGGTCGAGAGACACGGATGCTTTATCCACTGCGATAAAGGCGACCAAAATGCGGGCCTAGGGCTAAACTAGTAGTAGTTAATTAAAGTTAGAAGTTTCATTAGCTTGAGAAGATAGAACTTACGTAGGTTTACCACAAATACCGACGGCCAGACGAAGGTTGCGGAAAACCGCGGAATGGGCGGCACAGAGCCTGTCTTTGACAACTCTAAAGGCCTAAAGAGGCCCTTGGACACTCAGTCTCGATTGCAATCTTGATTGAACTAGACATTCATCAGATGAGTTAATCTGGCAATTAACTTCATACATTATCTTCTGAATCGCGAGAATGGGTGTCTACTGCCTTAGGAGAGGCCCGAGTTCTGCAGTGGAGTTGTGGCTGATGACCTCCTAAATCCCCAACTGAAACTAAAATGTTCCTAAAATAGGTTTTGGGTCTTACGAAGCTAAAGGTGATGATTCCTGCTAATAAAGATAGAATATCGTTGGTAAATTTATACCTTCTCTAGATTTTTACTGTAATTGAGAATTTATCAGAATAATAATTGGGTAGATATTCACCAACTCCAAGTTCACGTTCTGTAGATAGCGGTAACTCGTTATCACCATTCCATCAGAAATTAACAATAATTCTGCGTTAAAAAGGATCCCATGTGTTTCTAACTCTCAAAAGTTCTCATGGCCAGAGGTTCAAGCCATATCTTTAAAATCATCAAAGTCTGTTCAGTTGTGACGGAGTGCTAATTACACTGACTATCTTCTTCTTTTGGTCACCGTTATTTGCACACCACTCCCTCCGATATTGGGTTATTTTTATCCAGTTTTTGCCCAATAACTTCGTTAACTTTTAGACTTACACCCTTTTAGATACGAAAGAAAAGTAATTTACTTAAACAAAAAGTAATGTCTTTAGTATGACTTTTGACATTACTATTACTCAAGTAATTATTTCTACTATTTATTAGCTGGTCGGAATACATACGTATGCATCACAGGATAATGACAACATACTGTGGTTTTTGTGTTGTTTTCTGTAGATACTCAGGGCACTGACCTACACCCAAAGAAGGCAACTTTAGTTAAACAAATAAACTTGTGCATGTTAATTGCAAAGACTAAGAGGCTAATAAATTAGACTAAGAGGCTGGCTGACAACCAGGACGACTACACTATAAACTATCTGAATGGAGAGAAGAGCTAAATATATACTTTGTAGATGCTGATGATGACAATCAGGGCCTCTATTCAATTCGGTAAAACCATATTGCCTTTGACGTGTTACCGTATTGTTTTAAACTCGGCCGCCATTACTGTCAAGTAAATAAGAGCTATCAAAACGTTAACAATAGGGAAACATAAAAAACAATAAGGTGTATTATAGAATCCCATGTTTTCGCCATCGCGATGTTATATCTATACTAATATTATAAAGAAGTAAAGTTTGAGAGTTTGTGAGGTTGTAGCGGGTAATCTTTGGATCTACTGAACTGATTTAGATGAAATTTGGTGTGGAGATACTTCGAGTCTGGAGGAAGGACATAGGGTACATTTTATCCCGAAAAGTTGGATTTTTCATGAGGGAATAGCGATAAACGATTTCTACGCGGACGAAGTTGCTGGAAACAGCTAAGACTATTACAGAACGGCTGAACGGATCTTGATGAAATTTAGCACAGAGATAGATTATAGTCTGGAATAGCACATAGGCTACTTTTTATCCCAAAAATTAGACAGTTCCCGAGAGAGTGATAATTGCGATAAACGACTTTTACACGGATGGAGTCGCGGGCCAGTTTTTAGGGTTCCGTAGTCAAACTAGGAACCCTTATAGTTTCGCCATGTCCGTCCGTCCGTCCGTCCGCATCCTAGCGCAGAGACCTTAAGTACTAGAAAGCTGTAATTTTTCATGAATATGCATATTGGTCACGCCAACAAAGTGGTACAATAAAATGTGAAAAGCATTTTTTTTAGGGTACCTCCCTTACAGGTAACGTGGGGATGTATTTTTTTTCTCGGCTACCCTTAGGGTGTCGTTGGATAGGTCTTTCAAAAATATTACGGGTTTGCGAAAACGGTTTTTCGATTAAGTTATCGGTTTATGAAATATTAAGCTTAAAACGCTAATTTTTGCCTCTACATCCAAAACTATAAATACTAAAATTCAGAAAAAATCTTGAATGAAAAAGCATATAACGAATTTAAAAGGAAAACTATCACGACTATGTAGACATCATTGGTTCTTGAGATACAGGCGATTAAAGTGTTTATACCTACTAAAATCATCTAAGACGGCACCAAATGACTTTAAATAGAAAAATTGTTATTACATGTTGGTTTTTATGTTTGTAGTACTTAACGGCTTCGGAACCCTACACTGAGCATGGTCCAACATGCTCTTGCCCGGTTTTAATATAGTCTAATGAAATGATTGTTATGTCGTTAGCCATATTGCAGTTATGTAATAAGTTGGCAGCTAAACTTGTCGCGTCGCGCTGTCAGTGTCGTAATGTCGGTAAACAGGTTTACTTCTTGTTTATTTGTATATTATGTATGCGATTTGGTTGACATTTGACTTTGTTGTGCCGCAGTTGTTTCTTTAACTTACTTTTGATTCTCTAACAGCACTGGAATTGCTCTATTTTATGACTTAACCAAAATTTTAACCGTAGGTATGTATGTGTGCGTCGGTGGCATTATAGCTCCTAAATGGATGAACCGATATATACGCGTTTTTTTAAAGACTGCTTGAGTTTAATCGGATGGTTCTTAGCTGGGTTCTATCAAAATCGGGTCGGGCGTTGAAGAGGGGTCGCTATTATATCGAGGTTTATCTATACTAATATTATAAAGAGGTTTGTGTGTTTGTGAAGTTGTAGGGGGTAATTTAGGTCCCGGGAAAGGACATATGATTTAAAAGTTCCCAAGCAGATAGCGATAAACGAGGTATTTGACATATATAGACGACACTATCAAATTGTGATTTAATAGTATCGTCTACATACACCCGAGTAGAGCTCGGACGCCCAGGTATTTAGGTACTACTGCATATTAGAGAAGTGACTTGCTGATCCATCAACGCACAGCCGAAACTGCTGGACTTAAGGAGTTTAAATTGGGAGGTAATATTCCTTGGATGTCTTAGTGGTAAGGATTTTTGGAAATTCATCCCCTAAGGGGTTAAAATAGGGGGAATAGCGGAAAACTAATTATACGCGTACGAAGTCGCGGGTGTCCTTTACCAATGAAAACGGGTCACTTTCTATGGAAATTCTGTACCAAGTGACCCGTTTTCATTGCTCTTGACTATACCAACATTTAAATACTAGTACTTATACAGACTCTTCTTGAAAGTATCACGATGGCAAAATGCATGTCACGTTTAACACTTATTCTATTTTGACAAATTTAAAGTCGCTACGTGTTCCGCCAGCAAAGCGGTCGACGGCCAATAAAAAAATGCAAATCAGTTGAGTATTACGTTCCCACTGTGTCAATTCTTTTTTTATACAGTAGTGTTAACTAATTCATTTTCATAAAACTTAACTAAAATCATCGCTATATAGCTTTAAAAAAACGCGTCTGAACCTGTCCATCTGTTTAGGAGTTACGATGCTAGACACACATATATTTATTTATTATTTATTTTTACTTCTTTGCACAATACAAATAAATGTGAAAGTACAAATAGCAGACTTAATGCCTAAAGGCATTCTCTACCAGTCAACCACATGTTTAACAGAGAAAAAAAAACCGGTGCAATAAGAGAAATTAACAGTGTTAAAAACTAAGTTAAATGTAAATTGCTACTTATAATTTTAAATATATAATACATCAAAAATTAATATGTTGACAAAATACATAAATAATATGCCGGGTGTGGCCTGTAATAGGAGCAATAAATTGAGGGATCATTTCTACTCTATAAACGTAGCAACATTTGTTCTACAACTTTAAAAAAATATGTAATTTATTATTTGGGATTTTTTCGAACAAACTAAATAGGATTTTCAATGTACTCCATCCAATAGTCTAGTTGACATCTACTGTCAGCCTACAAACTTCGTAGTTTTTGCAATACATTGCTTGCTTGGAAAATCTAAATTCATTAATATTTAGTAAACAATAAGTTATTTTCAAAAGGTGTAGAATAAATATTGTTGCATTTGTGGTGTGGAAACGATACCTCAATTTATTGCTCTTATTACGGGCCACACCCGGTATATGTTTATATACTCGTAATACATAACCAATACTTAAATATATGCGATGAAAACAGAGTGTGATGAAGATGATGACACTTACTTAAGTTCTTGCTTGAGGAGATGTTGGCGAAAACACAAACTTGCTGGACGCTTGTCATATTTCAAATGGTATACACTCGTTAAACTTACATACATACATATAACATTACATTACGCAATCATTCCCAGAGTGGGGTAGGCAGGGCTACCAGGGGTAGACTTGTTTATAATTCTATAACCCCATTTTACACAATCAGGATAAGAAGTTTACTAGCGTATTGGTAATCACGTTAAACTGGTAAAATCCCAAATTTCTGCTTCAGGATTTAATAAATCAAACTTCTAAACGTCAGTCAAAATGCTTGTACGATACGGGGTCAATTTTGTGCGAGAACTTGTTAGTTTGGCACTGAACGCGATACCGTGTAAATTGCATCAAAACAGCCAAGACCAGATGCTCACTTTGAACTCCTACGCGGAAGTCGCGGAACCACAAATTATAGTGTATTTTAGTACGCATAACAAAGGAGTAGGTAGTATGACGTACGTCCTTGCGGTGTTGTGTATGCGTTATCCTCTTTAAGAATAAAGCTACTGTTTGTAGGTTAAGCTATTTTAGATTCAAGGATTGGTATAATACCAATTCAAATCGAACATTTATAAGTAAATCCGCGGCTCCGGCCGCGTAAAGTCGTTTATCGCCAGTTAAAAGTGCCCGTGTGGTTGCCGGGTTAGAATAGTGCCACTCCATGTCTTCCCGTGGATGTCGTAAGAGGCGGCTCAGGGAATAAGGGCTTGTAGTATTGTTAGGCGATCGGCTTGCAACCTGTCACTAATACACTAGTAAACTTCTTGGCCTAATTGTGCAAAATGTGGTTACAGAATTATCAACAAGTCTTTTTAGAGTTGTTGGTATTTCTGTAGCTCTGCCTACCCCACTCTGGGAATGAAGGCGTGATGTTATGTATGTATGTATGTATGTAAAAGTGCCCTATGCTTGTCGGCTTAAGCTATCTCCATAGAGTTACTTTAACATTTGCTATATAAAGTATGGATATAGTATATATTATTATAAATGTTCATCCGATGCAAAAACTTATCTCACAGCCGGAATTTAAATCGAAAATTTATTTGGTAACGTACAGTCAATTTGATTCCTAGGACTCAAAGTGACGTTGTCAACCAAAACATAAGAGACGTCATTTAGAATGTCACGTTGACATACTCGTAATCCTTAGTGGCGTAGGAATCAAATTGGTTGACTATACCTAAACCGATTAAAAAATCTAAATCCGTCACAGCCTTCTGGACAGAAAAAGTGGACATTTAGCAAATACATATCGATTTTAGAAATTAATTTTAGGGAAAATAACATCACGTAACATCAAAATGAAATGAAATTAACTGAACAATAAATAACGAGTCATATATAATCCCACGTTTTCTGACACTTAACGGTTTTACAATATGATGCGTTTACACGTTACGTAACAGACAAACCCGTTAACAATGGACCGCCCATTACGAGAATTGTGTCATTTTATTATGATAACAATAGTTATAATTTATACAATATTCTGCCTGCCTTCTCGAGTCATCTACTCTCCGTAGACCGATCTCAAGCGACGAAGTATCCAATACTTGCGTATTGGATACTTATCATAATTGTCCATATCATCCAGTAACCGAAATAGGTTGACCACTTGAATGAAATATAATATTTACATCAATGATAATACATACAACACAAATTGACTGATTGATTGTTGTAATGACTACATCAATTGTTAAAATTAGTATAAATAAACTTAAATAATGTACTTCCTATTCAAAAATGACTTGTAAAAATGTGTTTTTACCAATAAATATGTGTTCTTATTCTTATCTCGCTTACTTGAATACAAGTTATCATAAATTAGCATTGCGTTTTTCGATCACTCTTGATAACTTTATTATGTAACTAGCTTCTGTCCGCAACTTCGTCCGCGTGGAATAGTTACTTTGGGCTAACGCTAACTTTAAACCGCGACTTCGTTTACGTAGACAGTGTTTTTTTTTATATTACGTACGTTAATACTTGTGATAAATAAAGTATTTTTTGGATAAGGATTAATATCATGTTTATAAAAACACCTTCGCAAATAATGCATTGTTTTAGAACAAATTTGGTTAGCATAAAAAGGGTTATAGTGAACCACACTTAAAAGATAGACACATCCTGTCGTGGACTTTTTTTTGAACTTTTACAAGGGAATTATTCTGTCATACCTACATGATTTTTGCGAGACTAATCGTTTACTTACGCTGCGCACGCGGCGGAAGATCTCAAAAGGAAAAAAAAACCCGATTTTGAAACATTATTGATTGGTGCTCCGCTCCCATTGGTGTTAGCGTTATGATATATAGCACTGAAATAATTTTTCAAATCGGTCCACTAGTTCCTGAGATTGTCGCGTTCAGACAAACAAACTCTTCAGCTTTATAATATTAGTATAGATTGGATTAGGAAGTTTAGTGCGTGATGGCGACTTTTGTTACTATTACATTACGAATAAGAGGGCCTTTCTGGTGTAGTATCACACTTCGCTGTGGCGTGATAAAGCTAATGATGAATTCAACTCGGTAAAAGTATATCGCTGATGTGATCGTTTTAACTCGGCCGCCATTACTGTCAAGTGAAAACAATGAAACAACAATACGATAACATGTCAAAGACGGGATCCTATCATTTCATAACCAACGTTTCACTAATGTTTCATTTCACAAACATATCATTTGACAACCCGCGTTTTTTTCCGAAACTGTAAATAATCCTGGATTTATTTCAGGACCATCGTGTAGAACCCTATAGGTTAGGTTAGGTTAGTTTTATAACAATCCTGAAATATTTGTAGTTACAGAAAAAAAAGCGGGTTGGCAAATGAATAGGTTGCGGAACGATGCATTGGTCAAAGATTTGTCGGTGAAAAGGCAGAGAACCGTCAAAAGCATTATAGCCGCTGAGTTTCTGCGAACCAAAACACGATTTCATTGCTATCTTGGGGGCTCTGTTCTATTCGGATCTACAGTTGATCCGAATAGAGCATTACAATGCTTTTGATATAGTATCGTATTGACAACGTTATGAGAGCTTAAATTTACTTGGCAGTGATTGCGGCCGAGTTAAAACAAAGCAATATGCTTTGACCAAGTAGAAAGCCCAGAAGTGTCGAAGTCCCAAACACTTCTCAGTCTTTAGAGATCGGAAATGCGACTGCGGTTTCTTCGGTACTGCCAATGTTCATGAACAGCATTTTATGATTCATCATCATGTCATTCGATTACGTCTAATGCTAGACATTATGTCTTCCCAAAAGATCTTCACCGTATTCCGTCCTATGCTTGTATGGTGCATATTTACATTCAAAGTTTTTAGATCTTTATACTTCCACAGTCATAACTACAATAATCCAAATAAATAATAATTATAACCATGAACTTTAAGTCAAGCTCAATATAGATGTCATTGTTCTTAAAGTACGGAAACGGCTTCAATGAATCAGCAACTTTATTACAATACTAGAAGAATATGACTGTGTGTAGAATTGATTAAACTAAACATGAATTTTGATTTGAAATCCGCATAACGACTGGGCAACTAGACCAGCGAAGTGTAAACATTTTTTCTCACGGAATAGTTGGCTAGTTGTAAAAACCGGGCAATTAAAGACTGCTTCGCTCCATTTCTTAGATTCCTGATTGAATGAGGCAAAAACCGATAGGAAGTTTCTTAAGATGAAAGAAGGAAACGATGTTAATTTGACAAATTGAAAAGCCCTTTTTGTACGAGTACACCGTAATTTATCTAAGAGTTTTTTCCGACAGTATCATAATCATTATAGGCATTAAATTCTTGCCTTCTCTCCATTTGTTCCACATCTCTTTATCAGCCGTCAGAGTGAATAACGTTCCATAATCTTCTAGAATGCTTTCGCACTGCGTCCGAGAAAATATGTTCGAATAATTTTGCGACGTGTCCAAAGCGACCGTTGTACTATTTGCATGGTCGGTGGCGCCCTAGATTCGTGATCTCAGTCCCGCTAAACTAAAACCCCCGAACCCTATTTAACAATAGCTGTGACTGGATTTATAAAAAAAATGTTAAGAGATTAAACACTTATCCTGGTTGCTTCCTCAAAATGAAAACGCAGTGCATATTGATACAGATGCGTAGGTATTCATGCATACGCAGCCATGTAACAAAAGGTTAATTATACTTACTAGGTAAGCAGTTATATTTGTTATTGATCGTTCGGCGCAAAACAAATAACTTAAGCCAAATGTATTATAACTAGCGGCCCGCCAGCGGGTTCGGTTTATGACTTTCTTGGTAGATTATTTTTCATAAGAACCTTCTCCTTTCAATAAGAAACACAACAAAAAAGAATTAGCGAAATTTGTCCAGACGTTCACGCGTGATGCCGGGACCAAGGGATATAGGGATTCATTTTATATACGGGTCATACACAGATTTGGGTTAGCGTCTTTCCTGTGGATACGCCGGAAGTTAACGTTTTTAAGGCCTAATTTTCTGGCTAAGCCCAATCCCGCATAAACGGCGTCAGGACTGCTTTAGACCTATCATATAAAAACAAAACTTATATGCACACAAGCTTTTAACTATTGACCACAGGAAAGACAACTTTTATTTTTAAGAGTGTGTATGGCCCATACATATATATAGATGAATGTCCTATAAACCTATTTAAGACGAGTAATTCGGGGGGGGGTTTGTTGCCTATTAGTACTAGAATCTATGTCGATTTTACCTATTGGAACAGTTTTATGTGTAGTAATTAAATTCGTCGTATTACTAAAGAGTTTACAGTACGTACGTGCATCTTTATAAGTAGTCCTTGGCGATTTGTTAAACCACTTTAATTGACTGTCGCATTTAAATTTTAAATTATATCGAATCGTCAATATTCTCATTACGTTCAGTCCATTGTTATAATGTCAATGCTCAAATGTTCTTCTTTTTGCATCATATGCAAATCTTTTTGTAAGCTGTGTTGTAAAAATCAGTTCATAATTGTCATAAAAATAAATCAAATTACGTATACATTCACTATCAATTTCACTTCGACCTTAATCCTTTCCTTTTCTACATCACAACTTTATATACAACTTTTCACTAACATTAAATTACTTAACGCTGTGAATAGTGACTTGATGGGAGTTGGTTGGAAATATGTTTGTGACTTTGCACAATTTGTTATCTTTAAATATAGACACTACTACTAGGCATACTGAACTTTCTTTTTTCTAATAAACCTTCAATTCCTAATACTCTTCTTCGTATATCTTATCCTAGAATTCCACGAGTAACCGATCAAATATTCTTTTACAATCAATCATTGTGGTAACTTCGATTACCCCAACACTGGCTATCCTTGGTATGCAAATTGCTCTCGTAACCTCGACGGAGCCTCCCCCTAACCTTTACCTCCGGATCTATCGCTCGATATCAACCTTGATACATGAACCATCAATGCCGACTGACTCCCGACTGCGTCCTTCGATGCTTTCGCCTAATGGCTCTGTCAAATAGCTTCTTCCGGTATTGAATGACTGTCTGTTAATACATTGTTAGATATTGATGTGGTCTTTTAACTATTTGCTATCTAAAGGCGCAACTACGTTTTATAGGCACTTTTTTTTGTTTAAGCGCAATTATGTGAAAACGCATAAACCTTTTTTTGAAAAAAAAAAAGACTAAGAATAGTACATTTTGACTAAAATCACTACAGTGATTTTGTCGAATCTCTAATTTTCACCTTATACAACATAGAAATATGTATATCCTAAAAAATAAAAAACTGACTCCAAATACCCATATTTGAAAAGTTCTAACAACAACACGAGAGACCTGATGACAATAGGACAACCTGGTTTGTTAAATAAAAAAAAAAATTGGTCCAGCTGTCATCGAGTACCTAATCGGGGAACATACATAGAAAAACTGAGAACCTCTTCCTTTTTGCGGTTAAAAACAAAAGCACATCACGAATGTCAAAAAACTCGTTACATGTGATTTTTTTTTTAACATTCCCAGCTATTATCTTTGCTTTCTTCTGACCTAAGTTAACCTTCATGCTGTTAGACGTGTCTATGGCTCAACAAACAAGACGTTGTCCGACGACCTCCGTTATTGATGGGTATAGATAAATACACGTAGATAATAATGCTCATAATCTCAAATGAAAACACATGTAATCACGAAAAGTTATAGGTTTTTATGAAACCATGATTGGTCATACATGCCTACACAACTTATTGAGCTGTCGTATTTAGATTTACGCGTGGGTGAAATAGAAAAAGATACGTACACCAATAACTATTAAATATATTAAAAACCCCGACATCATTACGACTCATTTCAAATCTGATAATTAATCGATTTTAATAAAACCTAGCAATAACCTCAACCCATTCTGTTTGCGTCGGTGCGAGGGCTTAAAATGTATTCTAATCTTACTAACGCGTGAATGATCACGTCAAGATTAGGTGAGTAAAGCCTACCTGTTCCGAAGCGTTAACAGCGCTTGCAGAAATCTATCAAAATGTATGAATCGACATTGGTACATTCGTCTTCGGTTTTTGCAAATGTTCCAAAAATACAACCTATCTGGTCGCACTTTTCTGAATGATAAAACCATACCGTTCCTCATAAGTGTTTTGTATTATTTCGCTTCTGCCTGTCTCATAAATAGTGAATAACGAGAGTACGGTTCAATTTGACTTAACCAAATTTTTTTTTCATATTTACTAAAAGCCTATCAATTTGCGTAGCAAGCCTAAGCTTACTTCCGACCTGGCCCAACTACTTCAATAATATTACAGCCTTGATACGCGACCAACTGTCAATGCCGTCTCACCGTACCTTTACCGCCCAAGTTCGTAGCCTTCGCGAGGTGTTTGGGTTCGTGGCGTCACGCGATGCCGGCCCTTACGCTGTAGGGTTGTACCGTTTATCGTTCAAAATTATCGGCAAATACTACAAATTTCAAGAGCTATGCTCTTGCTGGTAAAGTGACCTCCATCCTACTCTGTTCTTCGCCAGTTTAGTGATATCTTGGTTCAGTCAGCAGCAGAAGAAGGTGGACAATCGAAGAGCTCAAAATTATCGACACACGCTCCTTTTCTCTTGTCAATAAAATCGTGTATAGATAAATTAGAGGTCTTAGACCGTCCGACTAGTTCTGCAGCTGACTGTACAATATGAAATTTACTTTTTTCTTCACTTGTTAGTTGTCTTTTATCTAGGTCGCTATATCCCACGTCATTTGCCAACCATTGTTTTTTTTAAATTAGAATTCATGAGTGCCCAATAAACTTACCTAAAACGTTCTCTATATAGTAAAATCTGCGGAAGCAGTGATTTTTTTTTGTAAGTTTTTAAGGTTTCTCTAACAGCACCTTTCTAATTTACCGTTCAGGAATATCGTCAATTTACTACAGATACCCAACGTCACTTCGTGATTTAAGAGCTACGCTCTTGCTGGTCAATTGAGAGCCATTCTTCTCTGTTAGTGTTACTTTCGTGATATCTTGGTACAAAACGACATTAAATTTCTCCTTCCATGTTCAAAGAGTCTTTGTCTTTGGTATAGAACGCCCTCTGCAAATTTTGCCAACCATGGCTTATTTCCAAGAAATTATGAGTTATCTAAATAAACTATAGTCTATACCTAAGCTCTTATTTCCCTGTCGTTAAATGAACATAAGAAAGCTGTTCATAAATATTTCACATATACAGTGTGTAAATGGTATACGGGCGTTCCTTTTGACTGTGGTTAGTACAACCCCTACTGAGCACATTTAGGCAGATTTTATTAAAATTAATTAAAAAAAAAACAACCATACAAAATAATTTAACACGCAATGTATAACGAAAAATGCAATGAATTAAAAACGCAATTAATGACGTTTCAAAGTTAAGTATTATTAAAGCTGAGGCTACTTAAGCCGAAATACACATTTTCACAAGTTAACATTATGTACTTACCTAACAGATGGACTTCGATGTACATTGCGGGTCGATAGTATGTTCAAAAATTAATAACGGTGCATACGTTAGCGTAATCAAAATAATTCTTTCTGTTAATGATTAGTAGAGTCTTAATCTATGTCCAGTTTTAATAAACGCCCGTATACCATTTACACACTGTAGTTCCTGTTGTCAATTGCCTTTTTACGGTTTCATTAGCAAGTAATAAATACTATCTAGTTCGGTGGACAAGCCATTTTGTTATCTTGCCACGTTGTTTTAGAAACCGCTGAGATAGTCCAAGGTTCACGTTAGGCTTGAATTTTGTAGATATTGTTCACGAGCTTTTATAAGCACCTCCTTAATTAATCATACCACAGGTTATGAGGGATGGGAGGATCATAATACTAAATTAAAAAATCGTTTCATATTCCGCTCCTAAATTAAATGTTGCAAAATACAAACCCATCAACCAAGTAATTAAAATTATGTCTAATCACAAACGCTTTAGAACAATAAGACCGTCATCATTTGCATGTTTTCCCCAAAGGAAAAAATCATAAAAAATATGTATTCCAAAGAGACTTCCACTTGTATTACAAGTTACAAGCTTTTATGAAACTGGCCCTTGAACCTATTTTTCTCCTCGCACGAATTTCTGCGAAACTTATTCATTATATCAAACGTGATCCGAATGTATCGATGGAAGTAAGCTTCCCTATTACCTACGACTGCGTACTGCCACCCATTTCCCCCTGACCATGGCAAAGAGAACCTCGCCTCGTCACCACCCCCGCTTACCCCTTAATACTAACATCAAATTTATTTTTAAGGCCACAAACATTACTTTTTATTATGTTTGTTTCGAATTTACATGTTTTAGACATTAGGGTGCGTCGTCGAAAGCGAATGTGCTTTCATGTTAATTTTAAACATGCGTGTCACTTTTCGTCAACTTTGAGCGTACGTTTGTTTATATTTATACAGAAGTGAAGTCAATAAAGCAAAACCTCTTACAAAGTAGCTTCATCGTATACGTTTTCAAGCATGTCTTAATAATAAGCATTATTAAAGTCTTCACCATTGCCATTAAATTTTCTTCAGGATTTTTGTTAAGTTGTAACACTTGTAACGAGAGCGGAGTTAATGAAATAGGTAATGATGTACTATGAATATTGAAATTTATTCAGATGATGGTGACGCTTCGTGTTTTGCCGAACGGTGTGACCTAGAAACTTGTTTTTATGATATTTTCTCACGTTCACTCATACCGTCTGGTCTCATATCGACAACCGTGATAAAGGTCTTTGACCCCTACTTATATTTACCTCGGTCGGTATTTAACTTTACATACACAATTGAGACTTACGACGTGTTATCCTTGTATATTGAAACATTAAAAAACGATTTCATTGTTTGCAAAACGTTTCATCATTGTACCAAACGGCCTCTAATTGTTTAATCGCTTTTAAACACGTCGGCCAAGTTCAAAAAAGAAAACGAGAATAAATTAATTAACTCTCACATTTGCAAGAGGGTATCTTACTGTCATCCAAAGCTAAAAATATTGTGGGACGCCGACTTTAGTTGCACCAACCTTTTACCTATCATTTTCAAGATAGTTTTTAGTTTTTTTAAACACTTGTCATAAGTTTAAACAATTTGAATGTGCTTCGTCATAGTCGTTAAACTATCTTTATCGAGATGTCTTAACGCCACCCTTGAAATAGGTACCCTTAAGGAGTTCCGGTTGCCATCTGTGGTCTTCATCATCAGTTCAACTTCACCAATTGATACTTGTTAAATGCAAATGCTAGACTTGTCACTGAAAATACTAAAATTGCTATGTATATTCCTATAACATTTGAGAAGTTCCCTCGATTTCCCCAAGATCCCATCATTAGATCTTAAAGTGCTGAAAATGGGAAGGTATAACGAACCCGAACAAAAACATATTTCAAATCGGTCAGCGGTCTATGAGTATCGGCGAACATACATTAAAAAAATATCCCGACGAATTGAGAACCTCCTCCTTATTTTGAAGCCGGTAAAAATTAATATAGAGGCATACCGTCAGTCCTCAAGGTTAGCAACACATTTGTTATCTCGAGATTGCAGGTGTCCATGAGCTTCAGAGCTCACATACTATCAGGAGCCAATGTGTTATTTTGTCTTACCGCGCTTAACAAAACATTTCCTTTTTTTAGTGGTGATGCCAGGCCATATTAAAATGGGGTAGGTATATGTTATAAAGAAAACGAACAGTGACCGGTTTACTCACATAATACCTGGGCAGGTTGGTAGGTCAGTTTCGGACTCATTAGGAGTCGTTCTTCAGGGTATATGTTGCCACAAGATTAAAGTTCTGTTTTTTACAGTCCATATCATTTTTCCTCATTGATGTTAGTCAAAATATTAGAAAGTATAATTTGTACTCCAATTTACGCGGGTCATATTTGTCGAATGTCATTAAAAATATTTTTAATGGTCATCATAAGTATCATAACATAATGTATGGTGCACAAGTAATATCTATTAACGTTAACGTTATTAAGTAAATCATGTTCTTAAAGGTAATTACGTCACTGCGTGTGCAAAAGTCGCTATGTGTTATTTTCTATACGGAGAATTTTAAATCTTAGACGGCTTAGTCAAAGTGCGGAATCCTTTATGTGAAAACAAACACATAGCGACTTTTGCAAGCGCAGTGACTTAATATTATATTGTCATAAGTAGCAATTGTTGGGTCTTATGTTGATAAAAACAAAATTCATGTACCTAACGTTTGCAGTAACATTGTTGTGGCCTTATAAAAAAACGTAACAGATTCGTTTTTGCATTGATCAGACTTGTTCCCTCACTTCACTTTAACTTTCGGCAGTGGAACGTATGAATAAAAACAATTATGACTAAGAATATACGCCCTTAAATATTTTCAAAAAAATAAGTAACAAATGGAAATCAATTTCTTACCTTCAAAATTCCGTATAGTAAGGGATGCCAAAGGGATGCCATTAAAATGATGAATAATTAGTTACCAGCGGATGCGGCAACCTTTAGATGGACTTCAAGATTTCCACCAGAGCGAGGCAGCTAGGCACTGCGAGAGGAAACTGTTTTTGAGAATAGTCATCGCTCAACACTCCTCTAACAACTTTGACGGATGGGTTTATTTTTTTTCCAGAAACTTGGTTCACAAAAACATCATAAGCTTTACAAATATCTGCTTCTGTGTTATTTGAGAGCTTAAACCATTAAATTCCGGAAATATTTCGTGATTTAACAGCTCGGTTATCATTTGCACATGTAGATTAAGTAATACGCATAACGTATACAGAGCGTGGCGTCACTTTACTATTTGTTTTACGACTTGGTCCTGCTCGTAAACATTAGTTATGCTGCCGTTGTACTCGTACTTCGCTATTACTGTTTTATCACTTTCACATCTATTTTCCGTGATCTCTTTTAGTTTTAGTTAATCTTAAAATGAGTGTCCGTCTGTTGTTTTTAAAATTTTATATAGATTTGGTAACTTTACTCGTAGGTTAACATTTCTAACTTCCGCTACTTCTGCAGCATTTTTTGTTCGCTTACTGTTGGGTGTATTATATGCCTCTCTAAGCTTCTAATTTGCTCTATTATGAGTTATTCTGGTCCAAATTGCCCAGTATTCTCTTTAACATTGGGAATAAGTATTACTCACCAGGGTACATTCAGTAAATTGTAAAGTATTTTATTAACACGTTCTGTTAACTGAACTGTTATGATTTTATTACCATATTCACGTAATAATAGACCTTCTATATTTAGAAAAGAATTTACTGTTTCCATTTTACATTTTATGTATTTAATTCCCCCCAGTATAAGTACAAAGAAGCTAAAGAATTATTCACTTACACTCATAAAATAAACATAGGATAATGAGATTAATGAGCTATTTCTACACTTACCGACACAAAATACCGCCTACTCGTCTTTTGCTCATACAACTGCTTACAAATATAACTTCTTAAACCAGAAAATAACTTCGAAAATACTTAAACAATTTTGCTGTAAATTGTAGTGTTTGGTTGCTAATTAACCGAGGTTCAAATTGGCCAGCAAATATTTTTTTTAGGGCGTGACTGTCTAAATGCCCATTACGTAACAATAAAGACGAGTGGCCGGTTTTTTTGTGCCGGTGAGTGTAATTACACCGAGCAGATAAATACCTACTTGAATCATACGAGGCCCCTGATAACAATAAAATTCTCGAACAAATAAGACATGTTGATAATTATTATTACGCAAGCAGGAAGCGATTTGACTTTGTTTGATTTATATTTATCAACTTAGTGATACTTATATAGATGACTAGGTTTTATCAGAAAAATCCTCGCACCCATTACTTTGCTACACAGCCTATGCGCAAGGTTACCAGATAAAAAAATATATATATTTCATAAGTCACACAAAAACAAATAAACTTCAAAATGTTTTTTTTTGTTTTAGGTATATTGCGGATGCATCAATTTAGCGAATTCTATAAATAAGTAAAAATTAAGTTTTCGGATGTTTACTGAAAATTCTTGTCGTATTACTTATTTTATCTTTAAAAAAATGTCTACGAATTATTTTTTTTTCATTTTCATTTTTTTCTTTTAAGATTCAGCTATAGGTATGCGTGTAGTCTAGATATTCTTGTATCGGTTTTAAATACAACTAAAAGGTAAAATAAAGGCTGTGCTGAAAAGTTTTTTTTAGTGTACCTTCCCCTACACGTAACGTGGGGATGTATTTTTTTCTCGTCTACCCCATAGTGTGGGGTGTCGTTGGATAGGTCTTTCAAAAATATTACGGGTTTGTGGAAACAATTTTTCGATTAAGGGAAAGGGCTTATGCGATATTAAGCTTTAAAGCGCTAATTTTTGTTTGTCATGTGTCCCCCACAGCCAAAACTACAAATGCTAAAATACGAAAAAATCTTAAACGAAAGCGCATAACGAATTTAAAAGGAAAACTATCAAGACTAAGTAGTCATCATTGGTTCTTGAGATACAGGCGATTAAAGTGTTTATACAAACTTAAATCGTCTAAGACGGCACCAAATGACTTTAAATGGAAAATTAGTTGTTAAGTATTGATTGTTGTATTTGTCTTAACGGCTTCGGAACCCTACACTGAGCATGGTGCGACATGCTCTTGCGGTTTTTAAAGGTTAGGTATTTTAGGCCGTTATTTTCGTTTTTTTGAGGTCCCAGTATTCAGATGTTATAAACCATAATGATAGAACGTGAGCCGGTCTGAAAAATAAAAAAATGTTTGTAACTGCTACATAGGTAATCTATCTTTTGACACTTAATATTTTGGGACCAAATGAACGTCATAATAACAAATCAAATCACAAATAAACTGTTCTTAAACCATATCATTATGTATGAACCTGATATTAGAGGAAACGAAACCACTTGTTTGTTTATTTTCCGTGCCTAGATTAATGATTTCCTTATCAAACAGGAATTTTAAATCGTTACAATATTGCGTATGATTCGATTATTTCGCCATAATCGTTTAAGTTTTCATTCCGTCTGGTCAACGACCGAGGCATCGACCTAGCTCGACTTTTTATCGGACTTATTTTAAAGATGAAGTGTACTTAAACACGTTCAAGTTTCGTCATAGGTGTGTAATATACAATTTAATAACATTTTTGTAGTATCGGTTAACGGTTTATCAGTGTAGTGTGAGTCTTTGTTCTAGTAAACCTAAGATTAAGGGCCTGTTGTTTGATCACTAGTTAAACTAACTAATTGTTAAAAATCGTAACTAATGGTTAAATCTCAAGGAAATGTGTAAAATTGTTCATATTTAATCCTAATTTCATATTTAACCTCTAATCATTTTCTCAAATTATTTACAACTAGTAAATTTAGTGATTATTATATAGTAAATTTAGTAGTCAGTCGAATACAAATATATCCTTAATATAACCTTATTTCAAAGAAATAGTCGACTGTACATTCAAATAATTCTTCGATTTCGACCTTTTTCTATGAAACTATATACCGCCTAAGAATATAACGTTTATAAGGTTTTATTCACAACCCAAGTGAAGTAGACATTGGGACTTGCGAGGCTGAGAAATCCCTTCGTTTTGTTACACCTCAGTCCCAACACAAAGGCTTCCAAAGGCCGCTTCAATGTCTCATTTACCGGCCATTATTATCAATCGACTTTGACTTAAGTGGATAGCCCGCTCGTAGGTCTAATTGCCTACGTGACTGAAAAAATTACTAGCAGTTCTGACGTAAGATATCCATTGTTTCAGTTGGCCGCTGCAGCGGAGTTCTCGCCGGGCACGGCGCCGCAGTCGACTTCGCACTAGCGCGTAGATAGCATAGAAGATGCGCCATGCCGAGCGTTTATGACAAAAACCCAAATAGTTCGAACCGAAGAAAGCCAGTGGTCGAGATAGCGTGTTATCGTGCTCTCAACTAAATCCGTTGCTGTTTTCGCTAACCGATAGCAGCGTTGATAAAACTGTGCCGACGCGTTCGCGGTTAGTGTTAATGTTTGAAAATATCGCTGCGCGCGCGTTTAGAAAACAGTGTTACATTGTGTAGTGAGTTCTAAGTATGCGTGCGGTGGAGTGGTCGCGGGTGGCAGTGCTGGGGTTGGTGGCCGGGTTAGTGGGGTGCCACACGCCCGGGACGGAGCTGGAGTCGGTCCGCTACGGCCCGGGGGACGACCGGTTCGCCAGCGACACTTACACGCAGGCGAACATTAATATAACCTACGAGGACGAGCATGGGGAAATATACTCGGAGACCTCTGAGGTAAGTCGAGCTGAGGTATTAGAACTAGCTGTAGACATTGGATGAATTTTAGTTATCGTTTTCCCTGAAGTATACGAAACTCAAGAAAAAATTATAGGTATCAGAAAAAAGCAATCCAATGATTAAAGATCCAATCTGCTCATATCTAAATGTCAGAGTTCTGAGGTAACGAACATGAAAAAAATACAATCGAATTGAGAAGTCGGTCAAAAATTAACTTACTATTTTTTTATGGCAATGGAAAAGGCAAACGAGCGCACAGGCCACCCACCCGATGGTAAGTGGGATCCGTGTCCCGAAGAAATTTGTATTCTCAAGACTACAATCTTAAGACTGCAATCCTAAGACCGCAAATGCGTTGCTAACCCTGAGGATGCTAGTAAAAATATTGCAAAATATAAGTGTTTTATGTCCATTTTTAAATAAAATAATACCAGGAGACGATCTTACATGAAGTCCAATGTCCCAAACTGTCTGTCTTAGTAACATTTTTTTCCTACAACTCCTGTAGTGATAATATCTATAGCATATAACAAACAAAACAACAACACCAACAAAACAATATTCATCAATATTGAACAATATTCAAAATTGGTCCAGAAGTTTTTAGTTATTAGTTACAAACATACAAAATACAAATCTTTCCTCTTTATAATAATATTATAGTGTACATGATGAATACCTGTGTCAGTGAAAATTATAAGAAAGCACTAATCGTAGTTATTGGCTTAAGCTATCTGTATATAATACCATTAATACCTAATCTAATCGTATTATTTACAATTATATAAAAGTAACAGGTGTCAATGTTTGGTGATCTGTATTTCAGATTTGATTAATTTCATATGACGATGCGTTGTTTAAACATGAATAGATAATTGGTTCACACTTGTTTTTTTTTAGATTTTTGTGTTTGGAGTATGGTCCGACATGCTCTTGCCAGGTTTTTAAGAGGATATCACTCTCGCGTAATAACTGACGACAGTCGAGCATTTGTAATTGTTTATTAAGATCATGTGGCAATTCTTCATAATTTGTGGAAAAACGTCTGCGATTATCGTTGTTTCTCCTTATTGTTAACAATCCACAAAAGTTACGACGTTTTCAGTAGGTAGATAATTGGATTAAATCTAACGTACTACAAACAAGTAGATTTTTGTAATCGGGAATTGGAATCTAACTGTAAGGTAATAAAGTTCACATTTGCTCTTAAATGCGGTTCTCAATTTCGAAAGAAATAAAAATTAAATTTATGGTTATTAAAATAATTATAGTTTACATTGGGTCTCAAGACGATATTAATCCGAGTGTAACTCTGTTGCATTCATTATCATCATATCAGCCGAAAGACGTCCACTGCTGGACAAAGGCCTTCCCTCAAGGATCTCCATGAAGGCCGGTTTTGTGCTACTCGCATCCATCGGCTTTCCTAGATCCTTACCAGGTCGTCGGTCCACCTTGTGGATGGCCTGCCAACACTTCGCTTTCCACTAAACTTACAAAATTATAATACAAAACATCACGCCGTCATTCCCAGAGTATATAGTGTAGCTAGAGCTACAGAAATACCACCAAATCTAAAAAGACTTGTTTATCGGTAACCACATTTTGCACAATCAGTACGAGAAGTTTACTAGTGTACCTATTAGTGACAGGTTGCAAGCCCATCGCCTAACAGTACTACAAGCCCTTAGTCGCCTCTTACGACATCCACGGGAAGACACGGAGTGGCACTATTCTATCGCGGCTACCACACGGGGTGACAAAATTATCAATGCGGTCTAAAGTAATTAGTTACGTTGCCCTCCACCTGTTTGGAATAAGTTGGTGTTGTAAAGGGTATTACCAAAACTGACCTATAAGTGGGCCGCATTACAAAATCGTCCTAGTGAAAGGCGTTTGGACCGCAACGTGTGCTCAGCTGTTAGGAGTCTTCATGTCGTTGGAATTGTTTTAGTTACACCGTATTAGATCCACTTGTCTTACAAAGGCGGGTTACGTTTGAAACATTTGTAATGAAAATCTTCTACATAGTTCTATTTCGTGGATAAAGTAACAAATATTTTAGGTACATACGTAATCCTAACGCGAATTTCAAAATACCGATTCAGAAAACTCCGGATCATCGCTACTCCGAATTGGAGTTTAATCGAGCATCAAAATCACCATTGTTTAATTTCCGAATTATGTACGTAATATCTGATTTATTAATATTCCCAAAAATAATTTAACGAATATCATATCATATCTCCTACCACCACCACCATTTAAATTTCCAAAAGCATCGTGCGCGTGATTTATCAAATAAAAGAGGTTGTTATAAGAATTGTTATTTTATTTATATATTTCTTCAGAATAAAGGGGATTATCTTCAAAGTTTTTTTTTTTTTTCCAATTCGCACTTGACCGGTTGTTTTTTCATCGTTACACTGTTATAAAGCCTATTTGTTTTATGTGTTTAAAGACTGCCTCCTCAGTGTTTTATTTGCGCAAAAGAGATAATAATGAGTAGTTTGCAGATGACAAAGTCTATTGAAGTACTTTCTTGTAGTATTATTTATTTATTTATTCCTTGATAAAACAGAGTTTTACATGTCAAATCACACTAATTCACAACACACATTAACAATTTCTTAATACATAAATACCTACATAAAGTCACACCTTCATTCCCAGAGTGGGTTAGGCAGAGCTACAGAATAACCAACAAGTCTAAAAAAGTTGTTGATAATTCTGTAACCACATTTTGCACAATCAGGCTAAGATGTTTACAATTTCAAAATATTTTATTAAATAAGTAGCATGCCGGTATTTCGGGTATTATAGGTATATATCTATATGTGTTACGGACGAATCGCTCGCTTTCGTTTTTTGCGCTAATAGAATCTTGTTAGATTCGAATTAGCGTATTGCGTAACTATTTCATAAGATTTTGTCTAGTTTGTAATGTTTTATGGAATGTGAACCTTTTATTTTATTGCCGCTCGTCCCCATAACCTATAACGACCATGTTTGTTTTATTGTGATCCCCGAGGTACCCGGCCTCATATCTAACCTTGGTCCTGAAGGTCGGGTACTCTCCGAAAGCATGGGAGGGTTCCAATCAGGAATAAACTGGGATTGGGCCCTCCCGAAGCTACTGAATGTCCTACCACCGGGAAAGTAAGAATGTTACAGTGGTAGGACATATACATATAGACGGGCGGCAACCTAAGCTTTAATATGCACTCTTTCATAGAGAAATCGATAGGCAGGTTCTAGAAAGAGAAATTAAAATTGTATAATTCATAGAGGATCTCGAACACAAAAAAGAGCGAATTGGTGCCGTGTGCAAACGGCTCACTTTACGGTAAAGCCTGGGGGTATATATACCGGAACACACCCTCAGTCATTGTAGTTGCAATAGAGCAGTAGTAGCAGTAGGAGCAGTTGAAGAGTGAACCAGAGGAACCCAAAGGAGCAAAAGTGAATCAGAGCGAACATTCGGACGAACATTCCGAACGAACATTCAGAGCGAACATTCGGACGAACATTCCGAACGAACATTCCGAACGAACATTCGGACGAACATTCCGAACGAACATTTGGACGAACATTCCAACGAACATTCCGACGAACATTCGGATGAACATTGGAGCAAAATTGGAGAGAACTTCTTAGCAACTGAACCACGAACCGCAAGGAAGAACTCATCCTCGAACCCCGCTCATTATCGAACCTCGCTCATTCTCGAACCTCGAACCTTGTTAAGTTTAGAATCAGTTTTGAACCTTTAACTAGAATCTTTTGCTTAGAATCGTGTAACTAGAACCATTAACTATAAAATATACAGTCCACTGAACCTGAACCCTTTTTTAATTAACCGAACGAGCTACGTAGAGACACCGTTGAGTGACCATCCTCAACATCGCTTGGTCCTTCGAGCCGGATCTGAACCACACCATCGAAATGGTTGTTACGCGATCCCAGACCGATCGAACGGACGCACAGGAACGCCTCCTAGAACTGGAGACTACAAGATCTGCACTACCGTCTACCGAACAAGCCGAAACCACGTCAACAGTCACTGCTGCAGTACAGCAATCGAACCTAGCTGGACCCTCTGCTCCGGCAGACCTTGCCCGGAGTGCAGTTGACCCGACTACCATCGTCGACGATCCACTGTTATGGCGTACCGATCTCGACCGTCGTTTAAATGCGCCAGCACACGTTCCCGGTTACGTGTGCTCGGCTGCCCGCGATCATACCGATGCGCCAGCACATGTCCCCGTCCC
Source organism: Acleris holmiana (assembly GCA_949316455.1). Classification (NCBI taxonomy): domain Eukaryota; kingdom Metazoa; phylum Arthropoda; class Insecta; order Lepidoptera; family Tortricidae; genus Acleris; species Acleris holmiana. Next base: position 12,029,633 of record OX438780.1, on the reverse strand, counting down.
CGGACGAGACGGTTTAGGCCGTTACGTGTGCTCGGCTGCCCGCGAACGTAATGCCGCCGCGCCAGCGCATGTCCCCGTCCTCGGACGAGATGGCTTCGGCCATTACGTGCGCTCGGCTGCAGGCGGAGATAGGGACGCGCCAGTGCCCGAAACCGTTTCACGAGGCGATTTCGATCGCTACGGGCACTTGGTCGCCGCCGCGCAAAACCCACTCGAGCCTAACGTCACAGCACCCACAACGTCGCGACGCGATAACGCGACTTCACGAACCGCTTTGAATAAAACCGTAGTATTCCGCCAATCGTCCGCAACATCAAGATGTTCGAACAACACAGCGATGCGTATGCGGCAAGCCGAATACGAGGCAGAGCAGAGAATGCTAGAAGTCAGCCGCCGAGAGCTGCAACTTGAAAAGCAAATGATCCAGAACAAACTTGCTTCGCAATTGGACATTTTGGAAGCCGAAGGATCGCAAAGAGGCAGCGTATTAGGGCAACCTGAGACCGAACAACAGGTTGACTCTTGGCTGGCGCAATGCGCATTCAACGCGAACCAATTGAACCCTCCGAACCCATTGAACCCACCGAACCCATCGAACCTGTTCGAATCGACGCCTCGACGCGAACCGCGGGCGTCGACTCAGACACCGACCCGCGAACGCAGCAACAGCGGCAATCGCGGAATTGCTCAACTGGCTGAGGCCATTGAAAAGATATCACGCCAGCGACCGCCACCACGTCAGGTATATGAATTACCGACGTTTAGCGGGGTGCCCGGTGAATGGCTGCCGTTTCAGGCGGCATACAACGAATCTACGAAGGCGTATTCGTTTAAACCGGGAGAGAACATGGCGCGGTTAAGATCATGCTTAAAGGGAGCCGCCCGCGAGGCCGTTTTGGCACTGCTTCACACTGCAACCGATCCCGAACCAGTGATGCAGACCTTACGGCAATGCTACGGACGTCCCGAGATTCTCGTCGATAGAGCGCTCGACGACTTGAAGAGACTGCCACGACTGGGCTCGTCCGCTGCGGACCTAAACGCTTTCGCAGTGAAGGTTCAGAACATAATCACAGTCGTGGCGAGTGTTGACAAGCGCAAATATTTGTACAACCCGTTACTGACAAGAGAGATATTGGAACGCTTGAGCCCACACTTGAGATCCAGATTTTGCGATTACGCGGAACTGAACATCGACACGAACGACCCGGAGGTTGTCGTATTGACGAAGTTTTTAATGCGAGAGGCAGATCGCGCCTTACGTTATACGTACTCGACGGCCGCAATTGGGACGTCGACTACAGCAGTCCCGCCACCGAACCGCCGGGAACTGCGCTTTAACAAACCGAGCGGTGGCATAGCGCCACGCCGACTGAACCCCGTTTACTCTGCAGAACAAGTTGAACCGTGCTTAAGCTGCGGAGGAAACCACGAAACGACGCAATGTAAGAAGCTGCAGGCACTTACAGTTGCAGCCCGATGGAGTTGGGCTAAGGAAAACAGAATCTGTTTTAAATGCATGAGCAAGAAACATCGGCGAGACCAATGCCGAGCTAAAGGATGCAGCGTAGAAGGATGCCCGCATTCGCATCATCAACTTCTACACATAAACATCCCGAACCTAGCACCGGCGCCGGCTCCTAAATGGCAAACGCAGGCGCCACGAACCCCCGCGCAGGTGCACCGAACGCAAGCGCCAGCGCCTCAGACCCCGCAGATACCACAGAAACCGGAAGCGTCAGGAGCGTCAGAGTTCGTCACGAACACGACGAATTTTGCAACGAACGCACCAACGGTGCTGTTAAAGGTGATCCCTGTAACTTTGTACGGGCCCAAAGGACGAGTAGAAGCTTACTCTCTGCTGGACGAAGGATCGACCGTCAGTCTTATTGACCACGATCTCGCCTTAGAAATAGGCGCCACTGGACCGGAGGCGGCGCTCTACATAAAGGGCGTAGGCGATATGACGCAGCATCAAAGAAGCCGACAAATAGAAGTTGACGTTTGCGGCCGAAACGGTGGTCAGATGCACCGCTTGAAATTGCGAACCGTGCGCGGTTTGAACCTGCACAATCAAGCGGTGAGCAAGACGCTTACAAAAAACTATAGTCACTTGACGGGGCTTGACGAAGCATGTTACAACACTGCTGCGCCTCGTCTATTGATAGGAGCCGATCATTGGCACGTCATGATCTCAAAGGAGACCCGAACCGGGCGTGCAAACGAACCAGCGGCGGTGCTCACCGACCTTGGATGGGCAATCTACGGAACCACGCCGCACATGATCAAGACGCGCGGCTATGAAACCGCCCTACACACAGCAACGAGCGAAGACGACTTGCACAACCTAGTGGAGCGTCATTTCGCCGTTGACTCTTTAGGGGTGGCCCTGAAAAATAAAGTCCGCCCCCAAGATGAACGTGCGACTCGGATCTTCGAGAACAAAGTCCGCAAAGTTGACGAGCGAAACGAACTATGGCGGGACGACGAACCGGAGCTTCCGCCTGACGTAATGAGCAGCGTTGCGACGCTGCGCATACCCCGCCGTTATTTCGTGACGGGGGGAGATGTCCGCCCGCCACTACAGATAGCCGAGACAGCGAAGGCTGAACAGCGGCGATGGGTGCGGACAAAAGAGAACCCGGCCGACGACGCGACACGCGCCGACTGCGAAATCAAAGTTAGCGATCGCTGGTATACCGGGCCTAACTTTTTACGAGGCCCGGAAGAGTACTTGCGACAAGAACCCGCTAGACTTAATGAACCCAAACCAGCCACGTGCGCGCACACCACGAAGCAAACGAACAAGTTCCCGCTGCCTGATATAAGTCGCTTTTCGAACTATAAGCGACTTATACGAGCCACCGCATATGTGTTGCTCTTCATTGAAAGGTGCCGCAAAGAAAGAGCTACGTTACAGCCGCGGCACCTAGAAAGAGCAGAGCTTTTATGGCACAAGAAGTGCCAAGCAGATGATTTCGCCGATGAAATAAAGGTATTAGAGCACGGGGGGAGAGTGACGAAGAAAAGCAAGTTATTTGCTTTAGACCCCGTGCTCGAAGATGGAGTATTGAAAATGCACGGACGCATAAACGCCGCTCCAGTGAACATGAACAAGAAACCGGCAATCTTAAATGGAAGACATCCGTTCGTGCGCCTGCTGATACTACAGGCACACTGTGACGCCGCTCATTCATCGCACGAGCGGATTGTGAACGATCTACGCCAGCAATACTGGATTTTACATCTGCGACCCACTGTGCGCGCAGTCGCGCATGATTGCCGTGCGTGCCTAGTTCGCCGAGCGCGCCCGCACGCGCCGGCCATGGGCGACCTACCGCTCGCACGCATCGAACCTCACCGGCGAGCATTCACCAACTGTGGGGTCGACTATTTCGGCCCACTGACGGTGACGATCGGCCGCCGCCACGAGAAGCGCTGGGTGGCATTGTTCACCTGCCTCACCACCCGCGCTGTCCACCTGGAGCTAGCAGCGAGCCTCACTACCGACTCTGCTATAATGGCACTAAGACGAATGGCAGCGCGCCGCGGATGGCCTCGAGTCATATACAGTGACAACGGGACCAATTTCCGCGGCGCAGACGTCGAGCTCCGGGCCGCCTACCAAGAATGGTTGCCGGCGCTGCGCGATTACGCGCTGCAGCGCCGGACCGAATGGCGATTCATCCCTCCCGGCGCCCCAAACCAAAGCGGGGCGTGGGAACGACTAGTGCGGTCTGTCAAAACTGCACTCACCGCGACACTGAACACGAAGGCGCCGAAAGAAGAGGTGCTAACGACCCTGCTAACTGAGGCCGAGAATACCATTAATGCTCGGCCTCTAACACACGTCTCTACCGATCCCCGAGACGATGAAGCCCTGACTCCCAACCACTTTCTGTTGGGGAGTTCGACTGGACTTCCGGCAACCGGACCATGTGAAGAAAGCGACCGTCGAACTTGGCGAGCCAGTCAAGCTCTCGCCGACCACTTTTGGTCACGATGGGTGCGAGAGTACCTGCCGGCGCTCGCTCCGCGACGATCTCCTAGCGGAGGCGAGCGCCCACTCCAAGTGGGAGACCTCGTCGTCGTCGTCGACGCCGCGCTACCTCGCAACGTGTGGCCCCGCGGCGTTGTCATCAAGACCTTCCCCGGTGCAGATGGCGGCGTGAGAAGTGCGGATATCCGGACAAAGGGAGGAGTGTTCCGGCGCCCCACGTCGAAGCTCGCCGTCCTCCCGGTGACATCGGATGGCTGCGAATAGATCTACGCCGGGGGGAGAATGTTACGGACGAATCGCTCGCTTTCGTTTTTTGCGCTAATAGAATCTTGTTAGATTCGAATTAGCGTATTGCGTAACTATTTCATAAGATTTTGTCTAGTTTGTAATGTTTTATGGAATGTGAACCTTTTATTTTATTGCCGCTCGTCCCCATAACCTATAACGACCATGTTTGTTTTATTGTGATCCCCGAGGTACCCGGCCTCATATCTAACCTTGGTCCTGAAGGTCGGGTACTCTCCGAAAGCATGGGAGGGTTCCAATCAGGAATAAACTGGGATTGGGCCCTCCCGAAGCTACTGAATGTCCTACCACCGGGAAAGTAAGAATGTTACAGTGGTAGGACATATACATATAGACGGGCGGCAACCTAAGCTTTAATATGCACTCTTTCATAGAGAAATCGATAGGCAGGTTCTAGAAAGAGAAATTAAAATTGTATAATTCATAGAGGATCTCGAACACAAAAAAGAGCGAATTGGTGCCGTGTGCAAACGGCTCACTTTACGGTAAAGCCTGGGGGTATATATACCGGAACACACCCTCAGTCATTGTAGTTGCAATAGAGCAGTAGTAGCAGTAGGAGCAGTTGAAGAGTGAACCAGAGGAACCCAAAGGAGCAAAAGTGAATCAGAGCGAACATTCGGACGAACATTCCGAACGAACATTCAGAGCGAACATTCGGACGAACATTCCGAACGAACATTCCGAACGAACATTCGGACGAACATTCCGAACGAACATTTGGACGAACATTCCAACGAACATTCCGACGAACATTCGGATGAACATTGGAGCAAAATTGGAGAGAACTTCTTAGCAACTGAACCACGAACCGCAAGGAAGAACTCATCCTCGAACCCCGCTCATTATCGAACCTCGCTCATTCTCGAACCTCGAACCTTGTTAAGTTTAGAATCAGTTTTGAACCTTTAACTAGAATCTTTTGCTTAGAATCGTGTAACTAGAACCATTAACTATAAAATATACAGTCCACTGAACCTGAACCCTTTTTTAATTAACCGAACGAGCTACGTAGAGACACCGTTGAGTGACCATCCTCAACAATATGTATAAGTACAGTTTCCTCTTTAAAAACTATGCTCAGATCAAGCGTCTATAGTCTTTGAAAGTAGCCCCAGCATTTAATTTGAACTTAGCACCCATGCCTAATTTAGTATTCCCGTCGGAAACTAAAAGTTACGACAAATCCTAAAAAAATTCAAGGCTACGTACCTACGACTATTGAAAGAATGATTTTGCAAATTAATTGGCTATGGTAATGAAGGCAAAGGCGTCAGTATTGTAAAAACATTGAGTTAAAACTTTTATTTATCTCTATTCATTTGGAAGCATTATTCAAATAATGAACATGTCGGCTTCAGCTGGCATTAGTACGACAACACTTAGGAATATCACACTTAAAAAAGCTAAATAAAAATGCCACCAATTTTGAATACGTTTATTTAGAAAAAAAACCATCAGCTAATTGGATTGGAAGATGCCAACATAAAAACTAATACCACAGTCCCTACACAATTTCTCCCTCTTTGCAAGATGCTAAACATAAAGAACATTTTGGAATAGTTGATCTAGCTAGGTGAAACATTAATTGATATTAACTTTATACAATGTCCGTTGTTTTGTTTGCTTACTGACGAAATTTCTTCTTTAAAATCCCTATGCTTCTGTAACTAAAATTTAACTTCTATCAGTCTAAAATCTTAAATTTTAAATAGCTTCTTAGTCTCTGATGCTCTTCAAAGCGTAGGTCATAGTTCATCCCTTACATCAATCATAATTGTAAGAGATGGCCGATGCATGGTCCTTTGATTTACCAACAGAATTTCTTCTTCATTAAAATCCTCAACTCAAACGTACGTAATAAACTTTTCACTAACATCAGACTAATGTTACATTTTTGGAGTATGCTCTTTGATGCTCTCCACAGCGTAGTTCATAGTTCACTCCCCAGATCAATCATTTGAGAGACTTTCGCAATAAACAAACGCCTGAATATAAGTAACCACTTCCGCATCTCAATTAGCTATGGTGTAACTATAGTATAAATAGAAACCGAGGTGTATTTATAGTTATGTGTTGGCCTTATTAGAGCGTTCGATTAGACACGCCTTCTCTCGTTCGTTTCCTAAATGTGAATTAGATACGATAAAATGACTTGAAATATGTGTTGGAATTCCCAAAATTTACTCTGAAGAGACCTGTGGCAAAGGTGAACTGACAACGTCGTATTATTTCGAAGATGTGTAATTACATATTTATAGAATATAATATTTAATACGAGTAACGTTATGTACATTTAAATACATAGGGTTAATGTAATGTTAGTCTGAATTATCGTAAACAAGCTTTGCGCGCGACTTCGTCCGCTTAGATGTCGTTTATTCCCTCGAGAAATGTAAAATTTTTCGGGATAAAAAGTAGCCTATCCCAGAACTATTCGGGCTATTCCAGACTAACTAACTATCTTCGTGCCAAATTCCATCCGTTCCGTTCAGCCGTGATTGAGTAACAAACAACAAAACTTTCGCATTCATAATATTAGTAAGATAAGTTTTGAAGGCATGTCCTGGATTTTTTACTTTTCAGTTTTGGCATAAAACAAACCTAACCTAAACTTATGCGCATATCCTTTTGAAAACCTTTAAAATTTTGAAGACTCAGCTAAAAATGTATGTATGTAGGATCTATTACTCTTTTGCAGTACAATCACGACTAATATTATGGTTGTAGTTTACGTGTCCCACATAAGTAACTAGGTACGACTTTGTACATCGAAACAAAGTCAGTTTGTATTTATAACGAAAATGCATAGGTAGTTATTATACTTAATGTTACCAAGCGTAGGTGCTAATTCTTTTCAAATATAAATGTATAACTTTTAGAATTAGGTCAGAGCGATTTATAATAACACATACATAGATATATGTACAAGTGTGTTGAATAAATCTCGATTTAACATTTGTAAAAAAAGGTATAAAATATCTATAAGTATAATCTAATCATCATTGTTTTGTACTCTTAAGCATCGAGCTTAGTTTGCAACATTTGTACGAGTAAGTACCTACTCTAATATTAAAATAAAGAAACGCGGGAAAATATTTACAAACGAAAGGGCGCTGTTCGTATTTTCTCTAAAGTTCACCAGGCTGTACATAACGTTGTGTCAGCCGTAAACTGTGGGAAATGGGGAATGGAAACTGTGCATGGAACTAGAAGAGCGAACTAGTTCCTTTGAACATTAGACCACATTATTCTTGTAAAGCGTTATACAAGAACCTAAAATAGTGTATTCGTGTTTAGTTTGAACGTTTGTGTACTCGACGTTCGCACTTCGCACGCAATCTAACGCAACAATACTTCTATTATTTAGATATGTTGAATAGGGGACCTGGCATGAAAAACAGAATTGAGTTTTATTGATATGATTTAGAAAGTATATATAACTTAATACAGTAAGTTTTGACCCGTTTATTAATATTTTGTATAGAATCAATACTTGTTAAAGTTGTAAAACTTCTTTTAAGGTTTAGATTTTTATATATTTACTAGCGACCTGCCCTCGCTTCGCTCCGGATTAAAGTATTATACATAAAAACCTTCCTCTTCAATCACTGTATCTATTAAAAAAACCGCATCAAAATCCGTTGCGTAGTTTTAAAGATTTAAGCATACATAGGTATATAGGGACAGAAAAAGCGACTTTGTTTTATACTATGTAGTGATAATGCTATACATGGTAATTTCTGAATTTAAAGCAAATTTATTTTAAATGTCCCTAAATTTTAAACATGGAGCTACATCTGTAACGTCATTCCTGTCGTCGATTATGTTTATCCTCTCGGATCCCGCATCCTTTATAAAGTACGAAATGGACGCTCACTTTAAACCCGTAGGAAAAAACCGAGTGTACTTAATATTAAAGTACATAATATTTACCGGTAAAATCAACTTTATTCTAGCGAAAAACGGTAACAGTTCTTAAATGAAGCGGAAGAAGGTTTAGGACTCAAGTGCAAAGTACGAGTACTTTATAAAGGACTCTTGGTTTTTGGGTTTTTATGCCAAAAAAATTACACGATCCAGAAGGATAGAGTGTTTTTGCAGGAGGTCTGAACTATAACTTTTAGAAAGCTTTATATCTTATAAAATATCAGGACAATTGCTTAACGTACCTATCCAGTTATCCTTCTCTGTCATAGCACTGTCCAGAGCGCGTAAGAAAAAAATGCATGTTCTATGTTTAAAACAAAACTAAAACTTTTTATAAGTGATAAAGTAAATTGAAACGATCGAAGCTGGGCCTCTATTCAACTGCGTTATAACGATATCGTTTTTGACCTGTTTCCGTATTCTCAACGTTTTGATCACTCTTATGTCATTTACAATAATGGCGACTGTGACATAAACGATTCTTAAACGTGTCAAACACGATATCGTTTTAACGCACCTGAATAGAGGCCCTGAATAGAGGCCCTGGAATGTATAAGTTAACGATTTTCTTCAAACCCAATCTCAAATTTTGTAGCGGAATTTCAGTCGGAGTCGACATATACTATTAGTATGAGCTGATGTGCAGTTTAGGTACATAGTTACATATTTAAGAATTCTTTCTCATCGCCATTACCCAAAGCTCTTGGTTTTCCCAAAGCTTTTATTTATTTAATTTTTATTGCACAAAAACAAGTACAAATGGCGGACCTAATGCCTAATGGCATTCTCTACCAGTCGACGAGAATCAGAAATTTACATTATTCAGTGGGTGCACAGAAAAAGAAGTGAGATAAAACAAGAAACATAACATAATTATCCTATCCATTGCTTATACCTAAATAATACAATACATATTATATACTTGTACTGTATAATACATAAATATAAAGAATGAATATACCTATAACAACAAAAGCGGAGAATGAAACGTGAAGAGATAAGCTAAATGTCTTGTTCAAGAAAAATGCTTCCGGAGCATTCCCAAATCGCTTTTCTCAAATCGGAATAGAATTGGGAGCGAGAGGTGCTTAGTCTTTTGGTGCTGACAAACGCAAACAAAACCTCATAAATCACGATTATGTTGCATTTCTGTGACGTTTTTATCATCTCATGTGATTATCTTGTTTTTACACGAATGGATTTGTTTTCATATCTATATGACGTAAAATAAATGGCAGTTGAGCCAAGTCCAAATAGAATTCTCGAGTGTATTTTTGTCGCACCGTGTAGATTACTGTTCTGTTCCTGTGTTCCTTATCTACCTACTTGTATTTAATTTGTAACACAAATATTGGCTGAAGCGCTAAATGAAAAGTCACGGATTCAATTGTCCGAGCTGTAGGAGCATTTTCAGAGCTACAATTAAACATGCAACCTAAAATGAAGATTATGTTACTAATTATAAGACTGAAATAATTTCCAATAGAACGTAACATTATTTTCATACTTGTTCTTATTTATAACAAGTTATGCCTTATTTTTGTTTGTATCCCTATTCACCTCTTAGTCCCTATGCAAGACTCATAAGTATGTGTGTTGCCTTAATATGTTCTCTTTATAATTTTGTATATTTGTGTCGTGTTGAATTTTGAAATAATCGTTTTATTACTCGGTATGTAACAAACTATATGGGCAATAGCTCGAAATAAATTATTCTGTATCGTTATTCTCGCGCTAGATAACGTTATAAAACTCTGACCCTTAGCGTCATAACGATATATAATAACGTTATACGTCACCTCTTTCTCTCTTCTGCACTTTATTTGGCTGGTTCGTACGTGGTTCGTTCGCGGTGGCGCCGCCATTGCCATCTAATATGCATCATAAGAGTCGCCAGCAGCACGGATGTAGCATAAAGTGATTAAAAAATATCGATATATTCAAACGAATTTTTCAACACAACGAAATATAGCGTTATGATAACGATATTTTCATGTGTTAAGGTTCTGGCCCGTCTAGCGCTTGTTGACATAAAGGTAGATGTCTCAATAATTTTAATACGATATAGAAGAAAGAGGATTTAAATCAATTGTAATAGAGCTCCAGATATATGACTAGGTAATACTGAGGAGTAACGAAATAAGTATAATTATTACCCATGATTATGTAGTAATCGTTCCAGTCAATATTTGGATTTCGTAACTTACTTACCTGAAACATTATTCCAAATTTGGACCATCCGTTCGAGCTATGCTGCTGTTTGGTAAGATCCAAAGAAGAGCTATTGATACTGTGATAGTTGAAGATAAGGTTTATTTTACAATACGATTCCTGTAACAGTTAGCTGCTTTCTTTCGTATGAGGGCAGTAGGTACAGTACTATTACTGTAAGTTTACCACTGACAGAGAGTTTGCTTTCACTTAATTTTCAACTTTAATTTCATACAAATACAGCAATTTTCAGAATACTTGTTACCCACGTCTACCGATTTAGTCATAACTATTTTATTTGTATGGGATTAAAGCTGAAAATTAAATGAAGGCAATCAATCTGTCAATGGTAAACTCCATATAATTCTACTGTACCATGCCTCAGACAGACACACAGATACACACGTTTCACGTATAAGTTCCCTCTTTTTGTCGGGGGTTAAAAAGTACACACAGTAAACAAAGTATTGACTTATTATTTTTTAAACATGTATTTTGTTAGCAGCTACAAGATACAGTAATGTTAATACATGTTAACCACCTTTTTATAAGGTTTAGGTGTAATATTTTTTTAGTTTTACCTTTGAAGAGTATTTTAATTTATTTTATTTATGTTGTGTAAAATTCGAAGTGCGAAAGGGGTTTGGGGTTTAATCATATATCAACACATATACCTACTATATTTAAGATTAAATTCGTTATGTTGCGTCTCAGTCTCAGTAAGGTAATCACCAATTGAAGCCATGACAAACCATGAAATGCCTAAGCAATTCAGTTAAAGATGAGTTTAAGGGACAGAGCTATATCAGTTACATGTCTCTGTCTTTTCACTCACTGTAAAATGAATTTACCTCCCAGTTCGATAGTATGGATGGATGAATGAAGAGCATGACGGTTGTGAAAAATTTAAGCATGCTACCTAGAGATTAATTAATTCATTTGGAATACAATAATATTATATCATATCTTACATACTTTGACTATAGTTCGTCGGGTTCGTGCGCGACCTTCCTGCGGGGGACAGACGTTGGGGGAGGTAAGGCGACTGATTTCCCGGCGCCAGTGGCACTGTACTGACAGTAGTTCGTCTTCAACCAAGGAAACATCGCGTGGCTTGCATGTGTGCGTGCCTCGACCGTACGCGCCACGAGCTACCATACGCAAGCGCAACAGGATTACAGGAAACACCAAGCCGGTTTAGTTAGGGTCGCACCGTCGCAGCATTTAGTTGCGTGTGTATTCTGCCGTAATACCAAAGAAGGCGGCTAACTGCAATTTATTAGTAGCATTCTAAACTGTATTGGTAATTTTCTATTAATACTATCGGCGCGTTGTTCTCTTCCCCTCTACTCTGTCCACTCCCGCTAATACCTATAGCCGCCAACATCTGTCATACTGTTACACCTTTCGTTTGCTTTGTTGGAAATATTTACGCATTTTACCGTGTCAACGACCCTCGATTCAATTTAGTTGCGCTATCAACCTTTGTCGTTTACCTATATAACCTTAAAATTATGCGAAAAATGTATACAAAGTACAAACCTTGTTATTATTTGAAACACCATTGCGGTCGATTGTATTCAAATAAGCTGCCAGTTGTCAACTTTTGCATTATTTGTAAACATGTACAATTCAAGAGTGTGGGTTTAGTTTGATGTTGTTTTAATTTATAACAAGCTTATAATATGCCTCTGATCTCTCAAAATAAAGTTCATGCGAATATTTTCGGATTATCTTGTGATTTAGCGTTTTCTGCTTGAGCGTTAATCTATTTAAAAAACCGTTTTCAATTTGTAATTGATCACAGGGCCTCTTTTCTAGTAGGTGTTTCCATATTGCCAACGTTTTGATAGCTCTTATTTACCCGCCAGTAATGGCGGCCAAGGTAAAAAATAATGCCATCCATAACACGTCAAAAGCAGTCCCAGGATAGCGTTAACTGTTAAGCGGATAACTCCTTCAAATCGTAGATCCCAACCGTCTTCTCACTTTATTGAATAGAAATGTATCTATATACCGGGTGTACAATCCAAATGGGTCAGTATGGAGAAGTCGAAAACTATGAGAGATAGCGAGATCTGTTCTTAGGAACCATGACGTCGATTTTAGATTTAATAATAATTACATTCAAACTTTTTTATTAACTCTCATACATAACCGGGAATCGAACCTGGTCAAAATCAATGTGTATAAATTATGCAAGTCGCAAGAAGCACAACAAAATTGAAATATTTAAAATATATATTTTTATTTTTCAGATTATTAAATCTAAAATCGACGTCATGGTTCCTAAGAACAGATCTCGCTATCTCTCATAGTTTCCGACTTCACCATACTGACCCATTTGGATTGTACACCCGGTATGTTTATCTTTTCCTACGCACTTTTTAATAACGCGCCTTATTGTCCCAGTTCCAATAATTTTATTGTTTTCATGCGTATAAAATGTCCGTGAGTCATGCACATGCGGAATTATACTATTATGCATGTTGCTGCACCGCTCGTTCCAAATGTGGCTGCTGTAGTACTGACAGCACACGCAATAAACAGGAGACGAGAATAAGTCTTGAGTGGTCGCGATGTGTTGTGACTGTTTGTAAGTGAATGCGGCCAAACTTAAAACGATAGGCTATAGCAGTACTAATGGGCGTGCTCTATCAGGGCCCGTTAGCATGGTCGCCTTTATCGATGTGGATAAAGGTGGATAACACATCTGTCACTCTCGCACTGACATAATGGTCAGAAAGTGCCAGATGTGTTATCCATGTTTATCCACGTCCAGGGGGTGGGGGGCGATTTTTGAAGCTCACTGACCTAAAATGACTAACTTAATCAATTTGTGAAGCGATCGCACCTTTTGGATTTGATATCATATATAACGCCTTCATCATATCAAATCCAAAAGGTGGACCCGCTCGTAGATTAATTAGCTGCACAAACAGATTTTAAAGCTACTCAATTTTCGTCGATGAGCTTCAAAAATTATAACGAACTCGTAATCTTCGTACATCGGTGTGAAGTAATAAAAAGATGTTAAACTAGATAAAAGTTGTTTGTCCAGTAAGTAGGCCGCACAGCTACTTACTGGACGTACACGTCAAAAATCTACCAGCGCTTCCCAAGAGGAGACCACTGCTGAAAAGAAATTCCAGAAGAAACTCAACAGTCAGTCATTATTAGAGAATGATAGAACTTAACTTAGTTTCACTAATGCTTTTCGTTCGTGTAGCAAATATCCCGGATCCCCTCTTTTTACAATCCTGGTCAATTTTCAAACTTGCGCATGCGGTTCCTTTGCTATATAGTGGATGTTCATATTGCGGAGATTCCTTACTATCATGTAATAAGTTGGATCGTGTGTCCGCTTTTCAAATAAAAATATAATGGTCGATTTTAACCCATAGTACATAGTAGTATTATCTCTGTATATAGATTGTTCTTAACCTTTCAGTTTAATTAAATCTTTTAAAGGGTACAGGATGATGTATTATTTATGAAGTGTCGGACAGATGTCGCTGACGGACGACACCCGCTGAATAAACATCATTGGACCAAGGCCTTATTTCCCGGGAGCCTCTAGTAAACAATTTTATATTTTACAACGTAAATGTTGGGACAGGAAAACCTTTGGCTCAAGCCGTGGACTTGTGAAAAATAATATTGATAACTGTAGCTGAGTCTTGCATATAATTATAATTAACTACCGAGTTACTATATTTAAATTGTGACTTCATTATCCTTTTGTTGTTTAGACACTTTATGAGTCATGTCGCTAACTACATATTTATTATATTCCTGCTCGAAAACTTACTCGTGTAATACCACCAATAGGGACTCAAATTTCAACTCGACGACGGCGGTTGGTGATGTTGTGTTGTGTTATGTAGTTTTTATGTTGTTCCGTCAGAACATTTAAGGCGTGCGTTATCAATTAATTAGCTTTACTCTTGCTCGTGCGAGATCGCTAGCTCTATCAACCGATCTACAAGAAGCCGTTTTTAAGAGAATAACACACCTAGTAATATGATTTCTCTATTTAACATAAAATATTGCAGAAAGTCGCTGTTCTTCTAAAAGGTTGATTTGTAAAACTCGTATTTTATTAATTTTACGCTGAGTGCTCGCTTGCTCAATATTCAACAAGATTCCGACAAAATCTCTTTGTCGTTATGTACAGTGAACATTAGAGCCGTGAGAAAGAAAACCTTACCGGTCTGTAACCTGCGACAATCGCATAGGTAGGTACTTATTAATAGTTATATTACGAAAAACTAGGTCTGTACGTTTTCCTTTCCAAGAAAATATTTGTTGGAGAGAAAAAAAAAACAAAAGCCGAAACATACAGACCTAGATTTTTATAATATATACAACATATTCAAAAATCGTGTAAATCCTATTAGATTTAGGGGTGAGAAACGTTATTGTCCAGAGCTTAATTTGTATGGATTATTTTTGACAGCTACGCGATTTTAGCATCGCTTCACAATCCTCTTAACTCATGTTTGAAAACAGGCGACACATTGTTTCGTATTACACATTTACTTATTTACGTCTACCACTTCTTGCGCTACCAGCACTAGTCGAATTTCATGCGGCAGCCATTGAGATATGACCCGTCTAAAACCGTCGTGGAATCGTTTTTCTGTAAAATAAACACTTAACTCCTGTAATGTCTTTTATTTATTATTTCTTGTGTTTTTTAAATAGGCCGCATGCTATTTTTAATGCCGTCGTCATTCTAAAAAAAAACAAAAAAAAAGGAAATAAAGGTGCTTTTATTTGTAAGTTGTCTGCTGGGACACCCTGTACAATAAATACTACTGGTATTGAAGTATGTATTAGCCAAGTATAGAAATGTATAAATACATAAACTGAACGCGGATATTATCATTGTTTCTTGGTTAAAACCGGCTACGTGTAATTTAAGTTCCTTTCCTTATTGATCAACTAATTATCATGTATTTATCTTTAATATACGTACATAGTCGTACAAGCCTTACATCTTGTACGGATAGGTTAACTACCGAAGATAAAAATCGTTGGATCTATCGGCTAGCACAACCACAATACAATACAATACAAATATTCTTAATTGAACACAACATACAAATACAGCATGAAAAGCAAAATACATATAAAAACTTACTAAGTGAGTCAATAGGCGGTCTTATCGCTAATTAGCGATCACTTCCAGACAACCTTACAAAGAAGAGAAGTTACAAAGCAACAGAAATAAATTGGTAGGCGGTGAAAACTAAACTAACAAATATTTTAAAAAAAGTAAGTAAAAATTTAAAAACCGAACATCCAAACGACGTATACGTATAACATATATAAATATATTCATATATAAACTGCAGATACATACAAAAGTATAGATAAATACAAAATATACATAAATAAATATGTTATACTACGAATAGAAAGGAAGCTCGCTAAGGGAGAGATAACAGGTGCGCTTTCAAGAGATCACCGCCACCATCTTATCCTTTAAACTACAGCCAACCAGCAGCGTTCACACCCTTGTGTTCTGGTGTGGCGATAACATAACGGGTAAAATTACTAGCACAGATAGTTAGGGAGCTGGCGAGAATTTCGGCATGTTATTTGCACGAGTTTCACATCAGGTGGATTGCAGTTTAGTTCAGTACGAATTGATTTGGTTACGCTGCGTTATCGCGTTACAGCGGATTGAAGTTGCTTTAGATTTTTTGTGCTTACAGGATGACTGTGATCATCAGCCCCAGAGGCAGACATGTGCGCATAATATAACACACCTTTTTTTACATTTTTGAAACGCTGTCTATTGACAACGCAGCGCCACCATGGTGGCAGACGAGGTCCTTGATGTTTCTTAGGGTATAATTATCGCTAATAATAACGTCTGCCACGTGTGCTGATGATATCGAAATATTGCTCGCCAGCCCCCTAACTAAGAAGCATTAAATTACACGTCAGCCCTCAGGGTTGACAACGCATTTGTCTTGGGATTGTATATTAATTCTTGAGAATTCATATGTTTATGGGTCGCTGATCCCACTTACCATCAGGTGGCCTGTGAGCTCGTGTACCTTATACTTGTCATGAAGAAACAACTCTCCATCTGTATCAATGGCCAGACCGTTAGTTCTTCTTTCTCTCGGGGCATTTTTATACACGATAACTTTTTCTAGCAATGCAAACGCGCGTTTCACTAATGCGCGACTGCATGGCGTCACTAGCGAATGATAGGTGTTTGTATCGATTTAGACGCTCTTATGAATCGATAAAAACGTGCGATTGTATCGATGCAAACGTGCTGTTTAATCTATTAATACGCGCGTGTACCTGTCGCTGCAAACGATCGTGTGTATCGCAACAGTTTTGCTCGACAAGTTGCATTCGACAATCGTTAGCGATTATGTTTCGATTAAAAAATGTATATAATTTACGTAAAGCCACCGAAATTGTACCACGTGACTATCGCGGTAGCTTACGTCAATTCCATACATTTGTCTATCGAAACATTATCGCTAACGATTGTCGAATGCAACTAGTCTAGTCCCACAGAGTAGCGCTGGCATACCATATTTAGAATCTTCGGCGTGTCGGCTGTATCGCATTTGCATTGCAATTTTATCACTTCAGAGCCTTTATTGTACTGTGTTAGGACGATAGTCCGAGCCCGTGTGGTTACCGAGTTAGAATAGTACCTACCACTCCATATCTTCCCGTGGACGTCGTAAGAGGCGACTAAGGGAATAAAGGCTTGTAGATGTTAGGTGATGGGCTTGCAACCTGTCACTAATACCCTGTGTATGCCTGATTGTGCAAAATAAATAGAAAAAAAACCAATACATTTTGGGGGTTCTCCATACTTAGAAGTGAAACTCGATTATTTTTTTCATCAAAACCATACGTGTGAGTATTTATGGATAGGTCTTCAAAAATGATATTGAGGTTTCTAATAACATTTGTTTCTAAACTGAATACTTTGCGCGAGATACACTTCCAAAATGGTAAAACGTGTCCCCCCCCCTGTAACTTCTAAAATAAGAGAATGATAGAACTAAAAAAATAATATCATGTACATTACCATGCAAACTTCACCGAAAATTGGTTTGAACGAGATCTAGTAAGTAGTTTTTTTTAATACGTCATAAATCGTCTTGCTGCTACGGGACTCTTCATGGGCGAGTCCGACTGGCACTTGGCCGCTTTTTTGTACTACTTTAAAAACACTAGGTAATTTCTAATAATTATTTTTCATGCAAAATAATTTAATTTACTGATTTTACTTGTAAAGTTTGATAGTTTGATCGCGTCTAACTTACTGTAAATTGAGTTATTTTCAAAGTCGTAGAACAAAAGAAGTAGCATTTGTGAAGTAGAATCGATACCTACATTTAAAGCCCATGGACGGAGACATCCTGTATAGCTATAACTACTACAACGTACTAAATTACACAACTTCGAAGTGATTTAAAAGCCTTTACGAATATATAATAGCTTCCCTAACAGTATCAGGGATGCACCTTCCTCTATTAATTTTAAATCGAGACTTAAAAAATGGCTATTGAAGTCGCAATTTTATGACTCACATGAATATTTCTATAGCACTTCAATAAAATAAGATAAAATAATGAATTTACTTTAATATTATTAACCATTTTAATGTCTAATACTTTTGTTATTATCATGATTTAAAAAAAAAGTCTTGTAACGAATGTTATCAATAAAATTTTCATATTTACGTCCAGTCTAGACACACAGTTATTATAAAAAACATATTGGTGACTGACTGACTGGCTGACTTATTATTTTGTATTATTTTTACTAGATTCAATGTCGCTTTTAATTGCTTCTTTCTTCTTATTTTTAATAGCTGTATTGTCTGATAAATGATTGATAAATGACTTGAAATACTGAAGTAGGTCGAGGGAATCCACACCGGCGTTCAAATTCGCTGACGCTGTGATAATGCGATTTTGACGCCGGTTTATAAAAGTACTTACCTTGCATCCAGGCATCAGGCATCGTACTGAGCCTTGCTGTTTTCTTATATGATTCCCACTTCTTCCTAAAGTGTCCCCTACCATATCTCCACTCGCTTTCACTCTCCATACCTCTGCTCAATTCGTTTTTTTCTTAATATTTTAAGAGAAGGCACACGAGCACTCAGGCCTCCTATTGGTAAGTGGAATCTGAGACCCATAGACATTAGAATTCTCAAGACTATAATCCTAAGACCTCAAATGCGTTGCCAACCCTGAAGACTAAGATGGAATGCCTCTATGCTGGTAATTTTACCGGTTGTCTTATCCCCACACCGGAACACAACAATGCGAACATTGTTGCTTGGCGGGTGGTTAATGGATAAGATGGTGGTAGCGATCCGGACGGAACCTGCACAGGGTCCTACCACTACTAAAATTCGTATTTCGTACGCATTAAAATGGTTTTTTTTCTTGCAGTCTGGTAAATACGGCGAGGGCTACATCGGCTCGTCGCGCGGCGTAGCCGTGCACGTGCGGGCCAAGGGGCCCGGGGGAGAGTTGGACCACACGGGCTGCACATGGCCTCTGCTCTCTTCGGCGGCGCCTTTCGACCCGCTGCCTGAGGAGCCCTGGGTCGCCGTCATACGGCGGGGCAGCTGTAACTTCGAGATCAAGGTAAGAGAGGCTTTGAGGAAATTGTCTATAAATATTGGTTTTTGGACCTCGTGGAGTACTACTGTGTAAAAATTACAAACTGGGGGGTGATTCTCTCAACACAGCGCTGCGTCAACCTCAAAGGTGAAGTTTTATCCGTCAAGTTTAAGAAGTCTCGTCGGAGCGTAGGTACATAACACATTTTAGCGAGTGCCTTCCTAATTAGGCAACTTTATACAACACTGAACTCGACTCACCTGCCTGCTGCCTAATTGAGAAGGCACGCACTAAAATGTGTTTTGTACGCTCCGACGGGACTTCTTAAACTTGCCGGATAAAACTTCACCTTTGAGATCGACGCAGCGTTGTGTTGAGAGAATCACCCTCCAGTACTTTTAAATATGCATCAATCGCTATCGTTGGCATTATGCATCTTATCTAGGCAACCGGGTAACATGTGTGTTCGTTTGCCTTTGCAGGTATATAATTGCAGGTAATTACAAAGCTTCTTTTATGGATTAGAGAAGGTAAACGAACACACAGGCCCCTGATGGTAAGTGAACTGAAGCCCATAGACATGCAATCGTACGAAGACAATCTCAAGACTGCAAAGCGTTGCCAACCAATGTCTAAGATGAAATCCGGTTTGGGAGTTAGACATCCGATAAAATTACTCATATAGGGGCAATGCTAGTTATTCCACCAGTTGTCTTATCCCCGAACCGGAAGACAACATTGTGAACACTGCTGCTTGGCGGCAGGTTAGAGAATAGGGGTGGCTTTAGTTCCGTGTCTATTTTTGTAATATAACATCTTTGTAATTTCATCACACAAAAAAGTAAAAACAGTAAAGTAAAAATCAAAGTGGTAGTTAGGTGTGTCTTTGTGACAGTTAACCGGATACTAGCTCAGCATAATGCTGAGGTGCTAGGCATTTTCATTTTCATCCAGCACCGAGTGTGACAGACAGACGGAACGTTGCACAAACTACTTAATAAATAAAACAAATACTTATAATGAGAGAATTAAATAAAACCTCATATAAACACTTTTCAAATAGTAAAAGGTGTCAACTTAGCTTGTATACAGCATTGACAATTTAAGAAGCAAAATTACAATTTAGAGAAGAAGGTACCTACGAAAAGGTAGGCAATTTGATTTATTATGATACATACAATACAACATTAATTTGAAGGTAATCGTCCACCATTAAAAGTACTAGTTAAACAAAACAATTGGTAACAAATCTGAGACAACACTTTGTTCTTTGACAACTCAATTCGTTAGGCTCTTATTTGTAAAGTCAACTCAACCTTAAATTTGTTACACAAGTTGCAAAACCTGCCAATTTCAATTTAAAATCAACGTAGACGTAAAATTGCTCAATTAGCGCTAACTGTTGTTTCTTCTTAAAGGGCTTATAGCAGCGATAGCACTATTATATTTTTAGGAATCCTTTACGATTTCCTACAACTACCATAACTCACAAGAAAGTTAATAATTGATTTAACCAAACGCGTCAGACTGGTTTCTTGTCAACAAATAAAGTCGTATGTACAAATTAAAAACAACGAGGGAAATTACTAGGACACGTAGCATAACAAACAGCGAAAACTATAAAAATCTAAAAGTACCTTGCCTTGGACCGCAAATACCGCTGCAAGAAGTGTTAGTTTACAACTGCTGCCGGATAGCATTATTGCAGAAGTGTTCTTGCTGTTGGAAACGAGGCGTTAGTTTGCATTATTATAAGAAAAATAAAGTAGCACCTGCGATGTTCACACCATTGCAGTAGTAGGTATGTCAATGGTGGTCGCGCAATATCTTAATGGAAGCTACGCAAGTGTTCATTCTGTTGTAACACTGGGAGATAAAGTCTAGCCGTGGACTCTTGCTGCAACTTCCGTTGGTATAATTCTTTGTGTACCAAAGACAAGGTGGCTAAAGAACGCCCATCAAGTGTCAGAAGCTAAATAAGTATGTCATCCACATATAAGAATAATTCTGGACAAAAGGTTATCAGTAATGTTACTACTATAACTGCTAAGCAGTGATCGGGGAAAACGGTGCAAAACTTTAACAAAACTTGTATAACTGACATAAGGAAGAACTTACAACCAAGAAAGACGAAAATTATTATTGAAAAATACGAATATTATTGGCAGATTAGTATTCAATTTCACTCCATATCAGTGTCTCGGATTTGGTATAAAGTATATTAATATTTTCATGGCTGTAATGTAAGTGTTAAAGTTTTGCACCATTTTCCCCGATCACTGCTGATAAGGCAGCAGGTAATTGATGGCCAGATATTGCTGCGTTGACTTTTTTGTGTGAAAAAAATTTTCTTTTGAAATTTTCTATCCACATCTAAAGATGTCTGGGGTACTTCTATTTGGGCACTGAAATGAATGCCAACTAAGACATTTTCCTTATAAATTTATGAAAAAAAATTACTCACTTTCTTCCGTAGTCGGGTCTATTTATAGCATCTGGTTCCTTGTAGATAACCGAATTTGGTAACTATAAGGAAACTTGTTTCTTCGTAGCTGACCCGGTTATCAATTGGATCAACCGGATGTATTGTCCAAATAGAAAACCAGATTAATATTCGGTTACCAAAATAGTAAATAAAGATTTCGTAGCTAAACCGGATCGAATGAAATTTAGTTTTAATTTTAGATAACTTGGATAATATTTTATCAAACTTAGCTAAGAACGAGATCCAAAATTGCAGACTTGTCATCTCATACAGATTTCTCGGATCAAAATCGAAACAAAATGGCTTAAAAAGATATAGGTACTTCGCAAATAAAAACGTTGCAGTGACAAAGTAATTATTTGGGATGTAATGGCACTGTTACACCCTATTTAATTTATACTCGAGACCAATAAAACGGGTCACTTTATACGTAAATTTGTATCTACGGTGACCGGTTTTTATTGCTTTAGAGTGTAGTTTCTGTTAATTGGGTCAGTGTGAGCGGCCATGCAAGGCGCGAGCCTAAAACAGTTAGTTGTTCGTAGTGAGCTAGATTTTGAGGAAAATACGGGTATCCAAAGTCATCTTGTGGAAAATCTTACAATTGGATAGCTTGCCTACTAAAACTTTAAATAGTAACCCAGAAGAGATACAACATGTCACTGCCCAAAGCATCTGGTCATTCCTGGACGGAAAAGGCCTTTATAGTAAACTTAGCAAAAATAAATGTCAGTAATGATCAAAGCGGTGGACAAAAGGCTTATACAAAACCTTATATTATAATATCTATACTAAAATTTGCAATCAAATTTTTGAAATCTTACAGCCTTGTCGACGCCTTACGCTTTTGTTTCGCATTAAGGGTCGGTGAACTTGCTCCCCACTCTGATAACGACTGATTACAATGAGACAATTAGTCACGGTCCCGCACCAGCTATCACTGACCCTTCCGACGCAGCCCGACCTTTGAGAATTAACTACATTGTACACAAGCCTCGATTGATAGAGAGGTCAAAAGTCTTTGTGGCTGGTTTAATTTTAATTTGTTTCACATTTAATTAAAAGCGAGCGTCATTCGTTTACGAGTATCATATTGATAAAAAGCTGTTCAACGTATTGGTGAACAGTAATAATGTAGAAATAACTTTAGCTGTGTTTATGTTTCCCTCAATGCTCAATCCTAATAGTTTTTTTTTTATATCTAAGATAAATGTTGTATATTTCCTTCAATAGTGATAACTTTCTATTAAAACATTTAAATTTTCGTACGGACGCAAGATTGATAAATAGTGAAAATATTTATAAACAAATTTTGCATGTTGCATTGCTTAGAATTTATGAAAAGATATGTCTTCTTTCTTGGATTTATACGGGTACTTTAATGCTAAGTACAAAAAAAACATCCACGACAAGCTTCGTCAAATATATACCAAGATTCATAAGCAACATGCTTAACAAAAAAAGCTTCTTTCCTTCCATGCAGCCCTGTCATGGGTCTCCTAGAAGTCTTGATCGAAGGCATCTAAATTATTGCGTCGAATTCCCTTTGGGCTGTCGCGACGATTGTAGAAGTATTATTGAAATATATTATCTAAAATAGTAGGTATGAAGTGTTCCGGTAGATATCATTATCTAAGATAGTATGTATGAGGATTACAGGCCCCATTCGTTACCGATACCGAAGATTGATCGCTTGATATCGTGTTAATATTGACACAACAACTGGTTTTACGATAGATGATACTTGATAATCCTGTTCACTATGATGATAAGTATACTAGTTTTATCTTTTATTGGTCAGTTTATTAATTGTTTGTCATTAAATGTTATCTGCTTATTTGACCCCTTCCATTTGAAATGAGCAGAACTATGGATTGCGTATGTTCGGAGGCTCAACATGATGATGTTTCGCGATTTAACGTAAAGTTGCATCATACATAAACTAATCGACGGCAAAAGAAACCAATCCGTCGGGTAATACGTGGGAGTGAATCGCGTGTCAATATGTAAACCTGCCCATGCGCACGTGCGGGTTCCGCGAACGGCTTGCATAGTTCGTACAACCTCTGGTAATCTAAATTCTGCTCGTTGGTTTAAGACGATGTTTGGTGTTATTACAGGTGCAGAATGCGTGGCGTGCGAACGCGACCGCTGTTCTTATATACAACGACCGAGACACCACTGTTTTGGAGAAAATGAAGCTGTCCACTGATAACGGACGTAAGTATTTAAACTTATCAGATTGCACGAAAATATTGACAATATTCATTTTGTTTTATATTAAGACATTTTTATGAATCACTGTTTACGTCCTTCGAAATTTTTGCGGGATATATTCTCTGATTACTTTTGAATTATGTGCTCTCATATATTAAGAACTTATTTAAAGGTAATCACGATTTATCTAATGTTTTATATTGCTGGAAGAAAAAGCTTATGTTGTGTCATATAATATTCACTTTCTTCTTATTCTTAACACTGTTGTGCTTTATGGAAGTTATAGATCATGTAATAGGCTACACGTTGACTTCATAGATATTGCACTATATACGTCACAACTTACCTCACACTAATTGAAACCGTCATCTGTGGTTTGATAAGCGAGTCGTGAACAATTTAAAAATCATTATAAATCATGCAATGACGAAGTTCCACATCGATAAACCAAATAAATTCTGCATGTTAACTGCAATTTAGTAACTATTTGCGTTATTTTTTTAGGAAAAGTTATTTTTTACTAAATAGTTCCAATACCTTGGAGACTGCTGAATGTACTTCGGCCGGCCATTGCTCCAGAGTATTGTTTGCGTTCCATTGTAATGGCGAGTACCTTATCAAATGAATCTTTGTTGCATTTGCAATTTATATTCATACCGTTTCATCATCACTATTCGTATCAGTCAACTGCTAGACACAGGCGTCGCTCAGGGCACGCTAGTGAGCCACACGTTTATTGTTAACCAGGTTAGAGAATACCTGGTTATGTATAAAGAAAAAAAACTCTGGCAGTTCAGTAGTAATATTTGTAGCAGTCAGTTATTCGTTTTGGTTTTAACTCGTAAATATGTAAAATATTCGATCTTATAAACGACCTGTCGGTTTACCCAGGTGTATCCATTAGCCAATTTATTTTGTATATGTTGTGTTGGTATTGCGTTTTACAAAATATTATTTTCGATACGTTATTAAAATAAATCGTTCATTTTCTGATTATCTTTTATCCGCCTTATATGACACGTAATTGCATATAAAGCCATACACGAATGAGTGCCGTGTATCGTGATATACTTTTAGCTATGTTTGTATCGTCATTCGTGTATGGCGACGCGAAGGTCGCCCACCTCATTGTTTAAGGGCTTGCCAAGCACAAAGTGTACTTGGATATGGTCGAGAGAACTTTATACTGTGTGTTCACGAATGAAATAGTGGCTTGGGTGCTTAAGGCAGGTTTCGAATGCAATATTGCAAAATATGCGGTACAGTCATAATTTCACTATCCAACATTGGACTCAGAAATAGCTGACACGTCTCTAGACATTTTCACCTTGACTTGTTCCTGTTTGGCCAGTTGACTAATACAGAATTCCTTAAGGAGTTAAGTTCACCATTTGTACTTTATTTTATTGTGCTATAGGTTTCCTTCCATAATCATAAGGCATCATTAAAATAAGTTACCTATATCACACATGACGTTTTACCGAAGTAGGTCTCGTTGGCCTCCCGAGTCCCCAGATTTTCGCTTGACGACAAAATACCGAACTTAAAAGGAGCCCTATAGTTAATTCGGCATATAGTCAAGAGCAATGAAAGTACAGAATTTCCATAGAAAGTAACCCGTTTTCATTGTTGCTGAGTGTAGGTATTTTATCCCTACAAGTTTTTACTTCCCGGACCGAGACCTCACGTTCTTCTTCTTTTTTATTAATGGCGGTCCACCGCGATATCCCGCAGTGATTTAGCCGATGTCAAGTGAGCAGAGTAAAACAGTAAATGGAATAAATCAAAAGCTAAAGTCGGACATCTTTCAATCGGCCATCATCCCTCCCCGAAGGTAACCGGAAGAACCGAATACACAATTTAGTAAGTTAACGGAAAAAAGTGGTCATATTTTTTTCGTTATAAACTACACGAAGGTTAAAGGTTATTAAACTTTGTCCTATATGCATTGTGTATTTATTTGTACAACAAAAAACTATCCCTCGCTTTCAAGACAATACAATTCTAGCGATAATAACATGTACATAATGGTTTTTAAGAGCTTTTCAATGATACCTCACTCGATGTTAAAACTTTGCTTTACATGTATCAGAAAAAAAATACAACATTTTCGGCGTAATATTAATGTAAATTACAGCTTTGTAGTACCAAAAGTCTCTGAGTTAAACCACGGACAGATGGGCAGACGGACGACATGGCTAAACTATAAGGGTTCCTTGTTACTGCGAGACCCTAAAAAGGATCGAGAATGGTCTCTAGAATGTCTCTGAATACGTCGATTAGACCTAACTACTCGTGCATCCAGTCGACAATCACACCACCGCAACACACTCATATCAATAAGTCTGTGAAGATAAACGGTTTATTATACTTTTTGCCTAGTTCACGTTAGGACTCTGTCATAAGTACAGCGTCAAATCCCGAGAGAGATTAAACGTGAAAATGAATTTTTGGCTTCTGCGAAATGGTTCCATAGTATATAGTTCAATAATATCTCATACAAGCAGTAAGTATGTAGATCATACTTTGTCCACGACGGCATCTGCGCAGAACTCGTTTTATTCCCACGGGAGCTATTACATATTGCGAAATAAAATAATCCAGGACATGAACTAGCTGCGTGCCGAATCCGTACAGCCGTATGCGTGATTGAAACAAACATTCAAACTTTCAAACATCCATACTTCCCTACAAGCGGTTACATTAAAATTAGGAGTAAACGGATTTAAAAGTAGGGTAGTGTGATACTTAGGCACATTTGTCGAGGTTATTATTTCAAAAAGAACATCTGTGTAAACTTGAGGCGTAACAAGTGACTACTTTTTTAAACCATTGTTTTTTTTCCATTTAAAGACACTTATAAATAAGGAATTATATGATGCCGCATTTGGAATAGGAATCTATGAGGACTTTCCTATTACATTGTGATGCTTTGCGAAAATTCTTGGGCGTCGGTGGCCTTTTACCACTTACAGCAAAGTATCCTGTATCAAAACTTGTGTATCAGTAGTTCACTACTCTGCGATGTATTCTATTGTCCTTCTTCGGGGTCCCAGCTAATCTATCTATACCTTTCATTCAAGTTGGTTTTACAGTTTAGCCGCGAAGGCGTAACAGTATGGATAACCATGGGTTTTATACAGACATAAAGTTTTAATAGAGAAGTAAGTAGATTTTAGTAGATTCAAGTCTTTTGGAGTCACTTTTCATTAAAATTTCCATTAGCCAAGCCAATAGAAAGAACCCTAGAAGTCGTCGAAGCATTCAATCGTGAAATTATGGGCGAAGCCATTGAATATTCATTGCATTTAAAAGTGTCACGCCAACTTTGCGCCTATAAAACGACATATGTGGGTACAGTGGCCCTAGACAATGGTTTGCGAGAATGTTCTTGTTACCTAAAATTTATAAGATTGACGTAAGCTGCTGGACGATCGTGTCAAGCGCTTTTTTAAATTCCATATTTACACAGCTTTCGAAAATCGTTTACGTTAGCGTTATGCATCTCGTCTGTGGGTCATAGGCCTAGTCTAGACAAGTTGTATTATTCGAATGTTCACGACCGAATGAATATGTATATGATTGACGTAAGCTGTCGTATATTTCAGCCTACCAGACGTTCTTTCAAAGTGTACAACGTAGCCAGTTTCATAAAGGAGGAAAACAGGACCCCGAAGACTTAGACAAACTACAATACATATTAGACTACAGATAGAGTTTATACAATATACAGGGTGTCTCATTTAAATCGGTCGGTATTCTAAAACTATAAGAAGATCTGTTCTTAGGAACCATGTCATCGATTTTAATAAGAAAAAAAACTGCATTCATACATTAAAAAAAAAACCTGTACTCAGCTCGGGAATCGAACCGGATGATTTTGAAAAAAATAAGACAGTTTGTAAGTATGGATGGATGTTTGTTCCTCTTTCACGCAAAAACTACTGGACGGATTTAAGTGACATTTGGAATGAAAACAACTTATACCTTGGATAATACATTAGGCTACCTTTCATTTCGCTATTCCCTCGGGAACTGATTTATGCGCGTACGAAGTCGCGGGCCGAAGCTAGTAACATATATGTTTTACGTAGGTTGCAATTCGTTATCTTCCGTCGATTCATTATTTTTATAATCTTGATCTGTCACGATTGATAGAATGCGACTTGTCCAAGCCTACAGGTTTCAGGTTGCGTGTTGAGTGAGAACGCCGCCTAGTATTTATTAACCGGCGTCGCTTTGTTTCCTGGTTAGTTTTCCATAAACAGCTCATAGTCACATACAGTTGATTCTTTTATTATTACAGTCCACTGCACTACTGCATGATCTCTTTATTATCTTGCTCCTTTAGCCAATCCTGTGATGTATATCCCACCTCTTTTCAATCGTCTTCCAGACGTCATATGATATGATTGAAGAAATGATCAGCTAGAGCTTCTTGCGACGCTTCTTCCCTACAATTGTGTGCTGGTGGATTAATTCCATATTACCAACGTGTAAAAAAAGAGACCTGTGGACAATTTATTGAATAAATTGTTGTATTCTTTTATTGGCCTAATTGTGCAAAATGTGGTTACAGAATTATAAACACGTATTTTTAGAGTTGTTGGTATTTTTGTAGCTCTGCCTACCCCACTCTGGGAATGAGGCGTGATTTTATGTAGGTATGTATGTAATTATTTTATTTCTTAATAACTTTAACAGTGTGCCCCCTCTCTTATGACTTTAACTCATAGTGCATCTTGGACAAGTTCCATCAGCACGTGTTTTTATTTGGAGCGGGCAGCTCTGCATCGCTCTTTACGTCTATTTTCCAAAATTATATTAACCTTTGTCTGTTTAAAGTGCAGATTCAACTCGCAGTTGAACATGCAGAAGACAGTTTTGTTTAAAATATATAAATGCTCCACTATAAACAGAGATCGGACAAATGGGTGTCATTACTCGCAATAATGTGGACATGACTCCAATTTTAATTAAACAAATTAAATTATATTAATTTATTTCTTACCTGAATTTTAATCTTGATCCTTTGCAGGATAGTTATAAATAAATAATACAGGAGTGGCCATTGATATTATATTAATTTAAGTACATAAGTTTGCTCCATTAACATCCGTGGATTGCGATAGGAGCTTTCACCTCATACCTTTCTTTTAGCCGTGAAAAGGAATAAAATAACCACGGAAAAATTAATACAATACCTGTTTATTTGCTTTAATAAATATACCCAATAACAAATCTTTGTATCATTTATTTATTAACTACTGCCTTGCAAAGGATCAAAATTATTCTTAGGATAAGTAATCAATTAATCGTTGTTGTTTTGTTGTTGTTGTTGTTTATCGTTGTCTAGTACCCATAGTACAAGCCTAGAGCTTAGTTTGGGACTAGGTCAATTTGTGTGACATTGTTCTGTGATTATTTATTTATTTATTTATTTTATTTATACTTTGTATACTTTGAATAACGTTGTTAATTCGTACATACAAAGCATTTCCTCTGTTGCACCCATGTGATTTCATCCGCGGCATCTGATAGCTGTCGGCCTTGGCGCCATAAAGGCCCCACGCGAGGGAAAGTCGGCCCTTTGATGCCAACTCTGTGCCCTACATGTTATGCGCGTGAGTTACTGCAATGAAGAGTGGGTGTTTGACATTGGGCTAAAGCTTAATAGTTATATTTCTTCGCGCTTTCTGAGAAACTTGAGATACTTTTGTCTGTTATAAAAACACTCAGCGACACTTCACGTGCAAAATTCGCTGCTCGTTTCTCATGGAGTTTTATTATGTGACAGTTGTACAAAATTTATATCGTATAGGCCAATGCGTAGATTAAGACTTTAATATAATGAACTAGTCTCATACAAAACCCCTACAGGGGGGTTACCATAATATGCCTAAGCAATTCATTTTAGGGTGAGCGTAAAGGACAGAGCTATAGCAGTTATACAACGTGTTACAAAATAATCCGTAAAAAAGAGATTACAAAAGTAGTGTCAACCCTTATTAAACAACGTCAGCTCAGTATCTTAGGTATACAGTATACTAGGGTTGACACTACTTTCGTAATTTCTTTTTTACGGATTATTTTTTAACACGTTGTATAGCTGTCTTTCTCTCACCGTAGACTGAATTGCTTATCTATGTCATGGTAACCCCCTGGTGACGTACAATAAACACATGTACATACAATACAATGTTTTAAAAACCATTTTATAATATTTTATAGTTTTTGGTATTCATAATATGCTGTTATGTAGTCCCACTTCTCAATGAATAAGAACCACAGGATATTTCACGATCGCTGCAAGCAACGCCGCGGGAAAGTCATACATTTTAAACCATTTAAATGTGCTTCGACATGGTCTCTCACTACGAGAATGTTTTATCGCCACCCTTTAAATAGGTACAATTGAGGAGTTCCCGTGGCCATCTGTGGTCTTCATCATCAGTTCCACTTCACCAAATAATACTTTTGATACATACTGAATGCAAATGCTGGACTTGTTACCGAAAATACCAAAATCGCTATATGTATGCCTATAATATTTGAAGAGTTCCTTCAATTCCTCACGGATCCTACCAGATAACGACTTGGTGACAATGGGACCTCCTCGGGAGTATAACCCTACCCAAAAATTTTGAAAATCAATCCAGCATTGACGAAGTAATCGCGTAACAAACACAAAAAAGGAAAGAAGTTTTTGAAGTCGGTTAAAAAAGGCAATATAAGTGTATGCAGTCTTTATACGCATACTGCCTCTTTACTTTGGACGGCAAACATATCGTGTTACCTTGGCAATGAAACCCGCGGCCATCGGCTCAATGGCACGTGGTCATAGTTCGAGTCAGGTGACTGCAGTTTATAGGTTTATTGCGGCTTTGCCAGGGTTGGGGGCGAACTCATTGGTATAATTGGATGAAGACACGTTGCGACACATGTGTGGGATGTCCGTTCAAGCTGTTAACACGTCAATATAACGTACTGGGACTCTATTTCGATGTATAAACCTACCTTCTATGTATATGGTGGTCATTTTGCTGATCTTTATTTCTTAGTTGATTGAGAGCTACAATACCGTGAATAATCTATCTAAATTTATAAAACAGTACCGTATCAGACGACGCACAGCTGAAACTGCTGAACCTAGGGACTTGAAATTTGAAGGAAATGTTCCTTGGATATCCTAGAGGTGGGCTAAGAAGGCATTTTTGAGAATTCATCCCCTAAGGCTAAAATAGGGGGAGAAGCGGGAAACTACGCGTACGAAGTTGCGGGCATTTTCTAGTACCTAATTATTACAAAATAGAAGCAAGATATTTGAAAACAAATTGGAATAGACACCTTAATGCCTGTTGGTACACCTTTATCTTATGATCTTGTTGCGTCTTTAATGGAGAACAAAGCAGTTTTCTGGACAATTTAAGGAGATTACAGTGTTATTCAGCACATATTCCGGGGAAAACGATGAATGGGTTAACGAGTTGCTGTTGCGGAAATAATTTTACTTCGCTTCGCTTTATTAGCTCTATTCCATTCAGGCTTTAATCGCTTTTAACATATTATCAACGTTATGATCAAATGATTTAAGAATGCACATCTGCTAGTGCTTAATTAAATATCGACTATTCTATCGACATCCGTATAGAGCGATTTTTTAATGATTGTAATTATAGATTAAGACCGTTAACGATATATAGGTACTTTTCCTATTACTTGCTATCCTCTTTCATTTATGCTTATCGCAATTATAAACAGCCCATGTCTGACATTGACTCCACAGTTAATTTAGAACGATCACTGAGTTGACTATATGTATATCTCTATTATCACCAAGGCGAAGATGTTTAATTCGGAAAATTTAGAAAAAAACGTTAATTGTATACTACGAAAATTCTATAAAATATAAAAAACATACAAACAGTTCATTTTTATTTTATGTACAATTATTATAATTTCGGAATGACGTTGGTGTGCTTTGGCGTTTCAACCGATTGTTATTGTTGAATTCAATATATTGACAAAAATAGTGATAACAGAGCAAATCTTGATATAAATAGAAGCAGTACTAGGGATAGTTTATATTTCTTGTAAATACGTGTTAATTATATCTGGAATAATATGCAAAGACAACAATGACGGCGGTTAAAACGCCAAAGAATCACCCAAAGTACATCCTACTTTTTTATCGACATCGATTTATAAATGTGTCCTCGCACTATTGAGACATAATCCCCCGCCCCCGCTCAAACCGGGCTTTAGTTATGATAATTATCTCCTATTTACTTGATAGTAAGTAATGGCGGCCGAGTTAAAAACATTACGATAGCATGTGAAAATATTTGACCGACAAGAACACCCTGAAAAGTGTTTTATTTGTTAACAGATAAACAGCGTCTATAGAATATTCCAGATAAGTTTTTTGCCATTTGACGCGCGTGCCATAACCTTATCAGTTCATCGTAATACGTAATTATAACGTAAGCCATATCGCCTAAGATAACGAGTGATTATACTGCAATGAGTGCACCTCGTACGTGTAGAGAAATAATTCCCTAGCCTTTTCATTATGTAATAATCTATTGTGAGTCATTAGAAAGAAAACTGAGGCATCTTTGCCCTTATACCATTTTTATGGGTTAATAGCAGCAAGTTTTTTTTTCCATACATCACTATCAGCCAAAACACCGACTCATTACGCTTATAAATTGCCTTTCTTGATAGCCCTCCTGATTGGGTAATAAACAATCTCGCTTTCATTTCTTGGAATAAATTAACTGAAATCCAAACACAGACAAAATGTATAGGTTACTAAGTCAAGTATAAAACGCAAGACAAGTATACAGTCAAAAACACTAATATATATATATACGGCCATCGCGGCAAATATATGTATATATTGTTAGTGGCTTGAGGCGTTTCATAATACAAAATATATAATCATAATAACATCACTACATAGTATAAAACAAAGTCGCTTTTTCTGTCCCTATATCCCTATGTATGCTTAAATCTTTAAAACTACGCAACGGATTTTGATGCGGTTTTTTTTAATAGATAGAGTGATTGAAGAGGAAGGTTTATATGTATAATACTTTCATCCGGAGCGAAGCGAGGGCGGGTCGCTAGTAATTCATAATATACATAACGTCACGGCTTCATTCCCAGAGAGGGGTGGGCAGAGCTACAGAAATACTCGTACCATCAACTCTAAAAAGACTTGTTTATAATTAACATAATTCGAAATCAAAATAAAACATATTTATTGCAGGACTCGTTTTATAATACGGTGACAAAAAACATTTGTGTACTGTAGTCTAGCACAATATGGTGCACAATAATTAACCACAAGGCATCATGAAGTCGTTAGAACTATTGACTTACTTACAATTAATGGTTATAGTAGTATACACACAGTGGAAACGAGTAACCCACCAAATTTTAACCATCGATTCTAGAGCCTATTTGGAGTATACTGGGTGATTTTGGGGTCATGATCCGGAATGGCCAAAAGTGAATAAGATGGTCATATTGAACAACCTTTCCAATGGGACCAACCACGAAATCGGCAAAAAAATCCAGCTGTTCCATACATTAACACTCAATTAATTCACCGTTAATGTATGGAACAGCTGTTTTTTTTTTGGCGATTTCGTGGTTGGTCCCGTCGGAAAATTTGTTCAGTATGACCATCTCATTCACTTTTGGCCATTCCGGATCATGACCCCAAAATCACCCAGTATAATGTGGTATAACATGAAGTCCAATAAAGCATAATTTCCGAGATTTTTATAATTTAAATAACAATTCCATAGTTAGTTTAATTTGAACTCTGACACCTTAACCTAAAGCATTTTTTACCAAAAAGATTAATGTTGTAAGTAGCAATTTCATCAACGTACAGCATAAATTAATTTAATCAATTTTTTAGTAAATAACGATTTAAGTATAGGTGACAAAGTTCAAATTAAATTAACTATGGAATTGTTTTTAATAACATGAAAATCTCTTAAATTATGCTTTATTGGACTTCATGTTACACTACATTATATACTCCAAATAGGCTCTAGAATCGATGGTTAAAATGTGGCGGGTTACTCGTTCCCACCGTGTATACAATAATAACTTCTTTTATTAATTGAACACATATCCCTAACTATTACTACGTAACAGTCAAGGTAGCACACTTATTACCCATGCACGGGAGTGTTTTAATTCTAGAACACAAAGAAACAAAGACATTAGTGACGGAAACCTAGCTAAGTAAATTATACATGCGAGCTTACGCGAGGCATGATCCTGTTTGCGGATGCGTCAGACGAATGAAAATAGGTCAGCCGTTGCCTTAGGCTTCATGAGACTTAGTGGCTTAGGGTTTACGCAAATGTGATGTTTGAAACCTAATGGAACCATTTATTTACAACTGGCGTCCCACCATCGCTTACCTCTGGCTAAAACAAATAAAAATAGCCTATGTCCATCCGGAGTAATGTAACTTTTAATAGGTTTTATAACAGAGCAGTTCACATCGCGTCAAATAGTACTTTAAATTTTCCGTAGGCATCGTAATTTCCCTTCCTGACATAAAATCAAAATCAAAATATATTTATTGCATGACTGCAGGGAACAAATATAACATATTATACAGGTATCAAGTACATTTGTGTGTGCATCACTACAATCTACCATA
The DNA here is from genome assembly GCA_949316455.1 of Acleris holmiana. NCBI lineage: Eukaryota > Metazoa > Arthropoda > Insecta > Lepidoptera > Tortricidae > Acleris > Acleris holmiana. The sequence goes on along the minus strand of OX438780.1, from coordinate 11,995,164 downwards.
CACACTTGACAAAAGTCAATAAAAATTGGTAGCTAGAAAACTTACTTTGTAATTAAGTATATACTTAATTAATTGAATAACACTGAGTAATTTTACAAGAAATCAAAAATCTGAAAAAAAAAACTGTTGTAGATACTACTTACTAACTTTCTAAACACCACCCTTTTACCCTTTCTAGCATATACTATATATTTATAACCTTTGTTTTTACGTTTTTTATATTTACAAATAATAATAATACATTACTTTCTCATGTTGTTTTAATACTCACCTAATACCTAATCACAAAAGTTATTAACAATGCCAGTCTAACTATTTAAAGGCTACCGCTGTTGTCATAAAAGTCATTTAAATTATCATAGCGGCTTAGCAGCGCTACGACATTAGTGTAGGTACATGATATGAGGGTCCGCCTCAGTATCATCAATATAGAGCAGCTCTTGTCGGTGGATTAATCTCCATTCTCTCTATTCCGGGCCTTACCTTTGACACGTAGCAAAAACATTATCGCACTATAGATTTTGTTTGTCTGCAGGCAACGTAAGCGCCGTGTTCACATACAAGTGGAAGGGCGAGGAGATCATGCGGCTGGTCGACAACGGCACCCGCGTCATGGTCGGCATCATCAAGGGCCGCACCTTCACGCACATCAACAACAACATCAACAAGTAAGCCAGCACTTCCAAGACAGTGTCCTCCCTAACCTCACCTCCTTACTTAGTTTTTAACTCAAAACCCATAGTCTTTTGGGTTAAAAGGACATCGGTAACCTTTTATAGGGTAACCCAAATGCCTGTAGACTATTTAAGTATTTAAAAGGGTTTTTTATGGCACTAGAAAGGCAAATAGTCCACGAATATTTGCAGTCATACAAATTGCAAATGCATTGCCAACCTTGAGGATTAAGATGGAAAGCCTCAAGCCTCAATGCTGGTAATTTTACCAGGGCTTCTATACATCTCGGTAAAACCATATTGTCTTTGACGAGTTATGGTATTGTTTAACTCTATAAGAGCTATAACGTCCTAAAAACGGTGAGAGTTATAAAGAACGTTGACTATACCGAAACACATCATTTTTTTTTTAAATTTCTTTCTTTCTTTCTTTCTTTTGATGTATTTCTGTTGCTGCTATAACAACAAATACTAAAAACGGAATATAAGTGGGGCTCCTATATCGCGTGATTTTTTTGCCGGTTAAGGTTATAAACTACTCAACGTTAGGTATGTTGTATAGATAGTGGTATGGAACCCTTCGTGCCCGAGTCCGACTCGCACTTGGCCGGTTTTTTAAGCGTCTTGAGACGAGCATTACAATTGAGATCAGCTTATTAATACCGACCTTAATCAAGGTCCCATGTACCTACCAATTATGGTTTCTGGTACATGCTTAGGACCTGGATTTTCCTGGATTAACGCGTTTTAAGTTTAAGTGTGATTATCTGGGGCTTTTACGGGTGTCCTAGATGTTTTTACGAAAACAAATCAGTAATATTTATATATGCTTGTTTCCAGAACGTCGGTGTTGTTCGTGTCGATATCGTTTATCGTGCTGATGGTGATTTCGCTGGCGTGGCTTGTTTTCTACTACATACAGCGGTTCCGCTACATACACGCCAAGGACAGGCTATCGGTAAGAGACGGTTGTCGGTGGATTTTCATTGGGCCATTGCCCGCATGCTTGTAGCAATCTATTGAAGAGTTGCTATCATATTATTAAACCAGGCCCTATTACAGCGATGCAATATATCACGAAAAGCATACGGTCGTTTGTTATTATTATAATTCGTCCGTGGCGTCGGCATAAAACTCGTTTAGGGTCATACACACTCTTAAAAACAAAAGTTGTCTCTCCTGTGGTCAATAGTTAAAAGCTTGTGTGCATATAAGTTATGTTTTTATATGATAAGGTCTGAAGCAGTCCTGACGGTGTTTTTGCGGGAATGGGCTTAGCCAGAAAATTTAAAAGCCTTAAAAACGTTAACTTTTGTGTGTCCACAGTAAAGACGGTAACCTAAAGCTTTGTATGACCCTTATGGTTTTCCTTTGAAGAGTACCAAATTTTCCAAAATGAATTTGGCCTTAAATTCATCGGTTTATTAGATCGTTATTAAATTTGTCTTGTCATTATTTTCTCATTTGTATAGAAAACATTGTCTATACTTTTATATAAATAATGTTTGTCGTTTTCCAGAAACGGCTGTGCTGTGCGGCTAAGAAGGCGTTGTCAAAAATACCTGTTAAGAGCTTAAAGACTGAAGACAGAGTAAGTTTATATGCTTTTTCCTTTCAATTTGAAGAACAAACAGTCACAACGTATGGACGGCCTTATACCTAAGTAGCTGCGCACTTTAGTCCCTTGTCACTTTAACATTATGTTTGAACTGCCGCTCTTATCTGTTAAAAGCGTTAAAGTGACAAGGTACTAAAGTGTGCAGCTACTTATACGGCTGACCGTACATAGTAACACTTATTGTCTAGACGAAAATGCATCCGCAATAGTTCCCGCTAGATTCCCTCGTAATTAATCCTCTTTTAAAAGTAGTGGTGCTTTGTTTTTAGCCTTTGTCAGTCGGTGTGTTCGTTTATCTGTCGTCGAGAGTGTAATTATTTTATTTATTTAAAATAAATGACGAAAAGAAAAAATGTGAATGTGATGGGAAGAAAGAATGTGATGAACGCGAATATTTGTTTCTGAGTCTTGGGTGTTTTCTGTGTGTATTAGTTTTTTATTTTTCTATACAGGGTAATTTTTTTATCAGTGCACAAATTTTAACATATGATTTTGTATCGTTAATATAATGTATTACGACAATAAAGCGAGTTATTTTTTTATTTTTTTGTTGCATATTATCTCTCTTTTACCTTCTCGTGTGGACACAGTCCATGATGACATGGGTCGTCAAGCTGTAGGTATGCGATACACTGTATTGATATTCGAAATTTGAAATTTCATGTACTGCTTATCAGACAACAAGCCCCTCTACTACTGATATTCTAAATTTAAAATTTAATTCGTCGCATCGTTATTGCAATGTAATAAGGTTTAAATTGTTGCTTTCAGGAAATTCAAGGCGACGGCGAGTGTTGTGCTATATGTATCGAGCCGTATAAAGTGTCAGAGACGCTCAGATCTCTTCCTTGTAGGTAAGTGGTAGACGTAATGTACACCTTATTTTTAAAACTAGTAATTTGCTTTCTTTGTATTTCCAAGAGGACACATATTATGATAAAGTCGATAGTGCTTCGCGATCTGGATTTCAATAAACATAACGCCTATGTGTCTTTTCTTTGGATATATTAAATTTTATCACATTTCCTTGAGACCGGTAAACGTTAAACCACGATTAGAAAAAAATCCTCGACGTTTTTATTTTTCAAACATGACAATATTTTCGTATGTTTTGGTTGAATCTTCGAAACCCTACGATCTTTAACGGTGATTTGAGTATTTATAACTTCTTAATTCTGGTCAACTATTTTTAGGGTTCCGTAGCCAAAGGGTAACACGGGATCCTGTTACTAAGACTCCGCTGTCCGTCCGTCCGTCCGTCTGTCACCAGGCTGTATCTCATGAACCGTAATAGAACCGTTTCTTAGATGATGTATTTCTGTTGCCGCTATGACGACAAATACCACATAATTCCAAACTGATCAAAATTCGGAATTTTCTTAATTCAGGATGCATTTTTTTATAGAAGACTATTTTTGATATCGCTTATAAATCATGCATAGCTCAAATAGCTCCAACGTACCTTAGTTTTCGGAAAATGAAAATTCGGACAAATGGATATTTATTTCCCCATATACATAAGCCCATCTTAGGCAGTCAAATAGTTATCAGTCGCCTATATATAATCGGTAACAATAATATCTAATTGCTGTTTCAGACACGATTTCCACAAGAACTGCATTGATCCGTGGCTTCTAGAGCATCGGACGTGTCCTATGTGCAAAATGGACATACTTAAATATTACGGATTTGTGGTAAGTATCTTGTTACGCCGTTTACTACTAGAATACAGGACTATTGCGAAACAACTAAACTGTTGAAACACATCGCCATTCATTCGGGGGGTGGTAAAACTGACTCCGGAGATGCACGGAATTTTACTAAAGTATTTGTCTAGAATTTGGGTCGATTTTTCTTGATCCGGTAACCCTACCCAGTTTGAGCAGGCTGTTTGTATGTGTCAAGGGAATAATATCATGCTAATTCTACGGGATTAAATCCCGTTAAACTACCAACATGTGTAAAAATTTCTCAAAATCCATACTAATATTATAAATTTATGCTAGTGTGTAAACTCCTGAACCTATTTAGATGAAATTCGGTATGGATATAGTTAGAGTCCTAGGCGGGAAATAAGATTTATCGCGGAAAATTATACAGTTCCCTAGCTACTTAAACGCAGACGGAGTCGCGGGGAAAAGCTAGTTACTTATACGGTAACCCTACTTAAATGGTAACCCTACTTACTGTTGAGTGCATTTAATTCTAGACGGGAAGACGAAGAAGTTAATATTTACCGATAGTTGTTTTCTAAAAAATACATTTGGCTACCTACGGCTTTATCGTTTGGCAATTAAGATAACAAAAAAAACATTGACAGGATGTATCATTGTTTTTACTCTTGTTTTGTAACGAATGCGGAAAAGCGGCCATGTTGTGACTGATAGCAAGGAGCAACGCACGATAGTCGATTATAATAAGACACAAAAGAAAAGGATCAAGTACATTGTATTGACGCATTAATATGACGATAAACACAATCAAGTTTTATTGTTTTTCGAATCAAATATGCTCTAATCGAGTACACAGTAGACGTTATATGTTACAATTTAACAAAATGTATTAACTAACATGCACTTATTTCCTAAACAGCTCCCAGTTAAACTTATATTTAATTTTGCTGCACTAACACTAAGACAAAAAGAACTGAAACTGTTAAACACGAGTTACTAACAAACGTAGCATATCTTTTCTACGACATGCTCGGAAATGTTAATCTTACTGTTGTAAAAACAGCCCTTGAAGTTCTGACTTCCAGGCCTCGGTCAAAAAAAAGTTATCATTTACCCATGGCAACGGCCTCGAAAAGATAATGAAATTTTACTACGTGCCGCTTACTTTATAAAACCATGTTCGGAATAGAATCCAAACAGCGAACACTGGTACAATCAAGTTCTTCCATATTATTTGACTTTTTAAAATGTCATAGACATAAAAGGTTTACCTTTACAAACGACATTTATAGCATATAAAGTGAAGTAATAATAATAATAATAATAATAATATCACGGGACAATGTCACACAAATTGACCTAGTCCCATACTAAGCTCTAGGCTTGTGCTATGGGTACTAGACAACGATAAACTTACTTATATAGAGAAATATATACTTAAATACATAGAAAACATCCAAGACTCGGGAACAAATACTCGTGCTCATCACACAAATATCTGCCCTTACCGGGATTTGAACCCAGGACCCCTAGCTTCGAAGGCAGGGTCACTCCCAACTAGGCTAGCGTGTCGTCAAAGTAGCGTATGAAGTATTTTTAATGTTAAAAAAATACTTCACACAGTTAAATAGCGTTCATAAATAAAATGAATGGCGAATTAGCTTTAACATGTAATAAATGATAGATATAATTTTAATTTATTCAAATTTGTTTTGTTACATTTAAATGTATATGCTGATTGATGCTTAAAATAAAAATAAGTTTTTTTTTATATATTTCCTCGCATTGTTGAAGGGCGGTTGCTGTGTACGTGTGCACCAACATGCTATCATACACAACCAAGTTGTTATTTGTCTATCTTTATTGATAATTCTAGTTTTTTACGTTTAAATTGTAAAGTACGGCTATGTGGCCACGATCCAGTTACACAATTTTATCAGTATATAATTATTTTTTAACTCTCGGCGCTGTTGGGTATTAAAAATATACGGATAAAATAACAGATACATCTGTTTGTGTGTCTGTGGTATTGTAGCTCCCAAACGGATGGACCGACTCGGACTGTTTTTTAGGGTTCCGTTTCCGAAGGTCGTCAAACGGGACCCTTATTATATGTGTTATTACAGCGGATATAATAACAAATGAATAAAGTTAAAAAATATTCGAAGTCCCATACAAGAAACGTTTTCTTTTAAGTATTTTTATTTTAAATTTATCTTAAAAACTGTAAACTCACAAGCCTCAAAAATGGAATCTAATAATACCTACTATGCGGTGGTACCCTCTTGTCGCGAGTCCGAATTTAACTTGATCGGATTTATTTGCTAGTTTTTATAAAACTCGTTTAGTTTTCAGTTCTATAAGTAGTGGTCGCTATTTATCGAGTTTTTAACAATGTAATAGTTAATAATATCGTCTGTCTGTCTTCAGTTCACAGGCAGCCAAGAGAGCATCCTGCAGCTGGAGGTGGAGGAGGCTCGCAGCCGAGCCATCAGCCCGGCGCGCAACCGCCACCCGCTCACGCTGGTATTCCATGTACTAGCGCTTTCTATGCTACAGCCCTGCTCCCACACCCGCGCCGCTTGCGTCCGTATACAGCCCATTTAGATCTGTCACTAAACAAGTCTGAAACTATAACACATACAAATATTATCTTAGGAACCATGTCATCGATTTTAATGTAATTTCCCTTTATCATGAAACGTTTATCATTTTATATTGCCACTCCATGTCTTCCCGTGGATGTCGTAAGAGGCGACTAAGGGAATAAAGGCTTGTACTATTGTTAGGCGATGGGCTTGCAACCTGTTACTAATACATTGGTAAACATCTTATCCTGATTGTGCAAAACGTGGTTGTTTTAGAGTTATTGGTATTTCTATAGCTCTGTCTACCCTGCTTTGAGAATAAAGGCGTGACATTATGTATGTATGTTCATCATTTATCAACAAAGAATTGAATCCGCACTGTAACCTGGGGGGTTACTATAACATAGCTATGCAGTTCAGTTTACGCTGAGAGAAAAGGACAATGCTATATAACTGCTACAGCTTTGTCCTTTACGTTCGCCGTAAAATGAACTGCATAGCCATGTCATAATAACCCACCTGTACTCCAATCACGTGACCGTCGATAACAGAGATAACCAGGGGCTCTGTTCACCTCGGACTAAAACTAATTGCATTAGACATGCTATCGTATGGTCAATGTAATTACTTGAAAGTTATATGGCGGCAAAGTTAATAATGATACGATAACAATACGTCAAGAGAGAAATGAAGACCCCTAGCTAGTCAACTTACATTCTATGACGGCAAAGAACTGTAAAAGTCTATCTAAACTACTGTAAATGTATGTCTATCCAATTGTATGCAATTTCCATAGGCGATCGCAGGCTTTCGTCTACTCTACAGGGTGGAAAAACGAACGCCACATGCACGGTAACTATTCAATGTTGGAAATAGGATATTCTACGCAAAGGAGACTTACGTATATTTATATTAACCTCTGATTTATGGATTTTTGAAAATTGGTCGGCCTCGGGAATAAAGTCGTGTTTTTTTGATACACGTTGAAAGGGTAGGCTAGGGGGAGAGATCATTTATATCAAAAACACATACATACATACATAACATCACACTTTCATTCCCAGAGTGGGGTAGGCAGAGCTACAGAAATACCAACAACTCTAAAAGGACTTCTTGATAATTCTGTAACCACAGTTTGCAAAAACAGGCTGAGATGTTTACCAGTGTATAAGCGACAGGTTGCCTAAACACTTACACCTTTAAACTAAATAAAAATTGTAAAAAAACATGACTTTGTTTTGTCATATTCGACCAGTCCGATTCCCGGTCAAGGCAGACGAATTTTTAAACTCCAACTGCAGTATTTATTGTTTTCAAAAGTAAAAGTATTCTCCTTTGCGTAGAATTTGGTAGTTGCCGTCCATGTGGCGTTCCTTATGCCACTGTTTGTGTGAGTTGTAACACTAAGGACCTCTCTATGTTCCTCAGCTGACGAGCGACAACTCGTACTCGGAGGGCGGGAGTTCCCGCAGCAGCCGCGCCTCGTCGCCCGACGAGCTGGCGCCCTCCCTGCCGCGCCGCGAGCCCGACCAGAGGGACAGGTAACTGAGCACGCCCTGAACCCAGTGGAACTGAGCTTAAGGGCCGTGTTAACCCTTCGTATACCTAAGTATGATAAAAAAAATATGGAAATCCTTTCTGTGATTCCTTCTGTTGATGAGGGATAACAGAAAGACATCATCATCATCGTCATGGGTATAATAAGCAGAGGGCGGAATTCTCATGGCAAAAATTTAAATGTTATAGGGATAGAACGTTGTATTTATTTTATCAGCTATCGACAAGTAGATCTGGTTCACAAGATCTTATACCTCCTATGGGTACAAGCAAAATAATTTAGTAATATTCACAATGCCCTCTGTAGCGGTCTTTTAGATTAGTATAGTTTTAGGTAAATGTATGTGTAATTTTTTTATTTCTAGTTTAACACATAATTATGTATATTTTAGAAAAAAAAACACAATATTTACAAATTCAATCTTAAAGCTTCACGTATTGTTGAAAACAATAACTAAATACGAATGAAGAATGACATTTACATTTTAAATATAAAAGCAAAACTAAAGTAACAAATATCGATAACTGAATAAATTGATAAAACAAAATGTTCTTTCCCTATAACATTAAAAAAAAAAACCTTGAGAATTCCGCCCTTTGATGATAAGGAGCCGTCCAGAAGTGATTAAATCGTTTTATTTAAAATTTGACTTTACTAGCTTGAAGATAGGGTTCTAATATGATTGTAGAAAAAAATATTTTGCCTTTGCTCGAAACCAAGTGCAGGAGAGCTAGTAGGAGAGTTTAAACTCGGTCACGCGACACCGATGACGTCGTAGTCCCACAGCCGAAAAGTTAATTAATAAACTAGTCTCAAGACACGTTAGAAATGACACCTTGCTATGGATTAACGTTTAATTTCTCGATTTCTGGCTGGCGTATCCCCAAGTCAGAGTTGTTTTACGATGCATACATAGTATCTGCAAATAACCCACTCTTTCATAAGGTAGTATGCATGCAGCAAGACTCTTAACCTTTTGAAAGCCACAGTCGGCTGCAACTTTACGTGCACAACGTCATTAAATTAAATTTTAACTGACTCCGCCATGGACCCCTCCGGTAAAGAAGTCATATGCCGCAACCGCGCCGATTGAAAATATATGAAGCGTATTGAGCGCTCGCCGTCCCTAGCACGAAAATCTGATGACGTGATTTGACGGCTTTCGCGTTCAAAAGGTTAAGGATTGCTAGGCACTAATCATTAGGCAAAATCATACCAATGATTGCTGCAAGCATACCGCCCCGTGTGAGATATCACAGTAGAGACTGGATGTTATACTAACCGTGGAACTCTGTCCGGTATGGCCATTGGCAATCTAGTCTATTTAAGTAGTCGTCATGAAATGTATTGGAGCCGATATGTTAAAAAATATCTGGCCTCTATTTCACCATCTTGACAATCATGTGACAGGTCAGCTTTTATTAATCTGACTGATAAGGGGTTGAACTCGACTACAACAAGATATTTTAAACACGTCTGCTCCTCTATGTTTCATGGCGACTGTACCTATACTGAATACACCATCATTATCATGTATAGATGTCCGTTACTGGACAAAGACTCCAAGAACCGCCACAATGACCATCTAGCTCGCGTTTCAACGGACAACAGCAACAGTTCTAAAAAGCAAGTTGAAATTATAATTCTTTTAACATAATTACAGTTATTTTAAACACAAAATTATGCCAAATGGAGTTTAAATTCTCACACTATACCTTTAGACGTAAAATATACGAATAACTAGCTGTGGCCCGCGACTCCGTCCGCGTAGAAGTCATTTAACGGAACTGCTTAATCTTCCTGAATAAAAAGTACCATCACCATACCACATTTAATTTTAATGGCTTTAGTACCAATTTCACCATACGATATTAAATTTAATCAATGTTAATTGACTGTTAGTTCATACATTTTGACAACTGTTAACGTTCTAATCGTCTGTTAAGTGGTTAACCTCCTATGGTGAAATTGGTACTTAGCGGACTAGTTGTGAAAGCGGCACAAACAAACAAACAGAGCTACTTTCGCATTTATAATATTGGTGTGGATGTTTGCAGGCCGCTCGCGCCGTCCCCTAGTTGCGCCCCGCGGGACTGCCCGCCGTGCTCCGACGCGGCCTCTGCTAGCACGGCCATCAACCAGCAGGACTGAGCCAATCAGAGCTCGACCCGGCCCCATCTACCAATAGCCATCGGCGGCGCGAACGCCTCGACCAATCGCAGCGCCCCAGACAATCCGAGTTGCAAGTGTCAAACGAGTCAGTGATGTGTTCATAAACGTTAGAAATAAATACTCAATTCGGTACTTCCAGTGAAAGTGGATGACGAGTGATATTTTTGTTTTAAGTGCTAGTGTAGTCCAGCGCCGCTCCGCCTAGTCAACGATATAGTGTCCATACCTTAACGCCGGGTCCCGGAACCTCTTGCGATGTACACTAAACTGTTTTATGTGTTGTTTTATTAAAGCTTTGTTACTAACGTCACTGCGTATACCATGTACAGAGACAAGAACAGAAATATCTGGCAGTCAAGATTGTTTACCGTCTTGTCCGTTCACCTCTCATCAATTTTACTTTCTTTCAGCTGAAATAGAAAAGGAAAGTTATAGGTTACATTGTTCTGGGAATTGGAAAAATTGGTCTTAGGAGTCTTTTGTTAAAGCTGAAACCCCTTATTCATAGACTGTGTGTTTAACCTATTTTAGTTAAAGTATTATTTGTCCCCTTCTGTCGAATTCAAATGTTATAATGACAGAAAAGAACAAAGCATACTTGAAGCACTCTAGCTATTGCGCGTTTATGAATAAGAGACTCTAGCGATAGTAGCTCCTAGATGTTGGCAAGGTGAAGGTCATCACCTGTTTTTATGACATTGAAAGAAAGATAAGAAGTCATGCTTGACACCTGTCATCGCAGTACAATTTATAACCTATTCTTGGATTTGAGGTTATAATTTGTACTGGAATGACAGGTGTCAGAATTGACTTCATTTCTTTCTTGACATGTATACAGTTACTTGTGTAGCTACCTAACTTGGGTGCAAGTGACCAGTGAATTAAAAAAATAGTACTTTGTCGTGCCTAGTACAATAATTCACGCAGTAATATTTAGTTTTATATTACTTAGTAAATATTTATAAAGGTAACAAATTAATGTTTAAAATGAACTGGCAACTTGCACCCAATTTAGATATTTTTTAACTGACTATGTTATGGTAAAACGATAATTGTGTTATGTAATTATTTTGGGTTTTTTTGGTGCAATATTGTATGATCATGGAATTTGTTCTGCCAACGCTAAAAAAAGTTAAAAAAACATTGTAATACAATTTGTTTCTCTTAACTTGACTGTGCTATATTTTGACAGTATTCTATGGTGACTAAAATATTCTAATCTGACAAGAGCCAAGCTTTACTGGTGATAACTTAATAAACTTCAATTTACATATAAATGTACTTAAAAACGTTGATTGGCTGTTGATCTCATAAATATAATTATTCCCTGGTTTAATAATCTGGTTGTGGATAATAGGGTTTTGGCTGCATAAAGCTTATAGTGTCTCCGTCCATACTTATTCTATTTCATTTCATATTAACACTGAATATATAAAACTTCCCACACATGGCGGTAACTTGTCTTAAGTATAATAACTAAATAAGTCCTTCAACAAAAAGTCTGAAGTGATATAGCTTTAAAATTGTACTTGGATAGTTTTCAAAATAATTGTACCTAATTAAGGACTAAGATTAGGAAACGGTAACTTTTACATGTCAGTAACGAAAATGTCCATGTAAAATTTATCGTTTCTTAATTTTAGTCCTTAATTAGGTACAATCATTTTGAAAACTACTCACATACGGTTTAAACAATGTTGTGATGAGCCAAAAGCTTAAAAAAACATTGTAATGAATATAATAACGGCAAATTATTAAATTCACATGGTTTGACTATATTTTAAAGAAGTTTGTCGGAAATTAGCTTTGTACAAGTGTTTATAGTTATTATGAAGATGTTTAAGGTTTATAAATGAGGTTATTCATATTAAACATAATAATTTTAAAAAAAATTGTTTGGAGGGAATTTTCAATTTGGCAGTTTAAGTATAAGTAACTTTGTAAACTTTGTGTACTTGAGTGTTTTTAATTTACAGCTCCACCAATTAAATTAACCGCATCGTGGATTAAAAGTACTATAATTCCACCAAAAAAAATAAGGTAGTGTGAAAATTATGTACATCCTGATAACAACCCCTTTTTGAAAACTAGTTAGTTTACCGCCATGTTTGAGGGATTGCATGTTTTATCTTAAGGTCCTAATGTGGCCAGTGTTCGGTTAGCAAGTGTCAGTTCGTGCTAGGTAGCGGGCTTAGGGGATACCCACGTTTCGTGGCAGATTGTAGTTAATAAAATCTAGTCTGAAATTAACTTCAAGTTATGTACGTCGCTTTTAAATTGTTAAATACAATTATTTTAATCTGTACCCAAATTAATATTTTCTTTTTATACAATAAGAATTGGTTTTCACTAAATTAATGAGGTTAAAATAATTGGATTTAAAAGCGATTATATTGTTCAAATGTTTATTTTATAAGTATCGTTTATTCTTAGTTGTAAGTAGCATTTATGAGCGTTGTTTCCACTGAGCTGGCAACATTTGAAATGGCTGTCAAAACTTCCATTATAAATAAATTTAGGAATAAAATAAAAATAAAATAAGCATAGGCTATGCAATAAAAAGTTAAGAGGTCTTCAAGGTTCTTAATAATTAAAATTACAGTCGTTCCAGAAGATGTCAGTTCGTAGAGTACAACGCTCTTAAGGTATAAACTTACGCAGTACATTATAAGTACTTATTATGAAATATCTAACTGATTTTTATAATCAACAAGGAGACTGGTATGTACTTTATACTGATACGTTAATGTTATATAACATTCCCATCTTGTGCGTGGTCTGTCCCCGCGTGTACATCAAGTGTTAGAATAAAAAACATTAAAAACCAATACAGTATTGAAACTGGCGTTTAATTTCTTGCTGTATTTGTGTTCGTCTGTACCTATTCATACATTATACCTCTGACCAAAAAAACAGCACAGTCCACAAAGTTAAACTCGCGCAATTAACCTTTTGAACGCCACAGGCATATCACGTCATCGGATTTTCGTGCTGGGGACGCCGAGCGCTCAGTACGCTTCATACATTTTCTGTTGGCGCGGTTGCGGCATGACGTCGTTGGCGTCTGGGGCACGTAAAGTTGCAGTCGACCGGGGCGTTCAAAAGGTTAAATTTTCTATGAAACTTTTCCTTTGTACGATGAAAATTAGCCATACAAAAGGGAACATGCGCACCTTCAGAACAACAGTGACCTAATTGAGAAATTTTAAATGTCGAGTTAGGTCTCTATAGTAATAAATGTATGACTTGAAGTTTGAAAGCAGAAATTTTGAATTGGGTCATTGTTGTTCTAGGTGCGATGTATAAAAAATAGGATCGGGTTTCATTGATACGATTTAGGAGAAAATGTAAAAAACGCAATAACACTATGTTTTGACCCGTTTATTAAGATTTTATATAGAAACAAAACTTGTTGAAATTTTATAACTTCTTTTAAGGTATAGATTGTTTTTTTTCTGCATACTCAATTAATTTACGTTATATTAGTTTACGGCATAAACATATTTTTATCTGAAATAAATGCGTATTTCTTTATATGGTCCATATAAAGAAATACGTCGGCGATTTTGTATGGAGTGTTTTTGCAGGGAGCCTGAACTATGACTTTTTAAATCTTCATAATATCATATGAAAAAATAACACGACATTTGTTTCGCGAATACAGTTATTCTTCTTTTTCTTGGCACTTTCCAGAGAGCGTAAGATTAAAAAATGTGCATATTCCCTATTGTAAGGATACTTTTCGTCGTTCATTAACTACGCTTAACTATGGTTCGACTTTTAGGTCCTCGCCCATTAGCAGATTGAAAATATCGACGGTTCTGTGACTCAACCTCGTATATTTAATTAAGTCCAGTATAAACTGACACACACTAACTATGTACTCGCGTACTTAGTTAGTGTCAGTTTATACTGGACATTATTCTACATACGAGGTCGAGTCACAGAACCGTCGATATAAATTTAATTCTAAAATAATGAGGACGTTCAGAATGAGAGGCAGAAGTTCAATTTCTATATCAAAATCAATCCATTTATTGAGTCTTTGGAGAGGAATTTAGAAAATGCGATGTTTTATCAATAAATTCCTATGGACCGGTAAGAAAAAGGCAATTAACATAAAGTTAAACAAGCAAAGTATAAAAACAGTTTTAATACATCAAAGTCATGTAAAATTCAAAACATAATTCTTGGAGCGTTGACTAACATTAGACTCAAGAATGCAACAAAAGTAGTTTAGGGGCTAATCTCCTCAGTAAAAAAAAATGCTTTGACATGTTATGGTATACTTAGATTTATTTGGTAGACAGTAATGGCGACCGGGTTAAAAAAAATAGGGTAACATGTCAAAAGTAATATCGTTTTTCCTAGTGAAATAGAGCCCCTGATATTCGAATAAGTTACATTTTGACGTTTACATGGTTGAAAATTTTCCTATGATACAAGAGAGACCAATGCTATTAAGGAGCTGGAAGTACTGCTGTTAATATTTGGACGTAGTTTTGCAAACAGGAAACAACCCACAATCATCACTACATACTATAAAAAAACAAAGTAGCTTTTTCTGTCCCTATATCCCTATGTATGCTTAAATCTTTAAAAGTACGCAACGGATTTTGATGCGGTTTTTTTTAATAGATCGAGTGATTGAAGAGGAAGGTTATTATGTATAATACTTTAATCCGGAGCGAAGCGAGGGCGGGTCGCTAGTTTAGCAATAAAATGTCAACCCTCAGTATTCAGCATTACAGTTGACATACTATTGACAAATCATTTTGGGTTGGTGCCTGTTTGCAAAGCTACGTAAATTTATGTGAGAGGATCAACTTTCTGTGTTGTTATTCTGTCCCATAAGCCAACTACAGTGATAGAGATTCTTAGAAAAAATGTTAAATATACACTACCAAATATGCTTGAACGAAAACCCTTATGAATTCGCTTCTTCTTCTTTTTTAATTAATGGCGGTCCACACAGTGATTTTGCAAATGTCAAGTGAATAGAGTAAATCAGTAAACAGAATAAATCAAAAGTAAAAGCTGGACATTTTTCAATCGGCCATCTTCCCTCCCCGAAGGTTACCGGAATCCATGAATTCACTTGTAATTGCAAAATCCCAACAACCCAAGAGACGTCACCATGGTAAACGAGGTACAAAGAAGATTTGATTGACCCATCTGCAAAAGACAGCTCTTTCAAGCGTTAAAATCAAAATGCCGTTGATGTTTTGCAGTGATCTCAAAATACAGGGTGATTATTACATCTAAACACTTATTACTAATTTTAGTATAAACATCACATTCTAATGAGGCAATAATAAATATTTACAAACATTTAATAAATACCTCCTTAAACGGTGACACAAATGTCAACCATAATACTTTATTACAACCTACTTGCTACAAACTCATACTAACGTATGTCGAATTAATTAGGAAATTCATTGTTAATTTACCTTAATTCATTCACTATTTTTAAGACGCGCCCGATAGAACTCCTCTCTTTGTAATTAAAGTCGCATTTAGTCTCTAATACTCGTTTAGATTCCAACAGCTTAATAATATAGTCTACAGTAAAACTAGGGTAATCGAGTGTTTATCGCTCTCTCTCTCTGGCATAACAAATATACTGACATTTGCCAGGATGAGTGTGACAGGGATAAACAGCCGAGTACTATTTAATATTGTGGCTACTGTATGCAAGTTTAGACGCGAGAATTGTCTCTTTGCACCTCTGCTTATCACATTCAGCTAAATAGCCCTTTTTCCAGATGCACCGATGACACGACATTATAGTCGCGCCGTTCTAAGACTCGTTTTGACAGCTGTCAATTCAGTACCAAAATGTGTTGAGGTATGTTTGAGGTTATGTTTTGTACTACGTTGACAGCTGTCAAATCTAGCCTCTTAGGACGGCGCGACTATAGTAACATAGTCAAGTTAGTCGTGAATTGATCAGCCCTCTATTTCAAACCTAACAATTACTCATAACCATTACCACTAACGTGGCTCATAAAAACCTTTTCTTGACTTGTTTCGTTGAATTTCCATAAATACTACATAGAAACAAAACCGTACAATAATTTAAATAACTAATCACGTATTTTTAAATACGTTACTAGAATGAAATTCCTAGATTGACCGAACTTTGGAAACTCGTCGACTTTGCTATGTATACCGAAGTATAATTATCCTATATAATCCCTGTCAGGGCCCGCATTACGGTCGGCTTTATCGCGATGGATAAAGCATCCGTCACTCTCGCACTTGCATACTGGTTAGAGGGTGACAGATGTTTTAGTCACGCTTATCCATGTCGATAAACACGCCATTAATAGGCCGGCACGTTGTTGAAACACCCCTGAATTGTCACCTGTCAAGTTTATTTATAAGGAGCTGGTTTCCAGAACCCACTGGGCTCGTTGAGCCAACGGCGCGACTTCGCTCGGGGAGGAAGCGTCGGGGCTGAGCGTGGATCACTTGTCCCACAGCCCGACTTCTTTCATTTTGGTCTGGAAGTACTTCTCCAATGTGTTTGCGCATCTGGGAAAAAATATGTGGTCATTGTAACCTAGGGGTTGATTTTTGCGTCTCACTGATGATTAAGTTGTTTTTTATGCAGAGATTAGGGGCGCTCGTATTTGATATCATAGAACTTCATTACATAGATACATGCATGCATAACATCACACCTTCATTCCCAGAATGGGATTGGCAGAGCTACAGATATGTCAACAACTCTAAAAAGACTTGTTGATAAGATAATTCTGTAACCAAATTTTGCACAAACAGGCTAAGAATAGAATTTTTATCACTGGTGAAAAACACGCATTTGAAGACATCAGTAAAAATCTACCATTCTGGTGAGCATTAGTCACCGAATAAGATTGAAAAATTAACCCAAAAGTAAATACCGGCAGCGTCAAAAAATCTAAGCATTTGTGGCGACCTAGCGACATCTAGTGACAACTTGTAACAAACAACTCGCCAGCGCCACCAGCGTCAGACAACGCAACTAACTCTGACAGTGCGCTACATCGCGCTAACGAAGTTTCTTCAGTCAGTTGACTTCCAACTTCATCCAAACGGACTTCGGTCCCCAGGCATAACGCCCGCCTGGAGAGATCTCTCTCTTTCTACATTGGTGACCCACGACAATGGACATTTACGCAACCTGACGACCTTCAAGCACTATGACGCAGTCTCACAGCAAGCCAGACAAATCGCACTGTGCACCACTAGCATTCTGATATATCTCCATGCCTGGTGTCTACAGTGTGCACAATACTCTCATTCAGCAACGCGACTCACTGCGTCCTACTACGAGTACTTCACGGAGCAGATACACGACTCACTGTGTACTCTCCACTCCACTCCTCTTCTCCTGCTACGCTCGCCAACGCGGCTCTGAGCCCTACTGGAGACATCTACTACTACTGGCACTTGCAAGCGGCATTTTCAACGCACAGACTGCACGTCATCCATCACCATCAACCTCCGGTCTCAAAGGGGGGCTGGTGTGGCGACCTAGCGACATCTAGTGACAACTTGTAACAAACAACTCGCCAGCGCCACCAGCGTCAGACAACGCAACTAACTCTGACAGTGCGCTACATCGCGCTAACGAAGTTTCTTCAGTCAGTTGACTTCCAACTTCATCCAAACGGACTTCGGTCCCCAGGCATAACACCCGCCTGGAGAGAGATCTCTCTCTTTCTACACATTTGATGTGATCAATGACTTTACCGCAGTGAAATATTATGGTACGAGTAAGCAAGTTAATTTAAATTAGTGTCATAGAGGCTCTATAGTCTTGGATGAATTATATGTATTTGAGTATGTATTTGGGTATGGCAGAAGAAGAATTAAAGCAGGATTAATGCTGTTGAAATGAGAGCTCTGAGAAGCATGTGTCGAGTTAAGATAATAGATAGAGTAACAAATAGCGAGATCCGAGAACGATGTGGTTTGAAATGAGATGTAGTGACGAAGATCGAGACGGGTATACCACGATGATTTGGTCATTTAGAAAGGATGGATGAAAGAAAAGTTACGAAAGAGGTGTGGCGAGCGAAAGTGAGTGGAGATGTCGTTAGGGGACGCCCTAGACGCACATATAGTGATCAGATTCGCGATGTGCTGAACGAAGGCCAAATCCAACGCACCTGAAATTGACGTACGTCCATGAAGAGATTGATAAATCTAGCTGGCGTTCCATAGTCTCTGCCTATCCCATTGGGAGACAGGCGTGAAGGCATGTATGTATGTAAGTTCATTGTTGCCTAGTACAAGCCCAGAGGTTAGCTTGGGACTAGGTCAATTTGTGTGAGATTGTCCCCTGATATTTATTTAATTCTAGCGACAGTACCTGTAGTAGTCGGTATCAGGCGAGTTGTAGACTCGGCAGTTGGTGAATATTCGAGTCATGTCGGCGATGAAGAGCCGCCGCGACACGTAGTAGCGCGCCTTCAGTCGCTCGCCCATCGTGCGCAGGTCTGTAACGATCACATACTGTTACAGCAATAGATACGTAACAATTAACTTTAGCATTATTTTACTGCTGAAATCACTATCAATGTGTCAGGATCAAATTGTATCTGCCTAGTAACGATAAAGTAGTCTCCCTGTATCTCCTATGAATACGGATTTGTCCATACTATTCCAGTTACATAACAAATGTCTCACCCATTGGATATTTAATGTGGTCGTAGTAATCTGGGACCTCTGATTTATCTACCGGTTTCAAGAACGGCCAGGCGGCCGCGTGATTTTTGACCTGAAACAAGAACCAAAACATTCGTTATAGTTTAAAACTTAACAGAGCCTTCTTACAGTATGCGGTGTGCGTGCGATGTGTGTGTGTGTGTGTGTGTGTGTGTGTGTGTGTGTGTGTGTGTGTGTGTGTGTGAGCGGTGTGTGTATGTGCGAGCGGTGTGTGTATGTGGTGCGCGTGTGCGGTGTGTGTGTGTGTGTGTGCGTGTGTGTGTGTGTGTGTGTGTGTGTGTGTGAGCGGTGTGTGTATGTGCGAGCGGTGTGTGTATGTGGTGCGCGTGTGCGGTGTGTGTGTGTGTGTGTGTGCGTGTGTGTGTGTGTGTGTGTGTGTGTGTGAGCGGTGTGTGTATGTGCGAGCGGTGTGTGTATGTGGTGCGCGTGTGCGGTGTGTGTGTGTGTGTGTGCGTGTGTGTGTGTGTGTGTGTGCGTGTACCCCGTGCAGCACGGTGCGCAGCGCGTTGACGTCGTCGGGCGCGGCGGGCGGCGGCGCGGCGCGGGCGCCCCGCCAGCCTGTCTCGCGCAGCCCCGGGATCGACTCCGGCGGGATGCGGACCTGACCCACATACACATTAACATTATACTCTACACTATCCAATGTGTTAAAAGGCCTGATATTTCTTAATCCCTCGTCTGTCTCGTCACAGATCTGTGCCCAAACATTTGGATAGCTTTTGTTTTGGTTACTTATTTTTTCGAACTTTTATCACAATCCGAAGAGATTTTTTTCACCTCTGACAGGCGAGGGGTCAAACGATCCACCTATTTCTCATGAAACTTAGCGATTAATTATACCGATTAAACAACCTTTCTGTAAAAGAAACCCGGTCCGAATCGGTCGTTCTATTTGGGGACCACAATTCCACTGACAGATGCGCATAAAACTGGCACCACCTCTTGTTTTGGCACAAAACATAAAATTAACCTGAAAGTTTTACCAATTGACTAGCGTAAAACGCTGACAAATTCGCAGGCAAAAATAAATTTAACATGTAGTGAAAACGATCGCTGAAATAATTTAGCGCACGCTCCTCGAGCTTACTTTACGCTGAAAAACAGCTGTGACATTCAGTCAGACAGAACGAAGCATAAAATTTCCTTTTTTTTCTATTTCAGTACATAAACTGGTGGTAATCTACTTAAATACTTACACCTTCTTTAAAACACGTCAGCCCGGGATGTACTTTCCGCACTTCCCTCTGCCTCATATCAATTAGTTTTTTAACAATCTGAAATTAAAGTAAAAAAAATATTCATTCAAAATGTTGGTGCACCTTATAAAGTTCTCAAGCTGAAAAAAAACGTATATTATTATCTATTTTTTCTTATTATCACCTGGTACATGTCAGTTCTTTTACTTTTAAATTTCACTTAGAAAAAAACCGAGCTAGATCTCCAAAAAAAAACTTAAAATTTAATTTTCCTGAACGCAAAGTTGCTTGTTGATAGCAATATAAACTGTGCTAAAAATTCTAGCATTTAGGACAACAATTTGACAGATTACTTTTCCTCGAACCGCTGTCAAGTTAGCGTCCCTATACTTTAGGTATCCCATCTGTTGGTTCCACTAAATATATTGTATAATTAAATAACTGGGCTGTGTTTCTCGTATTAAACAGTTAATCGTACTAAAGGAGAGTTTATTTACAATAGGTTATGGGCCCAGTACGCTTCCACTGCGAATAAGTCTTTCTCTCGTCTGTATGTGTAATGATTATGCATTCTACATATACACCACTGTTAAACTTAAAGACTTGGGCAAACCGTAGACGCATGCTATAAATTAGAAAGTCTATGTCACATTAAAGTTAACATACCTCCTTCTGCCTCCGAATGACGGCCGTGAATTGCGTGTACACGATCCTCGGGTTGAGCTCGCAGTGCATGAGTGTGGCCCCCTCGTAGTCCTTTATGTACCCCTGGTACATAGCGCGCGGCAGCCGGATGTCTTTGCTGAAGCCCTGCTTCTTGAAGTAGCCTGAAATAAGAGTTTATAATTATATTTAAAAAAAATGTACATAAATATCGAGGGACAATGTCACACAAATTGACCTAGTCCCAAACTAAGCTTAAGGCTTATCTATGGGTACTATAAAACGATAAACTTGCTTATATAGAGAAATACATACTTATATACATCGAAGAATCAGAAACAAATACTCGCGCTCATCATACAAATATTTGCCCTGACCTCCCGGTCAGGGCAAACCCGGGACCGTTAGCTTCGTAAGCTACTTTTAAATTCCTATGTGTTACTTATCTGACATAGCTGGAGACAAACCGCTTTGTGGTTTAACGGTGCTATTTAATGTATTATTTAATTGTGATTAAAATAAATTAATTAAAAAAACTAGGCTAACTGCGTTGTAAAAAGTATGCGTTTTAATAAAAATAAGGGTTGATAAGATATCTTTACTAAACCTAACCTGTATAGTTTACCCAATCACGTTGCCTCATAAAACCTAAGCAGTTGGTGTACCCAATTACGGAGTCCTGCTGTCTGGTGTACCCAATTACGGAGCCTCATAAAACCTAAGCAGTTGGTGTACGCAATTACGGAGTCTCCTGTATGGTGTACCCAGTTACGGAGTCTAAAAAACCTAAGTTGTTGGTGTACCCAATTACGGAGTCTGCTGTATGGTGTACCTAATTACGGAGCCTCATAAAACCTAAGTAGTTCCAATTACGGAGTCTGCTGTATGGTGTACCCAATTACGGAGCCTCATAAAATCTAAGTAGTTGGTGTACCCAATTACGGAGTCTGCTGTATGGTGTACCCAATTACGGAGCCTCATAAAACCTAAGTAGTTCCAATTACGGAGTCTGCTGTCTGGTGTACCCAATTACGGAGCCTCATAAAACCTAAGTAGTTGGTGTACCCAATTACGGAGTCTGCTGTATGGTGTACCCAATTGGGTTATCCCATAATTTTGTAATGTATAGTGATTCAAAAACCATTTCGAGAAAAAGGGTTGTAGAACCATTCCCTGTTATCAGATTATTTTACAAAATTAGTATTAAATAGTTATTTCTAATTTATCATTTGACATTATTTGACCTGTAATTTAGTGACGTCACGATCTTCATTGGTAAGTTGTGTCTAATCTGTGATCAACCATAGTACTGCATATAATATGAGTCCGGAATGCAGTAATAAATAAATAATGTATATCGAATTTTGTCTTATTTATTTCTGTTTTACTTTAACGCTTATTAAAATTAAGACAATTTTTAACTGTATATAAACATGACAAGGTCAGATCTTTAAAAAAATGGTATGATTAAAATACAAGTCCGTTTTGGAACCTCCGCCCGTAGGCTAGTCTGTGGGTGAAATTGTCAAACTCAACAAACTAAAAATAAAATTTCGGTTTGTTTGGTGTGCAACATATAACCACTCGTTTTCTGATTTTCTGCATTTTAACAACATTGCTTCAAATTCTACGGAATCTGACTATCCTGCTACACATATTGACCATCGCCAGATCTTGGATACCGATATTCTTGCTTATAATGACGACCAACGCTGTACATTTATTAAACTTTGTAAGGGCTGATTCCACTAATCTACCCAAAGTGGATATAGTCAGGATATTGACATACTTGGGAGACAGCTCCAATCACAACGTAGCTGAAATACGTGGAGCTAAAGCTCTAATGTAAGTATGATTTAGGTATAAGAATATAACGTTCACAATACCATTAATACTTTAGTTTACCTATATTGACATGACTTGACATTCACATTTTACGTGATCTGACAGAAACGCGTACTCTCAAATGAATTCAATAGTTTTAAAGCATTTCTCAAACAAACCAGCTTGTAGTGACGTCATAAAAACATTTTCTTTAAAAATTAAAATAAATTAATATATTGATTTAAATGCAAAAACCGTGAAATTAGTGTCTTCAATTAGTCTATTTTATCGAAAAAAAAATTAAAAACTAGTAGTATTTTTTTTTGGGATAACCCAATTACGGAGCCTCATAAAACCTAAGTAGTTGGTGTACCCAATTACGGAGTCTGCTGTATGGTTAACCCAATTACGGAGACTCAAAAAACCTAAGCAGTTGCTGTATCCAATTACGGAGCCTCAAAACACCTAAGCAAAATGGTGTACCCAATTCCGAAGCCTCAAAACAGCCTAAGCTATTTGGCATATCCTAATTCCGGAACCTCAAAACCTAAACTGTATGGTGTATTCCAACTTCGAGATGTCTTAAGGCCTCACCGATCGCGAACTCGTCGGCGAAGGACAGGAAGTGCAGGATGTTGTTGCGGATGTGGTAGTCCTTGAGGTGGTTCATGAGGTGGGTCCCGTAGCCCTTCACTTGCTCGTTGGACGTCACCGCGCAGAACACTACTTCGCTGAAACCCTGGACAGGAGGATAGTTGTAGAAAAATATTAAAGAAAACAGTGTCAAAGCGCTAAAGTGAGATAGAAGCTTTAGGTCCATATCTTGATAGGACTAGGTAGGTAGGTAGGTAGTAAATTAATATTAATATATTTTTTTTACGTTTGCGTTGAATAAATACTTTCTATTCTATTATATTAAATACCACCAGCACCCTATTTCAACATCCTGAAAATGAGAGGTGACAGGTGACATTTTAGTGTACATGGCGCAAATTATATGAAACCCAGTGATGTATCAGCGTGTTGACTTTGCAATGTATAGCGAATTGTCACCTGTCACGTGTCATGGTGAAATAGGGGGCTGATCGCTTTGTTACTTCCTATAAAAATGACTAAGCGGCAAAATGACCAGATTTCCTTTTTCAGATTTCATTTTATCTACCTTTGTACAGTCGGGGGAGCCCCGCACGGCGGAGCTCCTATTCATGGGCGATTTGCCCTGCGGGCATTTGAGAATGAATTGCAAAAATATTGTACCTAGTTAAGGACCTAATTGATGTCAAAGCTTAATTGAAACTAATTATTTTTCCTTTGTGTAACGAAAAATAGTCATACAATCGTATGGTTAATCTTCGATACACAAAGGAAATATGATTTGTTTCCATTAAACACTGACATCAATTAGGTCCTTAACTATGTGCAATATTTTTGCAATTCACCCTTGAAGTTACATAACTTACCTAGTAACGCAAAACAAGTGGTCATGTTAAAATATAGGCTAAAAGCGATTTACTTAGTCATCTAGGCACCAAGTGATGTAGTCGCAAATCAATCAAGTCTTATTTGCTACCTAATCGATATGTGGAATGAAAGGGATCCTATCATTACATAACCAATGATTAATCTCACAAACATATCATTTGACAACCCGCGTTTATTTCCAAAACTGTATATAATTCTGGATTTAATTCAGGACTAGATTTATTGCAGAATCCTATAGGTTATTTTAGGTTAGATTTATAAAAATCCTGAAATATTTGTAGCTACAGAAAAAAAAGCGGGTTGGCAAATGAATAGGTTGCGAAACGATGCATTTGTCATAGATTTGTCAGCAAAAAGGCAGAGAACCGGAATGAAAGCTTCTATCCGGCTAAAGTGTGTGTTTATAAGGCCAACGTACAAATTGACCAGGTTTTATTGCAGTTGAGTGTTACTATTCGTACCTGAGAATGAAAGGTCCTGAAGCATATTCCACCAATAGGGCGTCCCTCTTTGATCAACGCGAGCGTTTTGTGTTTTCTAGAACATCAATATTATTTTAATTCACCACCGTGTTCAATTAAATTATCAATAAATAAATATTAATAAAATAGTAATATTTATTTATTATTTATCATTAACTTAGTATACGTTTTGTAAAAGCAAATAATTACTATAAGCTATATAAGGTACGGTCTCGAGCGTAAAATAAAGACCCATTGCAAAAAATAAATGCATGGTGACGTTTTCAATGTCCTTAGAGATGCCAAGTCATTTGTAACTTAGAGGAAACTCAACCTTATTGCTGTAGAATGTCACATTGACTTTGGACCTAAGGTGGGTCAAAAATTTAAGTCTTTGACAGTACCTTAAAGCCATGCAACTATGTTTGTAATTTTCAATAATAGTCCAATTTCATTGTAAATTATCTAAAATCTAAAATATATACTGCGATACGTTTCACCTTTTACAGCGATTCTGTGAATATCATTTGACGTAAAGTAAAAAAGCGATTGCTCGGTACTGGGTATTTTTATCATTAACTAGCTAACACGTCAGCGGCTTCGCCCCGCTGCAATTTTTTGACATTCCCGGTGGTTTCTACAATTTTTTTTCTTCCATAAGAACTTTCTCCTGACGATCACGAACACAACAAAAAAAGAATCAGCGAAATCGGTCCAGCCGTTCACGCATGATGCCGTGACCAAGGAAAATAGGGATTCATTTTTATATATGTATATAGATGTATGCAGAAACTTGGACAATTCTTGCAAGACTTGCAAGCTATAGAAACATAGTTGCATGACTAATTCATTTCATTCATTGTTGGAAACGGTTTTGGATCACTTACGGATCAAAGACCAGTTGTGAGATGTATTCTTTGGTCATCTCCGGTAATTGGTGTGAGAAAATATTATGGAGACCTGAAATACAAAAGCACATGTTACTGCCATAAGCCTATTTCTCTGAGATCGTATTTCATAAACCCCTGTTAAATAATAATTATAAATAATAAATATCACGGGACAATCTCACACAAATTGACCTAGTCCCAAACTAAGCTCTAGGCTTGTACTATGGGTACTAGACAACGATAAAAATACTTAGATAGAGAAATAAATACTTAAATACATAGAAAACATCCAAGACTCTGGAACAAATATCTGCCCTTACCGGGATTTGAACCCAGGACCCCTAGCTTAGAAGGCAGGGTCACTAACAACTAGGCTAGCGTGTCGTGTGTGTGTGTGTTAGTTTGTTGACTCGAGCTCCGAGAGTTCCGTATTGCCCGACTGGCACATGGTTTTTATTATTAGTTCATTTTGATTAGGATTTCCACTACAACAAAGAGGTCTGTGTGTATTAACAAAACACAAATAAACTGAATTGAGGGATACATTTAACTTTGCCCACAGCACACAGGCCCCCAGAGACATTTCTGATCTTAAAACTGCAAATGTAACATCCGGCGGACGACTCAATGTCATTCCCGCTTAATGCTCAATATATGATATTATTGATGTTATTTCTATCGTGATAGTTTCACCTTGTACATTTATAAGTAATGCTGGTGCTCGGGGAAAACTTACTACAATCTTAGTGAGCACGTTGAATGTATTTTTTTGACATTTACAAAAATTTTGTTATGGTTAATTTTCATTAACGGTTTACTTTGCAATACAAATTTCAAATGCTGTTACTAGAATAATCAAACTTTGTGGTGAGACTTTATATCATGTTCAAATACTCACTTTCTGACAATAATTATGTTGTATCTTGTATCGTATTTATTTTTGTTTTGTTAATGAATGAGCCTCCAGGTCTTTTTCTCACTTATTTTGTTTAGTACAAAGTACTACTTTATCTAGTAGACGTGTTCTAGAGTGGAGACCACGGCTTGGCAAACGTAGTGTAGGACGCCCTTTAGCTAGGTGGAGCGATGACATACGAAAAGTGGCTGCGAGTGGTTGGAAGCGAAAAAACTCAAGATCGAGCTCAGTGGCATGCCTTCGGGGAGGCCTATGTCCAGGAGCGGACGGAAGTGGGCTGCCGATGACGATGACTACTATATCGCGTTTAAATATGAGTGTGTTCTACAAAAAAAAATGTTCAAGCATACATTCAATTCAAACCATTATTTCTTTAATACGCTAATGCGACAAGGTATTGAAGAATTAAAGAAAGCAATTATTAAGAACTTAATAAATAAACATGTGCGTATACTAGATGACGTGAAATCCCAGCTCAGCTTGTTGCTAGTTTTGGTACAACAACAAAAAAAATCTTTAAAGAATTGGATCATGTTGCCGATATATTGGTAGAATGATACAGCTGCGTCGTGAGTTCGGTTGCACAGTACCTATGAGCCACAGCATGGTCTGTTTGTTGACGGGCCCCGTGAGCGAGTTGCCGATGACGTGGAACTCGATCATCTTGCGCTGCTCCTCGATCTTCGCCGCCTCGTCACGAGGCGCCTGCATTTGGAACAGCACCTGGAAACGAGAGCGTTCTTGTATGTCTGGCAAAAAATAGGAAAAGTGGGTTGAAGTTACAACAATAACGATGTAAATCATCTAAAGAATTGGAACATTTTTTTTTCATGCCATCTAATTCCGAATGCATCGTCATATTTTCATGGCTAGGACGTACTAACTACTGTTTAGGGTATCTCTTCATTTTTCATAATTTCATTTGCCATAATGGTCACTGGCTATAACCTTCATTTTCCGTAATATCACATACCATAATTTCATTTGCTATAAAGACATTTTTTCTGAATTTGTGAATTTTTCAGATAATTTTTACATGCCATCGTATAGAGTCCAATAGGTTAGGTTAGGTTTGATTTAATACAATTCTGAAGAGTTTACAGTTTCAGGAAAAATGCCTTTATGTCAAATGAATTTTATAGCACATTATCGTTATGGCATATAAAATTATGTCATATGAAATTCGGTCAAACGATAGAGTCTTCATGCTAGTTAATGACGTCAACGACCGGCCTCGCTCGTGTCACACTCGCGCGTGACTCACGTCGGGCCCGCACATGTAGGCGGGGTCGGTGATGGTGGCGACGATGTCGGCGACGCATCGCTCGCTGACGTCGTCGCCGCTCTCCTCGACGACTCGCCGCCTCTTCCCGCCGGCCGCACTGGCTGGATCGCCGCGCGGCGACGCCGCTCGCTTCAACGACTCTTGTTTTATGCCTCCTGTTGAAAAGGACTTTTCTATAGACAACTCACGCTAGACCAAAAAAGGAAATTTATAAATAATCAATAAATACCAACTTCCCCAATCAGTGACATTAGATTTTAAATTAATAAAGTCTAGCTCTTATTATCGGTGCATTTCTATGAGTTACCTACCGCCACGTACGTAACAATACAATACACATACAGTAGAATTATTTTGAGTTTACCACTGACATATGGATTGCCTTCATTTAATTTTCAGCTTTAATCTCATACAAATAAAATAGTTATTACTAAATCGGTAGACGTGGGTAACAGTATTCTGAAAATTGCTTTATTTGTATGAATTTAAAGTTGAAAATTACATGAAGGCAAACCCTCTGTCAGTGGTAAACTTACAGTAATCGTACTGTGCACGTATAGCAAAGACCTAATGTATGCTCACCAGAAGACAGTGACACAGTAGTGAATCCGTCTTTGCTGTCACCGGACGCCGTCACCCGTTTAAACTCGCCGCCCTGGCTCGCTGCATCAAAAAAAAACATTACTATTAATGAATAAATGATTCAAGAAACAGTGGAGCGACTCCAAATGACAATTGGCGGAGATATCGCAATATATGACATTTCATTTCTTTTAGGTATTTTTTCATGAAAGTTTAAATGACCACTTGACATAAAAATCATACGAATTAAGAACCTCTTCCTTCTTAGAAGTTGCGTTAAACTTTTAATATATCGATCGATGTAAAACTCGGTACAGAGATACTTTATGGCTTGGGGAGACCGTAACTGTGAACCCCCTCGAAAGTGTTTGTCAGGTCTTGGCAATATTTAAACAAATATTGGATTTAAGCGTCAAGACCTCACAGCCAACCAGGTGCCCGGTGGCAGTCATTTGAAATGAGTTTTATAATACATATTAAAAAAAACTTAAATTTTAAACTTATTTACAATATTACTATATTACTATATTTCCTGGCACTCAAATTAAAAGCGGAGTTTATCACGGTAATAACACACATTTATTTTATGTCCACGTCTTACATTCCAATATAAAATATTTTGGTTAAAACCTACTTAACAAAAACAAATAAATATCACTTACTTCTGTAAAACATATGACTTCAAAATACCCAACGAAAGAGTGAAAACCAAATAAACGCAAAAAATATTTTTAAAATCACTATAATCTCACACCCAGCCTCATTGACCGGAGATCTGCTTATCGGAATACTACGTATCACACGGAACGATACGTTATCGCGATCAGGCCTCCTTTACGAGACGTTTGACCCACATTGGGCAACAAGTGCTTGGGCAAATACAACTAACGTATGGGACAAACATCAGGTAGTTACGTTATTACTCTCGCGGTCACATAATACAGGTCAGAGTGCGTTTTTCATACTAAAGAGGCTATTTCGAAGCCTTGGTTCCTCGCCAGGGGATGTTTTTAGTGAACTCTGATGATGGATATCCCGAGCATCGATACAGGACTTCCAGAATGCCTAGGATACCCTACTGATTGAATCTGCGGCTTACGCCGGAATTGTGCATGTTCAGAAACACATAAATGGTAATAAAATGTAAGGGGATCCAAATGCTGACCCAAACTCTCTCGCTGTGGTGTTAACTGATTGTGCGATCAGTTAGTTATCTTAAGAACATTTGACCTCCTCTATTGAACCTCGGAGTATCCACCATTAAACCTCACTCAAAACAACCCCTGGCAGGAACCAAGGTTTCGGCTTACGCACTCTGACCCGTATTATTTGACCGCGAGAGTAGTTATATCAGCAGCCACTTGCAGCTTTTGCTTCAATCTCGATTGAGACGTTAAGTATAATTTAAGGGCCATTTGCATGAAAATATACATTACTCTCTATGGCAGATATTTTAAGGGTGGATTAACTTTTTGTTGTTGTTATTCTGACTCGTAACTCAGGAGACAACAGTGATAGTTTCTTAGAGATATCGTTTAATATTCATTAGTAAATATGCATGTAAGTAACCCATAAAATATGGACTTTAAATTGATACCAAAACTGATGTTTAAAATCATGTTTTTAACGAGTGAACCAAGAGACGTTACCATAGCAACGAGACAAGAGAGTCTAAAAGTTTGTGGGTTTTTTTACTTCTTGACGCCAAAACGACTGCGGGCGGATTTGGATATTATATATTAGTCCCGATGATGGCATAATTACTGCTTTTACGCGAACGAAGTCGCGGGAAGAAGCTGTATTAAATCTTGGAATAAGACTGCCAGGGCCTCTATTTTACTGCGTTATAACGATATCGCGTTTGACGTATTTTAGAATCGTTTATGACTCGGTCGCCGTAATTGTAAATTACATAAGAGTCATCAAAACTTTGACAATGCGGACACAAATCAAAGACGATATCGTTATTACCGTGTAAAATCAGCCCAGTTCGATCCTTTTGAAACTACTGCACTCAACCTTTCGGACGCCGGATCCGGGCCAATATTTTGGATATCTTTTTGTTTTTTTTTTCTATTATTATGGTTTAAATCAGGGATTGTAAAACCGTTTTTATATAATACCTGTATTTAAATTGACAAATTGTTACCGCTAAAAAAATACCTTTATTACAATTAGTAGGTATTATTGTCATTCCGCTTTTGTTTTTATCGCGATGTATACACTATTTACAGTATTAAATACCTGTATTCAATACCGCTATCCATTGTATCTGATAAATAAGATGTCAATTAGACCGTAATTAATTGTAATTTCAGACTTGTCTAAGGCGTGTCTGAGTTTTTTGTAATAACACCGAACACATTTACAGATACAAATAAACGAGTATATTGACACTGACAGGTTTACTGGTTATGGTTGTTAGGGGTAAAGTATCAAAAAGAGGTATTGTTCCCAATTGGCTAAACCGATAATATACTTGAATAATTATACCGCTAATCAGAGCTATAGCGATATAAATAGCGAAATGCAATTATAACCGGATATACCTCATTTAAAACCGGTACTCAGAATACCGTTTAAATCGAAATGAGAAGAGATTTTTTTTTGTCAGGCTAAGACTAAATCTAGTTCAAATCAAATCAAATCAAATTCATTTATTTCATTACATTTAGAAGTTTCGCTATACTGATAGACTGATAGTACATAGATTGTGGTAATGAAAAGGGCGCGAGCACAGCTTAGCTGAATCCGTGGTCAGCCATGGAGAGATCACATTGACTACTACTTAGATTAACTAGTTACAAAAATCTAGATTTATCTATAGAGCCCAGCCGATACGAAGTAAACAAACCCAAGAATAGGTTATAAATTTTACTGCGATGAAGAGAGACAGGATGTACTTCTTATCCACCGGGCACGTCATGTGCATACCTGGGATAACTCGGAGCAATTTTTAGGGATTTGATATCGATAAAAAATATGTCGATGTAAATAAATACGGTTTATGACACCATGAACAAAATTAAACAGTCTTATAAAAGGTGAGGAAATTTCAATAACCAACATGAATGACAAAATTGGCTTTGAGTCCTTATAAATATTTTAAGAATGCCCCGTTAACCACCGTGGACGTTGAGAGAACGTTTAGCAGTTCAAAGTGGATATTTTAATCTCGACGGCAATCATTAATACTGACGAACAGAAAAAATATTGATTGTATACTATGAAATTGATTTAAAAATAACCATATTAATACACGTTTTGATTTTGTTTATTTTTTATTTCAAAATGAGGAGAAAATAAGTAATATTTATTTATGTCGAATAACATAAATAAATTTTGGCAGTAACATCGATATATTTTTTGTTGATAAAGTATTTTGCAACATCACTTTCGTATAAATGCCCAGAGATATCCCATGTGCTCCGCGATCTCTACCTCAATACCCATAACGCCCATGTGTCGGTTCTCTGGATATATTAAACTTAGTTATATTTCCTCGAGACTGTCAAACGTGAAAACACACATGACATGACACCATTTTCGCATGTTTTTGGTTGAATCTTCGAAACCCTAAGATATTTAACGATGATTTCTGAATCAATAGTTACTTCATAATGCTGTTAAACCATTTTTTTTATAAATGTTGTAAATTGACGCTGCAATCAAGGCGCGCGCAAATTTATCTCCATCTTCCGGAACAAATACCTACTCGTGCTCATCACACCCGCCCTTACCGGGATTGAACCCGGGGCCGCTAGCTTCGAAGACTAAGGTCAATAGCTATGCAATACCAACTAGGCCAACGTGTCGTCAAATTTATATTAATTGATTTGTAAAGTACGCAGGTCAAATTCATTCCATCATTCATTCATTCATTAATTTTGTCGTAGACTGTGTTACAGTTGTATGCGCCTACCACAGGACGTTTTTTTTTATGTTAAGGAGAAGGCACACGAGCACTCAGGCCACCTGATGGTAAGTGGAATCTGAGACCCATAGACATTTGAGTTCTCAGGACTACAATCCTAAGACCTCAAATGCGTTGCCAACCCTGAGGACTAAGATGGAATGCCTCTATACTAGTAATTTCACCGGTTGTCTTATCCCCACACCGGAACACAACAATGCGAACACTGTTGCTTGGCGGGTGGTTAATGGATAAGATTGTAACGAGGTTGTTACAAACCTCCTTTTTTTACGTTCCTGGCCACTTTTTCTTTACCATCTAAATCTTTCCAAATTCAAAATTATTGATTATTTTTGTAATTTCCGATCCATTAGTGAGTTGGCAAATAATTTCGATAGGCACCAGACACGAGATCTCGTGTCGGTGCCCTCCTGCTTATTTTTCTGTATTTTTAAAAATTTTAATCATATTATACATCTTCATTTCTTAAAAAGTGTCTAATTTAATATCTTCACTATCGAGACGGGACAGGATACTTCTACTATACCGCTAGAAATGGCTCTCCGGTGGGGAATCGAACCCCGGTCTCCCGCGTGACAGGCGGGGATACTTACCACTATACTAGATGGTAGTAACGATCCGGACGGGCCCTGCACAGAGTCCTACCACCATTGTACGTAAATCTGTACTTATCTCTTCGTTCTAACTCACCGGGTTTGTTGTCGAGAATGGCCTGCAGGTGGTTGGGGGGCACCTGCTTGTACTCGGGGTCCCAGATGGGGGAGCTGGCGCTGAAGATCTCCTCCTCGAGCAGCGCCAGGAAGCGAGGGAAGTGAGTGAGCACCAGCACCTGCCCAAGAAGGTATTTTTTTGTATTGCTGTCCGACATGCTCGGAAATGTGAAACTTACTGTTGCACAAACTGTTTTGCAACTTAAGAGGACTGTGAAGCAAAAAAAATCCATTCAAAATGCGATAACGTTTTTCTCCCCTTAAACGTTGTCAAATTTTGACGATTTTTGAATATGTTGTAGATATTTAAAAAAACTAGGTCTGTACGTTTACGTTTCCATAAAAAAAAAATTAAAAAAAAAAACAAAGAAACATAAGCGGAACGCATAGACCTAGTTTTTCATAATATCTACAATATAGACCGCCTGTTGTTTACCTGGGTCTTCTAAATTGTGAAAATTCTGTGTAATGTTTTTGTTTGGTGGACAATAAAGTGTTTTGTATTGTATTGTATTGTATATAAAAAAATCGTGGAAATCGGATTAGATTTAGGGGGTGAGAAACATTATCGCCCGGGCCTAAATTTGTATGGATTATTTTTGGCAGCAACGCAATTTTAAGCATCGCTTCACAATCCAAGCTTCATCCCAATTACACAGAGTCGTTCGCAACATGCGGTCAACGCATTTGGATCAACCTGCCTTCATTTTAACGCATAGCATATCGAAAGTGAAACGCTGAAATTAAAGTACATTTCAAAATTTACTTAAAATGTTTGTTTTTAAAATGAACTTTAAGTTAGTTGCCATATATGGCTTCCTATGCGTTAAGGGGTTAAGTTCACATTTGAAACAAATGCGTTGGCTGCATGCGGCAAACGACTCAGTGTAATTGCCGCTTTAGGCGCAAGGCTTATGTTTCATCTCATTTTTTACTTACGTAAAAAGTATTGTATTCATTTTGATTCATAGCAACATTTGCAACGTTCAAATGACGAGTCAGAAGGGAGCTTTCAAATTGCATTCGTTACTTCCGTTCTTCTCTTTGTCACAACGACTGTAGCCGATGCTTTCAATATTTTAATGCCAAATTATGCCAGCTTAAACTACCGTCCACTATTATTCAAGACTACTATTTATTTCCTGAAGAGTTTAAAAATATATATCTTGAATGCTTCGTCCCTGCCGGCAGCGTTTACCTTCCAGAAGACTCATTGTAATCCCGAGCGACCCTCTGGCTCTTTGGTACAGACGAACTCGGAAGTAGCTATACATTTAAGTACCTTATCGCAGTAACATAGTAAAGAAAGATTGGCTTGAATTTAGTATATAAATAGCCGGTACAAGGTAGGTAGGTATATGAACAGCTGCTTCTGAGTTCAACTCTCTATTTTCACGGAAAAAAGGGTAAACCAATTTACGTTACATTCAAAGTGACAATTCAGGGGATCTCAAAGTACGGTAAAGAATATTGTATAGTTATAACTTCGCTCAAATTGTATCTGTGACATTTAAAATAAATTTGAGAATTTAATGAAATTTAATTAGCACTCTGGGTAATGAAAGCTCAATAACCCAATTAAGCATTTTTTTATATTACGGGCCCGCATATTAATAACTCGGGTGTAGCGAGACAGTGATATTAGTGTAATAAATAAATTATCCGTACGAAAACAGTATACACATACAGTGTACACCTTTTTTTGTATATATGTGTGATGAGCGCGAATATTTGTTCCTGAGCCTTGGAACATCCAAGGCTTCTATGTATTTAAGTATATATTTCTATATATAAGTATGTTTATCGTTGTCTAGTACCCATAGTACAAGCTTAGAGCTTACTTTTGGACTAGGTCAATTTGTGTGAGATTGTCCCGTGATATTAAAATAATAATAAAATAAAATAATAGAAGTGTACACGTTAAAATAAAATTTGCCATCAACAGCATCATTTTATCCGGATTAGATTAAAATATAAAGGTTATTTTATAGACAGTATTTTTTTCTATATGTGGAAAATATAGGATCCTATCATTTCATAACCAATGTTTCACAAATGATTCATGTTATATACCAACACATCATTTGACAACCCGCGTTTTTTTTCCGAAACTGTAAATAATTCTGGTGTAGAACCCTATAGGTTAGGTTAGGTTAGTGTTTTAAAAATCCTGAAATATTTGTAGTTGCAAAAAAAAGCGGGTTGGCAAATGAATAGGTTGCGGAACGATGCATTGGTCAAAGATTTGTCGGCGAAAAGGCAGAGAACTGGAAAATATACTTTTATTTTTGGTCATCTTTTTTGACAACCCGCGTTTTTTTCCCGAAACTGTAAATAATTCTGGTGTAGAACCCTATAGGTTAGGTTAGGTTAGTGTTTTAAAAATCCTGAAATATTTGTAGTTGCAAAAAAAAGCGGGTTGGCAAATGAATAGGTTGCGGAACGATGCATTGGTCAAAGATTTGTCGGCGAAAAGGCAGAGAACTGGAAAATATACTTTTATTTTTGCTCACCTTTTTTGACAACCCGCGTTTTTTTCCGAAACTGTAAATAATTTTGGTGTAGAACCCTATAGGTTAGGTTAGGTTAGGTTAGTGTTTTAAAAATCCTGAAATATTTGTAGTTACAAAAAAAAGCGGGTTGGCAAATGTTGCGGAACGATGCATTTGTAAAAGATTTGTCGGCGAGAAGGCAGAGAACTGGAAAATATACATTTATTTTTGGTCATCTTTGTTCCGTGGAATAAAAGTCGGAGTTGGGGCTACTTGTATTGTTACTGACCCGCTTCTCCGGCGGCATGCGGTCCCGCTCGGAGTGGCACTTGTCCATGAGCTGGCGGCACACCGACTTGAACACGGCGCGCAGCAGCGTGCGCCCGAACACCAGCGACGTCTCGAAGTGCGGCAGCGAGTCGCAGAACGCCGGCACGTGGCAGAACACTAGCCATCTACCCGGAGATGGGCATTCATTGATTACTTTTTAATCAACCAATTAATCGATTAAATAATCAATCATCACAAAAATAATCACGATTAATGCAATCGGGATTAAATCAATCGACGGAGATTCGAATAACGATTGATTAATCATCATTTTAATAGACTAATTCTTACGATTAAATCTCGATTAAAAATTGGATCACAAACGATACATAAATTCTATATGTGTTACAAATATTACAAAAGAATAAAATACTGATGTTTAGATACAATGAGCGTTTGAACAGCTCTCTTCCAAAACTAAACACTATATTCCCAGTCAACGTATCTCGACACTTAGACTTACAAAAGAAACTTATTTATTCCTAATATTAATCGAGAGAAATTAATCTAATCAATTAATCGAATAAACCGCTTTTGTTTTTATAGGTATATTAATTCGTTATATTTATGTATTATATAAGATATAAGTCATATCTTAGTACGAGTATTATATGTACGAGTATATGTCGTATATATGTATTGTAATATTTAAGTATTAGCAATAGATAGGATAATTATGTTAAGTTATTAGTTTTATTTGTCTTCTTTTTCTGTGCACCCACTGAATAATGTAAATTTCTCATTGGTTATTTGGTCGAGTGGTAGAGAATGCCATTTGTACTTGTTTTTGTGCAATAAAGATTAAATAAATAAACACGCAGTCGTATAGGGCAGTAATAGCCTATTTACCTCCCAAGGGAGTAATGGATTTCGTTTTAAAATATAGAACCCACTACATCATTTCAGACTAAGGAATATAATCAGCCAAGGTTTATTTCATATATTCAAAACTTGGCTACAAACCAATTTTACTGTACTTATATAAAACTTATACGGTGCATTTATAGTACATTACTGCACAGACCAGGAAGTAGGCCGTTGCGGGACGAGTAGAGTTAGCGTGGCCGAGACGCAGTCGAGGCCACGCTATATACGAGTCCAGCAACCGCCCTTCCTGGTCGAGGCTTGTATAGTGCTTTTCTCTAACAATGCGAGGAAATTAAACAAAATTTCAGTTTTGATATAATATGTATTCAAATGTATTAACAAAATCAAGTCAAATACGATGTGATAATATGACGAAGGCAAATGGCAGTAAGTACTTAAATAAAAAGGTTTACTTAAAAATGAAAAGAAATGTTGCTCATGTTAGGGCAGTTTGTAAAATTAAATGTAATGGTTTTTCCTGGTACGTTAATGTTTGTTTGTTGAATATTTTCAGTGGACGTAGATGGCGTATTAGTTACATTGAACTGTTGATTCGAACGGGATTGCACAGGACTTGTTTCTATGTCAGGCATGAATGCTTCTGGACCAGATATCTGTTGGGAGAAGGATTGTTCATTTACTAAATGTTGTCTCGACGTAGAAGGCTGTGGGTCTTCGTTGTTAGTAGATTGCAGCTTGATGGTCTTATTTATACGGTCTGATATTTTCCTTTTATTCTGCACAGAATCTTCAATATAGCTCTCGGCAACGACACTCGACTTCCACCCCCCGTGCCTCTTGAGAGTTGTTAAATTTGCCCCAGAGTCAGCTAATAAAGTAGCTGACGATCTACGAAAGCAATGGCCAGTGTAACATTCGCTGTTTGGTAAATTTAAATAATTAGCTATCTGAGTGGGTATTCTCGCCATTTTGTGCCTC
The DNA here is from genome assembly GCA_949316455.1 of Acleris holmiana. NCBI lineage: Eukaryota > Metazoa > Arthropoda > Insecta > Lepidoptera > Tortricidae > Acleris > Acleris holmiana. The sequence continues at coordinate 11,957,589 of OX438780.1, read as the reverse complement.
CCAATAACCTGGTTGGTGCACTTTCCATTTTTGTAATTAATAAAAAATCTGTCCGATTTTGATTTTTTGCTTTTGTAGCCCGCTGAGTGCCTTTTTAGAAATGTTACCAAATTGGTGTAACTTTTTATATCAATGTCACATTTTAATTTTATTGTATTTTTCAGCATTGAATATATCGCCCATAGTGTACTCGGTTTTTTGTCCTTAGCTAGCTCGCTAAAGTAAGCTAACATGACGTTTTCAGACACTGAAGTTGTTTTTTTCTTCTCTCTCCATACCATGAAATTTTCAAATGTTTTTAAATATTTTTCTGCGGACTTTGGTGGTAGTAATTTGGTCTTAACCGACTTTGCTTCTTCTTTACACTCTGGTGGTGTGCCGATAAACATATCTTCATCACTGGAATTCATTTTACTTTTGTATTTTCGCGAAACAAAAATAATACGTACTGTACTTAAACTTCCCTAAGAAAAAAGTATTCCCGATTCCCGCCTTAATTTTTTAAATTCTAAACGCAAAATGTTTTAAAAAAAGTAAAACTATTTGACACTTTGGTAAATACGCTGTAAACGCGATAAACGGCGTTTACCTTTTTAGTCTATGAAATTTAAAAAGTAAATAAACATGGAAGAATTTTGAATAGTACGAGTGTTTGGCTGTTTGGAGTTAGTTATCATAGTCCAAATATGGTTTTAAAAAGTAGAAAACCGGGTACGTTATGAAATTTATATACATTTTCGCGGCCGTTGCCGCTGGTAAATAATTTTTTTTTTTTTTTTTAATTTTGCCTGGGCCTGGAACTCGGAACTTTGCGGGCTGATTTTACAACAGTAAGGTTAACATTTCCGAGCATGTGGGAGAAAAATACATTATTTTTATATTTTACTATTATTTCAGAGACGTTTGTAATTATTTATATTAAATTTTAAATTGAAAATCGGTACAATCTGGAAAGTTTGAAAACGAATGGCAGTTCTATCTTAGCATTATTTGTGGAAGACTATATTGAAAAAGGTTGAGTTATCATGTTGACAATCTCATTTAGCGATTCGAGTGCCATACATTTTTACCCGACTATTTATTGTTGTTTTCTTTTTAAAGTAAATCATTTTCTCTCTCTCGACTAGTCATTAAAGGCTTCTAATACTCCCGTTGGTTACCCCCTTCTTACTTCCCTTGATATGCAATGTACTATTAAGAGGCCGTATACGAAATTTTGCCGATTTCACTGATTTACGCGATTTTGCAGACCTCATTTTACAGTTGAAAACTTTACTTCTACAAATTGTCATGCGCACGACGTAAGATAATTTCAATTTGCAATGAATGTATGAGCTACTTTTTTGTTTTTATTATTTTATTTTTTTTAATTAATGACCTGAAACCGGCGACTGTTTTCAGATTTTTGCTGTAAGAGGTTTAGAATATCGCATATTCACGAATCGTGTTGTTTTAAAATATTTCACTTTGATTTGAACGCGTAAGATGTATGAAATCCTGCGGCGCATACAACTTTTTGAGCATTGTAGTGCGGTCCGAGGGAGTTTATACTCGAACTTGAGGAACGCGACCTCCAAAATGTACGGAAGCACTTCAATGCTCAAAAAGTTGTAAGCGCCGCAGGATTTCATACATCTTAAGGTGGGTACGAATTAGAAAACCTAATAAGAAAATCGACGATTATGAAAGAACGCGGTGTGAAAATTCTCTTGTAAAAATCATCTAATAAATCCTATGCATACCATCACTTGCAGTCGCAATCGTCGAAACCGCAAAGTTCGATGATTGTTTGCAACAAAGATATTCCATAGAAATGAAACAAATACTGACCTTGTGTAATTAATTTGGTATGTAGATATATCTTCCGGGTTGGATACTTGCTGAAAAAATAAAGCGTTTTACAATACTATAGCACTAGAGTAATTTTATATTGTCAACTTCATTAGACAAGGGGGGAACAAAAATTAAAAAGTCGTGAATTCAAACCCTATTTAAATTTAAACCAGCAAAAAAATTATCAATTAAAAAATACAAAAGTTATTATGGTATGTCAAGTATATTAGACACTATGAAATTAACAGTTAAAATATGTAAAATATGCAATTAAACAACATTAACTCTAGAGAAATTGATATTTAGATTGTAAAGAGTGAAACCAAGGCTTAGGATGCTATTTCACCTTCCTGATAATGCCATGGACCCCCGCATCCCATCGTTAACTTTACAATGTATATAGAATTGTCACCAGTAACCTATCATTGTCATGTCAATGAGATAGGGGGCAGGTCATCAGGATCATTCTCAACTCACCAACTTCCTAATACTAGGCGTCTCGAAGTTCCAGTGGTTAAAGCAGTGCAGGAACATCTTGGCCAGGTCGTACATGGTCTGCCACTCGCGCTGCGGCAGCGTGTTGAACTTGTACAGCACGAAGTTGGTGATGGCCTTGGCGATGGAGGGCCGCTCGAAGGGGGGCTGGCCCAGCGGACCCTCGATGCGGGGGGTCGAGCGCGTGAGGATGCATTTGCGGAGGAGCTGGGGAAAAAAGGGTCCAAAGCTCAAGCTCAAGCCCAAGCTCAGTTTGTAGGGTACTAGGAAACGATAACCTTACTTATATAGAGAAACTAGCTGTTGCCCGCGACTTCATCCGCGTTGAAGTAGTTTATCGCTCTGCCCTCGGGAACTGGCAAATCTTCTGGGCTAAAAAGTATCCTATGTCGTTCCCTGGGACTCTAAGTAGCTGCATATGAAATTTCATCTAAATTGGTTCAGTAGTTTATTTGTGAAAGCGTAACAATCAGAAAGACACACAGACAGACACTTATAAAATTAGTATACTTACACTTAAATACATGGTAAACATCCCAAATCCTGATAGTTCCTCACTCAATACTCGCGCTCTTCAAACTAATATTTGCCATTATTCATCCATCATTTGCATAACCAAAAAATCCCAAAAATCCATTATTTTTTTCATTTTATTTTTATGTTAAGGACACGCACACGAGCACTCAGGCAACCTGATGGTAAGTGGAATCTGAGACCCATAGACATTTGAATTCTCAAGACTATAATCCTAAGACCTCAAATGCGTTGCCAACCCTGAGGACTAAGATGGAATGCCTCTATGCTAGTAATTTCACCGGTTGTCAAACCCAAACAAACACAACGAGACATAATGGGGATCAAACCCAAAACTGCTAGCTTCGTACGGAGTCGTAAACCACATTTAATAATATATTCATTTACCATATAATAATGAAAAACATTTGCACTATTTTAGTTAACTACATCTCCAATTTGGGCAATACATGGACCAGATTGGCACTAAATAGGCATGAGTTGAAAAAGATGGAAGAGGCCTTTATCAAAGGACAAACAAACAATAAATGATAAATTAATAATGTAAACAAAAATTAGATCGATATAACATTGTTTGGAATTTCATTAATTTATTATTATTATTACATCTCCAGTTTTGACTGTGCATTGTGTCACTTACTTTGAACAGGTAGTAGTAGACGCGCTTGGTGTCATGATCATCCTCGCGGTGCATGGACATGAAGATGTTCTCCACATCCACCACAGCCCCCAGGAGTCGGTCTACCTCAGCCACCTGGAGCCCTTGTAGTTGGGACACGTGTTTCTCTGGAATTTAAGTTTGATTAACCTTGAGAGACCCACCATTCTACAAACAGGGAGATTTTTGTAAGTGGGAATGAGAATCAAATAAAAATGAAATTTATGTTCATTAAAATGTAGCTTAAACTAAATTGCCTTGATTATGTACATCCACACTGAGTCTTACAAGGTTAAATAAAGTTGGATCACTTTTACACTTTGACAGAAATTCAATATACAAATTATATGTTTTATAATACCCTTTCTTGCCAGGATGTTGTGGTCCTGACTGTATCTAAAACCAATATTCCAACTATGGATAGGTTAAAAATGCCTAGGACAAAATTTCGAGCAATGTTTTTTAGTACAATTTTGTATGTAGGGTTCATTATCTAAACGTGTGCCTCACTCAGGGCAGCTTTTCTATTGGTAAATTTTTTCCTAGCACACCACTTTCTACCTAGCACAGCTTTGGTGAAAACGCAGCCTTAAGAGACTAGGACTCTGTAATTTCTTGTGTGTTGGTGAGGACCAAAAAGTCGGACCAGTTAAGCACAGTTAACCACTCAAACAACGAAGACAGAAAAAGTTCTGTTGTGCGTCAAAATGTATCCTTAAAATTGTATGGCTTATCATCGCACAACAGAAAAGTGTCATAGAAACAAACTTTTTGGTCCTTATCCATGTAGCAATTGCTAAATTTGAACTCAAATGTATGTGTATCCACGGTTTGAATAATGCAAATGGATATTAGTAATTGTTACCTAAGATGTGGTTGCAGTTGCGACAAGGGTCATTGAAGGTGGCCAGGGGCTGGTTGTCTGCCCGGGCATTGGCTTTCATGGTCTGCTGTGGCACTGGAGTTTTCCACCCATTGCAGTTGCAATCTGGTGTCTGCAAATAAGTTAAAACTTAATTATTAATGCTGAATGAAGTTGCAACTTTATATTTGTAATTGTGTATTTAAGCAATTAATTAATTAATTAATTAAAAGCAATTAATTTTGTAAAGGGTGCTTTTAAAAAGTCCAACCTGAGAATTTTTAGCCAAGATAAATCTATGATTTGTGGGGATTGGATTGGTCATTCACATGAAGATGTATTTTTTTTTACTTTGTAATAAATGTTGCTATGGTTCTGATGAACTCTGATGTCAAAAGAAATGTATTAGAAAGTTTTTAATCTCTGAATGTATTAACCATTAAATCATTTGTTTTAAGGAGTTTACAACACATTGTCAACAAATTGTTCTTATATCCATAACCATGCCAAAAATAGATAAATGCTAATCTTTTATTGGTGAAGAAACTCTTTAATTAATGGAAATTTAAAAGTATCATCATTTATGTCTAAATGGTACAACGCTACCAACCTGACAAGCAGAATATATGGCAAGCTTCAACAACTTTTTGTTGTGCGGCCAGTTGTAGACTTGCTGTTTACGCTGCTGTATCCTCTGAAGATTGGACTGTCGCGACGCTTGGCCTTCTACGGCCGGAGCCACGGCACTGCCTGATGCCGTGTCATCTGCGATAGCGCTAGATGGAACTGAAGAAATTAAACCTATTTAGATACTACTTACTTATGCATTATTCATAAGTTTCGCGGCTACAGCCACGTTTCATTTGATAAACTATATCAGCTAATGTTTAAGAGGATTGTTTTATGTTTACTTACTATCGTGAGCGTGTGTTTGCGAGGAATCTGCTTCGTTCGATGCCATTGTTATGTCGCCGATATTTTCAGGTAATTGAGACATTATACCGATAAGATGGTGTTATTTACAAACTATGAAGCTTGGTGGACATTAAATTGTCAATAGTATATTAATCGCCACATATAATAAATAAAATATTTGCAAAGTTTGACATTTCTACATGCAGATTCTTGCGTTTGCGTAGCGTTGACGTTCGTTGTTAGTTGACAGCTTCGGTCCGAATCGAGCTCAACGCAGCAAACGCGCTTACGTCCGGTCCAATTCAAGTTTAGTGAGGACGGTCGCTTTAAATAGGCGCCAGGGGGCTGGCACAAGTTGTCCGCGACTGGTTTGTCGCTCGGATCTCACTTGCTATCTAGTCGTAACGATAGAGTCGCACTGAGCGACTTACAATAGTGATTAGAGCAATAAGTCAATGCATATCACACGCGAGGACCATAATATTGTAAATTTTATTCGGTCAAAACTTTCAGTTCCGGGACTCGGACAGATAAATCTTTCTTTGTCATATAACTTGTAATGTACAGTCCGGGCTGTGGGGACATAAGTAGGTATAAACGCCTTTGCTTTATGAAAAGTGGATTAGAAACGGTTTTGACATAATATTGCTGAGGTATCACGACCGAATAAAAATTCAAGTCATCGACGTTGGGAGGGGGCGCGCTCGATCCGCCATCTTGAATCGAGTGTCAAAAAGTTATTTTTTAAATAACGTCTCAACAGTTTTTTATATATATATATATATTTAAATATATATATATATATATATATAGACATGTTATTACTTTTGAAAAAATTACAAAATTTGTACTTATATGTGCAATCAAAACTTTAGTCAATAATCGATAGTTCATAATAAAACGGCACTTATCGACTCATTATAATTGGAAAAAAGTTAAATGTGTCTAATTCACAGACTACGAATCTGATTACTGAAGTTTTAACTGCATTTTAAAGTACAAATTTAGTACATTTTTTGGATTAATAACATTAGTCAATAGTCTATCATGATAAGGACGGTGAATCCTGACCCACCGTGATACAGTTCACACTAGTACGGGGGCCAGATGAAGCTTACTTTCATTTTATTGTTACCGCTAAGTATCTCTTAAGTTAATGTAAGCAGAATTCTGTACCATTTATTAGCGCAATAAATGATTTATTATTATTATTATTATTTATCAGTTCATGGTAAATTGGCATACACCCGCCGTCCTGACTGTCAGAATGGCGGGTGTACCTCCACATTGTAATAACTTTATTTGTGGAGCGGTACAATTTATTTTAAAATAGGTAATAAATAGTACATACATACATACATAAAATTACGCCTTCATTCCCAGAGTGGGGTAGGCAGAGCAGCAGAAACACCAACAAATCTAAAAAGACTTGTTGACAATTCTGTAACCACATTTTGCACAAATAGTACATTTTGAGTAATCATTGTTTTTGTTTGTATAATCATTTTATATATTTGTGAAGGTACACCCGCCATTCTGATTCTCACGAAGGCACACGAGCACTCAGGCCACCTGATGGTACCTAAGTGGAATCTGAGACATTTGAATTCTCAAGACTAAGGTATAATCCTAAGACCTCAAATGCGTTGTCAACCCTGAGGACTAAGATGGAATGCCTCTATGCTAGTAATTTCACCGGTTGTCTTATCCCCACACCGGAACACAACAATGCGAACACTGTTGCTTGGCAGGTGGTTAATTGATAAGATGGTGGTAGCGATCCGGACGAAAGCTGCACAGGGTCCTACCACCACTGTCTATAAGAAGTAGGTAAGTAAGTATATCAATTTAATTTAAATTCTGATTGAAAATTGTTGAACAACAATTTTCAATTCTTTTTGATGGCCCGGGTAGGTTAATGTTGCCTTCTTTATTATCCTCGCTTAATTTTTTTCTGTGCGGTTCTAAAAAATTAAGTTTCCAATGATAAAATTTCTTTCTAATTGTTTTAGTTTTCTATATATCCGAATCTGCAACGCAATTTCGCAGATTCCACACACAACAGAGCAATGTAATTCAGTTTTCCTGCAACTACACACACACAAACATCCACAGACACAGAGAGTATCAGATCTTGCATGCCTCATTTTATTGTAAGTATTTTATTTTTACTTATTATGGTACTCGTGAGTACGTAGCGCTGATACAATGAGCCTATCTTGTTTCGATGTGTCCAATCCTTCAATGAGTACACTAAATAATTCCGAAGAGTCATAACTCCGAATTTTCATTGTTCCGAATGCATTTTTTTGATAGAATACTTTATTTTTCGATGTCGCTCATAAATCAGTCAGTCAATCAAACCTAACGTAACCTACGTATAAAAGATAATTATTGTTTTTATTTAAAATAACTCAAGCATAACAAAGCTTCAGGAAAAATTAAAATTCGGACAAATAAGTATTTGGAAAAAAGTCTTCGATGGTATTTTAAGGTGTTCCCCCTTAAATTTCATCATGCGCATAACCTCACTCACCGAGCGCCCAAGATACAGGCCCAGCCTAGTTTGGGATCCGCCGGATCCTACTACTGTTAAGAATTGTTAGTAAAATAATTACTTTACTTACTTTTACAGGCTTTGCTGCATCCTTTTTTACAGTGGCAAGAAATTCAAAGATAAGCGTCTTGGGTGTTGCTTTCTCCGTTGGTGTTATCGAAGTGATCCCGTTGGGGTCGTAGGTATCTTATTTTGTATTCCATACGATATTTGGACTTGGTGATATGTCCTAAACGTACATATTATTATGTATGATACTGTACAGCGTCCTCTGTAGGTGCAACGAAGCAAGATAAAATTTACTTTTTATTGATGATTTTGCGAATCGTTGTTACCCGATTTCTTCAGGATTCCTTTTCCATGTGCACGTCTCATGCGTCTTTGTTTTCCGCCCGGTAAGTATCGTCGAACGGCAGTTTGTCTCCCACAATCACGCGCCGTGTGAGTACTAGGTCAAAATAGAATTGAATGATTTTATGTAAATATAATTTTTTTCGCCGCTTTTAACCTAGTATAAGACTTACGGGTACCTAAGGACCAAAATGTTGGGAACGCTAACTCACTCAATTAAAATTTCTATGAAAATTTTCCGTTGTGACACGACAATTAGTCATACATTTGTAGGGATAATTTTCGTGTCACAACGGATCTTTTTTCACTTTTGTTATAGTTGTTTTGTTGTTGTTAACTACGCTTAACTATGGTCCAACTATTTGGTCCTTATCCTTACAGAATAAGCATATATGCAAATATTGTAAGTGATTTTGTTTTATTAATACTTTTCATACACATTTTTGTCTATGTACATTTTGGCACCTTTAATTCAAGATGGCGGCTCGAGCGCGCCCCTCCCAACGTCGATGACTTTGATTTTTATTCGGCCGCGATACCTCTGCAACTTTATGTCAACACCGTTTCTAATCAACCTTTCATAAAGCAAAGGCGTTTATAATACCTATGTCCCCACAGTCCGGGGCCTATTGCATAAAAGTATAAGCCCATACTATTAGTAAAAATCCATTCAAAACCACTAATACTATTAGCTTGTACTGTATTATGCAATCGGCCCCAGGATTATACTGTAAATTACAAGTTATATGACTAAGGGAAGAATACTTTTCCGTCCGACTCCCGGAATTGAAAGTATTCGACAGAATAAAATTTGCTCTAATACCTTAGTTAATTTTCCTTGAAGAAGTTTGATCGGTCGGAAGGCTTAAAGAACTTTCAAAGAAACCCGAAGAAGTCGTTAAAACTCGGAGGAAACTGTCGATGCGAAGGGAAATAAAAGGCTAAGGCTATATAATATTATAATGATACTACATAGCTTGCTGTAGATGGCTGCTTCGAGGCGAAATCTTTAACCTTTTCAACACTATGTCAAATTCAAAACCAAAGCGAATGTCAATTTTGCCTCATAGACACCCACGAGGGCGATTTTTGAAGCTCACCGACGTAAAATGACTAGGTTTGAAATCAATTTTTGGAACGATTTAATCTACGAGCGAACCTACCATTTGGATTTAATAATGTAAGGGCGTAATGATATCAAATCCAAAAGGTGGGCCCGCTTGTAGTTTAAATCGCTGCACAAATTGATTTCAAACTTAGTCATTTTACGTCGGTGAGCTTCAAAAATCGCCCCCCTGGGCTTCTATTCAGATGCGTTAAAACGATATCGTGTTTGACACGTTTAAGAATCGTTTATGTCACAGTCGCCATTATTGTAAATGACATAAGAGTTATCATAACGTTGACAATACGGAAACAGGTTTAAAACGATATCGTTATAACGCAGTTAAATAGAGGCCCTGGGCCTCTATTCAGGTGCGTTAAAACGATATCGCGATTGACACGTTTAAGAATCGTTTATGTCACAGTCACCATTATTGTAAATGACATAAGAGTTATCAAAACGTTGACAATACGGAAACAGGTCAAAAACGATATCGTTAGTACCTTGTATAATCCCAGCCCCTATTTTGCGCTGTCAACCGTGACAGAAATGTCTGTCAATGGCGTTGAAAAGGTTAAGCGACAATATGACTGAGTCGTTCCCTAATGCGGTCGCCTAACTTGTTTCAAACTACTTCGGCCAACGAACGTCGTCTTCACATTAGTGTGTACTGCGGTCACGTACCTAATTAGGCGATCGCAGCTGTCGCGCCTGTCGTTCGCTGAATGCGGACGACTACCGTGTTCACTTGCGGTCGGAGCGCGGCAAGTTGCATTGCATGTACCTAAATTTCTTCCGAGATACAGACTGTCAACGTAAGAAAATTAAAATGATAAAGTCCGCTTATACATAGGTATTTGTTGACACAGTGTTTTTGTCCTAATATTTTTATGAAATGAGTTGAACTTTAATGTCTAGGTACAATCCGAATTAAACTTAAAATGACATACATACATACCATCATGCCTTCATTCCCAGAGTGCGGTAGGCAAAGCTAACGGAAATTCCAACAACTCTAAAAAACTTGTTGGTAATTCTGTAGTTCCACATTTTGCAAAATCAGGCTAAGATGTTTACTAGTGTATTTATTAGTGACAGATTGCAAGCACATCGCCTAATAAATACTACACGCCTTTATTCCCTTAGTCGCTTTTTACGACATCCACGGGATGATATGGAGTGGTACTATTTATTATATTGCAGTAAAATGAATCCATACTATTATTACAAAGACGAAAGTAACTTTTTTGCATGAAAATTACGCCAAAATCATGTCAAACGATTAACCTAATATGGATATGACTACAAAAATCTGCATACATTTTTATACACGAAATTTAATAAAAGTCTTATCCATCTTATGCTTTTGTCACCATATTGCATCCATCGTTCGCCCTTTAATCATCACATCACTACGTAGTATACAACAAAGTCGCTTGACGCTGTCTGTCCCTATGTATGCTTAGATCTTTAAAACTATGCAACGGATTTTGATGTGTTTTTAGGGTTCCGTAGTCAAACTAGGAACCCTTATAGTTTCGCCATGTCCGTCCGTCCGTCCGTCCGTCCGCAGTCTAGCGCAGAGACCCTTAGTACTAGAAAGCTGTAATTAGGCATGGATATGCATATTATAGTCACGCCAACAAAGTGGTACAAAAAAAAAGTACAAAAAATTTTTTTTTTGGGTACCTCTCCTCCACGTGACGTGAGGATGTATTTTTTTTCTCGTCTACCCCTAGTGTACCCTACACGATCACAGATCGTTAGGTAGGTCTTTCAAAAATATTGTGGGTTTGTGAAAACAGTTTTTCGATGAAGTAATTCGTTTATGAAATATTAAGCTTTATAACGTTAATTTTTGTTAGACTCAAGTGTCCCCCGCCCTACAGCCAAAACTACAAATACTAAAAATCAGAAAAAATCTCCAATGAAAGAGCATATAACGAATTTTAAAGGAAATCTATCACGGCTAAGTAGACCACATTGGTTCTTGAGATACAGGCGATTAAAGTGTTTATACCTACTAAAATCATCTAAGACGGCACCAATTGGCTTTAAATAGAAAATTAGTTATTACTTGTTGATTTTTATGTTTTTAGTACTTAACGGCTTCGGAACCCTACACTGAGCATGGTCGACATGCCCTTGCCTGGTTTTTTTTAATAGGTAAAGTGATTCAATAGGAAGTTAAAGTATTACACATAGTTATAAACCTTCGGGCGGGTCGCTAGTATCGTATAAATTATAGATAAAGGTGTTTCTTTCTGGATACCTAATCAGGACGTGCTACATGTTTATGATGCAGTTAATATAGATTTCGAAGAACTAAACTAACAATGTAATCTCGTTCTTAATACTCTAATCTGTAGAACAAATGTAAACTAACCGATAACAACGCCGTTTCATATGGAAATTGGTAATTATGCGTTAATTCCTTGAAAATTGGCTTTTTGTTCATGTACAATACAATATCGCCTTTAAGTACACGAGCGTTATTAGAAATTAAGTTAAACTGGAACCTTTTGAATACAGTTATAAAACACTGTTGTTATTTAACCAACTGCAATGCTTAGGTATTATTTTTCGCAGAACTGCAAACTGGGTAAATTAATATTTATAATTAAAAATAATAATAAGTGTTTTCACTTCTCACTCTCTAAAACGGCTCACGACAGCCATGTATAGGCGGCTAAAGTGATGCATTTAATCCCTAGAGAATAAAGTGACACTTTACTCCCTAGGGACTAAAGTATTAATTCTTTTTAATTTCCCGAAAAGTAAAAGCCTTGGAAAACCAAAAACATCCAGATAGCTACATGTTGCCATTTGATGATGTTGTCCTTTAAAAGTTGTAATTTTAAGGTATATTAAAAAAAAACGAAAACCAACCTTTTTTAAGTAACTTAAGTAGAAAAGGTCGTACCAACAAAATTATTGGCCTACAAAACACGGCAATTATGTAGGTACGTAGGCACTAAACCTGATTTTTAGGGTTTCGGAGCCGAATGGTAAAAACGGAACCCTTATAATTTCGTCATGTCTGTCTGTCCGTCTGTCCGTCCGTCCGTCCGTCTGTCCGTCTGTATGTCACAGCCATTTTACTCAGAGCCTATAGGCACTATATAAATGAAATTTGGAGGATAGATGTATTCTATGTACCTACCGCTATACAATGATGTAGTAAAATTGAACTGACGAAAAAAAATTTTTTGAGTTATATCAGCGTATGGGGTATTTTTAGATAGGGCTTCCAAAATGATACGAGGTTTTTAAGTGACTTTTTTACGTAAGTGAACAGTTGGCGAGATATACGCTTCTAAAGTCGTAAAAATTTTGTCCGGGTGGGTGGCTTTTGAACTGTTAAATAGAACATTCTAATAAAAATTACAGTAGTAGAACATACGAAATACTTCCCACCAAAATTGTTTTGAACACGATACACAGCGTATCGTGTTCAAAAGTTAGTTAGTTTTTGAGATTATAATAAAAAAAAAATGAATTTCAACCATGAACGTTCATCCCAGCTACGGAACCCTGCTACGGAAACTGTGCGTGGTCCGACATGCACTTGGCCGGTTTTCATTTATGCCTTTACAACAGGGCTAGGCGCCTGCGGCTCTAGTTTTTCTTTTCTATCGCTCAAAATGTATGGGATGACAGTTGACCACGTGATTTATCGTAACACACGAGAATGTCGTCTTGTACAATATTGAGCGATTGAATAGAAAAACTTTAGCGTATTTGCATCTTTGGTTAGCTCGGTTTGTCGATGGCCTTCCTTGCTTGGTTAGCTAATTAGAGAATAAACACCTCATTATAACTACATACGCTTTCTATTACAAGCGTGCAGTTTCTATGCTTAGGGTGTCGCTTCTCACAATTCCCCCGTGTCCTCGTTAAAGTGCACTGCAGCTTATAAATGTAATTTACTGGTAACAATAGCCTGCCTTACTCTAATTGTGTGTTATAGAATGAGATGTGGATGCCGGGTTAGAATAGTGCCACTCCATGTCTTCCCGTGGATGTCGTACGAGGCGACTAAGGGAATAAGGGGTTGTAGTACTGTTAGGCGATGGGCTTGCAACCTGTCACTAATACACTGGTAAACTTCTTGGCCTGATTGTGCAAAATGTGGTTACAGAATTATCAACAAGTCTTTTTAGAGTTGTTGGTATTTTTGTAGCTCTGCCTACCCCATTCTGGGAATGAAGGCGTGATGCTATGTATGTACTTATGTATAATGAGATGTCTGTACTATTGGCGGGCAATAGTTGCTCAAAAATCGGTTAAGTACGTACTAAGGGGTTCCGATTTCGAATCGAATCAGCACGAGCCCAACGTACACTTGACCTTTAGTATTTATTGTTTTTCTTCGGAGTTTTCAAAATTTCAAATCGTACAAAATTTGACGCCTGTAATGTTTTACCGTTTTTACGATACATCAAAATTAAAATACTTAAAAATAAACGTTTCTTGAATCCGCCATTCAATATTAAGGTTCAATAGATACAACTTCTTAAAGTTAGGACGAACGGACGGACAGCGTAGGCATATATTAATGGTCTCGTTGGGCTCCCTTCGGGCACGGAACCCTAAAAATAAACGATGTTTTTTGAGTAAGTAGGCCGCAGGCGCACTTTCCCACGTTAATAATCTACCAGCGGTTCCCAAAAGAAAACCACACTGCTGAGAAGAATCGCCACCTCACCACCTTAACATTTGCAGAAAACCAGAAAAAGTGTGTGTTTAGTGGTGGTAGGACCCTGTCTTATCCATTAACCACCCGCCAAGCAGCCGTGTTCGCATTGTTGTGTTCCGTCGTGGGGATAAGACAACCGGTGCAATTACTAGCATAGAGGCATTCCATCTTAGTCCTCAGAGTTGGCAACGCATTTGAGTTCTTAGGATTATATTCTTGAGAATTCAAATGTCTATAGGTCTCAGATTCCACTTACCATCAGGTGGCCTGAATGCTCGTGTGCCTTCTACTTAACATAAAAAAAGTAAATTATACCTATATGTTGCTGACGTATTTAATATCCAGACAGTCCGTCCCCCATGGAGCCGAGTCATCAAAAAATAAGCAAAGCGATGACCTCTACCCTCCTTTAGTGCTTACGTAGTATGTACTTGGATTGCCCCAATTGACAATCACAAATGACCGTTTCGGGGACCCCTTGTAATTTGTACTAGGATAACAGCTGTCAGGTTCTCAGGATTAACTAGGTACTTATCTTGCCGCTAGAGTAGCAAGAATTATACGGACAGTCATGTTATCTTCGCATTATCGCTTTATGCCTCTCTGTCTTCGATGCTTATAGTTATTGTTTTTGATGTAGTGACCTCGTTGTGCTGTTCTCCTAGTCATTTAAAGTTTGTGATGTAACTCTTTTTAGGGTCATTGTATTTTATGATACAAAATGTTATTAGATACAGTTACTTAGGGTGAAATAAAATCACCCCTTCCTTTAACATCTTGACTCCTTACTCGACACGATAAAATTACTAAAAATGCCATTTTACTGTGCAGGGTCAGTCCGGATCGCTACCACCATCTTATCCATTAACCAACCGCCAAGCAACAGTGTCCGTATTGTTAGTTCCGGTGTAGGGATAAGACAACCGGTGAAATTACTAGCATAGAGGCATTCCATTTTAGTCCTCAGGGTTAGCAACGCATTTGAGGTCTTAGGATTGTAGACTTAAGATTATAGTCTTGAGAATTCATATGTCTATGGGTCCCAGATTCTACTTACCGTCAGGTGGCCTGAGTGCTCGTGTGCCTTCTCCTTATCATAAAAAAAGACTAATCGTCTCCGGCGTTGGTTCTACAACTTTGCTGTGTTTTGAAATCCGTCTAAAGCTGGGTACGAATCTGAGCGGCTCAGCCCGAGGCATGCTCGCCCCGCGCGGCGAGCTGCTGGCGAGCAAAATTGTTGCACATAAACATGCGCGGGTGAGGCAGCGTGCTCGTCGCGAGCCGACATTTCAAAATGGCGTTGGACACGGTGCCAGCCGCGGCTGCGTTAAAAATTAAAAGAAATCGCCTCGGTGGTGGAAGGGCTCAGTAACTTTATCAAATTTGTACGCGCCTCGCCCACAGACAAGTTAGAACTTGTCGTTCTGCCCGCGGCACGCTCGGGTACACGTCCAAATTACGCGAGCCACGCACACCGAGGCGCCTTTGAGCACGTTCAAAGAGCTCGCCGGCTGCTCGCGCGTACGAATTTAAGCAAAATAGGTGAGCCGTGCGTGCCTCAACCCGAGGCTGCTCTAATTCGTACCCACCTTAATAGTAATCTTGTTGTGTGTGAGAGTTACGCACTAGGATAGTTTATCTTCAGCGCATTCTTAAAGTTCTTAGGAGAAAAGGGAGACAAAATTAGTGAAATCTCGCTGTGAAGGCTGTAATGGAGGTTCATTAGCTAGATAAATGTTGCGTAACTGGAGCGGAGCTGTGTTGTGTAACCCAGAAACTCTTAAACCTGGCTTTTATTATATCACGCCTCCCGGGTTCGAGCACAATTTTTGAACAAATGTATTTAATTTCTTCATCTGCGGAGTTCGTAGGTTTAATTTAGTTAAGTACTCTCAAGGACAACATTTTTAATCAAGACTTCGGGTACCCCGGCTATTTTAGTCGTGATTAGAATAGTCGAGTAAATGACAGATTTGTGTGAAAATTATTTGAATGTACTGTACAATAGTTTAGTTTGGTTTATTTACTCATCAATATTATTTATTTATTAATAAAAATTGCATTCCATGCCAAAAATTATGAGATTACATTGAGACCGTCAACGTATATGCCTACCACGGTTCCTATCACGGCACCGTGCAGAGGATTGTGAGGCGACGCATCGCGAGGAGTCAAAATATTTTCGCTAGAACAGCTAAACGGAACTGGATGAAATTTGATAGATTAAAGTCTGAAACAGCACATAAGTATTTTTAAACCTGAAAAATCTTTCAGGGTGCCAGGGAATACTGATAAACGACAAGCGTACAAAGTCACGTAAAAGCTGGTAATTTTAAAAACATGGGAGGTAATTTTTGAAGCTCCGACGAAATGACTAACTTTGAAATCGATTTGTGCAGCAATTTAATTACGAGCGGGCCAACCTTTTTGGATTTGATATCATCATGCCTTTATCATAAATCCAAAAGATGGGCCGCTCGTTAAATCGTTGCATAAATTGATTTTAAAGTTAGTCAATTTTCGTTGGTGAGCTTCAAAAATTGCCCCTCTGAAAAGTGACAAAGTACGACGTTGAAGAATGATTACACTACAATTATCATGTTGTAGTGTTTTGTCATTACAACTTCTACAATACAATATTATGTTACGTGAAAACTGTTTTTGGTATGAACGCTGAACGCTTTACTTCGTTAGTAAGTTTTTGATGCATGCTGTTGTTCAAAAACAATGGCGTAAGATAGGGGTTTCTATAAGCTTAAGCTTTGCGATAAGCTTCGACCTAGATTCTGAAGTAGATATTACGAGTAATTTTATTTAATAGACAAGTAACGTTTTTTTAATAAGACTGCGTTTTTCTTACGTATTTAATAACTTTCCACAATTCATAAAACTGGATTTTACGTCGCAACTTGTAACAGTTAGGTCTTTTTGCGGTTTTGTAAAATAACTGTATCTAAGGATATAGTGTGTTATCGTGGGGCGGCAAAGCGTGTATCAGTGAGTATTTAATTTTGTACGCAAGTCAGAACGTGAGCTGTTGTTGGAGTATTTAGACCAAAATCTGGACCAGTGGGCTTAAGGGTGGAATCACATCTATCAGCACCGATTCGCATTTTGTCTATAGAAAATAGCTACTTTGTATGAAGATGCGTACGCATCTATTCTCCTTTCGCATGCGTACCTACGCATCTTTATAAATAACAGACATTTTCTAAATGCGAATTAGTGCTAATATATGTGATTCCACCCTAACATGCTGCAACGGGACTAAATTATAACATAAGCTCGGGACTTTAATTCGTCTATTCCATATTACAACGTAAGAATAAAGTGAGTTTTGTGTGACTTGAGTTCTTTTATT
The DNA here is from genome assembly GCA_949316455.1 of Acleris holmiana. Taxonomy (NCBI): domain Eukaryota; kingdom Metazoa; phylum Arthropoda; class Insecta; order Lepidoptera; family Tortricidae; genus Acleris; species Acleris holmiana. The sequence continues at coordinate 11,940,219 of OX438780.1, read as the reverse complement.
ACTAAGCAAGCAATTAAATCCCGGATTTCCATAATTTCAGTATAATATTTGCATATGACACTTGGTGGTCCTTCGGGGAGGGAAGATGGCCGGTTGAAAGAGGTCCGGCTTTTACTTTTGATTTATTCTGTTCACTATTTTACTCTACTCACTTGACATTGGCGAAATCACTGTGGAATATCGCTGTGGACCGCCATTAATAAAAAAAAACAGAAGAAGAAGAAGAATATTTGACTCTAGTTCCCGTTTGAAGTATTTGACACTAGGTAGTTCTCTTGGCAGCATGTTAGGCCCACAGATCTATCTATACCCAGGTAAGAAGTATTCTTAAACCGCCATTAGCATTAAGCATGCCGTCCCGCGTTTTGCGCGCTGATGCGAAGCCTTTGTTTATAGAGATGGTCATTGATCTAGACCCACATTTTGATACGAAGTGTATTGTGATGCACGTGCATATCGTGACCTTTTACTTTCGGCTCCATTAATGACGCGCGTACCTACCTAAATTTCAGAACCAATTAAAAAACACCGAGTTTGTGAAATGAAATTAGCCCTTATTGTAAGAGAATTTCGTGACATCCGCGTTTCAGCTTCATAATTAAGCCCCAAACAATATGTTTTTAATATGTAAAAGTTTTTCAGCGCTAGAAAATCAAATTAAAGTTTTCGGAGCTATCGGAGCATCTGCATGCACCGAATCGGCACTTTTCGTTTCAAACTTACAGACCAACGGACAAACAGATAACTGAGGCCCGATTAATAAACTAATTTTAGTTTAAATTTCCGTCTCAAGATACATAAAAAATACAGTTTTCTATGGTTTGACGTTTACTTTGACGTATCTTGAGATGGGTATTTGAACTGAGACGAGTTTATTAATACGGCCATAAGTCATCCCTGTATGGTTTCCATTTCCAGTGTTTAGGACCAAACCTTAAGAATGGAATATTATAACGATGACATTAACAGAACCAATAGAGGACATAAAATGGGCAAATGTAAATAACCTTAAAGTAAATACAGAAGAAACTACATAGGTAGGTAGGTATCTACAGCAATTTTTTCAACGAAATATGTACGAAAGAAAACAATATCAGAGATAGAGAAGAAGTTTCTTGGGACAAATTATAATACTTACGATGAAATTACTAGCATAGGCATTCCATCCTAGTCCTCAGGGTTGGCAGCGCATTTGAAATCTTAGGATTGCACTTGAGAGTGTCTTTAAAATTCAAATGTCTATGGGTCTCAGATCCCACTCACCATCAATGGCTTAAGTGCTTGTGTGCCTTCTCCTTGCCATAAAACTTATTAATTCATTAGTCACTAATAGATTGTCAAGTAATTCAATTTCGACTTGCGAAACTCGTGTCCGCACACCGAATGGCGGACTTTGCGACGTGTCATCTCACTTCGTCACGTCGTCTCCCAGCGGCCTTACAAATTACTGAGACATTGGTCCAAGATCCCGGAGTCTCCAAAGCGTAATATCATTACAGAATTTTTGTACATACGAATACAAAAGCTAGAACAAATTACAAATGTAAAAATAACTTTGTCCGTCTGTTTGTTACGCTTTCACGGTTAAAAACTTGAATTGGAATTTGGTAAGGAAATAATTTGAACCACGGGGAGGAACAATATACGATACTTTTTACCCGCGAGAATAGATCAACGACGAATGTGGATGGAGTCCCGGGCAACAGCTAGGACCTAACCAGCTCTAAAACCGGCAAAATGGAGTCCTGTCCCACCGTGGAACTGTACCCTAAATATAAACGTGATGTTTAGTATTTGTACTAAAAATTTGAAAAAATCTAAATGAAAGTGCATATAACGAATTCAAAAGGAAAACTGTCACGACTAAGTAGACATCATTGGTTCTTGAGATACAGGCGATTAAAATGTTTATACCTACTAAAATCATCTAATTATTGGTCGTTATTTTTATGTTTGTAGTACTTAACGTTTTCGGAACCCTACACTGAGCATGCTCTTGCCCGGTTTTTTATGGTTGCGTTGTCAAACTAGGAACCCTTATAGTTTCGCCATATCCGTCCGTTCGTCCGTTCGTCCGTTCGTCCGTCCGTCCGTCCGTCCGTCCGCAGTCTAGCGCAGAGACTAAGTAGTAGAAAGCTGTTATTCGGCATGAATATACATATTGGTCACGCCAACAAAGTAATACAAAAAAAATATATAAAAAAGTAGGGTATCTCCCCTACACGTAACGTGGGGATGTATTTTTTTTCTCGTCTACCCCATAGTGTCGGGTGTCGTTAGATAGGTCTTTCGAAAATATTTTGGGTATGTGAAAACAATCTTTTGATTAGGTGATTCGTTTAGGAAATATTTAGTCAGTGTGATAAGGTTCCAAAATAAACATAGGTAGTTGCGGTGCCGAGGCGCAAAACGCAACTCGATATATCGATGACGCCCCCCAAGACGTTCTTCAGAGCCACATTTGCTGACACTCTCACAAGAGTCAAAATTGATGGTTTTATGTGCTTTAGAGAACAAATTACGAGTATAATTGTTGCTGATTTATAAAAAAACACAATATTTATCAAAAAAATAGTTTACCAGGATTATGAAGATATAAGTACTCAATTATTAAATCTATTATAGTTTCAAAGACTCATCCAAACATATGCGGTGTCATGTATGAAAAATAAAAGTACAGATGTTTTTGTTTCTAATTGTATTTTCATGTCAACATCAAGTTCAATATATCCAAAGGAAAGACACACGGGTATTAAGTTTATTAAGAGCCCGTATACGAAATCATGCCGATTTCGCTGATTTTCGTGATTTTAAAGTTAAAAATACTACTTTTCTATAAGTTTTAATGCACAACATGAAATATTATTTCAGCTATGATCGAATAAATGAGTTACGAATGAATGAGCTACTTTTTTATTTTTGTACACGGCCTCTTAAGATCGAGATCGCGGAACACTACTTACTGGCTTTATCATATTCGTATGTGAGTGATGAATTCCCCAATTTCTCAGAGCTCAGAGTCATTGTAGAGACAATTTTTTAAAGTAGTGTATATTATTATTATTACTCGTCTGATTTGCGCTGCGTCGACCTTATAGGTGAAGTTTTATCCGGCAAGTTTAAGAAGTCCCGTCGGAGCGTACAAAACACATTTTAGCGCGTGCCTTCTTAATTATATCGCTTAACATTGAGAGAATGAGTAAATTTGATCATTAATTATAATTGTGAAATAAAAAGTAGTTAGTTTCTCCTCCTTTTCGTTGAGCATGATGATAGTACTTTTGCATATTTGTTCAGAACAAATAAAAACGTTACAGTCGCCAAAACATATGGGTGGATCTTATTTGTATTGGTAAACACATTCCTTCAGCTTGTGATTCTAACCAGAGTGGCGAACGTTTTTAGCATTTAAATAGTAAGTTGGAAAGTTACTAGTGTCAGAAGTCTATTGGGTAACGAATAACACTGATAGGATTTCATTAAGGAAACAAATGGTTTTTGGCAATAATACAGTTTACATATATCGCACCTTCGGTACGACAAGGGCACAATTTCCCCTTTAGTAACATTGTGCGTAGTGCCTTTGGTTTAACCGACAAGGGCACAATTACCCCTTTAGTAACATTGTACATTGTGCCTTTGTTCTACCGGACAAGGGCACAATTTTCCCATTAGTCACATTGTACATTGTGCCTTTGTTCTACCGGACAAGGGCACAATTTTCCCATTAGTCACATTGTACATTGTGCCTTTGTTCTACCGGACAAGGGCACAATTTTCCCTTTAGTCACATTGTACATTGTGCCTTTGTTCTACCGGACAAGGGCACAATTTTCCCTTTAGTCACATTGTACATTGTGCCTTTGTTCTACCAGACAAGGGCACAATTTTCCCTTTAGTCACATTGTACATTGTGCCTTTGTTCTACCGGACAAGGGCACAATTTTCCCTTTAGTCACATTGTACATTGTGCCTTTGTTCTACCAGACAAGGGCACAATTTTCCCTTTAGTCACATTGTACATTGTGCCTTTGTTCTACCGGACAAGGGCACAATTTCCCCTTTAGTCACATTGTACATTATGCCCTTGTTCTACCGAAGGTGCGATATTCTCTTGAGGTAAGGCGTAACAACAAGTTGCTGACTACAATTTGTGGCATTTTGCGCGGTGAGTCCGATTGTCCCGAGCTAGTGGGGCGGGTCGTGCGGCTGTACGTGCCGCAAGTTCCCACTATCTGTCTCCGCCCTAAGCCGCGGCCGCTGCTGGCGGTCCCGGCGGCGCGCACCGTGGCCCGCAAGAGTGCCCCGCTACTCCGCGCGCTGGCGCTCCTTAACGCGCTCCTGGCATCGGCCCCCGAATGCGACTTGTTTGATTGGAGATGGAATGCTGTGTGCCGAGAATGTTTGCGATTTTGTGAGAAGATGGATGATAGGCAATCGAGTGTACCAATGTAGGTTTATTATTTTAAAATAATTATTTTTTAGTAATTATTTTTTCTTTTTGTATCTATCTGGTTTTCTCGGGGCAATGGTTTACTGTAATGCCGTGTAAAATATGTTAATAATAAATAAATAAATAAATAAATAATAAATATCAAACGTTTAAAATTAAGATTTAAACATTACAAAAGGTTAAAGAAACAGTCTCTTTCCTGTAAAATTAAAGTTTATTGTGTCTCCTGGGTAACTCTTGTACTAAAAATTCATAAAAAAAGGAATTATCAAAACCACTAGGTCCAGAGGCATAGAATACCTTTTAAACATTATTTATGTGAATTTAAGGTGTTAAATTTGTGTAGAGAATTTTAATAATCCTTTGCCTAAAGCAAAATAAGGGTACAAAGTGACAGCCAAGAGACCGATATGTGACTCATGAGACATTATGACACAAAGTCCAATATTAATAGGATATAATACAAGTAGTAGGAACCTATACAAAGTGGCCGATAATACCTGCGCAGGCGCTAATGCCTTCTTATTTAAAAGAGTCGAGTTTAAATAATTTTGAGCAACCTAACGTTCCGATGTATTTGATCGCGACTGTATATATTTACGAGAAATAGTAACATGAACTGCTGTTTTTTGAGCCAGAATTTTGCCGAGGTTTATAACAATATACGAGACGAGTGGGTGGTAGTCAAAAGTTGGTATGCAAAATACTTCCACACAAAATTCACTATTACAGAATTGGCTTTTGGATAAACAAAGTTGTTCGCAACAGTTATTTAATAACGAACTTTTCGCCCTTGAGTAGAAATGGGTCTGTGACGAGCTCGTAACCGTGTTGCTAACTATACTAATAATGTAAATGGCCTCGCTGTAAACTGAAAGATAAACATAATGTGGAGTGTTCAGGAAACTACAACGCCGTTCAACGTAGTAATTCGCTTAAAAGCGAAAGCTTTTGTCGAGCGGTCGATCGAGTGAGCTCACTCACTCTACGGTATACCTAAAGGGAAAGTTGAGAATTCACGAACTTGAATGTTGTTTCTAGGCTCTGTGGGCCGAGCACGTTGCCACGAGACAATTTTTAGTCCAAAGTAAGTATAAAGAACTAAGGTTTAAAATAAAAGTGTGTTTTGTGTGATTTGAGTCCTTTTATTACTTAGCAACTTATTCCCCGGGACATTTTAATAATTTCATAAATATTTGACACTAGTTCCAGTTTGACGTCATTTGACACTAAGTCCCGTGGCGGCATGCTCGGCCCATTCATGGGACAACTTCAACTCGCCGATTAATACTGGTCCGTCGAGTTCAAGAGCGAGTTGTGAAAGTTTGAAGAAAGAAACACCGCGAATTCGTTTGCACGGAGTTTCTGGTGTTGAAAATTCTGGTATTTTCAAAGGTATAACAAACTGGAATAGAGGAAGAGATACAAGCAGAACACAGTTCCTTTAGGAAGAAAGATAATTTGTTTTATGTACCCAGTTAACTATGTACTTTAAATTATTAAATAAAACTGTTCATCGAACACTATATTGGACCATACTTAGTGTAGTGTTACTAAAAACACAGAAAACTATCTTAGAAAACAACAATTACGAACTGTAATTTTCGATTTAAAGTTATTTAGTGCCAAGCTTTCTTAGATGTTTTTAGTAGGTAAGTATAAACACTTTAGTCGCACTGTATCTCAAGAATCAATCTAGTCTACTTAATCGTCATAGATTTCATTTTAAATTCGTTATTTAATTTTGCTTTAATTTAAGTATTTTTTCAGTCATTTAGGACTCGTTCGGAGTCCGCTATCAGGGAGTGTAAACAAAATTTGCCAAAGGAAGTACTAGACAAAAGCTTTTTAAAAAAAAACCTAAATTCACACAAATCATAAAAATATAAATGTATACTAATATATAAAGCTAATGAGTTTTTGTTTGTTTGCTTGAACGCGCTAATCTCAGGAACTACTAAACGGTATGGAGATAACTAAAGTCCCGGGAAGTACATAGAAAACTTTATATCCCGAAAAAATTTACAGTTCCCGAGGGAATAGCGATGAACGAGGTATTTGACATAATAAAGACGACACTATCAAATTGTGATTTAATAGCATCGTCTACATACACATAGGGGGAGTCCGGAAAACTAATTGTTCGCGTACAAAGTCGCGGGCGTCTTCTAGTATAGTCATATAAATGGTGTCCCCTTGTTTTACAGAAACTTATTTCATAGACAGAAACTCATTTCATAGAATGTATCACTTCGCAGAATTTTCATTTCATTTCAGATTATCTTAAGCCTGAGTTATGTAGGTTAGGTTAGGTTAGACCTGTGACCACCAAAAAATTATCTAAAACAGTAAGGTTGCAGCAGAAATTAGCTTTCTATGAAATGAAAATTCTGCGAAGTGATACACTCTATGAAACGAGACAGAAACTCATTTCATAGAATGTATCACTTCGCAGAATTTTCATTTCATTTCAGATTATCTTAAGCCTGAGTAATGTAGGTGAGGTTAGGTTAGACCTGTGACTACCAAAAAATTATCTAAAACAGTAAGGTTGCAGCAGAAATTGGCTTTCTATGAACTGAAAATTCTGCGAAGTGATACACTCTATGAAATGAGTTTCTGTAAAGCAGTGTACAAGCCATATTACGAATGATGATTTAGTCCACAAGAGAATATACTCGTTTACCGAATGATTATTCTTGTGTATGATATCGACTTATATTTCTTTATAAGCCCATGGGGGTGTCAAATTGAGCCTTTAATTAAAATTAGGATTAGAATTCCCATTTATATCAAAATATAAATGGCACGTAAAACCTAAAATCCCTTCTACAACCGTTACTTAAACTAGGAGCCGAGAAAGTTCTGCAGGGCTCTGGAAATCACAGGTGATCCGATTAAGTACTTAAGTACACGGTTTTCTTTACGGGCTCTTTTCAGACAGATATTATCCCGGATTAAGGTGTTTACGCTAGGTATAAATGTAAACTGATAGGCTAGGATGGGATGCCGAACTCCCGAGGTGTCTTGGCCCGAGCTGCGAGCGAGGCACAAAACGGGACGAGTGAACATGACAGTTCCGCACGTGTATCAAACGTTTTTAATAGGTACGAAACATATCAATGAATCAAAAATTGAATTGTAAAATAAAACTATTAAATAATTTTAATTGACACATACTTTACAAAATGGCAACGGTTGTGACCATTCAGCCAAATCAAAAGATTTCTTAAGTATTTGATTTATTGTTAAAAAATATATTATTTGGTGTACGAAAGCCAACGGTCGTTCGTAATACGCAATCAGGCAGGCGGTTACTTAAAGTACTTCATAATACTAGTCAAACAATAGGCCCTATGCGTGTGTACCTACTTTGAATTTAGAGTACCAAATATTACTTTTTTACCCTGTAACTGTGTACACATTTACAAAAACTTTCTCCCAGTGAGAGAGAGCTTTAGCCAGTGGTCACGCATAAAGGTGGATTCACGTTAGGTACGCCGTGCAGGGGACCCGGCTTCGGCATAGTCTAACGTGAATCCACCTTAATACTCATTTAGTCATCTTTATAAAAACTGTTTCAAGTCAAGTAATTATGAAATGTTAATCTTCTAAATGTCGTAATCAAAACACAAGTAAAGTTGTTGAACATGCAAACTCTTTGGATGGATACATGGGTTGGAACAATAGTTAATTAAAAAGATGGAAAAGTAAAACACACTAGTGCGAAATATCCCTCTCCGCACGATAATATTCCACGATTATGTACAATGTTTCACTCGAATTTGTACTTGAATGGTAGCAAAGGGTTGAACACCAAATACAGGCAGGCTGGATATAAAATTACTTAATTTCATGGGTAAGTATTAGAATTACTGCCTGTTATTTTATTTTGTAACATTTGGCTAATGGTTACGTCTTTGAGATTTATATTTGCGCTATAATAGGCACAAATAAATGAGCACCGGACGGGAATTTTGTCGGTAAGGCAATTTTAATAATATTTGGGTGTCTGGGCCGTTATAATATATGTCTTGTTATCCTTGTATTTAATAAAGATAAGTTACCTAATATTAACATAAAAATATATCTAGTACTTGTATTCGTTCACTAATTTTATTTTTATTTATTTTAGGTTAGGCCCGTGTCGTTGCCGGGTTAGAATAGTGCCATTCCATGTCTTCCCGTGGATGTCATAAGAGGCGACTAAGGGAATGAGGGCTGTAGTAACTGTTAGGCGATGGGCTTGCAACCTGTCACTAATAAACTGGTAAACATCTTAGCCTGTTTGTGCAAAATGTGCTTACATAATTACCAACAACTCTTTTTGTAGTCGGTGGTATTTCTGTAGCTATGCCTACCCCACTCTGGAAATAAAGGCGTGATGTACTAAATTTCGTTGTTTTATTTTTGTTATAAATAATGTAATTTAAATATTAATTTAATGTTGTATCCTGTGACCATTGTACAAATTTGCATGCCGTTTGTAAACAGCTGAAAAGGTGGAATAATTTTTAATGTAACATCGATTACTAATTCTTTTTTGCAAATAAATCATTATGAATAATGAATTAAAGAAAATAAAAATTGCTTAAGTTTATAATGGTAGAAATTACATTTGTGCAGGTTCTTTAACCTCGCGAGGCCCACCGAACTACAAACGTAGACAACTTTGTTAGTAGTAATTTGAATCTACCTCCGAGGAAATAAAGTTCAATTACCTTTGCTTTTAAATGCTATTTTCAATTTAGAAACAAATAAAAATGAACTTTATGCTCCTTGAAATATAGTTAGAACTAAATCTTACGAGTTCACGCCAGTTTAAAAGTAATAAACATTATTTTACAAAAAAGCGCTTAACAGAAAATTAAGAATGTTCGCGAGAAGAATTTCAACCAAAATACGAGTATATATTATTAATCAATATTATATTTTACATGAGAATAAACTCTATTCTTAGTCACCAACTAACGACTATTATGGAAAACGGAAACCTCACGCCAAACAACAGTTCTAGAAGTACACGGTTTCTGTTAGTGAAACGTAATCCAAATTTAAGGCATCTTTCCTCTTGGGACGTTCTAAAATAACTACGAAAACAACATGAGAAACTAATACTCCAATTATACCAGTCAAAACAAAAGGCCGTATTTACGAGCATTAAGTCTATGTGCCATAACTACCTCATTGTTTTCCTCGGCAGAATTTCTGATCAATTAGTACAAAGTCTGCAATGACGTGTAAATAATGTTTACGGTCTTTTTAGGGTTCCGTAGCCAAATGGCAAAAAACGGAACCCTTATAGATTCGTCATGTCTGTCTGTCTGTCCGTCCGTATGTCACAGTCACTTTTTTCCGAAACTATAAGAACTACACTGTTGAAACTTGATAAGTAGATGTATTCTGTGAACCGCATTAAGATTTTCACACAAAAATAGAAAAAAAACCATAAATGTTGGGGGTTCCCCATACTTAGAAATGAAACTCAAATTTTTTTTTCATCAAACCCATACGTGTGGGGTATCTATGGATAGGTCTTCAAAAATTATATTGAAGTTATTAACATATTTTTTTTCTAAACTGAACAGTTTGCGCGAGAGACACTTCCAAAGTGTTGAAATGTGCCCCCCCCCCTGTAACTTCTAAAATAAGAGAATGATAGAACTAAAAAAAATATATGATGTACATTACCATGCAAACTTCCACCGAAAATTGGTTCGAACGAGATCTAGTAAGTAGTTTTTTTTTAATACGTCATAAAAACATTGATCAAAGCTACAACGAACTTTTATATTAGGTATGTTAATTGCTGCTACGGAACCCTTTATGGGCGAGTCCGACTCGCACTTGGCCGCTTTTACATGGTTTGTTTAGTGTCTCGCCTATTTTTTTTATTTTTTTTTTATTTTTTTTTAAGTTAAGGAGAAGTCACACGAGCACTCAGGCCACCTGATGGTAAGTGAAATCTGAGACCCATAGACATTTGAATTCTCAAGATTATAATCCTAAGACCTCAAATGCGCTGCCAACCCTGAGGACTAAGATGGAATGCCTCTATGCTAGGAATTTCACCGGTTGTCTTATCCCCACACCGGAACACAACAATGCGAACACTGTTGCTTGGCGGTTGGTTTGGATTTCCTATTCTTATCAAAATAGTAGGACATAAAATAACGATAGGTTCTGCGATTTTATATAATATTTATATATGTGTATAGTGTAAGATTTAACTAAGAATTATAAGAATATAATTATGACAAAAAAATATATAAAAATTAAATAAATGTACGAGTATGATATAGGATATCCATCCTACTTTAATATTACAAACTTTAATCTTTTTAATTGCGTCGTAATAAATATATGATGAATAATGTGGTATCATGTATACAGGGTAATTTTTTAATAGGTGCACAAATTTTAATATTTGCTTCGCTATTGTTAATCAATAACACATGTTGTGTTATTTTTACTTTAGCTTAAAAAAAATAGAGATATTGCCGATTCAATGATTCCACTAACTTAACGATATTCATGGACCCTCTAATGCAGGGGTGCGAGGAGAGGTGAGTGTTGTTAAGTAAGTTAATAAATGAAAGTTCAAATTTAGAATATCAGTAGGAGAGGGGCTTGTTGTTTGATAAGCTGTACATGAAATTTCAAATTTTGAATATCAATACAGTGTATCGCATACCTACAGCTTGACAACCCATGTCATCCTTTTTAGTGTGAATTTGTGTCCACACGAGAAGGTAAAAGAGAGATAATTTGCAACAAAAAATACAAAATCATATGTTAAAATTTGTGCACTGATAAAAAATTACCCTGTATAATATGACGTATAAAATTTATTTTACCAATAAATAAATCAAGTCAATCAAATCAATATTATTGAAGAAATATTGTTTCACCAAGTCCCAGCAATTTATCAAAAACAATATTCTTTAAGCAATGTTTTTGATAGACTCTGTATTGTTATCGTTTGTCCTAATATAAAAAAGTAAAACAACACGACATCATTGGGAAACATTATTTCCTAAAATACCAAGTTGGGATTCTCTTTAATTCATTACGGGAGTCTCGAATATTCTTACAAAATGAAGCGGATGTAAACCATATTTCATCTATGACTGTGAGGCCTCTCTTTAAAATCACAAAAGCTGTGATTTCGTTGAGTCGTTGAGTGTATAGCTCCTTTTTTTTACCCGACTGTGACAGCAGGTTTATTGTACTCAGGTATACTATACATTTTTACCTTTCTCTTGGACCCGTGTGGTTGCTAAGTTAGAATAGTGCCACTCCATGTCTTCCCGTGGATGTCGTGGATGTGTGGCTTGTAGTGCTGTTAGGCGATGGGCTTGCAACCTGTCACTAATACTCGTACACTGGGAAACACCTTCGCCTAATTGTGCCAAATGTGGTTATAGAATTATAACAATAATAACAATAATCACAGGACAATGTCACACAAATTGACCTAGTCCCAAACTAAGCTCTAGGCTTGTACTATGGGTACTAGACAACGATAAACTTACTTATATAGAGAAATATATACTTAAATACATAGAAAACATCCAAGACTCAGGAACAAATACTCGCGCTCATCACACAAATCTCTGCCCCTACCGGGATTTGAACCCAGGACCCCTAGCTTCGAAGGCAGGGTCACTCCCAACTAGGCTAGCGTGTCGTCCACAAACAAGTGTTTTTTAGAGTTAATGGTATTTCTGTAGCTCTGCCTACCCCTCTCTGGGAATGAAGGCGTGATGTTATGTATGTATGTAACTTATCTTATTAATATTATTAATGAAAAAGTTTAGATGTTTGTTTCTCAATCACGCCAAAACGGTTGAACGGATCTGGATGAAATTTGGCACAGATATAGATTTATAGTCTGGAATAGAATAGAATAGAACTTTATTTCAGGCAACAAGGTCCATATTTACCTTACCGACTAACATACATAACAACATATAACTTAAAATTAACACATAGGATGCTTTTAAATCCGATTTTTTTTACAGTTTCCGAGTGAATAATAATAATAATAATATCACGGGACAATGTCACACAAATTGACCAAGTCCCAAACTAAGCTCTAGGCTTGTGCTATGGGTACTAGATAACGATAAACTTACTTATATAGAGAAATATATACTTAAATACATAGAAAACATCCAAGACTCAGGAACAAATACTCGTGCTCATCACACAAATATCTGCCCTTACCGGGATTTGAACCCAGGACCCCAAGCTTCGAAGGCAAGGTCACTCCCAACTAGGCTAGCGTGTCGTCCAAATAACTTTCTTTCTTCTTTTTCTTCTTCTTTTTTTTTAATAGAGATAAATAACTTCTACGCGGCCGGAGTCGCGCGCTAAAGCTAGTTTGATAATAATGGTTGTATATTCGGGCTGGTCGATAAATATAATTTGGCTGCGGTGATTTAATTGAGAGGGCGAGATTTCCATTTAAATGCAAATATGGGCTGGAACTACTTTCAGGATGATTGAACTCGCTACAATAGAGTTAGGCGGGAATACTCACGGCGTTTGAACCTCTGGAACTGCTTATTGGTGTAAAAATTAGTAAATTTTACAAAAAAAATGTTTTTCTACGTACCGTATTTAAATATTCCTAAACAAGACAAATTATGACAGTATAGTGCATTACACAGATTTAGATAATTTTACCTAATTATATTACAAAAATCAAGAAAACACAAAAAGCTAAAATGCTAGCTGTCCTGTGTAAAACTGACGCAAGATAATTGGCCTTTTATTATGCATTGTATGTATGGAACAAAAATGAAATTAACACATTTGCATATTTATTTATTCCATACCTTCCAAAGTTAATGTCAGATCAGTAACCACAACAAAAACAAATTGGTACACTGCACAGAATGCTCCTTCGAGAATAATAATAATAATAAAAACTTTAATGGTATGCTAATATTCAATACCTGAGCTAAATGTGTAAAAAACACTACATTAAATTATCTACTAACTACTATATTTTTTATGTGCATGTGTTTGTGTGTGTGTGTGTGTGTTTTTTTTACTTGTTCTTACATTTCTCTCTTATTATGGTCTGAATTAGGATACAAATCGGCGGTCCACCACGATATTTCGCAGCGATTTCACCAACGTCAAGTGATTAGAGTAAAGCAGTGAACAGAATACTTAAATCAAAAGCGAAAGCCGGACATCTTTTAATGTCCTATCGTCCCTTCCCGAAGGTGACCGGAGCGAGCAAATGACGTCTTGTCATGTCTTTGAAAACACAGATAATAATATAAAACATCTTTCCAAACAGTACCGCCATTTTATCATTGTACATACGTAGGTGAGGTTACTTTTATTTAATACATTATGAAATAGCATAAATAAGACGGCGTAATAAAAGAGTTTTATTAGAGCTGTTTTTTTAGGTGTATCCTCATTGGGTTGAAGCTCGAAGAACTACTTTAATGATAAGCCAAATACTTAGCTATTTAATACTATGTGATTTTGGGGTCATGGTCCGGAATGGCCAAAAGTGAATAAGATGGTCATACTGAACAACTTTTGCGATGGGACCAACCACGAAATCGCCAAAAAATAACAAGGTGTTCCATACAATAACGGTGAATTAATTGGGAGTTAATGTATGGAACAGCTGGGTTTTTTTTTGGCGATTTCGTGGTTGGTTCCATCGGAAAGGTTGTTCAGTATGACCGTTTTATTAACTTTGGGCCATTCCGGATCATGACCTCAAAATCACCCAGTATTTACATGAAGCGGTGTCACAATACGAGTACGTAGGTAAAATCACGATATAGGTAGACGATGTTATCCTACGTCGAACGTTCCCTTTGAATAATGCAACACCCTCTTCAGATGCCCTTAATTAAAATCGGTCCAATAGTTCAGGAGTAAGAGTTCGTAGCATCCGATTTCAGCTCATGTACTATCAACTACAAAGATATTGTATACACTTTTGCACCTTACTTCAATGGGATAAGGTGCAGAAAAATCTTCATGATTGTAGTTACGAGGATAGAGATGTGCCTATCAGACCTCTACTTCTAAAAGTACAGAATGATGTGATATGAAAGAAATTTCATTAACTATTATTTAGGCGCCTTTTATTTATCTTTTCCCGTGTGGTTGCCGGGTTAGAATAGTGCCACTCCATGTCTTCCCGTGGATGTCGTAAGAGGCGACTAAGGGAATAAGGGCTTCTAGTACTATTAGGCGATGGGTTTGCAACCTGTCACTAATACACTAGTAAACTTCTTGGCCTGATTGTGCAAAGTGTGGTTACAGAATTATAAACAAGTATTTTTAGAGTTATTGGTATTTCTGTAGCTCTGCCTACCCCACTCTGGGAATGGAGGCGTGATGTTATGTATGTATATGTATGTATTATTTAGGCGCTGTTGCCGAAAATAATAGCGCCTAAATAAACGTTGGAGATGATACTATCACAAAAATGTGACGTAGATACTTAATTTGTAATGTTGAATTCCTGGGCTGGGATTCTACACGGTAATAACGATATCGTATTTGACGTGTTTCCGTATTGTCAACGTTTTCATAACTCTTATGTCATTTACAATAATGGCGACTGTGACATAAACGATTCTAAAACACGTCAAACACGATATCGTTATAATGCGGTTGAATAGAGGCCCTGATACTTTGAATCAGACCAACAAACAACTGTTATTTTGTATGCCATAGCTTGTCTACCGTACTACCTTAATACTTGTTTTCGTAAAAGTCAGTGAGACGAATTTACACCTGAAGCACATTTAGCAACTGAATATTTTATTTTATTTTTATTCGGAAAGTTTACTGCCTAATACAGATTGATCGAACATACTTATATCTAAAAGCAAATTACAAGCTTCCACAGACTCTGATTTAGACGCTGCTATCTTTCAGCACGCCCGACTTGTATGGGACTAACAATAGATAAAAATAAAAATAAAATAAATATATAAATCATAGGACAATGTCACACGTATTGACCTAGTCCTAAACTAAGCTCTAGGCTTGTACTATGGATAATAGTAGACAACGATAAACATATGTACTTATATAGATAAATATATACTTAAATACATAGAAAACATCCAAGACTCAGGAACAAATACTCGTGCTCATCACACAAATATCGGGATTTAAACCAGGACCCCTAGCTTCGAAGGCAGGGTCACTACCAACTAGGCTAGCGTGGCGTAGCATATAGCGTGCTATGAATATGCCAAAAATAGGGTCGGAACCCGAAATGTACATTCTTGATCGAAATCTTTTTATACATATTTGCCAATTTAACCACCCCAGCCCGAAATAACTTTATAAAATAAATATTTTGAAAAAGTAAAAAACGTCATCAAAATGCAAGATTTAACTTCTTTAAAATGGTCAGTTCAACTGAATTCGGCTTTGGGTTAAAAATATAGTGGGACGCCGACTTCAGTTGGACTGACCTATTTATACTTTTTTTAAATAAGTTATATCTTGCTTTTTGAAGGTTACGGCAACGCCGCGGGAAAGTCATAGTGACACGTTTAAACCATTTGAATGTGCTTCGTCATAGTCGCTCAACTATCTTAATCGAGATATCTTATCGACACCCTTGAAATAGTTACCGTTGAGGAGTTCCGGTGGCCATCAGTGGTCTTCATCATCAGTTCCACTTCACCAAATGATACTCTCTGACTGCAAATGCTAGACTGTCAATTAAAATACTAAAATCGTTATATGTGTTTCTATGATATTTGAGGAGTTCCCTCGATTTCTCCAAGATCCCATCATCAGATCTTGACGTGCTGGAAATGGGACCAACTAGAAAGTATATTCATTCAAACATAAAAAAAAACAAGTCACTGCAGCACTCTTTGAGTAATCGGGAAACATACATAAAAAACACCGACGAATTGAGAACTTCCTCCTTTTTTTGAAGTCGGGTTTTTACAACAAAATGTTGAGTAAATTCCGACACAATGTTATTCTGAACTTGTTTTAGTTTATTAATAATATGTTCCGCTTATTATTCTCGATTAAAGGTTTTATTTTGCGACAAATAATTAAATAAAAACATTCCTCGGTGGCAACGGAATATAAACAATCACCCAGGGGGTAGGTACACATATGTTTTTTTATGATCCTGTGATTAATTAACTTTAAACATGGGGGTCACTATTGGGGGGCAAATTGGAAAATTCAAGTAAAATTGTTTTGCAAACTGTACCGTGTGACATATTAAATGAAATGGCTTGGTGTGAGGGGATATTCTAATATGGATTTTTCGAAAACGACTAAGGTATTAGGAAGACATAGGAGGAGTAGAGGGAAACTAATTCTCATAATCACTCATGAAGAGCCTATAGCCAATATGCGTTCGCCAACTAACTATTCGTGTGCTTTTAAACCAATCGCATCACTGGTAGATCACTTGACTTTTCGTATGGAGTGAATACAACGAAAAAAAGGAAACAATCCTATACACGGATACGAGTATATACAAACTACCTATTGTTCAAATTAATTTGACACCTAAAGGCATTTTTGCGAATCGGTCACGCGGCTATAATATCCGAGTATATTTAATTAATTAATTAATTTATTTATTTATTTATTATTAACATATTTTACACGGCATTACAGTAAACCATTGCACCGAGAAAACCAGATAGATACAAAAAGATTAATAATTACTAAAAAATAATTATTTTAAAATAATAAACTTACATTGGTACACTCGATTGCCTATCATCCATCTTCTCACAAAATCGCAAACATTCTCGGCACACAGCATTCCATCTCCAATCAAACAAGTCGCATTCGGGGGCCGATGCCAGGAGCGCGTTAAGGAGCGCCAGCGCGCGGAGTAGCGGGGCACTCTTGCGGGCCACGGTGCGCGCCGCCGGGACCGCCAGCAGCGGCCGCGGCTTAGGGCGGAGACAAATAGTGGGAACTTGCGGCACGTACAGCCGCACGACCCGCCCCACTAGCTCGGGACAATCGGACTCACCGCGCAAAATGCCACAAATTGTAGTCAGCAACTTGTTGTTACGCCTTACCTCAAGATAATGAAACCCAAGAGTCCCGAGTAAAAACTTCGTGGGATATAAGTATGGGTAATACCCATAAGCTTTTTTAAATACATGCACGCTTTTTTAATAGCAATTTCGAAATACATGCACGTTGGTACATTTATAAATAGATAAGAAATGCCTAAAATGTCGTGGTTATTTTGTCACAGTGAGCTTTATGGAACGAAGGCTCGTAAAATCTTAGCTTTATCATTAATCATAAAAATATAATAAAACAGAGGACACGAAAAACAGTTAGTCATAAACTCACTTTTTTACATCAAAACGTCTTATTGGTTCCTGAGACATTATTCATTAAAGTTTTTTTTTGTCAGAAGACAAACGAGCGCACAGGCATCCAGGGCTAGAATTCTACAAGGTTATAACGATATCACGTTTGACGTGTTTTGGTATCGTTTATGTCACAGTCGCCATTATTGTAAATGACTTAAGAGTTATCAAAACTTTGACAATACGGAAACACGTCAAATACGATATCGT
This sequence comes from Acleris holmiana, assembly GCA_949316455.1. Taxonomy (NCBI): domain Eukaryota; kingdom Metazoa; phylum Arthropoda; class Insecta; order Lepidoptera; family Tortricidae; genus Acleris; species Acleris holmiana. The sequence continues at coordinate 11,922,180 of OX438780.1, read as the reverse complement.
TATTACCGTGTAGAATCCCAGCCCTGGGCCCGTATTATGGTCGCGTTTATCGCGGTGGATTAAGCATCCGTCACTCTCGCACTGTACTTGCCAAAAAGTGACGGATTTTTTATCCACGTTTTGTCATGCGATAGAAACGACTATAATAAGCCCCCTGCGCTCCATAGTTGTTAAGACTGGAAGGGACGAAGAGCTAGATAATATATTTTAATTACAATAGCCATCGCGAGCCAGCGCGAGCACGCGCGTTGACACGCAAGAATCGTGTAACTGTTGCAGTTTTAATAAACACTCCATGAACCCAGCAATAGGGTTCATTATTATGACAGCAAAAAATTCAATTCTCGTAATGCTCTTCCTCGCCATTCCATACTGTTTCCACCCAAGATGCGCTAGGACAGAATTAAAATTTTACCAAACAAATGAGCAAACCTAAGACTTCAAATGCATTGCCTACCCTGAGGACTAAGATGAAATGCCTCTACGCTAATAATTTTTCCACACTGCTGCGTGGCGGTGGGTTAATGGATAAGATGGTGGTAGCGATCAGGACGTACCCTGCACAGGGTCTACCACCATTAAATTTTAAGTCCATTAAGTTTAAAAGTCCATAATTCTTTATGCATACTGTTTTTTTGCTGGGTGGGCGGATACTCTATTATAAAGGTAGTGCCGCTGGCAGCGGATTAGGCTTAAGCTACCGGTGCTAGGGCAGGAAAGGAAGGAACCTCCTGATAGTATGCGCTGTCATCACCAGGAATAGCGTTTTGATCGCAAAGGTGAGGTGAATGTCGAACTGAGGAGTGAACGAAGCCGATCACTCAATCGAGAACTCGTGAAGCGCGTTTTAAGAGGAACACCCCAGCACGCTATAAAATGGTATGAAATATACGCGCCGTATTTAATGGTGCTTCCACACATCAAATAAAATTTCTAAAATTACAAGAAGGGTGCCGTTTTCAGCACACGCAACTCAAGCGAAAAGGTCACTTTCTATGAAAACTCTGTACTAAGTAACCCGTTTTCATTGCTCTTGACTATATTTTCTAAAGAGTCCCCTAAAATTGATAATAACATGAACATAATATTTTTAAGAGGGTTCCTTGTTGACTACGGAACCCTTAAAACCGGCCAGGAGTGTGTCGGGCCATGCGGTATGTATAGGGTTCCGTTTATAACTTGGTCGACTATTTCTCGATTACTTGTAAAGCCTGCTTATCTAAAATAATAAACTAAAAAAACGAAAAACATGAACAACACAACAACACATGTAACGTGTGGTTACAGAATTCATACAAGTCTTTTTGAGGTTGTTGGTATTTCTGTAGCTCTGCCTACCCCACTCTGGGAATGAAGGCGTGATTTTATGTATGTATGTATGTATATACAACAATACACAGGAAACATCCAAGATTCAACAGACACACAAATATCTGCCCTTACCGGGATTTGAACCCAGGTCCGCTGGCTTCGGAGGCTCTGTGATAGTTCTTCTTTTAACTTCGTTATTCATAATAATATACTACTACCGAAAATGTTTCCACATATCCAAAATTAACGGTTTAGCTGGTAGAATGGGGTCATTTATGTCTAACAATAATTACCATCTTAAAGTTGAATATTTCGCAGACGGATCCTGAAACAAATAATGTTCTTCATATAGCCCATATTTTTTGAAAAAGCTGTCCAATATTCAAATAGACGAGTAAAACCGGAAAAAACAAGATTTTATGCATAACTATAGCAAATTACAGCTCACAGCAGTACAGTCAGCATCAAAAGTAGCTAAGAAAGAAAGAAAGAAAAAGAAAGAAAAATCATTTATTCAGTGCCTAAATATACAATAACAAAACTAAGTGCAAACAACATGTATACTTAACTATTTTTACCTAAAGGCACTAAAAGGGCGACCAGCTCAGCATTTATGCTGCAGCATGTAGCCACAGCGCTGATTTACAGCTGGACCCATCGATACGACATTAATTACATGCGGAAGGCAGACAGATTTCAGAGATACATAAACTTTAACGAAAATCCTTACAACAAGACAAGACGCAGTGACAAAAGAAAAAAAACCCTCAAGGCAACCAAAACACTAATTTATAAAAGGTGGTCAATGATGCCGTCACACTGAAGGGAAATAACATGTTTCTTAAGACCAGGCACAGAAGCATGGCCAACACAGTGATCCCGTATAGGTGGCGGAATATTGTTCCATATTTTCATGGCGGCATACTTAAAACTTCCCCGAAAGGCCGCGGATTTATACCGCGGGACCACTAGACGGGTTAGGCGCGCTCTGCTAGACCAGGTAAGTTTATCGTAAAGATATGGAGGTGACTGCTTGCCCACGACGCCAAAAAGAAGCGTAGCAAAATGCAAGTATCGTCTTGACGCCATGTTTGTTACCTTTGCCTCGTTGAGGTAAGGTGACACATGGCTTCTTCGGGGAATCCTAAAACAATATCTTGCACAGGCATTCTGAACACGTTGGATTAAGGTCTTGGTTTTAGACAAGAGCCGTGGGCCGTATACCGTGTCTGCGTAACTTAATTTGGACAGTACAAGAGAATCCACCAAGGTTATCCTCATTTGCTGACTAAGAAAATCACGCATTTTATACAGAATTTTCAGCCGATAGAAACAATTTCGTGCTACATTTAAAACATGTGACTCAAATCGTAAGTTGCTATCCATCAAAAGACCCAAATTTCGTGCTTCAGTCACTTGTTCGATGGGGTCATTTTTTATTTCAATCGTAAAATTCTTATTTAAAACTTTAGGTAATTTGTGTTTTGAACCTAGCACCATATATTTTGACTTAAGTGGATTTAATACAAGACAATTTTGCTCAGCCTAATTTACTATTCTAGATAAATCATCATTGATTTTTGAAACTGCTAACTTTGTATCTTTGGGATCAAAGGAGAAATAAAGTTGCACATCATCAGCGTACATATGATAGCTACAATTTTGAAAACAATTTGTTATATCAGCACTATAAAGTATAAACAGCAGGGGACCGAGAATGGAGCCTTGAGGCACGCCTCTGTTAACTACGCTACGAGATGAACATACAAAGGAACCATCATCAATTTGCAACTTCACATACTGAGTCCGATTACTTAAATAACTGTCAAACCATTTCAAAGCCGAGGCATCGAATCCGTAAAATGAAAGTTTTGACAAAAGGAGTGTTAAGTCGAGACAGTCAAACGCGCGGGAGAAATCAAGCAAGACTAGAATAGTGCACTTACCTGAATCTTGAGCTTCCAAAATATCATCCGTTACATCCAATAAAGCCGTAGCAGTGCTGCGACCCTTCCTAAACCCCGATTGTTTTTCAGGTAAGATGCCTTGAGAACATATAAAATCTGTTACCTGTGCGCTCACAACTTTTTCCAGCACCTTTGACAAACACGGCAGTATACTAATAGGGCGCAAGTCACCTAGTGTACATGGGTTTGCTTTTTTTGGAAGTGGACAAACTATGGCAACTTTCCATAAATCGGGAAACGTAGAAGAGCTTATAGATTTATTTATGATGGAAGTAACTATATAAAGAGTTTTCGAAAGGGTCATCTTGATCATTTCCAGGGATATACCATCGTCTCCCTGCGCGTTAGACTTTAAACTCTTAAGAATCTTAGATACAGTGTCCTCGTTTATACCTTTAAGTGCAAAAGAAGCTGTTCGGAATCTATGGAATTCTAAATATGTTAATTTTGAAATGCTAATCTGACCGCTGCCAGGAATAGTAAGAAAATGAACATTTATATCTTCCGGGACACGAAGTGTGGCTGGAAGCTCTGGGTCTATTTTAGGTGGTAGTACATTTGATTTTAAGTTTTTCCACAAGCGTTTGGGATTTTGAATACTTTGGTTTATAGAGCAATTAATGAAACCCTTTTTTTCATTATAAATGGCTGCATTAACAATATTTTTCAATTTCTGAAAATACTCCTGATGAATCGATTTTTTTGTCTTATAGAACCTGGTTAATGCTTTATTCTTTAACTTTATCATTTCTTTTACATTTTCAGTTATCCAAGGATGTGAAATATTTTTAATTACAGAACTTTTGAAGGGGGCGTGGAGGTCAAATAATTTGGTTAAAAAATCGGTAAACGTAGAAACCATGTCATTTACGTTATCCATTGTTGTTATGCATTTCCAGGGCATTGAACTAATGTCGTAGCCAAATTGATTAAGATCGATATCTTTAATTGGCCTGTAGGTAATGCGCTTAGGAGGGATTATTTGCCTTTTAAAGTTAAATTCTGCAGTAATGAAAGCATGATTTGTGATTTTACTGCCAATTATCTCAGTCGATACTTTCCGTATTCGGGCGTTTGTGCATATGACATCTATAAGAGTTTCACTATGTCCTGTGAAGTGTGTTGGCGATGAAACTATTTGGTTTAATTTAAACAACATCAAAAAATCATTCAATTTGTTAGAATTTGAATTCCGATCCAATAAATCAATGTTAAAATCACCCAACAAAACCAGGTGATCACAGTAAGCAAAAGAGTTTATTGAGTCAGTGAGTGAACCAAGAAAATTATCAACGTTCAACCATGGTGGCCGGTAAGCAGTGCCAATAATCACTTTTAATTTGTTAACATTAATTTTGACCCACAGCTGTTCAACTTGGCTACATAGAGGGTGGTCACATGATCGAACATATAAACCACTTTTAATGTAAAACGCAACACCTCCGCCACGCCCACCGCGTATTTCAGCAGAACGAGGTGCGCTTCGCAACCTGTATCCCGGTATCACTGGGGCCTTTGCTTCCTCATCTGGTCTCAACCACGTTTCATTTACTGCCAAAATATCAAGGGCATGCTGTGTCACTGCAAGTACCAACTCCTCATGGTGAGACCCAAGGGAACCAGGATTATATAGACCTAAGCAGTATAACATGCTCAAAATGATCTAGACAGAACGTATTCTCTTGATAATAGAGTCGAGTGCAGATCATTTCGAGCAAGTCGGATGCGCTACTTCTGCTGCTGACTGTACTCAGAGCATCAGTCAGAGTTAAGCGTTAAGCGTTAAGCCGCAGACAATATAAAACCAAAGTCGTAATACATTATATAATCCGCTCTCTGTAACTACAATAGAGCTGTGTCTTAGTATTAATAAACTCGTTTTGGTTTAAATGATACGTCAAAGTAAACGTCAGACCATAGAAAACTGTCATTTTTGACGTATCTTGAGACGGGCATTTAAACCGAGATCTGTTTATTAATACGGGCCTAATACGCTCCGAACCTTAACAAGATTTATTGTTATAGCGAAATTATCAACTTCATTAAAAAGTTTTAGATTTTAATAGGTAACGAACGAGTTGTCCACAATTACTCTATTGAAATTCCGAAACAGAAATGAAAACGTTTATTAACGTGTAGAATTTCCAACAACTTATTAATTAATTATCTTAAGGTATGTAAAGTTTGATAAACCTGGTGAGTTAGCGGGCCCACACCCACACTCATTGGAATCAACCTCATTTAACAATGTACGTACTCGTATGGTCTATCAAAAACCTTTTCGAGGAGGCTTACTGAACCACACAATTCTTAGGCCCGTATTAATAAACCGATCTCGGCTTTAATGCTAGTCTCAAGATGCGTCAAAATGACAGTTTTCTATGAGTTGACGTTTCCTTTGACGTATCTTGTGAAGGGCATGTCAGCCAAGATGAGTTTATTAATATTAAATCTGTTTAAATAATTGTTTTTTTTATGACTTGTTACACATTCGTATTTTTATATTCGTCCTTACGTTTTTCGAAAGAATAGACATTATTTAGTAGAAAAAGTGTAAATTTGTAATTAAAATGTAAATTAAAAACCAATCCCTAAAAGGCAATTCGAAATAACTTAGACACATGCTTCTTTATTTAGACGCCACTTATTTCACAGACAAAAGACTTAGGTACCATCGCATTCATAAACGCACAATAACTAAAGTATGCTAAAATATGGGTTGTCCTAATTTATTTATTTAGGAGATTATTCATTCTGTCATTTGAATTTGAAAGAAAGTGCACACTTTTACTAATAGTAGATTGTCCAACAAGGGAGAAAAAGTAAGTCATTATGACACGAGATATTTATCCACCCAAAGAAAACCGAGGATGAATGAAGTTGGAGTGTATTATGGCTTTTTAGTTACGAGTTAAACACTATGTTTTTCACTTCGATTGCGAATCCATAGAAAACTGTCACTTTAAACATGACTAAGGCATGGTTTAGTTTTGTAATATTATTATTATTTATTAATTACCTTAAACATTTAAATTTTAATAGCGCTATAACTTCTACTCTTCATCCGTTACTGTAATGAAGAACGAGACAGCAACATTTCTGAAACGTAGACTGAAGCAGTGGAGGTTATATACCCAGCCCCAGCCTGCCCTACCCCCACCAGCCCCACCGCGCACTCTGACGTCAAGGGCAGCATCATCAAATGGGAGAATGTATCTGGCTGTTTGTGGTTTTCCAAAGCTTTTTATAAGGAAATTAAAAAGAAAAAGTACTTTAGTCCCTAGGGAGTAAAATGTCACTTTAGTCCCTAAGGATTAAATGCATCACTTTAGTCCGCCTATACATGGCTATTATGAGTAATTTTAGAGCGAGAGAAGTGAAAAATAGGTTTATTGTACGTTTATGAATAAGGGGTGGATATTTAACAATACCACTATATACCGTACAATAACGATATTGGAACGATATTTTCTAGTCGTTTTTTCATTTATATGCTACCGGCCTAAGGAAACTGATTCTGTGTATATAAAATTCTTAACTTTTTTTTACTATCATTATAAGATTCTATTAAACATATCTATAAATTAAGAAGATAAATAAAACAATAAAAAGTAACGAAAGAACTTACAAACTTACTTAAAACTGTTCTAATCTAGCCCGCTACCAGTGGACATCGATTCCAAAATGCTGGCAGCATTGCCACGTTGAATGGCAACGCTCAATCTTTGTGCCAAGTAAAGGCCAGCATTTGGTCACGAGTTGCGTCGACCAGGCGCTTAAGGTCTTTAAAAATACGGTGTGCTGGTCCCACGGTCCTAAGGTTTCTACCCCAAAAGGCTCAAATACGTAACTTCGATCAAGTTGACTGTATTTGCGCCATTTGAGGGTCTCCGCTGACTCCTCCGTGATACCAACCCCAATACTTGTTCTAATTCTAAATTGATGGTTGATATATCAACGCACAGCCCAAACCGCTGGACATAGAGACTCGAAATTTGGAGGGAATATTTGGATATCTTCTTCTTTTTTTATTAATGGCGGTCCACCGCGAAATTTCGCTGTGTTTCGCCAATGTCAAGTGAGTAGAGTAAAACAGTAAACAGAATAAATCAAAAGCAAAAGCCGGCCATCTTTCTTTAGATATCTTAGTGGTGCATTTAGAAAGGATTATTGAAAATTCACCGCCTAAAAATAGGGGGAGCAGCGGAAAACTGATTCAACGTGTACGTATTCTAGTCTCGGGTGTCCTCTCGTCTCTTATAAATCGAACAGTTGATCGTTCACGTGAAGTCAAACAAATAATAGTGCATTGCGCATCAAGGGAAGTAAGAAGGGTATAATTAATTAGAGTATTAGAAGCCCGACGCCGTAAGCGGAGGGCTTTTAATGACTCGAGTTTGCTATATCCCCTTATTTCCCGTGATATTTATAATGTATTTTATCACATTTGCAAGGAAACAAAAAAAAACCTATTAAAGAAAACAACAATAAAAAATGGCACTCGACTCGCTAAAAGAGATTGTCTACATGTCAACTCAACTTTTATCAATATACATATAGTCTTCCACAGATAAAGCTAACAACAGTCATTAGTTTTCAAACTTGACAGGCCATACTGCCAAGTTGTACCGATTTTCAATATAAAATTAAATAAAAATTAATACAAATGTCTCTGAAATATTAGTAAAATATAAATATAATACAATTAAATGTACCTACCTGTGTGTATGCATGTAGTTTTATATACAGTAAAATTGGTTTGTAGCCAAGTTTTGAATATAGGAAATAAACCTTGGCTGATTTTACATCTCCTTAGTCTGAAAATAGTGATGTATGTACCAGTGGGTTTTATATTTTAAAACTAGACTCAGACCCTTGGGAGCTAAATAGGCTATAGCTGCCCTATACGCCTGCGTGTTGGGACACCCTTTCCGAGCGTGTGTCATGAAAATGTTATTTGTACGTTCTAACCGGACAAAATTTATTAGTATATATTACGTACGTCGAGTTGTTAAGCGAGTTCGTTAAAAAAACCTACAGTCTTTTGGATAAAAGCCAAAACCTTTCGGGCGTAGTAAAAACATGGCAGGACGTTTATTGGATTTCTCTCCTTAATAAGAAACTTTATTTTGATATAAAGGTCACAAAAGCATTCTTATTTATTTTGTCGAACTTCCTACAAGTAAGTATTCGCCTTTCATCCCGAAATAGTATGACTTACTTTGTAAAAAACATATTTAGTCCCTACCTGATTACTGGACCCCGTTATCGGAGGAGCTATTTGGTAGCTGGACATTCTTAGGCATGGGCATGGGTAAATTTTGAAATATAGCCGAGTCGATACTTTTTCTCTATAATAGTGATTGTCTTATACAAAAATTAATCGCGTTTATTTTGTTTATTTCATGCACCGGCCTGCGCCTCAAAACATTAAAAAAAGATAAATTGTATCTTTGAACATTTGTGAAATAGCAACCATAGTGTTTTTGTTCCACTGATAGCTGATTATGCTTCTGGTGACATTGATTATCATGGAATACAAAATAAAAATGTAACATTTTCGTCTAAAAAATTGGATCTAAAACTGATTGTAAAGAAAAACCAAGAGTATCGATATCGACATCATAATTATTTTTACCCATGCCATGCCTAAGAACGTCCGCTACCAAATTGCACTCTACTGATTACAATGACATGAAGCAATCCTTAAACGTATTAAGTCCATTTGCTTAGATAGTGTCGCTACACCTGCACGCATTTGTGGTTATTGTAATAAAATACGAATTTAATTCGATGCACACATATACTGCCAAATTTACTTGCGGGTACACCACCGCTCGCATTCTTTGTTGACGCGGCGGCATCCTTTGAGAAAAGGCATCACGTGCCAAGGCGGCGCGATACCAAGACGACGACACTATCTAAACGAATGGACTATAAATGCAAGGGATTTGTTTGTTTGAACACTTTGAACGTTCCGTCTCTATACCTCAACCGATCGACATCAAGACTGAGAACTCAATCCAGGGAAACGGGACAGCTCTCGAGGGAATAGCGTTCGAGTAGCATCGTACCGACGAGAAACTTGTCAAATTGGAAAAGTTTGTCATGAGAAATTATCGGTAAGATAAAAATCTTAAGTTTAGTATGAAAATGGAACATTCTCAATGCTTTCAAATGTTTTTTTTGTGTTCTCAAAAATTTACTGAGAAAATTCTCTTAAATTATTTGATCATACAATAACAAAAACTACTTAACTTAAAACCTTAACATTTTGCGAATTGACGTACTGTGCTATTTCTATTTATATGGACGTGCATTTTCTCTATCCGCGTCTCTCGATTAAGTCACGGATACTGCATCCGAATTAAGGGTTACTGCTGAAGACGGAATTCTTATATTTAACTGAGCTTGCATTCGTATGTTTCTATATTTGTACAACGAGAATTTAGGTAAATTGTTGATCCAATCTTAAAGAATTTAGGAAGAAGTCATCATTGTCATAATTATGCATCTTGTTGATGGATTAATTGCCACTTAGGGTTCCGTAGTCTAACTAGGAACCCTTATAGTTTTGCCATATCCGTCCGTCAGTCCGCAGCCTAGCTCAGAGACTCTTAGTACTAGAAAGCTAAAGTTTGGCATGAATATGCATTTGTCTAGACCAATTTCAGTTAAAATTACTAACTTCAATTTTCAACTCCTACTTTTCCCCATACTTTTAAGAATCAACCGTGCGTACTAACCACGGATGGGGTAGTTATAAATAAATCACAGCTACCGACGAAGTTACATAACGATGAGTAAGTTCAAGAGAACTTTCCAAGGTTTATTTGTATGAGGAAAGTAAATGTTACGGTCTTACGTCGCTAAACCTAAAAGTTACATTTTGAAAAGGGTGCGAAAGTTAGGACTGTTAAGAGGCGCTGGCGGCGCGACGCGCAGTGATCTGGGGGGTGATTCTCTAAACACAGCGCTGCGTCGACCTCAAAGGTGAAGTTTTATCCGGCAAGTTTAAGAAGTCCCGTCTTAGCGTATAAAACACATTTTAGCGCGTGCCTTCTCAATTAGGCAGCAGGCAGGTGAGTCGAGTTCAGTGTCGTATAAAGCTGCCTAATTAAGAAGGCACGCGCTAAAATGTGTTTTGCAACTTTTGATCCGTTAATTAAGATTTTATATGGAATCAAAATTTGTTAAAATTTTAAAACTTCTTTTAATGTTTAGAGATTTTATTTACGTAATATTTTAACAACTATGTTGGCTTAAACATAGTAATTTACGAAATAAATGCAGATTTTTTCATAAGGTCACTCATTGTATTTTAAACATGGAACAACAGCTGTGACGTCATTCCTGTCGTCGATTTTGTATAAAGTGATTTTGCAATGGGTCTGAACTATGACTTTAACGCTTCATATCTTTTGAAACAATTACACGACAATTATTTCGCGTATACAGTCTCTCTTTCATAGCACTTTTTAGAGAGCGTAAGAGAAAAAAATATGCATGTTCCCTTGTAATGTTAGGTGTGGCACTGCGACCGTCGTGGCACTCGTGGCTGACGCGGTTTTAATTCGGGGCCACTTCTGCTCAGACGCCGCCTCAGGGCCTCTATTCTTCTGTGCTATAACGATATCGCCTTGACGTGTTTTAGAATCGTTTATGTCACTGTCGCCATTATTGTTAATTAACATAAGAGTTATCAAAACGTTGACAATACGGAAACAGGTCAAAGACGATATCGTTATTACCGTGTTGAATCCCAGGGCTGTTCGTTTACTTTGCAGCTTAAAGGGAGTAACTAGAGGAGAGAGGTGGAGGAAAACCGTAAGGCATGTGATCGCGCTACAAGCAATTTGATACATTACGGCATTAAGTTCCTTTTGTTTATGAAGGTCAAATAAACAAATAAAATGGGTCAGGCGTGGCCGAGGAAAGATAGATCTAAGCCAATCGGGTTAAGGGTTGCCACCCGTACTATAATATATAGTATTGTACTATATTTCGGCTGTCCGTACTTTATTTATAATATATGAAAGACATAAAGTACGCTAAAAACTTTACTTTTAAGCACAATATAATTTCGAAATTTGTGGCGTAAAATTTGGTCTATAAAGACGTTTCTGAATGCATCCAAAAAAGTAAAGTAAGTAAGACTTGACTGCTAAGTAAATTTTGCTAACTAAAATATTTAAAAAAGCCTTTTATTTGATAAATGAAATGTACTATATTTTTGTTGTGTGTTCTATATTTTTGGGCCCTATAACTCGCCATATACTTTATATCTTGATAAGAAATGTGGCAACCCTAGTCAGATGTCTTTGCCACATTGACGCGAAAAAGTAAAAAAATTCGACATCGCCGCTTTTTCACGCGCACGAGTTCCTCAGCGTGTCATTGTAGTCTTCGACAGCAAACACATGAGTAAATAATAATAATATTAATAAATTCATGTTAATAAAGTATAGTTTACGTATTATTAATATCGTTAATCTATAGGAGAACAGAGACCCTGCTTTTCTGTATTGCAACTCCGATTATTGGAAGTTATTATATAATTTTACATCATTACGAGTATAATCTTTGTTCATAACTATAATATCTCTTTCTAACGATCGTGACTTCGAAATATTCAAACTCACAATGTAAGTGCATACACTTTTTTTTAAATGTATATTTTAGCTACCTACTTGTTTATTTTATTACTCTTAGTAGGAAGAGTGATACAAATCGAATAGGATACATTTTCTTGCGAACAATTTTATGCGAGTCAAAATACTTCTCAGAACTGCCTCAATAATATTAATAACCGCTAACTAATGCATTAGTTACAAATAAGTTTATCATTATCTTTTTCAAAAATATCGCAGTGTCAGCTTCGACTGGAAAACTTTAAAATATCCCAAACTGAATGCCTAATTAAGCTATGCTAACCAGATTTAACTGATTATTCTAACAACACCTGCAACTAGATTTGTTGGATAATTAATATCTGTCACTTTAAAATACAATTTGTACTTTAACTGCCACGTTGCCGCATCAAGAACTATGAGAATCACCTGAGAGCCAACCAAGCGAGATTTTCTCTTACTGCCCGTTTCAAATTCAACTACGTATAATTTTAACTAAAATAACTATGATATTATTCCCCGTGTGGTCACCGGGTTAGAATAGTGCCACTTCATGTCTTCCTGTGGTTGTCGTAAGAGGCGATTAAGGGAATAAGGGCTTGTAGTACTGTTATGCCATGTGATTGCTATTTGCTACCTGTCTCTAATACACTAGTAAACTTCTTGGCCTCTTTCTGTAGCTCTGCCTACCACACTCTGGGAATGAAGGTGTGATGTTATGTATGTAAGTATGATATTAATTATGTCAAACAAAGCTGATTTAGTCAGTTAAAGTTTATTCTTAACATTCGCAATTTGTTAAGAAGCAACCAATGTATATTCCTATTACGTCTTTATTGCATGTCATTTACTGTGTTTTTGCAGTGTATTTAATAATATATAATTGTAATAAAATCACTTATAATCTTTGAGCTTTTTACAGTCAGACAGAAATTAAGGCAAACTGATTACCTAATTTTGCAAAGGTAAGTGCTGAACAAGTTAGAGAACTTTGAAATGGCGTCTAAACTACTTCGGTAAAGTTACTAGCTAAACGATTTGCTGATTTGTTTCAACTTCTTTTTAACCTTCAATTATACCCACTTTGTATTTTTTTTTTCATTATATTATTATCAAACTTAGTATATCGATTCAATCCATTCAACGGAACAATGTGCAAATTACAGAAAAATCTTAGACGTTTAGAAAACTTTTCAAGATCCTTCTGGAAAATTCGCGGAAACATACGAGCATTGAAAACATTCACTTTTCATACAAAAGTCAAGAATATTTTTAGAATATAATGAGAGTTAGGTACAAATTAAATGAAAGAAATTTTGAAGAGGCTCATTGACGTCACTGGAGACCGAAGTGCGGGCAGTTTCTTCGGTCAATGCATTAGTTAGGGCCCTTTAGCCCTTATGCCCTTTTTTGGACTTAGCCTTTTAGTTTTACTTTAAGATTTAATTTTCATTTGTAAGTTTTTCTAAATTTTGTCTAATAGTACTTTAGATTGTTGCAATAAAAGCTATTAGTGTGAAGTGAGAATGAAAATCAAGTGTACCATGTTGTAATAAAACACCGAATAAAATAAACTATTTAGTATCAAGTGGAAATCACTAGCATTTTTATTGTCTGTTCTAGTTAAATTTCAACAAATTAAAACTAATTCAGGTGCTTGTGAACGACAAAAAGGACAAAGTTAGTATAAAATACTGTTAAGTCTAGACGTACATAAACTTTTTAATGAGATTCAGGTAAATTCTAAAATGGCGAAATTTGCGGGTTTATGAGACTGACGAGTTTTTACTGAGCCAGGTTAACTATGATGTTTATAAATGGCAATTAAATCGCTATCCAATAATCTGATACGATACTTAAACCGTTAATTTATTTCAATCATAAAGTTACAATACAATACAATTAACGTATTTTTTTTATAAGAATAAATCGTAAACTTCCATTCACCCCCTACCAAGCAACAGTGTTCGCATTGCTGTGTTCCGGTGTGGGGATAAGACAACCGGTGAAATTACTAGCATAGAGGCATTCCATCTTAGTCCTCAGGGTTGGGAACGCATTTGAGGTCTTAGGATTATAGTCTTGAGAATTCAAATGTCTATGGGTCTTAGATTCCACTACACTTCCTTAACATAAAAAAAAAAACTTTGTTAGTACGCACAGTACAGATATTATTTGTGGTTTTGAGAAAGATAAATCTTTTTTCGTTCTCTTACTTTACGAGTTACAGGACGGCAATATATTTACCGCTGTCTGTCTACGACACATCTCGGGATTGAATTAGTATTGAATTTCATTAATTTACTATGGATGTCCAATTTCAAACTAGTTTTTTTTTCTCAAAACTTTATGCCGCCTAAATTATCTCTGACATAGAAACGAATATTTTTTTATTTATAGACTTTTTGTTCACTTATCGGGACATACCTCAAATCATGTCGAAAATCTTTAATTAAAAGAAGGGGTGAATTTTACTACTATATACGCACTATTATATACGCACGCACGCGGCAACACGGTGCGGCCCCGTCTAAACCGGCTCGGTCCGTCCTATTCAGTTTGTTTGTAGTGGCTCGCGACTCGTATGGACGAGGCACGCACACATGCAAGCTCCGTGATACACCTTTGTTTGAAGACGAATTGTTTAAACTGTGACCGGGCTTTCGATGTTGAAACTCTGCGGCTGTTTCCATTCAACAGTTCAGAACGCTAAGTGAACTGTTATCCCTTCGGATACAGAAGGAATCCATTCGGTCAGAGTTAATTTGGGTCGTTGAGGACGACCCGCCTTACGTTGTGTCCGGTCAAATGGAAGAAGGTATGCCTAATGCGGCCGGACTTGAACACTTAAGTTGGAGGCAGTTCGCAGCACAGAATAAATAATCCTATAAATACAGAAGTTGATTTCCTAACAAAAACGGCGTTTAGGTATGAGAAACGTGTCAGCTATATGCCTCTGTGTCTTTCGTATAACTCGTATTCATTCGTAGGCGCGCACGCGGGTCGTTTAGTGATAGACTAGTCACGCCAAATAAATGCTTTTGAATAATAATAGGTGTATGTATATATTATATAGATGTATAATTATATGTATTTAGTATGTATTTATTCAATTATTTATTTTATGTATTTATATTTAGTATATTTATAAATAGTTCTAATTTCAAAATTGAAATAATTTAATTGTTTCGTGTAGTTATTTAGTTTGAGTTCTAAACGAATTAGTTTACACCCCCTGCCATGAATATGTGTCCTCAGTTATTTCTCTTACAAGGTTGTCTGGAAGAGATCGCTATTTAGCGGTAAGACCGCCTGTTGTATACCTATGATTTAAATGTACTGTTCCATGTTCTGTTTTTATTTTTTATTTTTGGTGTTCAATAAAGAGTATTTGTATTGTATTGTTGTATAGGTATAATTTGATTACATCTACCTAAGTTATGTGCTGACGGGTAAAACTAGTTATTTAAAATTAGCATATTGCATATACTTACCTACATCGTATACAACTCACGATTCATAAAAGCTTGTAACTTGTAAAACAAGTAGAAGTTTCTTTTTAATACGTACTGATGAAAAGAGGCTTCCACTTGTATTACAAGTTACAAGCTTTCATGAAATGGGCCCCAGGGTTTGATTAATTACAATTAGAATATCTTAGTTAATTCGCAACATTTCCGTGATATTTTCGGTTGTAGGTAATTACACTATACGATTACATATAATATAAACTCATTGAAGGACAAAAGTATTAAATAATAAGAGAGGTCGAAATTCTATGTAAGAACTTGCAAGTGAAGAACTGTTCTGTTAACAACTAGGCAATAACAAAATAGAACAAGTCAAGTCATTCAAAATATTTAGTCCGCTGGATAATGCATGACTCTAGATGCACTCCAGATACGAGTATAGTTTCACGTATAGCCATGGCAAAAAAGACTTTTAATAATAAAAAAATCACTAACTTAAAGCCAAGATATCGAAACAAATCCGCAAACGTCTGGTGAAGGTATATATCTTATATGGGAGTGAGACGTGGACACTAACACACTAAAAGCATTTGAAATGTGGTATTGCACAAGGATGGAGAGAATTATTTAGAAGGAGAAGAAAACAATGAGAATGCACTCAATATTGTTAAAGAAAAGAGAAACCTGTTACAGACGATATAAAACAGAAGAGGGATAATGATAGGACACTTGATACGACACGATAATTTTATGAAAAATATCATACAGGGAAAAAATTAAGAGAAAAAGGGGCAGTGGACGACCAAGACAATCTTACTTTAAACAAGTGAAAGAGAAAGCTAAGGTCGTGTCGTGTCAAGATATCAAGAACCTAGCAACTAATAGAGAAGAATGGCTGCACTCCACTGACAAGAGCATAGCTCTTAATTGTGAATTGAAAATTGAATACCGGTATTGAAGCCTTGCTTACGATAGGTACTATTAATAGCATATAGGTCAATCAAGTTTGTGCTTTTAATTTTTTGGCACTATATCATAATTTATGGTACCGCCTTGCGACCCGAGGTGTTGTTTTTGTAAACAATCCACTTTTAAATTCGTTGACGTAATATTAACCGGCAAACTAAAGTCATTCCGTACGCTTGTTGCCACGTAAGGCATAGTTTCTACGTACCTACCGCAAGGAAAAAAGGACGATAATATTTAACAAAAACAAATGTTCACAAGCGTATACAAAACAGTCGTTCCGGTTTTTTCGTGGATTTCATGTTCACCTACACCACAGAATAAAAAGTCACGAATCGAAAGCTCCACGTGGTGACCGGCGCTCGAGACCACCCAAAGGCGTACGACGTATGTAGGTGCTTTCTCGCGCGGTGACGACCCCGCCAATTGCAAGCCCTCTGGCAACGGTAAAACCTTTTTGTTCCCCTCGCGCGCTGCAAACCGTCCGAATGGCCGCCATTACCGCAAGTGCATAAACCGTTTGATTGTGACTTTTTGATGAGCAAGCAATGGCGAAGAAGACACTTGTATTACGCGCAAGATAAGAACAAACGATTGCTACGAACTCCTTTAATAGCTTCGAATAAAGTAGTAAGCTGCCCGTAAACATAAAAACTTAAGGTAATAAAAGAAACAGCAAGCATCTAGCAGTAGGTAATTAAGTCCAATACTTGGGACTTTTTACGGTTACATCAAAAAAATGGTCACGCAACCCATCTCTTCAAATACCGTCTTCTTATTAGCAATAAAAGCCAATTTTGGACATACCTTTGCAAAGGGATGGAAGTAGGAACCTAAGCACATTAAGGTCAGCATTAGGTACGTTTTGGAAGAAAATTGGAAATGAATCTGTATAATATTGCAGGGATAAAAGGGGTTAACTTACATATTACAAAACAAATTAATTTCTATCCTATTGCAATAGAAACAAAGTCATTTGAGGTTTTGAAATATGTATTCCTATTCAAAGTTGTGTGTTCGTACAATTTTTAATAATGCCTTTAGCTAGTTCTCGGTTGGAAATTGGTATACTCAAACATTTTCATTTAAATTATATTTGTTGCAATGAGTTCACAGCGCGTATTTTTTCAATATGGTGACGCACAAATTGTACAATAAATTTCAATAAACTTTTAGTTGAATCGGTGCACAATAACACTTACCTCAGGACAAGTGCGATAATTTTCGGGTATGTATGTTCGTTCGTCTGTTTAGTTGTAGCAAACAATGTTGTTCTTACTTTTTAATCTGGTCTTGGAACATAGGTACGAACATCAATTTCACAATCACAGAATTTAGAACCCCATCATAATGACTTCGCGAAAAATAATTAACTTCAAAAATAAACATTGGCTTTCTGGAACTAGGCGTTTGGGACAACGTTAATTGTAAAAACCTCTTGTGCACAAGTCTCTTATTTACTGAATTATTTACCATGGTACGATAAAATACAAAAATAAAAGATAAAATGCTCGACTAAGGCTGAGTTTCCACCAGAGCGAAGCTAAGATAGCGGAGCGGTGTGAAAGGAAAAAACCGGGCAAGAGCATGTCGGACCATGCTCAGTGTGCTAAACATAAAAATCAACAACAATTGGTGCCGTATTACATGATTTTAGTAGGTATAAACACTTTAATTGCCTGTATCTCACAAACCAATGATGTCTACTTAGTCGTGATAGTTTTCCTTTAAAATTCGTTATAAGTATGTTCTTTCATTTCTGATTTTTCCAAATTTTTAGTGTTTGTAGTTTTGGCTGTATACGACACTTGAGTCTAACAAAAATAAGCGCTTTAAAGCTTAATATTTCATAATAACTTAATCGAAAAACTGTTTTCACAAATCCGTAATATATATTTTTGAAAGACCTATCCAACGACACCGCGCACTATAGGGTAGACGACAAAAAAAAAATACATCCCCAAGTTACGTGTAGGGGAGGGGTGCAGACCCACCGTACCCCTAAACCGTACCACTGACACAAAAATTGTATCATAAATATGAGGTAGGTTTAGGTTATGTTAGTTCTTCAGCAGGCCCGGAGGGCCAAACTACCCAGAAATAGGAGCTCTGCGATAGCAGAGCTCCATCGACAACGTTAAATTCGATTTTAATAGTAATAATTGGTCGTACCACTGGTGGTAACCAGTGGTACGGCCGAGGGGTACGGTGGGTCTGGAAGGGTAGGGGAGGTACCCTAAAAAAATTTTTTTTTTAATTTTTTTTATACCACTAGCGTGACTTATATGCATATTAGGCATACATTTAACGCGTAATTTAATTTAATTTATTGACAAACCTTATTTAGAGTCAGTTGATGATGATTGAGTTGTTCCTTAATGACGATTTTTCATACACATGTTTGAAAAAGGAATGAGTTGTCTCTCAATCTGTCTGATTCCAATGACCCTAATTAGGGTCACGCCATTTCTACCCTCGTTATCAAAAACCGAACAGAACTTTGTTTTTCTGTGTTCCCGAAAATTTAAATGAGATTAAGGCTCATTTAACTTGAACTTAATTTCTGGAAAAATAAATGATCAAATAACTTTTTTAGGGTTCCGTTGTCAAACTAGGAACCCCTTTAGATTCGTCATGTCTATCCGTCCGTCCGTCCGTCCATCTGTCCGTCCGTCCGTCCGTCCGCAGCCTAGCTCAGAGACTCGTAGTACTAGAAAGCTGTAAATTAGCGCCACGCCAACAAAGTGGTAAAATAAAATCTAGAAAACCAGTTTTTTTAGTGTGTGTGTGTGTGTAGGGGAGGTACTACACGTAACTTGAGGATGTTTTTTTTTTCTCGTCTACCATATAGTGTGGGGTGTCGTTAAATAGGTCTTTCAAAATTATTGAGAGATTGTAAAACCATTTTTCGATTAAGGGATCCGTTTATGAAATATTGGGTTTTAAAGCGCTAATTTTTGTTATGTTTGCTAATTGTTGTAATGTTTGTTTCCGTGTGGTTGCCGGGTTAGAATAGTGCCATTCCATGTCTTCCCGTGGATGTCGTAAGAGGCGACTAAGGGAATAAGGGCGTGTAGTACTGTTAGGCGATAGGCTTGCAACCTGTCACTAATACACTGGTAAACATCTCAGCCTGATTGTGCAAAATGTGGTTACAGAATTATCAACAAGTTTTTTAGGGTTGTTGGTAATTCTGTAGCTCTGCCTACTCCACTCTGGGAATAAAGGCGTGACTTTATGTATGTATGTATGTAATTTTTGTTAGAGTCAAAACTACAAGTACTAAAAATCTGAAAGAAAATCTTAAATGAAAGCGCATGTAACGAATTTATAAAACTATCACGAGTAAGAAGACATATAATAAGAAGACATGTAAATATTTTAGATTTAGATTTTAGAATTTTATCCCAGTGTAACATACAACATAGTTATAACCAATGTTTCACAAATTGTCGATGAAACTGTAACACCGCGTAACTAACAAATCCAATAAGTTGCAAAATATGCCTTACTGACTTACTTGTTAAGGAGTATTTTGCAACTTATTCAATTTGTTGTTAGTTACGCAGTATTGCGCAGTTTCACCGACGAAATGATTAATTTCACAAACATATCATTTGACACCCCGCGTTTTGTTCCGAAACTGTAAATAATTCTGTATTTATTTCAGGACCATCGTGTAGAACCCTATATAGGTTAGGTTAGGTTAGTGTTATAACAATCCTGAAATATTTGTAGTTACAGGAGTAAAAGCGGGTTGGCAAATGAATAGGTTGCGAAACGATGCATTTGTCAAAGATTTGTCGGCGAAAAGGCAGAGAACCACCTAGGTGGTAGTGACCCTGCCAACAAAGACAATTAGGGCATAGTTGTTAACAGGGTGCCGACCGGGGGTACCTTCATTACGTCAAAAAGTGAAACCTTAATTAATTACGTTACGCTCTCATCACATTCTAAGTGATCTTAGGAACTAAGGGAGGGGTAAGTTACCCGCCAAAGGTTAACCCCGACTACTCTCCAAACTTACTCACACGAAGGTACCTCAAGCGATTTTGCGTTGAAAGTTGGCTCAGAATTAATATCCCTTAAATTATGCCACGGGAAACTTTAGTTTCGAAGCCGTAGGTAGTTAGAATTTCAGTTTATAAACTAAAGTTACTTTTGTAAAGTTTTAATGGTGGTCGGACCCTGTGCAGTGTACATCCGGATCGCTACCACCATCTTATCCATTAATTTACCGCCAAGCAGCAGCTTGCGCATTGTTGTTTCGGTGAGAAATTACTAGCATAGAGGCATTCCATCTTAGTCCTCAGGGTTGGCAATGGATTTGAGGTCTTTTTACAGATTGCAGTCCCGAGATTATAATCTTGAAAATTCAAATATCAGGTGGCCTGAGTGCTCATGTGCCTTGTCATAAAAAAAAACTATTCTATACTATTCCTCTATTATATGAAACAATTTAAAAGTAACCAAAACAGAAACGCTAACCTTCGACATTCCTTCGATGTATTGATGAACGTGGATTTCTTAAACTAGTATCTATTTATATATTTTTTTCAATTAACCCTTTTCATCCGTAACAGTGACACGGCATCCCTCGATCCAAACAGAGGGGTGATATTACTGTAAGGTGTGAATCTGTGTATCAACATTTAAAAAAATCGGGCGCCGTTTAATTTGCATACCTAAAAACATTTAGCATAATTTCATTTAAGTCACTACGTTCGTAAACAATTAGCATAAAAACAGTGTATAATTTTATCAGACATACAGTCAAATACAAAAAACACTCATTTATCATTTACTTAGTCTTATGCATTTAAAATTAACTTCTTGTTTCTAGGTGTATGTTTGTTCGGGTCAAATCTCGCAAGGATGATATAAGATATACTTACGTAATTTTGATGACAATATAATAATATGGCACCATCGATCTGCTCTGATGCTGGAGTCGGCAGGTGGTGACAGGATCCCCGCTATACTTAAAGTAGACCCACCGAGATTGGACTCATTATGTTCGTCTTGATAAGCAGTAAATGACTGCAAAAAAAGTACAGTTTGCAACAATAGTTCGTCACAAAAATGTTTTTTTTGACAGAAAATTTAGAACCCTTCCGATATAATCGTTTTAATTATACAACTCAACAAATATATATATTTTATTCAATTTCCACATCAACTATTCTTAGCTCCACATAACCATAACTGTTCCTATTCCTATTCCTATTCTCCTATCCATGAACTGTCAGTTTACTTCAACCATAATAATGTTAGACTTAAGTCATTCGTCGGTAACAATGAACGATGCGAGAACGAAATATAAAGGACGTCGTTTGGTAACAAAAGAGGGAATTTTTCATAAGGCTCTGTAAGCGTGAAGCGAAACTACGGAATATAAACAAGCTTTCAGAGAGCGGACTTCAGTTACATAAATCATTATAGAGCGACAAAGAAATGTTCCCTTAACTTAACACAGTCATCATAAATCTAAAGCACCTACGAGCTAAACATACACTTGCTCTAAGGAAATCTTTAAAAATTACATTGAAAGAAACTTAAAATTTACAATAGTGAGCATATTTTTGGGCGGCTTGTATGTACATTTTTATCTTTGGTATTTAAGAATATAATTTACACGAACAGCGCAGTAGTTTACAGAATACGTAATTTAAATATAGTATTTAAAAAGTGGAAAATTGCTATAGTTAGTACTAAATTAATTAATAATACTTACAACATTAACTTACTTTTATCTAAGAGAGAATACTGATTGATAAAAAGATTAGTGAACTATTAAATATAATTAAGAATAAAGTTATTCTATTGGTATCCCTGTACCTATCCAACTGTAAAAAAATCCCAAAACTTACATGCAGCTATCAATTTGACTTGTAACGCTGTCATTGCGTTTCTCATCGTAAAAATAGAATACTGCGCTTTCTTCCATTTTGGTGTCGCCATTATCAACACAAAATGGCGCCGGGTCTTCTTTGACGTAGTCGATCTTGCTGACGAAGGCGATGCGGGAGTCACGCTTGCGGTAATGGCTGACCCTGGTGGCTGCAATTGTGCTGGTGTGTTCCAAGTTGAACTGGGAGTCTCGACGGACCTTCCGGCAGAGAAGAGTTTCTTGGAAGGCGGCACGGTACCTGTAGAGAAAGATGCTGTTGAGTCTTTGGAGGGTTAAGGGCATTTTAGGACAGCTAGAACAGTAAGGATCCTTGTTATGACTGTGAGGGTCTGATGTAGGATACTAAGAAGGTTACCTTAAAATGTAATGTGATACTCATTTTGGATAAGTTGCATTTAATTATAATTAAAATAAACTGAAAAGAAATGAAAAGCTGACTTTAATATTTTAAAACGGTAACATAAGTAAATTACAAATTACGATGATATCTACCTCTACCTACCTACTCTAGATATTTATAATATCGGGCCTTATTTCTCTATATGGCAATTTTGTACCTTACTCGTGATTCATCAACTATAACTTAGAAAACTATAATTATATCTTAATACCTATCATAATGATCTTTACGTTATATTATTAGGCCTAACTTATACAAAAAAAAATTAGATCAAGTCATCGTGTCTAAGTTAAGTTGCACTCTACAATGGCCATCCCCTTTTCATGACTTAAGTAGTAAATTAATGTTAGTAATTATTCATTATTTTAGTTCTAAAATTTAGTTGACACAGTTTCTGTAAGCTTTGCTTTGTACTTATGTCTACTCGTTGCCACTTTTTGCTTTTCTTAATTTTCTTAATCACCCTAAGGTTAGCTGGAAGAGATCCCTTAAAGGGATAAGTTCGCCTTTGTACATTCATATCCTGTAAATATTGTATTTGAGTTTCTTTGTTTTGTACAATAAAGAGTTACATACATATATAATATGTGTAAAGAAGATGAGGAGATTTTAAATGTAACGATAGACAGCTTTCGACTCACGAACCTAGAATAAACACTCACATTATAGAATAAGTTATGTACAAACGTTAACATGGAATTCTGGACAAAAGCCTTTTCCAAAGATTGACACAAAGGCATTAAGAGAGATTAAGGATGTTGTAATGATAATGTTTTTGGTAAACGGGAAAATGGCGTCGATAATGGCGGCCCCGAAATGCAATTTGCCCTCGCAGATCTGAGGCCCTAGCCAAGATGCGTTCGCTAACTAGCGATTCGATTCGTTTTGTTTTTAAACCAATCGCGTCACTGGTAGATCACGTATTCGAAAAGTCACGTCATTCATGGCAGACAATTTGGATTTCAGAAAAATAAAAACACCTCTCAATTATTAGCTTATTTCGCAGATGAGGTCAACAACCATTTGAACGAAAGGGAGCATGTTTTATTGGTGCTGGTGGATTTTAGCAAGGCATTTGACACTCTTAATCATCAAACTCTTTACAACAGGCTTTGGCAGAGTGGTATACAGGGGCCGGCCCTAAGTTTATTTAAGAACTATCACATGAATAGGTATAACATGGTCAGCATTGCTGGAGAGCAAGGTGAGATCTCGCAGGCCCTCCAAGGGACAGCACAAGGATCAATAATCGGTCCGACCGAATACCTAATTTATGTGAATGACATGTGCAACGTATTTGCCCACGCCTCGGTATACCAGTTTGCCGATGACACTTGTCTCATAATAGCAAATAAAGATTTGAAAGCTGCGGAAAAACTGATGCAGTGTGAATTTGATGTGCTATGTAGGTGGGCGCATGATGCTGGCCTATCACTTAACTACCAAAAAACTAAATTAATGCATTTGCACTCACCATATGTTAAATCTAACACAGTTCCTAAAGTTACGGCCCACGAGCACTCGTGCTTGCATGCTCATCATTCACACTGCAGATGTGAGCCACTAGAACTAGTAAAGCATCATACCTATCTTGGACTACATATAGACAGCAATTTTAACTGGGGCACCCATATTGACCATGTGTGTAAAAAATTAAGAGCAATTTTGTGTAATCTTAGCATACTTAAACAAACAATGCCTTACAACGTACTACGCCTGCTATACATGTCATTAGCAGATTCTATAATAGGCTATGGAATTTCATGTTACGGAAGAACTTATAAAACGTATCTGCAGCGCATCTGCAGTATTCAAATAAGACTGTTAAAAGCGATTGTTCCTCTAAAAGTCAAATACCAACATAGACACAACTATGACAGTCTATTTGAATACTGTAGAGTGCTGAGTGTGTTCGATAAGGTGAAGCTAGCTATGGTACTAGAATACAGAGATGCTATGGGGGAATTAGTTAAATATAGAAGATCTGATAATCTACGAAATCTAAAAGAAGGAAAGTCATTTATCACTCCAAGAAGTAATAACCTATACGGGTCTAGAATTTGGTCAAATCTCCTACCTCATATTTTGAATAGTTTCCCTAAGCATGTATTAGAACGCATGGAAGCTAAACCTGGGTCTACCAAAAATATAGTTAAAAGATTTCTTATGTCTTGTAATTAATTCTAATTAATTCTTATAAATAGCGTCCTCACTAACTTAGCCAAATAATCTTAAATAGATAAAGATTTAGGCTAAGTATAAAATTGTAAACCCAACACAAATTTTGAAATAAACAGATTTTATTATTATTATTATTTTTTATTATTATTACGTCACGTTTTCTTAACTTTATACGCGAAACAATAAAATTGTCGAGTAATTTTTTCATAGTGAAGCATTAAAAAGTCATACTTAAGACTCCAAAAACACTCTATACAAAATCGACAACAAGAATGACGTCACAGCTGTATGTTGTTCCATGTTTAAAATTTGCACTTATTTCAGAAATGAAAAGGATGCCGAAAAAACAATCTTAACTGTGTGTCTGTGTTTGACGACACGATAGCATCGTTGGTAGCGACCCTGCCTTCGAAGCTAGGGGTCCTGGGTTCAAATCCCGGTAAGGGCAGATATTTGTGTGATGAGCACGAGTATTTGTTCCTGAGCCTTGGATGTTTTCTATGTATTTAAGTATATATTTATCTACATAAGTATGTTTATCGTTGTCTAGTACCCATAGTACAGGCCTAGAGCTTAGTTTGGGACTAGGTCAATTTGTGTGACATTGTCCTGTGATATTATTATTATTATTATAAAAGAAGTTTTAAAATTTTACAAGTTTTGTTTTTATTTAAAAAATCTTAATAAGCGGGTCATAACTTAGTGTTTTGCGTTTTATATGCTTTTTTTACATTTTCTCCTAAATCGTATCAATGACACTCAATTCTGTATTTCTTGCATGTTCCCTATTTACATCATATTAACTTCGAACAACATTGATAGACATCAAAGGAAAAAATGGCTTCATGAAAGTAGTAATTTCTTTTTACTCCACCAAATTTAGGATTAGCCACCCATTTGGATGAAGAAAACGACCTAGATTTACAAACATTAGAGCTGTGTATGTGTGTGGAAGCTCTGTCAGTACCACTCATGTTTCTTACAAATGAATAATCGTAAACATTATATACGTACATGTCTCGCCTCGTCGAGTATAATAAATCTTGACAATCTGTTGTCTGTGAACTCGGTTTACGGACAATAATTTTACGTGATAATGTCATAAGAAAACATTGATAAGCCGAACGCTTAGGCCGATCGTGCCTCTCTATCGCTTGTTGGGCGCTCTCACTTGCACGCTCGGTTCATGCGGAACGTGACAATGAGTCATGCTTTTTCGTGCGTGCAGCCGTCGTTCATCGATTTATAAAACGGTATCACGTCAAAACTTATAAAAATATCTTGACATACAACAGTGCTTGATTCAATCAAAGTTTTATTTTCCCACGCTGTGTTTCGTCACCAAATTGGATCCGTCGGTCGGCCACCCATCAAATAAGGGACGGGTAGAATTACAAACGAGGCTCGTTTTGAAGCCCGAAGCTAGAACCTGGGGACTTTAATGATTCGATGTTTGTACTTCCTGTAGCGATTATGTCACAAGATTTGTTGTTAATCAAAGGTCTCTGCAGCGTTTACCTATCTGAACAGAGAAAAATGTTTCACTGATTTTTGGTTCGACAAAAATTATTCGACAAATAATTATGGTTTGTTTTTTTTGCTTTTGCTCGAAAGATCACTTCGAATTTTTACATTTAGTCCTTACTTGTTTTGGTTTTTTTATGGATTTGGCAGATTAACAATCCCTTATTACTGATTTTCCCGTACAATTAGTTGTCCAATGTAATTGTTTGATTTTACCTTAGTATCATTTGCCTAGTTTATTAATAGTTATTAATTAAGGCAGACCAAAAAATCTAGACCTAACCTAACCTATTCGAGTCGGTTCTGCCCTGTGGTGCTAGACAAGTTGCATTCACCAATCGTTAGCGATTATGTTTCGATTGATAAATTTAATGTATGGAATTGACGTAAGCCACCGAGATAGTAACGTGACACTTAAGTCAATTCCATACATTTTTCAATCGAAACATAATCGCTAGCGAGTATCGAATACCCCTCGTCTAGTCCCACTGATTCGTCTTGCTGTTTGCATTTTCCGGATTGTTAAACAAATTACAAGCAAGATTTTCTGGGCGGAAATTAATATTTGACGTAGCGAAGCGAAATCTATAATTATGTAGTATTGATGAAGTGAAATACGGGTTTAGAAACAGAATACGTAACGAGCCCTAGGGTAATTGTAGCATTGGTTAAATTAAAAATAGGGTTTGTGACTACAATACAATACAAGGAGAAATGTTGCTCGGACTAAAAATATATTTACTTAATATCAAGTAGTGAAATAAAAAAATTACGTATCCTGTGATAGGAACGTTTTCGGTCAAAATAATTTCGTGTTTGCGATAGGTTACCATCTGCAGCGAATCTATGAAAAAATGGTTTTCGGTTAAATCGACTGAAATATTGGTTTACTGTAGATTTTAACTTCCTTATTAAAATTGTATATCAGAGTAACTTACCACAATTTATTAGTTTAAAAAAAATGATTATGAATATTGAAGAGATCGCACTACCGATTATTTTACGATGACTTCATAACTAAAACTAGTCATTTGTGGTTCTAATGCCGATATACATTAATAATACCAGTTGAAAACCATTTTTTCATACAATCGCTGCGTGGTCCTTTTATTTTTCAAAAAACAAAATGGTCGACGTAAGGATAATTTTTCACTTTTCATGATCTAAAAGTAGCGCATGATAGCTAACTTAACCTACCGCCAATTTGCAAGAATTCACACTGTCGTTTTGGTATGGGGATAAGACAACCAACCAACTGCAGGACCATACAATCTTAGTCCTCAGAGTTGCAAACTGCAGTCTTAACATTGCAGTCTTGAGATTGTCGTCGATTCAGGTAATATTTAGTACCTAGTATATTCAATCCAAAAATATATAATTAAATTAAATTAAAGTTATATATTTTTTTACATATTTAATTTAATTTAAAATACTTTTTATCCATTAACCTATTCGATGAAGGTCGTTGTATACTCGGATTTTTGACTATACGCACTTTGTGAAAACTTTAACTGTCTAAAATTAAAGTTCGTGAGACTGACTTGCAGGCAGATAGACGGACGGTTCAGTAATAGGGTTCCATTGAAAATTATGCAAAAAACCAGTGTATACCTATGTTAGATGATTAAATTTAATGCTTTAAATACCTATTTTAGGCCGTAATTTGTATGCTAAGTCACGCACAATATTTATGTTACGCTAAAAAGAAGTCGTTTCACTTTACTTTTACGTTATGTGCTTTGTGCTGTAATCCCCAATTAAACCCGTCTTGTTACACGCTTGGGATTAAATTAAGTACTACGACCTAATGTACGTTATGTTATACAGTGGGTGTTTTTTAACTGAGACCGTATGGGGAAATGCGAAACCAAAAGAGATACCGGTAAACTGTATTAGGAAACATTACGCCGTTTTTGTTCAAATGTTTTTGGCATAGTTATTTTTTTGGTCAAGAGCGAGTTATCCTTAAAAATGAAATAAAACAGTAATTTTTTTTATTGTATGTAAGGATAATTTCATTGTATGGACAAAACAATAGAACAGAAGAAGTTGGGAAAAATAACATATATGATTTTTCAACAATTTTTAAGTACCTAGTCAGATAATAAAACTATTTATTTTTAGAATAAATTACTTAGCTTCGATTTCATAACTTCTTATACGAGTAGCCCAACAATACGTTGCATTATTTCGAAATCGTGAATACTAGCGCCATTTTTTGACACAAGATGCCATCTTGGTCTAGAAGCACATTTTTCTTAGTAAAATGATAAAGTGATTAAATAATCTCCGTCTGTGTTTCTTGTATTTTAGTTAGTTGAAAGTATTGAAATATTGAACCTGTATTGTATTGTTTACCGTAGACATTGTAACTGTTTAAAATAATGGTGTTGACATTGTTATACTTTATTTCATGTTTTGCATGCCAGCTGTTTGTACCACATTTTAAGCAAATAAAGACTTTTTTTTTTTTTAAATTTCGTTAATATATATGTTGCAAATGTCAAATTTTAACGAAAAGTCATATTTTAACGAGACGTTTAAGTTTTGTGGTATCGTAAAACTATGCAGAAGCCAATTTTAATTTGGTACCTAACAGCCCATTGAAGTAAACTATTTGGCGTTCAACAAATGAACGCAAGCTGCTAATATTGGGAATGTTCACGGCTCGACGCGACAGACAAATGGCGCAGTATATTTGTTAATAAATTTTGTAAAAAAACAGTTACAAGCATTTAAACGAGCCGTTTTAGGATCACTGTTGTCCGTCCGGCCGTCTATCTGTCTGTCAAGACCCTTTATCTCTTGAACGCGTCTCATCGAGTTGAAATTAAAACCATACCTATAGGTACTTAGAGCGTGAACACACAGAGAGCGGTCAGAGTTCTGCGTTCTAGTGACCGTTGACCGCTCAAGAGTTCCAACGCACACAAGCGGCGTTCAAATTCTCGCGTTCTAGTTTCATTTGGGTCTATGGACGTGCAACATGTCACTAGAAAGTTCATCATCCGATGAAGAACTATTGTTATTGTGGAGCTTAGCAGCTTCTAAAAAGAAAAGGAAGTATTGGGTGCACCCAATTAACACAACGCGAGAAGAACAAGGCGAATTTAGTAATATTTTTCAGGATTTACTTAAAGATGAACAAAGATTCTATGTTTATTTTCGAATGTCGATTAATAGTTTTAATGAATTGTATAACATCATAAAACCTGCTATCGAAAAACAAAATACTAACTGGAGAAAATGTGTTTCATCAAAAGAAAGGCTGGCTGTATTTCTAAGGTATGTATTTATTTATTAATGATAAGAAAAGACATTAAAGTAAATTAATAACAAAATATACGAAACGTTCATTTAGAAATGTTTTCGTAATATTCTCTTAGGTCTCCAGTCAACTGTGGCTGCGGTGGTGGACTAGCTGTTTGAATTGTTGGAGTTGATTGTGGTGAAAGGACGTAAAACACCCTATTTTCTTGATTAGATGCATTACCAGGTTCCGGAAACTGTTGAGAAACAGGGCTAGGAACGGCCCACGAACTTGAACTCTGATCATAGGGACTTGGAACCGACTCCGAATTAGGTGTAGAGCTGCAAGGCCTTTGATTGACTGATCGCGGTGCAACTTGAGAAGCAATTGCATCACTCCCTTCTACCAGTTGTAGCTCGTACCGGGCAAATAGAGAAGCCATTTCTAGCTTTACCATACTTTGCATTCTAGGTGTGAATGTCTTAAAAGTTTGTGCATAACTTAAAAAAAAATGATCGACTCCATCCATTTTGGCTTTTTTTTCATCTTTATTTTTTAAATATTCTAGTATTTTATCACTATCACTGGGGTCTGCGCTCGTTTTTATTCGTTTTCTCGTAATATTTCGTGTAGTATTTTGTGTTTCATTCATCGTAGAGTTCTCTGTGTCGGCTGTAACAGTGGTATAATCGTTGGCTGGAGAACGCTCACTATTACTTTCTGTTTGTCTTCTAAAATTAAAATCGTCTAAAAACCTCAATTGCGAAGCCCATGGCCAAGACTTATACTTTTTATAAGCCTGGCCTGTAGAAGATTCATTATTTTTCTTGTACTTGTTGTAGTTATCCCTCAGACTCTTCCACTTGGCTATCCATACTTTACCTAAAAACAAAAAAAAAATGTTTCAGGTACCTTGCTACAGGAGATACGTTTAAAACAATTGGCCATTCATACCGTATGGGATTTACAACAGTTGGTAAAATAGTGAAGGAAGTAAGTAAAGTTATATGGAACACATTACAACCACTATATATGGCAGGCCCGACTGAAAAAACATGGAAGGAGGCAGAAGCTGGTTACAATGAGAAGTGGAGATTTCCAAATTGTATTGGCAGTATCGATGGAAAACATGTTTATATAAAATGCCCACCTAATACGGGAACATTACATTTTTGCTATAAACAAAGATTCTCTATTGTGTTGCTTGCAGTGGTGGATCCAGATTACAAATTTATTTTGATTGATGTTGGCAGTTATGGAAAAGATAGTGACAGTACGGTTTTCCAAAGGACGTCATTCTATCAAAAAATTGTTAACAATCAGCTGAACATTCCCGGGTCAAAGCCGTTACCAGGTCGAGAAAAGCCAGTGCCTCACGTTTTTATTGGAGATGGCGGTTTCAAATTAGAAACATTTTTGATGAGACCTTTCCCAACTAATGTAACCATACAGGATGAAAGAAAAAGGACATATAATAAGAGACTGAGTAGTGCAAGACGTGTAGTAGAGAGCACATTTGGCATTTTGGCTCAAAAATGGCGGGTATTTTTTAAGCCATTGGAACTCAATGTAGACACTGTCGTTGATGTTGTAAAAGCAGCGTGTTGTTTACACAATTACCTTAGAGTAAAAGGAGATTGTCACATCTATGATGATGACCGAGACATAAACAATGATCAACGCAGTACCGGCTTTCTAAATTTTCAGCGAACAAATATGAACAGAACCAACTATACAGCGTATGCAATTCGGGACGAATATATCGCTTATTTTAATCAATAGGTAGGTATATATACCAATTGTCAATATTAAGACTGACATCCAAATGATTGAAATAAAATTATTATTACAATGTGATGTTTTACTTACTCTCTCCAAATCCCATTTCTGTGGCAATTTCAAGCCAAGCTTCGGCTTTTTTGTCGCGGTTTTTATAGTTTACATCACTTAAATCGTATATTAATCTCCTTTCCCTAACCAATTCAATTAACTTTTCCGTGTTTGCAACTTCAGACATCGCGGCGTTCAGGCGTTCCTTGTCTTAGCGGGAAAAGAACTCTTAGAACGCGACGTTCCGCTTTGACCGCCGCGGTCAGACTGCCCGCTGTGTGCGTTGTAGTTATAGACTCGGTACATTGTAATGAACGGCGAACGCGGAACTCAGAACTCAGAACTCCTGACCGCCCTCTGTGTGCGCGGGCTCTTAGATCTTCAGTCCCTTAAAGCTGTTAATCAAACATCTCTTTTAATGTAAAAAAAGATACGGCAGTTTATGTTGCAAATAATGTATACTGGGTGATTTTGGGGTCAACGAAATCGCCAAAAAAAACAGCTGTTCCATACATTAACTGAGAACTGGTGAATTAATTGAGAGTTAATGTATGGAACAGCTGTTTTTTTGGCGATTTCGTAGTTGGTTTCATAGGAAAGGTTGTTCAGTATGACCATCTTATTCACTTTTGGCCATTCCGGATCATGACCCCAAAATCACCCAGTATTTTGACACTCTTAAGGGAATCAAAATTTATAGGGTACTTCCCATAGACCAAGAATCCTGAAATTGGGCAAGAAAGCACAGGTAAAGGATAAAATCCGAAAGTCGTTAATTTGTTACACGAACACAAAAAAAAATGATATTGCAAACTTTTGGTAAACTAATCGCGACCTATTAGATGTATGGAAACAATGATTTTTCAACTGCAAAGTTAAGTTTGTTCCTCAATACAATTTTACATTCTTATAAGTTTGTACGGAACCCTCGATGCACGAGTCCGAGTCGCACTTGACCGATTTTCTTTCATTTAAATATTCTTATCCTTACAAGTCTTATAAATGCAAAAGTGCGCTTGTTTAACAACCCCGTCGTTAAGACTGCATCTATTCACCAAAACTATTATTAATAAATAAATATGAATAATTATGACTATTTATGAGTAACTTGTTGGTCGTAACTGGTCCCGGATTCGAATCCTGGAAAGGGATTTTTTTTATGTTATTAGCTGCACTAGTTTTTCCTATGGAGTCTTGGAAGTTTTCTCAATATTTAAGTACGTATTTGGGACTAGGTCAATTTGTTTTGTGATGATTGTCCCCCGATGTATATGGGGGTGGATCAACTTTTTGCTGTAGTTATTCTGTCTCGTAACTCAGGAGACAACAGTGATAGAGTTTGTTAGAAAAATGGTTTAATATATCTACTAATTAATGTCCTAGAAAGATAACCCATATAAATGGCCTTATTTATTGCACAAAAACTGATATTTGGTGGATTTATACTTTAAAATCATGTTTTTAAAGAGTAACCCAAAAGACTTCCCCATGGCAACGAGGCACAAAGAAAAGACAGAAAACACATCTTATAAGATAGGAAAACTTTAACCTTTAACAATATTCTTAGACAACAGTGTTTTTAAAAGCTTTTTGTATTTTTCGCTTTAAACTGTCGCGTTACCGTGTCGTGCAAAAAAAAGTTTTGGACGCTTTTAGTTTCCTTTGAAATGTATTTCTAAGGTCCCAAGCAGTTTCCAATTAAGATAAATGGCTCTGACAAATATTTTTCCACTGAAATATGACAGTTATTCCGCTAAAGTGCGAATAACGTGTTCAAGTCCAACAAAGTCTTCTGACTTAAAACCAAGAAAACATGGTTGATCTTAGAATTAGTACAATTAAAAACATTTTAAGTAACTTTATTGCTCACACTCCTAACACAGATCAAATAAAACTCACTATCAAAAGACCAGTCAAATAAGTCCAAACTCAACGAATCTAATTAGTTCGTATGGAAACATTTCGACTCCATCATCACTACATAGTATAAAACAAAGTCGCTTTTTCTGTCCCTATATCCCTATGTATGCTTAAATCTTTAAAACTACGCAAAGGATTTTGATGCGGTTTTTTTAATAGATAGAGTGATTGAAGAGGAAGGTTTATATGTATAATACTTTAATCCGGAGCGAAGCGAGGGTGGGTCGCTAGTAAATAAATAAATATCATAGGACATTGTCACACAAATTAATCTAGTCCAAACTAAGCTCTGCTGTGCCAGTATTGAGTCAGTAGGTGTATAAGGGAAAAGGGGATTGGGGTTATATTAAATGAACATTGGTGCCTTCTATAAAAACTTGTAAGATTAATATTCAGATTATTGCATTTGCTAATGAACAGGCGTTTATAATTATTCGGCGTTATTATGCTAATAGTGCGTTATGCACTTCGTTATTATATACACTCATAATTATGATTCGAGGCATTATCCATTTTTTTTATACATTTGAATATTATACGCTTTGATCATAAAACAAATTAGAATTATGTAATTAGTGTTATGCAAAATGAAAATTAGATCATATGTTTTTATACTAAACACTGCACACCCGGTAAGCAGTCACCGTCGCCCATAAACAACAGCTATACCAGGGGCGCAGCCAAGTTGTTGCCTACAGTGAATACTCTTTTTAAGCCGCGTTTAAAGGAGGACGTGTTAAAATCGATTACCAGGAATTAATTACATTCTAGTTAATTATATGTGCAGCAATAATAATACGAGTATACGTGCTGTAGCATTTGGTGACTGCATGCGACGTGGAAGCATCTTGGTAAATATTTATGAACACGTCGACACAACGAAAAATTAATTTAACAAAGTTTTTCACTTTAGCCCCACGTTGGGCGCCATTTTGTAGCACCGGCTAGCTTGTCGTTCACATGGAATTCGTGACCAGAATTTGTGACTAGTTGAATGAGGACATTGAAAACACTCCCGTACACCGAAATAAACTTAAATAATAAAGGTACTCAGTTTCTCAACAGTCATGTAAGTAAACAAAACGAACACTAAACGGTTTACTTATATATTCAGAGTAGTCGGGGAACACCCCGACATAATTTTTTTAAAATATATATCAGGGGACAATCTTACACAAATTGACCTAGTACCAAACTAAGCTCTAGGCTTGTACTATGGGTACTAGACAACGATAAACATACTTATATAGAGAAATAAATTCTTAAATACATAGAAAACATCCAAGACTCAGGAACAAATATTCGCGCTCATCACACAAATATCTGCCCTTTCCGGGATTTGAACCCAGGACCGCTGGCTTCGGGGGCAGGGTCACTCCCAACTAGGCCACCGTGTCGTCAACATGAGCGTGAAGTCTTTTTGTTTATAATAATGACTTACAACTAAATAGTTTAAATTTTGTAGTCATATATGTGTGTATTTCTATCTATTGATTTGTTCGGTTAGCGTGTATTTATTGCTTTTTCTGGTTTTTAGGGTTCCGTACCCAAAGAGTAAAAACGGGAACCTATTACTAAGACTTCGCTGTTTGTCCGTCCGTCCGTCTGTCACCAGGCTGTATCTCAAGAACCGCGATAGCTAGACAGTTGAAATTCACACAAATTATACATTTCTGTTGCCGCTGTAACAACAAATACTAAAAACAAATAAAATAAATATTTGTTTGGTATTCCCGTTTAACTACTAACATTGTTTCTTGTTATTGTTTGTGGGAAGTTTGCACCAACTACTGAGTAAAATGTGTTAATTTGATACCCCAAAGCCGTTAAGTACTACAAACATAAAAATCAACAAGTAATAACTAATTTTCTATTTAAAGTCAATTGCCGCCATCTTAGATGATTTTAGTAGGTATAAACACTTTAATCGCCTATATCTCAAGAACCAATGATGGCTACTTAGTCGTGATAGTTTTCCTTTAAAATTTGTTATATGCTGCTGAAAATCTGTTTTCACACTGTTTTTTTTTTTACATTTTATTGTACCACTTTGTTGCCGTGACTAATATGCATATTCATGCCAAATCACAGCTTTCCAGTACTAAGAGTCTCTGCGCTAGTTTGACTACGGAAAATGTAGTAATTTTACGTAATAATAACTTAATAACTATAAGAAAAAGTTTCTGTTTGTTTCTGTTAACTAGGTACGTTAACTCTGGCGACTTTTTACGCAACTAAAGAAAGTAGATATTCATTAACAAGACCAGAATAACCTTAATTTCTAAATTAATCCCCTTTGTTCATATTGTGGCCTATTTACTGAATAAACATTTTGAATTTGAATTTATTAATAATTAGCGACCCGCCCTCGCTTCGCTCCGGATTAAAGTATTATACATATAAACCTTCCTCTTCAGTCACTCTATCTATTAAAAAAAACCGCATCAAAATCCGTTGCCTAGTTTTAAAGATTTAAGCATACATAGGGATATAGGGACAGAAAAAGCGACTTTGTTTTATACTATGTAGTGATGAAACGTTTAATTATACAATCGGAATAGGTAAATAGTTAAGTCGTTCATAATGAGATTCACTAGAGCTTTTCCACGTTTCATTATAATTTAAATAAGACTCGCTCGTAAAATTATAATTTATTTACAATACACACAAACAATCGTGCTCCAATATCCACGTCAGAGGTGTAACTAACAACCAATCAAATAATGCAAATGGAAGGAATGAGCCAACAAAATCATAGTAAATTAAAGTGAATGGACAAATTGGCCTATCGGCGGCCACTGAGGAAATGAGTGTCATATGAAAGCCCTGATATGAAGAAATTATTTTTGTCAAGAACTTTTTTTCGTGTTTCCTTTAAAAAAGGAAATATTTAAACTTAAAAAGAAAGTAATCGTTTATTTGTGACAAACAAGTACAAAAAAATTAGACTATAATGGTTATTTAAACGTAATTTGTCACGAAATGGTCACAACTCAGCGTGATGCTGGCAGGGCCAGCGCTGTTCTTCCGTAGTGGCCATTTGGTGAAGACACGGCGCAATGACGTCACGATCGCACATGCAAAAAAATAAAAAAAAGACAAAACACTTATAAAAAAACAATTAAAAAACAAAAACATCATAAAGTATGCCACGCAACTATACAATGTCGTCGTGCAAAATTAAGACTACATCATCAGATATTAAAATTATATTTGGCCGCTCATAGACCGAGTTCCATACAAATTCGTCCATTCTTCTTTAGGTGCGAAATCAAAACACCTATAGCACAAGTCCTTAAAGCGTGGCTAACGTTGACGCAATAAAATTGTAACTATTAATACAATGCTCCTGGTCGATGATGGCGACAATTGGAAGCGATTTCGGGTCATAGTTTATTCTTAAATAAGTCTAGGTATAAAAATTAACTCTTAATGTTATAGTGGATTACTAAGATAAACCTACAGTAAAGCAAAAATACACTTTAGTATCGATTACTTATCTCTATTGTTACTTAAAATCGCTTGAAAACACTTAAATGTAGTTACGATTTTACTCCAAGCGACGGTCAAAATAACCCAAATTACACAATTGAAAAAAATATATTTGTGACGTTAAACTGCGTTCATACGTGATATCACTGAAATGTGGATATTTTTCATTTGGTAATTGTCATAAGTGTCGACATATTCATGAGCTCAGAAAGTCAGATAAAATGCATGCCTGTTTTCTGTTGCGATATCGCATACCACCAAATCCACCAACTTGGTCGGTTCTACATCCACGTATAGTAAAGATAACGAACTTTTTAGACTCCAGAGGCCCTAGCCAAGATGCGTTCGTTAACTATGGTTTCTATTCGTTTGGTTTTTAAACCAATCGCGTCACTGGTAGATCACGTGACTTTTCGTATTACTTGATCTACCAGCGATGCGATTAGTTTAAAAACAAAACGAATCGAAAACGCTAGTTAGCGAAGACATCTTGGCTATAGGCTCAGTACTTCCACATAGAAACATCTGGGTCGGCATCGAAGCGCTCCCAGTGGGCGGGGCGGATTGTGGGATATTTTAAGAATAGGCGGATTTACCGGTCTAGTGAGCCAGAACCGGGAATCAACGCAAATCTTTAAGCTAAAGGTTCTACGAGTAAATATTCCAAAATTAAGCAAATACTTCTAATACTAATCTGACGACATGTGCAGCCTGGTTAATTCAATTCAATTCAATTCAAAAATTTATTCCAGAAACATGTCCATAGTTGTTAGTTAGGTATATAGTTAGCCTAGGTCTAGTGTTAGTAAAGAAAATAATAAATTAAATAAAAAAATGCATGCCAATTCTCGACTCTAACGCAAACAGGGTATATTATTCCAGTGCTCCTGAAAACGACCGTGGAATCGGTCGGCAAGGGTGTTGAGTATGCTGTTTGGGCTGCCCCGAATCCTCCGCACAGAATCGTAGTAACCCCAACAGTATTCTAACACCATTATTATATTGAAATTGTAAGGCACTGATGCCCTTCTGCGTATAGTTAACCCATGAAGTTAGAACGACTGGCAGAATGCTTTGAAAAGCGTCAAATGACTAGCATAGGTCCGTAGTGTTTATTTCTTTTTGGCTATGAAGCCTGGACCATTAAAGCAGCACCCCCGCAAACAACTTGAGACTTTCGTAATGTGGACTTAACGTCGTATGTTGGGCATCATGTGGACTGACAAAGTCAGAAAGCAGGTTCCAGAATTATAATAATAAATAATTATAATAATAAATCACAGGACAATGACACACAAATTGACCTAGTCCCAAACTAAGCTCTAGGCTTGTACTATGGGCACTAGACAACGATAAACTAACTTATATAGAGAAATACATACTTAAATACATAGAAAACTTCCAAGACTCAGGAACAAATACTCGTGATCATCACACAAATATCAGCCCTTACCGGGATTTGAACCCAGGACCCCTAGCTTCGAAGGCAGGGTCACTACCAACTATTATAACGAATGGCGAAAGATACAGACGTTGTCCGAACTATCAAACAGCGAAAGATTGCATACCTACTTAGGTCATGTGCTACGCCACGATAGATACCAAATGCTAAGTAGGTACTATCGTGGACGGGCACATGGAAATCACAAAACTGGGAGGACTAAGGGAATAAAGGCTTGTAGTATTATTTTGCAGTATGTGCTTGCATCCTGTCACTAATACACTGGTAAACATCTTAACCTGATTGTGCAGAATGTGGTTACAGAAATATAAAAAGATTTTTTAGAGTTATGGCAATTCTGTAGCTCTGCCTACCCCACACTGGGAATGAAGGCGTGACATATTAATAATTGTATGAATGTTAATTTAGTAAAGTAATGGAATACCAACCGGTAATTGTCCCTAAGTTCTCACTATAAAGGTTAGTGTAAAACTATTTAAGACGTATGGGAATATTAAAAATAAGTTATGTAAACTAATTTATTACTATCACATTATTTTGTATCTAAATTCCAGTTAAAAAGTCTATGTATACTTTGTACTAACACACCGGAAAACCGCAACACAGATTTAAATCAAATTTAGTGTGGAGGAGCTTGAACCCCTAGTACTTTTAATCTCGGAACATTGGACTGTTCCCAGGGGAACTGGGATAAACAATTTCTACGTGGAAGGAGTCGTGGTAGGTATAAAAATATATATA
The DNA here is from genome assembly GCA_949316455.1 of Acleris holmiana. Classification (NCBI taxonomy): domain Eukaryota; kingdom Metazoa; phylum Arthropoda; class Insecta; order Lepidoptera; family Tortricidae; genus Acleris; species Acleris holmiana. The sequence continues at coordinate 11,883,125 of OX438780.1, read as the reverse complement.
TAAGGAATTGATTTTAATTTATAAGGTTAACCACCTTATATTATAGGTCAAAATTGGTCCTGTGGATTGATTCCTACAATCGAAGACACTGTAAACTGTACATTTATTTACATTTATCGCAACGTATCGCCATGTTTATGGGTGGTCTTCGTTTGAACACGTTTTTTACCTTTACAAGTTGAATTCTCTATAGGATGTAACACCAACATCAATATATTAAGTACTTAATCCATACTAATATTATAAATGTGAAGTGTGTTGTCAGTTACCTCTTCACGTTTAAACTGCTGAACGAATTAAGATGAAATTTGGTATGGAGATAGTTTGACTCCCGCGGAAGGACAAAGGATAGTTTTTATCCCGGAAAATTGTATAGTTCCCTAGGGAGCAGCGATAAACGACTTATACGCGGACGGAGTTTGGGAAAAGCTATGTATTAATAATGCAAAAGTAACCCCGTATGTCCCGTATGTTTGTCTGTTACGGTTTCACGACTAAACCACTTGACCAATTTCAATGAAATTTACTATGGAGATAGCTTAAACCCCAAGGAAGGACATAGGGTACTTTTTACCTGCGATCAACGACTTTTAACGCGGACGAAGTTGCAGGCAAGTTATAAAAAATAGGTACTAAACGAAGTTGGGTTAAGTTATAATATCACTTTTTAGGTCAAACTAGCAACCCTTATAGTTTCGCCATGTCCGTCCGTCCGTCCGTCCGCAGCCTAGCGCAGAGACTCTTAGTACCAGAAAGCTGTAATTTGGCATGACTAGGTATGCATATTAGTCACCCCAACAAAGTGGTACAATAAAATGTAATATTTTTTTTTTAAGATACCTCCCCTATACGTAACGTGGGGTTTTTTTTTCTCGTCTACCCTATAGTGTGGGATGTCGTTGGATAGGTCTATTACGGGTTTATTAAAACCGTTTTTCGATTAAGTAATCCGTTTATGAAATATTAAGCTTTAAAGCACTAATTTTTGTTAGACTGAAGTGTCTCCCCCCTACCTACCTACCTACTTTATACCTACTAAAATCATCTAAGACGGTACCAATTGACTTTAAATAGAAAATTAGTTATTACTTGTTGATTTTTATGTTAGTAGTACTTAACGGCTTCGGAACCCTACACTGAGCATGGTCCGACATGCTCTTGCCCGGTTTTTTATTGTTCATTAATAAAATATCTAACTTTTGAAGGCATCCTCCATCATTTCTCGTCCCTCGTCGAAGAATATATATAATTAACTAACTTCGCCTGTCGTCCATCACCGAGCCTTCGAAACGATTCACGAAAACGTTATGCCTATAATAATGTCGAGACTTTTGCGTAGCTGTAACTTTGAGCCACGGGCACTGAACGTAATAATCAAGCGCAGGAGTGCGGAAGCTGCCATCCATTCAACGAAGTCAATAGTCAATTTTGAGTGATTTCACTTTGAAAAATTTTTTGATTGTTCAAGATGTTCTAAGGTGATAATTGCTGTTACGCAAAAAGGTTGTTTTCAACCTTACGTTAAAGGTGATAAAGCACAGCGAGGGATAGATATATAATTATCTCTGTACCATTTCTGTCTAGGATTGGCAGGTTCTAATATGTTATATTACGGCCTATGGGGCCTTAATCTACTTCGTCTGTACATACATTGTTATTATATTGTTTTTAACTTGGCCGCCATTACTGTCAATAAAAACCGGCCAAGTGCGAATCGGACTCGCGTCCGGAGGGTTCCGTACCATTGTCTATACAACATTAGAAGCCAGCGTTACGTTGATTACGTTGGTTGTATGGAAGCCCCCCTTAATTTATTTTATTTTTATTAAATAATTATTTTTTGAACTTGTGTATTCACGTAACTAAATACTCTGTGAATATTTCACGCGTCTACCTGTTGCCGTTAAAATCGAGCAAAAAACGGCAATAAAATCACGTTAGTTGTATGGGAGCCCCTCTTAAATGTTTATTTTATTCTGTTCTTAGTATTTATAGCGGCAACAGAAATACATCATCTGTGAAAATTTCAACTGTCTAGCTATCACGGTTCATGAGATACAGCCTGGTGATAGACGGACAGACAGACAGCGGAGTCTTAGTAATAGGGTCCCGTTTTTACCCTTTGGGTACGGAACCAGGCGCGGCTCACTCCGCGATTTACGTTCATCGCTACAAGTACATGCCGGTTACCCGTATCGCGGGTACTATTCAGTGGCTGCCACGCTGTGCATCGGATCGCACGCGCACGTTGCTTCGCGCACACACGCTTACGTAAATCGTAAATATATTACAAATTAACGTGCCGCCTTCGTCTGTTTGTGTGTTGCATTGTTTCTGTTGAAATGAATAAATAGACACCTAAAAGATATTATTAGGGCAATACATTATTATTTTATTTTTAGTCGATGACAGCCCTCACTATTGGTGACGCGGCAAGTGAGCCAAATCATTTTCACCGTTCGTATACAACCTTAACGTTCCGTTTGGCTTGAGCTGGAGTCGACGACGTCAGAGCAGAAAAAAGCGGCTTTTGTAAAGATCTAAGGAGTGTGCCTTCTGTACTTGTACTATTATCTATTCTGTGACGGAACCCTAAAACTATTACTTCGAGAACACGATAACACGTCAAAAGCAATTAGCCTGAGTGTTATAGAGCCTTTCGTGGTTGACACTTACAAATCGACATCATTCATTTCCCGCCTACTTCTTTTTTGTTTTTTCCTCCTGCCGGAAAAACGAATATCTTTTATAATTGGGAACGTGTTTTTATACTGATAGCATGAATACGATTAATTGAATTTACGTGATAATAAAAATATTTTCCTGCTTCAGTTCGTGTTAATTAAAAATTAAAACGAGCAGGTGCGTTTGGAATGGTTGTTTAATATGGGTAAACGTAGGCTGAATAAAACCTAACCTAACCTTTAATATCTTTTACACCTGCTTTAAGAAATTGTTGAGTGATAGCTAACAATTTATTATGTATACACTGCACTGGCAACGAGTTCCTTCATAACCGGGCTTCACTTCAGCTGTCACTGTCAGCTGTGTGAAATGGTAGACAGCTTGCAAAGGGCTGGCGGGACTTGACAGAAGCACGTGGAGCCAACCCCATGTGCTTCTGTTTATTCCACAAGAAAAAGTGCTATATTACCGAACAATGTGTCAAAGTCCAAGGGAGTGTTTATAAGTAACTTCACATTGGTGAAATACACTTAACTGGAGTGAAAGCCATTAAATGAAATTAGAATAAGAAAGGGCTGCAGTTTTAAATTATTTTTGCCTCAACTCGATCCGGAAAAGCTCTCTTCTTTTTCAGCACATTTGCGCCCACCGTTGGCCATACGCCTCATCAATAGAGAACATGCTTGAAAATCAGAATTGAGTTTCATTTATACGATTTAGGAGAAAATGTAAATAAAACATATAAAACACAATACACTAAGTTTCGACCCGTTTATTAAGATGTTATATAGAATCAAATTGTTGAAATTTTAAAACTTCTGTTAATGTTTAGATTGTTTTTTCCGGCCGATTTGATTAACGTAATATTTTAATTCAACGATATTGGATTAAACATAGTAATATACGAAATAAATGCTTTTATAAGGTCCTTATATTTTAAACATGGAAAAACAGCTGTGACGTCATTCCTGTCGTCGATTTTGTATAGAGTGTTTTCGCAGGGGGTCAGAGCTATGAGTGCTATGACTATTTAAAGCTACAGATTTTACTTAACAAATGAACATAAATATGGTACAATATTTATGTGCATTTGTTAAGTAAAATCTGCAAATAAAATACGCATTAAATCTAAAAGAGTAACACTTTTTGCCTTCTTATGTTTATGGCACGAAATATTTTCTACTTAAGCGAAATATATTACTGCATAATGGCCGAAAGGAAAAATAAATATTTACGCTCGAGATTAAGTTGAAACGAAGGTAATAAATTCTCAAATCCTAATGGTCGGTATAAAATATAAAACATGAATTTAAAAGGATAATAGGATAAGTAGAAATGAGTTGAATAAACGAAAGTAGTTCCAGATAATAGATTCTCAAGGCTATTCCCGGTAAGGGCAGATATTTGTGTGATGAGCGCGAATACTTGTTCCTGAGTCTTGGATGTTTTCTACATATATTTAAGTATGTATTTCTAGCATATTTACAAGCCTAGAGCTTAGTTTGGGACTAGGTCAATTTGTGTGTGATTGTCCCCTGATATTTATTTATTTATTTTATTTTATTCCGGTATTCCGGGATTGGTATCGGAATTAAAGTTTATCCTACTTAATTATAGTCGCTTAATTATTGACACATTTAATTTTATTTTAAAGAATGTAAAAAAATAAGAGAGTTCGAAAACTTAAAATTGTTTTATTCGTATATCACGCACATATCATTTGTAACAATAGAAAGACATTTTTTTCTAATTTTGTATACCGATATACGCTGAGAAAAAAATAAAAATTTCCATTTAAAAAATTAGTGAATTTGTAGATGTTCATATTTACACTTGGTTGGTAGCGGATATTTTTTTTTCTTATCATTTAATTATCGTAATAAAGGTATTATTAGCCCGCCTGTAATTGTATACCAACCTATAATTTAAATGCACTGTTCCGTGTTCTTTTTTCTTGGGATTCAATAAAGAGTATTTGTATTGTGTTGTATTGAACTGTACCAAAATACAACAAGGATACTATTCCGGAATTTCGATATTTACCTACCGGAACCGCAATATCGGAAAAAACAGTTCGATATTTCGTAATTCCGGATTTCACGCCCTTTGTGTGTCCCGTTTATTTAACGCTACCGAAGCTAAAGGATCTGGTTACAGTAACAATATATTTTACATTTAGAAGGCACCAAAGTAATAATACGGATTGTATTGTTGACCATCGCCGTCTCAAGTCATTGTTTTTTGCGACTAGGTCACTTTGTGCTGAACGTCTTTGATGTTTTTTAGGGTTCCGTAGTCAAACTAGGAACCCTTATAGTTTCGCCATGTCCGTCCGTCCGTCCGTCCGCAGCCTAGCGCAAAGAGTATTAGTACTAGAAAGCATGAATATGCATATTTGTTACGTTAACAAAGTGGTACAATAAAAAGTAAGTTTTTAGTGTAGGTACTTCCCCTGCACGTAACGTGGGGATGCATTTTTTTTTCTTGTCTATCCTATAGTGTGGGGTATCATTGGATAGTTCTTTCAAAATATTATGGGTTTGTGAACACAGTTTTTCGATTAAGTAATCCTTTTATGAAATATTAAGCTTTAAAGCGCTAATTTTTGTTAAACTCAAGTGCCCAAACAGCCAAAACTACAAATATTAAAAATGTGAAAAAAAACTTAAATGAAAGAACATATAACCAATTTTAAAGGAAAACTATCACGACTAAGTAGACATCATTGGTTATTGAGATACAGGCGATTAAAGTGTTTACACCTACTAAAATCGTCTAAGACGGCACCAATTGTCATTAAATAGAAAATTAGTTATTACTTGTTAATTTTTAATTTTGTAGTACTTAACGGCTTCGGAACCCTACACTGAGCATGCCGACATGCTCTTGCCCGGTTTTCTCATTTATAGGTTGCCCGTAAAACGTCTGCAAAACAATATTATTTATAAAATATGGATAGGTATAAGGAAAAATGGTAAACTGAAACTAAAGTAAACTCCCATTCAGATTTTTCACTACAATTCTATCTGTCAACGGCGATTACCACTTCTATTACGTTAAAGTCATAGGTAAGTTATGACTTTTGAATCCTGTCGCTTTCGCTTGTCTGACATTTTGTATGGCAGTTCAAGCTTGACATCAAAGCGAAGATAAGAGTTCATTCCGTTCACTTGTCACGTTAAATCAGATTGTAAACGTAAAAAACCCGGACTGCAAACAACTTCCAATAAAACAGTTATTTTTTTTTCTACAGCGCAGTGTTTTACGAAAAAGAGCGTATATTACAAACCGTTGGAGCGTGCTGAAACGTTTGCACCCGTTTATTTAATTTTGCACGTTGTTTTGTCGCAGCGTTTGCTTCACTGAACGAGCAGAATCTGCGAAAACTATGTTTACCTGAATATTTTATACTTGTTTAATGCAAACTAGAGGTTGCCTGTGACTTTGTATGCGTAAAACAACGTGTTCTGCGTTATTACTGTGATGACCTTGGATATACCTTTCTAAACAGCAGTCAAATGAAAAACTCCATCAATAATGGCGTATCATAGTGACAAACCGTAAGCGTATTAGCAACACAAAGAAACACTTAACTAAATTATCTCAAAGTGCAAGTTAGTAATAACTTTACGTGTCGCTAACACGTGTCTCTCGAGGGTCAAAGCTCGTCCTGTGCCAGCCTTTTTGATTTTGATACAAAATGGACTCCATATCGTTGCAATTCTGCCCGTTAAAGTCCTGAGTGTCAGATGAGGCCGACAGAGAACACGAGTGTACAAAGTTTTTGGACAAGAGCGCTTTGAAACTAAATTCCTTGAAGATTGCGATCCGGTGGCTAGTTAAGTCCACATATTTGCGGGGATGAAAGCTCTTTCGACAGATAAGTATACTGAATACTGAAATAGTTTACGAACGTCTACATACCGAGTTGATCTGCGGGAGCACTTAAATATAAGTGTACACACCCAGCCAATGCCAATGTTATTTGCAATAGTGTAGGTACAATTGCTATAAAAGAATATGTAAGAAAGACTATGGAACTGTCACACAAAAGCTGGAAACATTATTTTTCGTGTTTTCTTGATTATTGATGTGATGTGAAATTTCACATGTAAGTAACAATTGAGAACTAAATAAATTTCATTGCATGCAGCGTGCGTCAATCCTATACATTCTCGATGGATAACGTTAACGTTCGCCGAATACATGTTGTCCAGGAGTTCCAGGACCACTGAGAGATTTCCCGACGATACCAAATTGACAGATCAAATTGAATCAGCTAGAAGTTTTATAACGACTCGTTCATTTGTCGTAAGTATTTATAATAACTTATAAAATTATAGATTACTATTGAAAACGTAATAAAATTATAGATTACTATTGAAAACGTACCTACCCATGTGCAAAACCGTGACAGACTGTCAAATCTCAATCAAATCCTGGATCCGTTTTCCTCTTAACAGTTTTTACACCTTAAGTATTACATCTTAAAGAACTGGTCTGCGCATACATTAAACTCGTAATATTCCCATATAAGAAATCCGCCTCAGAATTTTTCTGGTTAATGATTCGCTGTCTCGGTGAACAACAATATTTCATTTGTAGCTGTCATTTTAGTCTACGGAACAAAATATATTGAATTTAGCGTGTGTGCACGCTATACATGTAAGCCACGTGGATCAATTGTTCCTATAGTCCCCGGCTGATGTGAAATCAATCCTGATACCTGTCATTTTAGTACAAATAATAACCTCAAACCCAAGAATAGGTTATATAATATAATTATAGTTCTGCGATGACAGGATTTCTTATCGGTCGGCCACTAACTAGTGCGTGTCACTGACATCAGTATTAAAAAAAAAATACGAAGCCGATTCATCAAAATAGTTGAAAAAACCCGTTAGAATTAGTTTCTTTACTAGTTATTATATAAAACAGAAATTGAAAGATTGAAACATCAGACTGGAAAGCGACAAGCTGTAATTTAATCTACAAATCCAATAAACGCGAGTTGGAAATTCTTTGCACAGGAAAATTATGACTGCACTGTTGAAATAAGGAAAAATAATGTCAAATCACGGTACACCGAATTATTTTCTCCTGGGTACCTAGATATTATTGAAAATTATGGTTATGACTTTGCAAAGTAAATGTTAATATTGCAATGGGCCGTATGGGTGTTCTCATGAGTTTAAGTCTACAAGCGAAGGGCCCTTAAAGGTCCAATGAAGCAGGACCTTTTTGATTGCATCTCTTAAGCATCATCAATTCCTATAACGTAGCATTCGTAATCCATATCTCTGGAAGTACCTGAAAGGATCTTGCGTTCCCTCACAAGCTTCCTACAGTTCCTTTAGATATTCCAAGAGACTCTGTTGTTGCATTTAGGGCACCATAATAGGCTAGTTGACTCTGTTTTAAAGTAGGTCTCAAGTTATTAATTATTGTCCGATTAGATGAAAAAAAATATTCCCATATTTTTTTAGGACCTACAAAACCGCAAAACTTTATTTTAAAGGTTTAGTTTTCGTTAACAGGCGAAAACGCTTACAGCCATATTAGTCTATAGATTATCTGTGCTGTGACGTCATACGGGCCGAAAACAAACATTTGACATTTGACGAGAGCATTTGACATATAGATAAACAATTTATCATTTTCGAAACCTCGATACTTTTATTAATAAAAACCATGACTTCCACTAGTTTACATGGAAAATATAGTAATTAACGTTATTGTATATTCCGAGAATGCAAGAACGCATCAATTACGACCCCAGGGAAATTATGGATTAGAATGCCCAGTGAAATAAATATGCGAAATACATGGCTAAAACTTGCTAAAAAGGATCCTGACTTTATCGACTGAAACAATTTTTGTTTTTTTGCGAAGATCACTTTGATGTTAGTATTTACTTAATAAGTTATTCAGTTTCTGCAAAAACTTTTATCTTCAATAATAATAAGCTCGGCAGAGCAGAAATCTGGATTCAAGGCAAAAAAATTACCGACCATCAATGTGTCGATTCTTGGTAAGTTTGTGCTATCTGCATTCACGAATCCAACATCCATGATTGCTCTTATCAATAAAACTAGAAAGCTGTAACAATAATACACAGATTAGGTTTTTACTAATGTTAAAACGACTACGATCATAACACAACCTCAAAGTCCATGAGTCATAAATGTCAATGTCATGTACCATTGCGAATTTCACTCGTATAAGAACCGACATGAAGTTTGCTTAGAGTCCTATGACGTCACAACAAGTCCGACAGCGTTTTCAGAGTTCAAATTAAAAAATAAAAATGAACAATTTTAAATAAAAAATACGTAGCCATCTTACACTTTTAATATCTGAAATCGATAAATATTGGTTTCTTAAGTCTAATACTACAGAAAATATTAATTTATTAAGCCAAATTTAATATGAGGCAAGTAGCCTATTTGTCAATGTATGGGCATGAACCAATCATAATTCAAATCAACGGAGATTTACAAGACAGAGACCTATTTACCTAAAATAATATTTTTCACTTATACAAGCTACGTTTGGGATTCGAGGCAGGCAGGCATTAACGAATGCTAACGGACGCAGTTTCCTGTGAAGTAGTCTCTACGGACCTATTTATAACGCATAGTATGTGATGCCCGGGTCAAATTGTACCGCAACGTTATTGGTTCTCAAAAATATAAAGTACTGATTTTACACACAGACACACCCACAAAACCACACAAAATTTCCCGCCTGGGGTACAGTCTACAAATTGGATTTCTCGATAATTATGGATCTAATTACAATGTCGAATTAAAAAAATCGGCGAAACTTATTACCATTCCATTTATTGCGCCACCTTGATATAGTGGTTAAGAAAGCCATTAGGTTGCCTGATAGGTACTTACAACACAAGCGTGTGATATGAAACCATTCATCTTAGGTAACCTATGACTTGTTTTAAATTTATTAACTTAAAGAAAAATTGCTATTGACAAAGCCGGCTACCCACGTGATTTTCGTAAGTATGCATTAAATCTTGCCCAAAAGAGTTTCGTAACGATTTATGAAACTTGAGGCAGGTAACGGAAGCTCCAAAGAGGCTTAACCGGCTACTTGCTTTATACGTAAAAGTTGTTTGTGAATGGTGAGATTGCGATGTAGCCGAGAAGCCGTAGTTTAATTTCAGTTTAGCTAGTTTGCATTTTTTTGCCATTTCTTTGTACACATATCCACACACAAAGGGAGGAAGGTACATATATTTTTCAGATAATAGAGGAGTTGAAGAGCTGTTTAAAAGGCCACATATGATAATGTCGGTAGTGTTCCGCGATCTCCATCTCACTAAAAATATCGCCTTTGTACCTGTTCTTTGGATATATTAAATGTGGTCACATTTCCTTGAGACTGTTGAAGATGAAAACATGATAAGAAATCCTCGATAGTTTTATTTTTCAAGCATGACACATTTTTCGCATGTTTCTGATTGAATCTTTAAAACTAGATCTTTACCAATGATTTCTAATCCTGGTTACCTTTTTTTTTAATAAATGTTTTGATTTTTAAGTAAACGTTATTATAAGGCGCGCACAAACTATCTCTGTCTCACGTTCGTCGTGCGGAAGTACATAAAGCCATGACTTTTGATTCGAGTGAACTTAACCACATAGTAGCATAGTGGCCTTTTAAGGCTGAGGTCCATTAGGCTAACAGTTTGCGGCTTTTTGTTTGCCCTCACATACTGTACAGTTTGCCGAACACAAACATGCGTAGTAATAAAAATACGAAGATAATTAATTTATTTTCTAAAATACGAGAAATTATTTTCATTCTGATAACCTTTCGCTGCAAAATAATGAATTACAAATGCTGGTTACAATGCCTTATAACGGCCGTTTTCAAAAAACGCTATAAATCATCCAACTTCAACATCAAAATTAACATCGAAGATTCTGCTTAATTAAATTAACATTAGAGCATTACTTCGATAAGAATAGCGAGTCTGGAGTATGAAAAGGTTATGATAAATTAGAAGACAATGCCTTTAATTGATACGTTCCCTGCCACCTTCTGGCAATTGAATGTAGTGTGAACACGCTTGGGCGTGAACTGGCGTTGAACTGATTCCCTACCCAGGTGACCACCAGCTGTGTTGATGATTTTTGGTTTCTTCAGAAAAAGAGACACATTGTTGATATTGAATGTGCAAAGAATAAGGCATTCGCGGTTGAATGAGATTAAAGATGAATTTTATGAGAGCATAAGGGTGGATCAGATCTATCAGCACCGATTCGCATTTTGTCTATAGACAATAATAATAATAATCTGTATAGATACAAAATAGCTACTTTGTATGAAGATGCGTACGCATCTATTGTCCTTTTGCATGCTTACGTATCTTCATAAATAACAGACATTTTCTTTAGACAAAATGCGAATTGGTGCTGATAGATGTAATTCCACCCTAAGGCGCGCCTTCGTGTATTTCAAACATAATAAACACCCGTATTTTGCTTGAATGGGATATATTCTATTTGACGGCATCACTTAACTCGAACGACGAGACTCAATTTAATTTGTTATTAAGCTTATCACTACGTCAAAAAAAATAGCAATGAAGTGGTACAGTCAACAAAAGTGTTCTCATTCTCAATACTTTTGCGCGTCTCTATTCTAAATGGTAAAGGGTTTAATTTGATCGCTTTGCCTTGGTTAATTACATGTGCTGCCCACTGTAGTCTTCGTTTTTCAGTTCGTATTGAATTTCAAATTAAAAGAACTTTTTGATTGGATTCGATTTGGTCATTAATTAATTTCATTATACAGAAATAAGGTTTTGTAAAAAACTATTTGAGCGTTACCGAACGGCATCGTTATTGGCAGGGCCCGTAATTTTCATGCCGCTGACGCAAAAATGACGTCACGCTACATAGAGTATGATTCCAATTAGTATTTCTTCATAATCATTATTTATTAAATGCCTCTGAGAATTAAGTACTATTATATCTTGATTATTTGTGTAAATTGTTAAAATCAGAAAAAATGTGTCCATCGATTCAAATTTTCTTTTTAACAGGGAAGTTGGAATAATTAACCAAATGTGCGAACAAACAAAACAATGATTACAAAACAAAAGTATTTTTATGAATATCACATGACATGACGTATGAAAACGAAGATGAAAATTTCGCCATATTGCAGGACAATTTGTTGGCGAGTGTAGTGCAGTGCTCGTGTGCCTTCTCATTAACATAAAAAACCAACATCGAAATCCATTGCGTGGTTAGCGAGATAGCGAATATACAATCAGACAGACCACCGCAAAAAGTTACTGTTTTACATATAGTATCAGCAAAGTTTCATTTCAACCCGACAAGCCGCTTAAACGTAAAACGTAACTACTCTCGCATGGGCCGCGGGCGTTCTGTCGATTCTAGAGCCTTGGTCACATAGACAGCGGCATCACAGCGTGAGAGGGTGACAGAATATATGTTAATTATTACCTTTTATCTCACTTGCATTAATTGTATTAGTGCGTAGAAAACCGAATGGCAATAAACCAATCGCCTCACTGGTAGATCACGTCATACGAAAAGACGTGATTTACCTACCAGTGACGCGATTGGTTCAAAACAAAACGAATAGAAACGGTATCTAATACGCATCTTGGTCAGGGCCTCTGTATCCTTACCATGAGTTGCAATTGCCGTACTCGCTAGCGAGTCAAATGCTCTGCACCTCACAGCGAGTATCGTACTTATCAAATACTTTGCCAAACTATACGGGTGACAAAAATTGTCGACGTTCCAAGGAATATAAATTTACAAGAGAAGTAAAAAAGACTTGAATTCTTAAAATGACTTATTTGTAAGTTTGAGAAATTTTCGGTAAAACATTTTTTTAATTTGTTCCAATTGTGCGTCGCTCTTCCGTCGCAATTCTGCCAACGCTACCTGTGTGGCCACGGCTTTATGTAGCAACATTATTACGATCCCTCGTCAAATTGTGATTCCGACATTATGAGATCTTGGCTGAATGAGAAATTCCCGTCAATTTAAGTTATTCGCTTTTATGATGTTACTGTTATATATAAATACTTACTTATTGCTCGACTTTCCTTCGCAACCTTTACCTAATGGGCCTGGAGATCGCGAGAGGTCATTCGTAACATCTATTTATTTTGAAATTGAATTTTCCGTACGACATTAAGTCAAAATTTCGGAGAAACCTTAATTTAATGACAAATTGTTTGTAGCTTTGATCAGGTGTTCAGAGAAATGATAAATTATGTTGAGGCTTCAGACAAATGACAGCTATAAGCATTACCTGCCATTTTGGCTTGACGCGGCTCGTGCGCGAACACGTTAAGTGAAAAATACTAGTTTTTCTTATTTAGGTACATTCGTTTAAGTGAGAGCTGGGATCCTAGTACGTTAATTCCGGCTAGCCAACCAAGGCCCTTTTTTATAAAGCTATAATTATAACAAATTACAAGCGGAAATCTCTTTCTAACTCTTTTGCTAGAAAGAGAGTTCCGCTTGTAATTTGTAACTTGTAGCTTTATAAAACAGGGCCCAGGCGTAAGTAAATATCAGTTCTATCACATCCCATTCACCATACCTCAGACATGTATATTTTTAATGACATGATGAAGACAAAGGCAAAGACATTTGCAGTACGAATATTGCAAATGAGTTGCCAACTCTGCCACATATTTGTCGGGGACGAATCATTGACTGAAGCATTATAAAGTATTAAACCAGAGGCCGCACTTTTATTCTGTAGGATAACATGAAGATGAGACTCATTGGGAGCGTCGCTCAACCAAGAGGAACGGGGCGGAATTAATGGAAGATAATCAATGGCCTGCCTACTGCAGCCGGGCGTCCCCAGCCCTCATCACATTCATCATTATGATATCTCCATCATCATCATCATCATCATCAATACCATCATCATTATCACCGCCACCACCATCATCGTCATCATCACCACCACCATCATCATAATCACCATCAGCATCATCATCACCACCACCACCATCATTATCATCGTCATTATCATCATCATCATCATCACCACCACCACCATCATCATCATCACCATCACCATCATTATCATCCTTATCATCGTACTCCCACACCGGGATACAACAGTGCGAATACTGCTCAGGCAAGTTAGTTACTGCTATCCACCAGTGACAATAAAAAGGATTTTAAATAACTTAAGGAGGGTAATGTTGGGTAACGTATCTAAATTGTGATTTGTGAGCAGCATCGTTATATTATAGAACAGCAACCGAGAACGGTTTGATTAGTACCTACCTACATACATATATGGTAAGGATCGGTGATTTTGGTTCTTGCGGATTTCGCGGAGATACGCCGAGCATAGACCTTTCCTTAGCCTTTTGGGTGATTGTAAAGGGCCACGTCTCTGTTCCATAAGTCTTCACGACGACGACGACGTACCTTCCACTCATGACGTTGTACAGTATCGGGTTGACGGTAGCGGAGACGTAATACAGGGCGCCGGCGACGTTGAACAGATGCTCGTTGATGACGTGGAACTGAGGCAGGGTGTAGCCGTAGATGAAGAACAGGCGCTGGATGTGGAACGGGGCCCAGCACACGAAGAACGCCACCACTACGGCCGCTGGAACAAAGGAAAATTAATAGAGTCGCGCACCGAGAGTTCCGTACTGTACAACTTCAGTAAGCCTAGTTGGTAGTGACCCAAAGTCAAAGTCAACAGTTGACTTTGACTTTGACCCTGCATATGAAGCTAACGGTCCCAGTTTTGATTCCCGGTCACAGCAAATATTTGTGCGGTGAGCGCGAGTATTTGTTTTGAGTCTAGGATGTTTTCTATGTACGTATTTTTCGATATAAGTATCTACCCAGTACCCATAGTACAAGTTTATTTAGAGCTTAGTTTGGGACTAGGTCAATTTGTGGTAGATTTTCCCGCGATATTTATTATAGCCCCGATATTTATAACTCACACTTGCCCAGTTCTTATTTACTTGTTGTTTTTCTGGTACTATAATTACACTTACTTTGACTCTTCAGTTTTGTTGTTTTTCTTTAAATCGCACAAAAACATACGTGCATGCCCTCTTTTGTGTTTATTTTTGTTTATTTCATTACACGAATGCTTCGAAATAAACTTTTTGTTAAAGTAGAACCGACGGGGACGGACTGATAGCGTACGCTTGCTAATGAATAGGGTCCCTTTGGGTACGGAATCTTAAAATGGTGTGTATGTGATGAACCCATACTGGTGTCCAATCACAGCGTTATAAGGTCTCTCCTCGCTTTATTAAGAAGTATACTTTATATAGACTTCTACGGATAAACGCTCAAAGAAAGCATACATTTTACACATTTTAAACAACTAAATCCGCTTCTAACTTGATACTAAACTTGCAACTAACAAATAACATACACATGCATAACATAACGCCTCCATTCCCAGAGTGGGGTAGGCAGAGCTACAGAAATACTAACAACTCTAAAAAGACTTGTTGATAATTCTGTAACCACATTTTGCACAATCAGGCCAAGAAGTTTACTAGTGTATTAGTGACAGGTTGCAAGCCCATCGCCTAACAGTACTACAAGCCCTTATTCCCTTAGTCGCCTCTTACGACATCCACGGGAAGACATGGAGTGGCACTATTCTAACCCGGCGACTAAGGAAATAAGGGCTTGTAGTACTGTTAGGCGATGGGCTTGCAACCTGTCACTAATACACTAGTAAACTTCTTGGCCTGATTGTGCAAAATGTGGTTACAGAATTATCAACAAGTCTTTTTAGAGTTGTTGGTATTTCTGTAGCTCTGCCTACCTCACTCTGGGAATAAAGGCGTGATGTTATGTATGTATGTATGTTATTCCTTGCCACCAGGGTATTATGAATATGTGTTTTATATAATTCCAACCAGTATATAGGTACAAGACATGGACTAGTGTAACTATCATGTAATTTTACTTCCGCATACCTAATTACAAATACGGATGCGTTATGGGTAAAAAAACAAGAAATGCGTCAGTTAGGTTATCAAAAAATATTAATCACGTATTTCTTGCTTTATAATCAATCGAAATTGACAAAGATAACGCGCAAAGTTCGGGAGTGGGGGCTGGTGACGTCACAACGTGGTAAAAAGTGTACATAAACCAGAATTTATTATGCATTCCTTCAAGATTTTTTTCTAAACGATAGGTAATAGTGTTTAAAGGTCATTGCTATACACTATACTTACTATACTTATTTTACTATATACTATACTTATACAATACGAGTATAACATAAAACACAAAAACTACAATACATTAAGTTAAGCTGTATTCTTCTCAACAAAACCATATTGCTTTTGACGAGATATCGCATTATTATCGTATTTGAAAGTAACGGCGGCCGAGTTAAAAACAATACGATAACATGTCCAAAGCAATATCGTTTTACCGAGGAGAATAGAGGGTCCGATGTCGAGGATGTAAAGAAAGATAAAGTATCTCAGACGTGGGCGTACTTTATTGACAATTCAGAACTGCGGAGAAGGTTTCCATTTTCCTGGAACATAAGGACATAAAAAGCTTGGCTTGAACAAAGAGTTATACTTTGTTCAAGCCAGGGCAGGGAAACTTCCGACAAACTTCAAAATTAAATAAGAATAACCTTCCATCACAAATAGTTCAGATGTTTTTTAAGGTTCCGTACCTCAGAATGGAATAAAGGAACCTTCGCCGCCTGTTTGTCACGGCCAATTTTCTCTAAATCTACTTACCGATTACATATACATATGTTTGCCAAATTCCAACCTAATCGGTCGTATATGTATGTGGGTAAGGACCAAATAGTTGGACCATAGTTAAGCGTAATTAACCATACAAACAACAAAAGTGAAAAAAGCTCCGTTGTGACACGAAAATTATCCCTGCAAATAATGTAGGTATGGCTAATTTTCGTGTCACAACGGAAAAGCTTCATAGAAAATTTAGTTGAGTGAGTTAGCGTGGCCAACTTTTTGGTCCTTACCCGTGTAGTATTCGCATTGTTGTGTTCCGAAATGACAACCGGTAAAACTACTAGCAAAGAGGCATTCCATCGTAGTCCTCAGGGTTGGCAACGCATTTGAGGTCTTAGGGTTATAATCTTGAGAATTCAAATTAATGTCCATGGGTCTCAGATTCCACTTACCATCAGTTGGCCTGAGTGCTCGTGTGAATTCTCCTTAATAAAAAACTTTCCGCAAACTCGGACGTGTAACGTTAATAAGTAATTTTAATTATGTTTAGAAGTAATAGAACCATGTGACATATTAAAATGTTCTGTTTGGTGTGAGGGTGGAGAGTATAATTTTGAAATAAAAAGTTAGAAATTATTTAATATTAAAAAATATATGAGAATTTGACCTTCAACATTTGGATACCTCCGAAATTACTGCATCGTTTTATTTTAAGTACTGAACGTTCTTTACATATTCATTTCAGGAAAATCAAAGTTTGCTTTGTTTCGGTTCGTTTCCATGTCCAGTATAAATTGAGACTCTCTTAGTATGTGAGTGCATACTAAGTGCGTGGTGCGTAAAGTGGACTTTACGTATTTAACCCTCTTCACCCACATGTCGGGTTTTTGAACGTTTTACCTAAAAGCTAGTATTTTTTTAATAAGTTATATGGATGACAGAACAAAGGGTTGTAATTTGACCGTTTGAAAAAAGTTGAATTGTATTTTAACCTTATGCATTAGAAGTTATTCTAGAGGATCTATTTCGCTAGGCCAAAATATTTTTGTTCAAATGTTTCATTTCCCAAATTTTCATTTGCCAACTTGCTTTTGTTTTCTATGACCTTAAATATTTCACGATTTTACAAAAGCTAACCTGCTGACTGTTGAGTTTCTTGTGGCGTTTCTTCTCAGCAATGGTCTCATTGAAGCGCTAGTAGAATTTTGACGTGTAAAAGTGCCCGTGCGGCCTACTTACTGAATAAACAAGTTTTATCTTTTATCTTTAGCTTTAAAAGTTACGGCTCGGGGAACTGAAGCACTAAAAGCTATAAGAAAATCTTTTACTCTACTAGGATGATACCTGTGGCATGTTTATTACGTTATTTAAAATCACTTGTTATTTAAAATACTTACATGCGAGGTAAATTAAAATACACACACATAACATCACGCCTTCATTCCCAGAGTGGGCTGGTACAGAAATACCAACAACTCTAAAAAGACTTGTTTATAATTCTGTGACCACATTTTGCACAATCAAGCCAAGAAGTTTACATGATGTTTATTATATAGTGACAGGTTGCAAGCCCATCGCCTAACAGTACTACAAGCCCTTATTCCCTTAGTCGCCTTTACGACACCCACGGGAAGACATGTAATGGCACTATTCCGGCAACCACACGGGGTTTATAGGATCTTTTGTGCAATTACCCGTCTTCATCAGCTGTTCGAATGCGCAGGTTTCCTCACGATGTTTTTCCTTCACCGTAAGAGCATCGGGTAATGTACTTTAGTTAGAAAAACTCATTGGTACATGGCGACCGCGGTGATACAAACTTTGTACGTTACGATCACGAGTCAACCCTCTAAGCCACTAGGCCGCTGACGCTCCCAGCGAGGTATTTAAAAATAGGCGCTTAATTGTTCAAATTCCTGAACGGCGTCGCTAGGTTTGTACTAACGTGTTTATTATGAGCTATGACAAGCATCATCTTAGATTGAAGTATTTAACAGAGTATAATCATCACACTAGGAGTCAGTTAATGACTTGAATGACAGTGATCGAATTTCAGGAAGCAATTCGCGGGATATCGAGTCGTAATCTTAATATGGATGTGACTCTAATCCCGCGATCGTATAAACAACGTAATTAAATTTGCTTAGAAGTATTAAATATGCAGCGAGAGTTATAAATTGCCGACTTCTTTTTATATTTTACAGCGAATAAAATATTTTCATTTTAATATGTAGACTAAGCTATTTTAAAACTTTTTTACTTTGTCGTGATGTTGTTTACAAATACGTTTTTTTTTTCTTTTTTATGTTAAGGAGAAGGCACACGAACGCTCAGGCCACCTGATAGTAAGTGGAATCTGAGACCCATAGACATTTGAATTCTCAAGACTAATCCTAAGACCTCAAATGCGTTACCAGCACTGATGACTAAGATGGAATGCCGCTATGCTAGTAACTACACAAATGTGTTCAATAGAAATATTAAGAGGTTTTTTTTAATTACGTATACATTTATTTCAAACGTTGACGTTTTCGATTGATATCATGTAAAATAAAATTGAATCATTATCGTCTAATAACAACATAAGTCCCGGAATCCACCGGGAAATCCCATCACTGATGTCTAACGGAACCCTATATTCAAACCGCGGATAGATAAGGCTTACTTCGGGTTGAAATTTGACATTTGCCCATACAAAATGTGTCAAATTTTAATCCGAAGTAAGGCTATCTGTCTGCGGTTTGAAGGGTTCTGCCGTAAGTCGTAGTTTACTGATGATTTTATTCACAAGATTAAAAGAGGAACGAGTTAATTGCCTGTAATTTTACAGGCATTAATCTCTGAGGACGGCAGTTAGAAACAAACAGAAATTACTACGTACATTGCAAATAAGACTTAGAAGTGAACGTGTACCCACTTTAAATTCAGATCATGATTTGCCTTAGAAAGTGTTGTCGCCGGGCACTGGTAAGATTGGCTTTAAGACGGTTTGCTGCGTGTAGACAGAATAATTTTCCTCCGCTCCGGTCATTTGGATGGTACAGTCAGCGTCAGAGAAAAGGACCCCCCCAAGTCGTTAAAGATTATCACACGACGGCGAACGTCACGCGACGTTCGCCGTGAGCGGCTAGCTTCCCCCGCCCCGCACCGCACCCACACCTCTTGCCCGAGCATCCACCGATACCACTCGAATATCATAATTTCTTTATTTTACTATTTGGCATTTGGTCGAACCGAATACCAAGAATAACTTACAAAAAGACATTTTTTTTATACATGCTGTTGAGGATACGAACCCGCTCCACTAGCCGCTAGCCGATTGCTTTTACATGCCTTTACCACTAGGCCATCGACTCAGTTGTCAAACTCGGCGAAAATTTTAATTGCATTACTCCATATATCGAACAATTTTAAAAACGATCTTATGTTATAAACGTTATGGTTCAAATTTCAACTTCCACCATGTTCCACTCCTCAATTAACTATAAGGTTGAATTACGTATAGATTTCTCGTTTGGTTGAATATACTGTGCTTCTTGCCGATTGTTGCACTACCCTAGTTTTACTTCAGAAAAGTAGCTGCTGCATAAACTGCGACTTAAGGTTGAAGTTAGAATAATTTACTTCTTCGCCTTGTTTACTAAACTGTGACTGAGGGTAACTTTATAATAACCTTACAGTTTCTTTATATTTCGTTCCGAACTGATTGAGTGTAAAATCCTCGTCGTAATATTATCTGATTTATTAAGTTTTCAAACAGTTGCTTCGATTAACCGATATTATGGTTAGATTAACAACTTTTTTAAAAGCTAAAATTATTGTTCTCTGGGAACAGGAACAAAGCATAAAGAAAATAGCACGAGATATGGGCATAACGGTAAGATTTACGTTATTTACTTATTATCATACATATTTATTGTTGCAATCATGTTGCAGTATTACGTATAGATACTTACAAGTTGGATTTACGTATTCCTATTATATTATCATTTTCATTACAGAAAAAAACTGTTAAAAGATGGATAAAAAGGTATCAAGCCACGGGTGATGTGAAATGTGAACGCCAAGGCCCTCGCCCTAGTGCTTACACTGATGAATCGGAGCTACACCGTAATATTGTGGAAGCTCACTCAGTGGCACCGTTCAAAACTACGCGTTCAAGTGCTGAAACTTTTGGAGTGTCGCTTAGCACTGTTCGACGACATCTACACGCTGCGAATATCCATAATTATATACCGGCCAAAAAAATTCAGCTTAGTGACAATCACCGCACCAACCGAGTAAACTTTGCCACTCGTTATTTAAATTTCGACTGGGAAAACGAAATTGTGATATTTACGGACGAAAAGTGCTTCAAGTCAGATAAGGATGGCCGAAAAATTTTATGGAGAAGATGTGGGCAGAGGTTTAACCCTAAAAATGTATTAGACTTGAGAACAAGCGGGCGGTTAACACTAGGTAAATAATATTTTTATTGAAATTATATTAGGTATATATTGTTGACAATTAATGTGGATTACATCTTTATTACAACATATTTTAAACGGTTGACTGTTTTTAGGTTACTGGGGATGGATGTCTTCAATGGGCCCAGGCGAGCTAGTGGAAATAGGAGGCCGCATGAACAGTGAGCGATACCTTGAAGTGTTGAAGGACGTAATGCTGCCGTCAGTGCTTGTCGCATATCCTGAAGGCCAAATTTATCTGGTTCAGGATAATTCTTCAGTGCATCGGTCCCGAATCGTTCAAGACTGGCTAAAGGTCCAAGAAGACATAACGGTGTTTGAGTGGCCGGCTAAAAGTCCGGACCTAAATCCAATAGAAAATTTGTGGGGACAGATGGTTTTGAACTGGGACTCCAGTGATATAAAAAACAAAAAAAAATTGGATAGTGAGGTAAACAAAACTTGGGAACTAATGCGAAATAGTGATGCATGTTCCAGTAAGGTTTCGAGCATGAAAAGTCGACTTCAAGAAGTGATAGATAGTGACGGCCATCCTCTCCGTTATTAATAGGTATACTCGGCAGATTGATTGGTAAAATACTTACGAAGCAATATGTTAACAATTTCAAATATTTGTGGGATTATCACGTAGTTAATCAAAAATAAACATCCTTTATTATTATCAATCCAGTTACTCTTGTTTACAAGTAGTCTTGTGTTAACGATAAACCATCTGACCTCACATTTTTTTCTATTGAAGTGTTAAAGGGTTATCATCACTGTTATCAGAAAGAAAATGTGATAAAAGAGAAAGATGTATATTGCTATACTATTATAGTTTAGCATGTTGGTTCTTCCTCTGAGATTCACAGGCACTAATGACAACATTTGATTTTTAACCAGGCTTTTCTTTGTTAAAATCATTCAGAATGTAAAAAAATATGTTCACTGATTTAAATAAAGAAAGACGTGTAGGTAGTTGTTTCTAGAAATATCTATAAACGAACCGTTGTCTAATGTTAAACATTCTAAACCGCTAATTTGTGTTTTCATAATAAATTTAGTTCAGTTAATATCCTAAGTAAATAAACCTAATTTAACACAGAAAACAAATTCGAGAAATAAATTAACATTTTTTTCGCAACATGCCTTTGTTTTCTTACATAATCTCATACCTACTTTAACGTTTGATTTCTTTAATAATAAAATCTAGACAAATGACGAAATAAAAAAAAAAAAAAATCCCACCAAGGGCCTGGGTTTGAACCCGTGACCATTGCATTCGTAGGCAGCAGTCTAGACCATTGGACCAACATGCCATTTACATTTCATTACAAAAAACTTAAACAGATTGATGTCATTACCAAGGGGGGTCCTTTTCTCTGACGCTGACTGTACAAGGAATCCAATTCAATTCCTGCGCCATTATTAACTCTGTTAAAGTGACGATAATTTGGTTTTTAAAGTCAAATTGATGTAGTCCATAGTGGTAGAGGAATTAAATTTGTTGACTGTACAGTCAAGGAAATTAAATGTTATGCCACTACGCAACCCTGTCATAAATACAGCGTCAAAGCACATACAAGAAAGCTAAAATTAATTGTTAACGCTGTCATTATGACAGGGTTCCATAGTGGCATAATAATTAAAGTCCTTGAACGGACATCAAACTACTTTCGTTTATTGACCCTCGGCGCATCGAGAAAGTTTAACTTCATTGGGAACCGAACTCGCGTGCCTTGCGATCACGAGTCGACACCTTAAGCTCCTAAGCCACCAACCAACGTTCGTTACGGAACCCTAAAAACTTAACAGACTCCGAAACAAACTTCTATTAGTAATTCCATAAGCAAAAAGAGTTTTCTACTTAATGTCACTTTATATTGACACATCGTTCGATCACATATAAATCACCCCTAGGCCTTCGTTTGACATCGCTCGTCACAATTTCAAGGTGACCTAAACTTTTTATATTTTGCTTTAAATAGCAAAAATTATACATTGAATAAGATATAATTCTCTTTTTTTACAGATTATAATAAATAAATTAATAAATATATAAAATAACCAAACATATTTATTTACGGTTATACTATTTTACTAAATTATTATAAATAAATATGTTGATGTGTTACCATAGATACTTACTTGTAAATAGTATGTAATAGCATGACAGTTTAAACCTAATTATATTTAACGAACCTAACCTAAAAGCTAACCTAAAACCTAAACCTCATTTTATTTAGTGAACGAGATTAGCAGGAGGATGTTTGCGTCAGTGTAGTCTTTTAGGCGGCTTCGTAACTTCTTCCCACTTGCGACTAGAATTCCGCTAGCTCAGTCATTGCTTCTTACTATTTTGACTATGCTGATGTGTGCTTTTTAGATCTTACTGCGGAGCAGCTTAATAAGCTTGAGCGAATTCAAAATATGTGCATTCGGTTCATATTTGGTTTACGCAAATATGACCACGTCTCTAATTTTTGTTCGCAACTCAAGTGGATTCCTATCCGTTTTCGCCGGTACTTTCATATCCTTAATCTCCTCTACTGTGTTCTGATCTTCCCTGCAACCCCGCGTTACCTCAAAGAGCGTTTTAACTTTTTTACGTCGATTCGTTGCTCCCAAAATTGTATTTTAACTGTACCCTCCTCCTCATCTAAATTCTACAACAATTCCTTTACTTTTCAGGCTGTCCGTCTGTGGAACTCCCTCCCTGTGGAGCTGCGGCAGGCTAAATCTTTACCTATCTTTAAGACACTTCTTCATGAGCACTTTTCGTCGCAGTTATAATTGTATTGTCTCAGTACATTTCTCTCACTATGCATTTCTGTCGTGTGGCTGTTTTTTTCCCTGATGTGGATGTATTGATATTAAATTATGTATATAAATACATAAATTACTATCTATTTATTCATGTAAGTCATTATAATGTATTCGTTTGTATTAGTATGTATTTGATTATCTATTTATTAGTTTGGTAAGCGTGTATTTATAGGTATATTATATTTTATAGCTAGCATAGTTCCTTGTTATTGTTTGAAATTAGTCTGCACCACCTACTGTGTAAATTGTTTTAACTTGACACCTTATCCCTGCTAAGGTTGTCTGGAAGAGATCGCTAATCATCGATAAGACCGCCTGTTGTTTACCTGGGTCTTCTAAATTGTGCAAATTATTTTTAATGTTTTTGTTTGGTGGACAATAAAGTGTTTTGTACTGTATTGTATTTAATTCTTACATGTATAAGTTTCTCTCGTTGCTGTGCCCTGTCATCATCATCAACATCAAGTTACTGTATTCCAACCTAATTAACCATAATGTGCGCATTATGAATTGCAATAAAGTATTGAGTATCTAACATCAGTTCTACCTATAGTAACGTGATAATATTTATAACTTGTTCTTAGAGCCAAAAATTAGAAGTTCCTTGGCTGGTTTTCTACACGGCCAAACAATATTGGTTTTGATGTGTTATGGTATTGTTTTTAACTCGGCCGCCATTACTGTCAATTAAATAAGAGCTATCGTAACATTGACGTTACAATAACATGTCTGCCCTTGCTATTATCTAAGATGTCCTTTTACGGGTTTGATGTCGCTGCGCTTAGATGGTTTGACAGTTACCTGTCCGGTCGTGTGCAGGCGGTCAAGCTTCGGAAAGCGTCAGGCGATGCTCTGCTGTCCTCTCTTAGTCCTGTGACTAGGGGAGTGCCGCAGGGCTCGATCCTGGGTCCTCTACTCTTTATATTGTACAGTGCTGACATTGTTACCAGTATAAGGAGTAGTAAGTACCATCTCTACGCCGATGACTTGCAACTTTAGACGTCTAGCACGTTTTCAGATGCAGTCAACGCCGTAGAGAATGTAAACGCTGACCTCAATCGTGTTGCTTCGTGGTCCGAGAGAAATTGTCTGGTCCTAAATCCCACAAAGTCCAAATATTTGGTGTTTGGATCGAAGCATCAAACCCGTAGAACTTTGGATAGCCTGGCGTCCGGGGATATTACTATCATGGGTGAACCGATAGAAAGGGTGGTGGAAGCAAGTAACCTTGGCCTGCTCATGGACAGCGAGCTGCGCTTTGAGAGCCACGTAGCTAAAGTCGTGAGTAATTGCTTTTACCGCCTCAGGGTTCTTTATAATATTCGTGATTACCTCAGTGTTGATATGCGTGTCCACCTGTGTGAATCACTTATATTATCTAGAGCAAACTATTGCAATGTCGTTTATGACGGTCGTATACTTGGTCGGTCTAAGAGGCTAATACAACGAGTACAGAACGCATGTGCTCGTTTTTGTTTTAGAGTCCCTCCCCGCTCCCACATCACTCCGTATTTGAACGCCGCTAACCTGCTAAACATGTCTGCGCGGAGGCGCATGCACCTGGCGACCCTTATGTTCGGTGTGGTGCAACACATGACCCCGTCGTACCTCTTTAAAAAGATCCAGTGGTCCAGTAATGTACGCAGATTTAAAGCTAGGGCGATTGTGCCACTGCACCGAACCGCGGCGTTTCGGGGCAGTTTCAAGTTCGCGGCGTCCAAGTGCTGGAATGATCTCCCCCCTCCCATCCAAGGAGCGCACAGCAAGTATATCTTTAAGCGTAAGCTTAAAGGCTATTTGTTGACGCTCCAAAAATTCTAATTTCCCAACCAGCACTTTGTCCGCAAATTATAGTTAAATTCTTCCTTTTTCTTTTGTTTATTTGTTAATTATGTTTCAGTAAGATGTAAGCATGTAGTTTTGGTATTTATTTTGTCACTTACTACCTATAAGTATTTGTTTAACAGGATTGTTTTTATTTTTTCATTTTCCTTTATTAAGTATATTTATTTATTCGTTTAGCGTACCGTCCGTCTGTCACAAACGGAGCTGGCTTAAAATCAGCGCTGTAGGTGTTGAACACCTCAGCATCATGCTGAGCCAGCGTCCGATTCTCTGCCGCGAAGACACACTCACTACTCTTTTATTGCTCTTTTCTGTTTTTACTTTTTTCTGTGTGTCTTATGTGTGTAGTGAATAAATGTATTTTTCTTTCTTTCTTTCTTTTCTATGTCAAAATCAATATGGTTTTACCTAGTAGAAGAAAGCCCCAGGGATTAATTATTATACCGTTAAATACATCGGATTGGAATAGAATAGTGCCACTCCATGACTTCCCGTGGATGTCGTGAGAGGCGACTAAGGGAATAAAGGCTTGTAGGCGATGGGCTTGCGTCACTAATACACTGGTAAGCATCTTAGCCTGAGTATGCAAAATGTGGTTACAGAATTATCAACAAGTTTAGAGTTGTTGGTATTCTGTTGCTCTGCCTACTCTGGGAAAAAAGGCGTGACGTTATGTATGTATGTATATCTACAATTCGTGCTTATAACAATTTGCGGAAGTTAAACCGTTAAATTTGAACGTGACATAATTTATTCACGTAAAAAAAATTGGTAACGCACTTATACCACAATCTTCATTTTGCTTATGCAAAAACCAATCGCAACCCAAGTAAACTCTACTTTTTAAGCCTTTATAGTTTCGCCATGTCCGTCCGTCCGTCCGTCCGCAAATAGATGTAATTTGGCAGGAATATGCATATTAGTCACGCCAAGAAAGTGGTATAATAAAAAGTAAAAAAAGTTTTTTTTAAGGTACCTCCCCTACACGTTACGTGGGGATGCATTTTTTATTTCTCGTCTCGGGTTTGTGAAAACAGTTTTTCGATTAAGTAATCCGTTTATGAAATATTAAGCTTTAAAGTGCTAACTTTTGTTAGACTCAAGTGTCCCCCCCCCCCCTACAGCCTAAACTACAAGTGCTAAAAATCTGAAAAAAAGTTAAATAAAAGAACAACTCAACTAGGAAAACTATCACGACTAAGTCGAAATCATTGGTTCTTGAGATACAGGCGATTCAAGTGTTTATACCTACTAAAACCATCTATGACGGCACCAATTGACTTTAAATAGAAAATTTGTTATTACTTATTGATTTTTATGTTTTTAGTACTTAACGGCTTCGGAACCCTACACTGAGCATAGTCCGACATGCTCTTGCCCGGTTTTTAATGAGTACTATAATAACTTTAAATTTGACGAAAGAAGTCAGCAAAATGTCAAAGTCTTCAGAAATATAAGCCTAGGTATTTGCACCTTCATTTATTCTTAAAGCTTTCTGATTAAAGCCTGTACGGAATTATTTTTTTGGTATTTAACCTTGGACTTCGCAATAAAGCCGTTTTAGGTACCTTTTCGTCTTTCGAGGGCAGGCGTGTTGTTTTATGCTAAATTATTTGAGAACTTGGCGAACGTTCCTAAGGTCTGTTGTAACTTGTAACTGTAGAATAAATGCGTCAGATTAATTTTGCTACAAGCAATTACTTTAAGGTCATGGTTCTTATAACACCAACTTTCATTGTATCAACTTTGAAAAGAAAATTAGTTTTTTTGTTTGTTTGTAATGGATACACTCAAAAACTACATGGCCAATTTTTGAAAATTTTTACACCAATAGAATGCTACTCGTACAATATTACTGAGTAACATGGGCAATGTTTTATTTTTCCACGCGGGCAACAGCTAGCAAGTTTAGTAATTCTAAAAGTAGCTTGAAGCTGCAATAATTCAAGTAACAAACTAATATAGCTAAGGTTGTTTCTTTGTATTTCAGAAGGCTTTGTTTTCTTTCTAATTTTTTTACTAATGTTAAACGTAAAATGTTACTAAAGTGATATATAAATTGTTTTTTTTAATTAAGTCACTCGACGTGTTAACCAAAGTTATGCTTAAGAAAAATACATTGAGTGCCAAGGCTCCCTGAGGTCGTATTATGGAGTTATTGGACGCGCGTTGGCTTCAAAAATTGGCTATGTAAGCCATTGGAAGGCACACCAGAGAGCTTCACCATCTGGATTTGCATTTGAGAGTTTGTGACACGTCGCTGTTGCCAATAACGGCATGATATCATCATCACCATTATGGAGTCATCAAACCTGCTGTCTTAGGAAAAGGGATACTGCGAGCAATAAATAAATATAGTAAGGTAAAGACACCAGTACTCGACAAAGGACCAATGTTCGACACTGATTCTTACTCAAAGAAGATAAGAGTTATTCATTTGTTTTGCAACAATCTATTTATAACCCTATGATCTTAGAATTAAAAGCTTCTGTCGATTATTGGTGCATGTCAGCTAAAAGTGTCGAACATTGGTGTTGTTACCTTAAATAAATATCAGGGGACAATATCACACAAACTGACCTAGTCCCAAACTAGGCTCTAGGCTTGTACTGTGGGTACTAGACAACGGTAAACTTAATTACTTTAGAGAAATATATACTTAAATACATAGAAATAATTCATGCTGTGTGATGAGCATGAGTATTTATTCCTGTCTTAGATGTTTCTGCCAATTAGGCCCATGTGTCGTCGAATTGGGTTAACGACAAGCTAATTTTTATTTTGCCGTTTATAATTTTTATTTTTAGTAGCAGAATTCGCGTCTCTTTCCGAAGCATACCTTTCTTTTTCGATATAGTTACAAATGGAAATTTATGACTAGGAGAAATCCTGAACAGAAAATACGAGTATATTAGGATCGGGAAAATGTGCAAATAGAATGAGAGTGACAAAAAAAAATTCTGACGTTGTAGTCGCAGCAGCGTTGGATCAATCTTTAAGAAAGTAAATATCATCTCACCATTTCAGGCCCGTATCAATAAACTGATTTCGACTGTAACGCTCGTCTAAAGATGCATCAAAAATGACAGTTTTCTATGAGTTGACGTTTACTTTGACGTATCGTGTGACGGGCATCCCAGCCACGATGAGTGTATTCAACGCTATGTCAAACACAAAACTAGAGCGAATATCAACTTTACCTCATAGATACTAAGGTTTATTTTGCGCTGTCAACCATGACGGAAATATCCGTCAATGGCGTTGAAAAGGTTAATACGATCCTAAGTCATAGCCTTCCAAGACGATCCAATCAGTGTTTCTCTTCGCCTACAGGTCGTTTGGCTCGCGGCAGAAACACCAAGCCACTTAAGTCTACATCATATATTGTCATTTAATAATTCTAGGTTTTTTACACGACTGTGTCAGAAGGAGATTTATATTGTTTTACTTTTTTTTCTTGGTTACTGTTATCGTTTCTTATTTTGTTCTGTAGTTATTTGTTTTACCAGGTTACATGTTGAGCTGACCATTTCACAACATGTGGCGTATATTTTTTTTCTATGAACTTTTGAACCTTTTCGCTTTATTGACTTTTTTTTATTGACGCATATAGCCAAAGGCGTCAAAGTGATAACGTAGTATAGTGTACAGCTAGTACTGATTCTGTAGTTTGATAAGTCTGTGTGTATAAATTTAGATTCTAGATCTCAGGACTTGTTCCTACTATAATACCACACAAATTAACCTAAAAAATTAATATATATCTATATTTATATTAATTAATGTCACACAAATTGACCTAGTCCCAAACTAAGCTCTAGGCTTGTACTATGGATACTAGACAACGAGAAACTTACTTATATAGAGAAATATATACTTAAATACATAGAAAACATCCAAGACTCGGGAACAAATACTCGTGCTCATCACACAAATATCTGCCCTTACCAGGATTTGAACCCAGGACCCCTAAGCTTCGAAGGCAGGGTCACTCCCAACTAGGCTAGCGTGTCGTCAACTTTCACTACTTAGCAACATACTATATGAGGCTTAATTTCGAAACGGTAATGGTGACTAATCCAAAAACAGTTAAAATTGTAGCCAAATTTTAGAGTGTTGACAGTAAAGTGTATAATGTACATGGGACATACAAAGATTTAGGTTACCGTCTGTCCTGTGGACACACCGAAAGTTAACGTTTTTAAGGCTTATTTTCTGGCTAAGCCCATTCTCGCAAAAACGCTGTCAAGACTGCTTTAGACCTATAATATAAAAACATGACTTATATGCACACAAGCTCTTGAGTACTCGAGAGACAACTTTGGTTTTTAAGAGTGTGTATGACCCACATCGATAGCATTGTATGTATTGTAAATGGATTAAATAATAACGTTCAATCAGTAATTGTGATTGACTTGTCTTTAACTATTTTTCAAGCACTTGATCATACTTTTCGTGATCAGTTAATTTTAGTGTTTTTTGCTCTACTATAGGAAATATTTTTTCAATTTAAATAGTGTCCGGTTAGGAAGGTGTAACTTTGAGACAGAGGTCAATTGTCGAATCCGACTCGGTTCGGTCGATCGGTCGAAGACGCAATACCTTCTCGTCCATTATACCTCAAGTCGAACATCTTCAACCAGTGTGATACCAGTGATGACCTGATAATTTACGGCACTGAGACGTGGGCACTAATGATAGTCTTCATAAGAAAGTTTAAGGCCACTCAAATGACAATGGAGATCGAATCAGAAATGAGGAGACCACATGAGAACAAAAGCCACCGAGAAAGCCCTATGAATTGTTAGACTTAAGTGGCAGTGGGCGGGCCACATCGCTCGTAAAACAGATGGCCGATGGGGTCGAAGAGTTCTCGACTGGCATCCGCGTACCAAAAACGTGGCTAGACCAACAAGGTGGACCGAGGACGTGGCTAAAGTTGCGAGAAACCAATGGATGCAAGCAGCGCAGGACCGGCCCTTGTAGCAAACGGAAAAGTCTGTGTGTCGCTTGTGGCTCAGTGCGTCTCTATCGTTACAGGCTAGATAGAAAAAGAGATTTGAGAAACGAAACAAACTAGTCGCGGACGGGTGTCTATCATTTCATCGAAACACCTTTCATCAAATGTATCTTTTCCTCGAATTTTATTTCATCGAACGATATTTTCTGCTGAAACCATTACATTCGATGAAGTGATGAGTTACTGTCGCGGACACCATGTGCTAGCTCTCCTGTTAAGATGATGTTGTTACTTGTTGTGGTCTAATGAAAAACCAAGTGTATACAAGGGCATAAGTCATGTAAAATAAGATTTACCACACTAACTGGACTTAGTGCTCGTAAAAAAAATACTCTATACTACATTGAGTACGTTATTCGAGCACTAAAACAAGATAAAAATAAATAGAGATGGGTGGTTTATAAATACCTACATAATATTCTGAATGAATCTCAAGCCAACTTTACTGCCAAGAATCTGAAACCCACCCATTTTGTGGCAATATCACTGATTGTTTTGGCACTGAAATATGTTATATCATAACATAAATTTCTTGATTAAATACACAACTTTACCAGATTTCCTTTGTTTAGCAGTCATACTGCTAGAAATCTTATTCCTGAAAATTTCCTCTTCATATTGCCTACCTACGGAAAAAAACACTCTGAAATTAAAATTAACATTTCAGCGGGAAATTCTTATACTGTACTATTGAGATTCGTAAATAAAACTTCGGGATAAAAGGAAACGGAATTAATTAAATAATTGAAGTGCGTGTTAATTGGTAAATATGATATTAAAATAAAACCGCTCACATTATTACAGGGTATAATTAACTTTCATATTAATTTGCAGAGAAAATATTTTTAATTCAAGTCCACGTGGCGTTGCTGTAGGTTTCCGAAACATGATAAAGGTCAAAGATATTTCCGTGGGAAGTTCAATTACCTTGTTTTATTAGAAGTGGGAAATACGGGGTTATTTGATATTCCAGCTAACAAAGACGTTCTTTACAGCGGATAATTTATTCTGCAACGCCTTTTTAGGGTTCCGTAGTCAAACTAGGAACCCTACCGCAGAATATGGAATAAATATGCATATTAGTCACGACAACAAAGTGGTACAATAAAATGTAAAAAAATATTTTCTTTTAGGGTACCTCCCCTAAACTTAACGTGGGGATGTATTTTTATTTTCTCGTTGACCCTGTAGTGTGGGGTGTAGGATAGGTCTTTCAAAAATATTACGGGTTTGTGAAAACAGTGTTTCGATTAAGTAAGTAATCCGTTTATGAAATATTAAGCTTTATAGCGCTAATTTTTGTTAGACTCGAAGTGTAAGTAGACATCATTGGTTCTTGAGATACAAGCGTTTAAAGTGTTTATACCTACTAAAATCATCTATGACGACACAAATTGACTTTAAATAGAAAATAAGTTATTACATGTTCATTTTTATTTTTGTAGTACTTAATGGCTTCGGAACCCTACACTGAGCATGGTCGACATCGACAATACTATACTAATATCGTATTTTTTCTATATTTTGCGTTTTTCAACTATTGATAATTATGGTTTTAATTTTTGATTTTAAAATACTTTGCGTGAATTTTTATTTGGATGGAATAATGATTATTTCGGTGGCGATAATGTTTTTTTCTTTATGGTGGTTTTTCAGTATATACTGTGACAGAGTGCCCGTTTTCAGAGGAGACTAAATTTTATATTACCACTCTGTCAGGCGATTCTATGAAAAACAAACTTATAAAAAAAAACACTGGATAGAGAAAGTGAAAGATTATTTAGTACTAATAGATTAATAAATGTTTGGACTTATATTCAAACACTAAAACATTAATAATCAATACTCTAACTGATAAGTGATAACGTATGGTAAAATGAGGACAGGCAATTGTCGGTAAAAAAGAAGAATGACCCAGCTGTCTTCCAGCGAAAACCGGTGCTTTTTCTGGCAGTCTGAGAAACTAATTCAGATTATGCGCAATAAATATTTCCGGTAATCATTACAAATAATAATGAAAATGCTTTAGCAATGTTTCAAGTCATTCCCAGAATTTGAATTACATTTACATTTATTGCTAACATCTTCCTAAACGCCCAGTTGTCAAATAAGGGCTTTTGATACAAAAAGTCGTCACAGCTAATTTCAATCTTACGTCACAAATACTCGGGTATATTTTGTCACTGTATCTGTGACAATTATAAGCATCGATGGCGTGGTAGGCACGACAGTACACGACGCCTTTAGGTGTTCAAAGGGTTAAACATAATGTAGCTAAAGTTAATTTTTCAAAATGACACGCACGTTATTTCGACCGTATTGTGACACTCAAACACAAGACATTGAAAACGCAATTGAAAATTGTAATAAAACATTTCGATTGACGTTGTCAATTGTGAAGTCACTACACTTTGTGGGTTAATGACAATGAAATCTTAATCAAGCCGTAATCATGGGAACAAATAAAACGAAAATTAAGTCCTTTGAGCATACGACACCAAAACTATAAACAGAACGTTTTAATTTGATCCACGCCAAAGCCAAATTGGTGGCTCAATTCCTTTCATCAGTATTTGTGTGGGATTGACAGCCAAACACTTTGTTTGAGTGAGGTTGAAGCACCGACTTAAGAGGTCGCCGACCAACCAGAGGCTGAATCATTACTATTATTGTTGTCTCATAATTCTCGTAAACTAAACTGCTGATTATCTTCAAATCGAAGAATTGTTTTTTGTTGTAGAAAAGAATTCGCAATGACAATAACACAAAACAAATGATGATGGCGACGATTAATGATAACATTAACCTATGAGTGAGTAACTTGGTCTTCCCGTAACCTTCGGTGAGGGAAGATGGCCGATTGAAAGATGTCCGGCTTTTACTTTTGATTTATTCTGTTCACTGTTTTACTCTACTTACTTGACATTGGCGAAATCACTACGTATATCGCGGTGGACCGCCGTTAATATAATAGAAGAAGAAGAGTAACTCGACGGAATAAGTGGCCACCATTTCCCTTAAGTTGACTACATAGTGCATTCATTTATGCAATAAAAACATTGTTTGTTTCAAGATGATATTATAATAACATTACGCCTTCATTCCCAGACAGAGTAAAGTAACTCAAAATAATCTGTTGATAATTCAGTTACTACATTTTGACAAACAGGCTAAGTGTATTAGTGACAGGTTGCAAGCCCGTCGCCTATTAGTACATACTAAAAGCCTTTATTTCCTTGGTCGCATCTTAAGACATCCACGGGAAAAGACATGGAGGGCACTATTCTAATCCGGCAACCACACGGACACATATTTACATACATACATTATACATAACACTACGCCTTGAATCCTAGAATGGGGTAGGCAGAGCTACAGAAATACCAACAACTCTAAAAAGACTTCTTGATCATTCTGTAACCACATTTTGCACAATCAGGCTAAGACGTTTACCAGAGTATTAGTGACAGGTTGCAAGCCCATCGCCTAATAGTATTACAAGCTCCACATACTTCGTTTATTAGAAAACATAATAATATTAATGAAGACGGCGTCCTCTTGATTCGCTTAGAATTCTTGCGTATGGCTTTCACGATATCAGTTATACCTACCCACAGAGGCACGACCGTTTTAAGGGTAAACGATCTTTATTTAGTTCATCATCAACACCACCTGATAGGTGAATATTTGGGCGTTTTAACCGAAGTCATTGTTATCTTTAAAATGTATCGCAAAATATGTT
This sequence comes from Acleris holmiana, assembly GCA_949316455.1. Classification (NCBI taxonomy): domain Eukaryota; kingdom Metazoa; phylum Arthropoda; class Insecta; order Lepidoptera; family Tortricidae; genus Acleris; species Acleris holmiana. The sequence continues at coordinate 11,848,815 of OX438780.1, read as the reverse complement.
GGTAAGCGCATAACTCAACAACGCCTGGACCAATTTTACCAATTCTTTTTTTTAATGTTCGTTGAAGTCCAAGGATGGTTTTTACAGCGAGAAAAATTCGAATAATTTCCGGGAAAGTCAGAAATTTGCAGCGGGGTGAAGCCGCTGGCGAGCCGCTTGTAAATTATAAATGTTAAAGTGACTCTGTCTGTCTGTCTGTTTGTTACGCTTTCACAGAAAAACCGCTGAACCGGTTTTGATGAAATTTGGTATGGATATACTTTGTGTCTCGGGGAAGGACATAAGGTACTTTTTATCCCAAAAAATTGGACGGTCCCTGAGGGAATAGCGATAAATGCGTTTTAAAACAGCTGTTTCATTCATTTTAATAAGCATCCGTTTTATATAAATAAAAGTTTATTCGGCGTGGCAGTTGAAGTGACGTGCGAGTCGCTCAACCAAAAGAAAAACGACGTATCCTTAATTGAAATTGCGCTTCAGAGCGAAGATGTGTTTTTCGTCCTTTTTCATCAGCATTTTCAAAGATTTATTTAGTGTTGCTAAATTGAGATATATTTTATTATTGTACATTTTATTTGAAAACAAACCCGACCCAGTCAAAACGCTAACGTTGAAAGCAACTAATTGTTAATTAAAAATATCTGTTAGTAATTTGGAAGTTAAGATGTAAGGTTGATAATCTTTCAATCACATATGAACCGCTTAACGGGTTTGGATGAAATTTAGCACAGATGTCCTAGAATTCCCAGATAAGCAGATAGGTATTTACATATTTTGATAAGAAGATATTTTTTTCGTACGTACGTAAGTACGTAAAATAAACGGGCTCTACGTGGACGAGGCCGCGATCAAAGACTAGTCCTGCAAATTCAAATTCAAATTTAGATGGTTTATTGCATGTCATATTACAAGTATTAAAAGGAATTATAAAGGTATTCATGTGACACTCTGCAATGGCATCGCAAGATAAAACAGTAATACATATGCGTTACAATCATGTTAAAATTAAATAACGCACACATACTTAATAAACACAGATATTTTAATTTAAAATAATAAAAACAAAAAGTGGCAGGTTTTTTTTTTTATGTTAAGGAGAAGGCACACGAGCACTCAGTCCACCTGATGGTAAGTGAAAACTGAGACTCATAGACATTTGAATTCTCAAGATTATAATCCTAAGACCTCAAATGCGCTGCCAACCCTGAGGACTAAGATGGAATGCCTCTATGCTAGTAATTTCACCGGTTGTCTTATCCCCACACCGGAACACAACAATGCGAACACTGTTGCTTGGCGGATGGTTAATGGATAAGATGGTGGTAGCGATCCGGACGGACCCTGCACAAGGTCCTACCACCACTAAAAAACCACACCACACCACTATAGAATTATTCGTTGCCAAATTTACTTACATACTGATTGACGGGGGCGAAAACTAGTTTTTCGACAAGTTTTTTAGTGACATGAATATGGATTTTACATTTCTTGCAAAATAAAGTCGTACCTTATTTTTATTTCTGAATGCTCAGCTTTCCTTGAAGATAAACGATCTTTTTTCTTGCGAGGCATTTTTAACAGACTTAAAAACCAAAAAGGTTCTCAATTCATCGGAATGCTAAAGAATATTGATGTACTGGATGAGTTTTTCTTCAATGTAATGTAAATGGTTGTCAAAAGTGACTCGAGTTGTTTGTAGTTACGATAAGTATAAAAAAAGAAGGTTGCACATAATTAAAAGGTTTCAAATTTCGCCATTAGTTATGATAGAAATGATTAAAAATTGCATCGACATCGATAAAAATGTCGATAAACTTAATCGATATTTAATTAATCACTAGCTTATATTGAAAATTACATATTTATTCTAATACTTTCTAACTGTGCTTACTTATATATAGTACATTGTGCTTCAAGGGCAGTAAGAAGGGGATAACTAACGTAAGTATTAGAAGCCCGACGCCTAAGGCGGAGGGCTTTTAAAATCTCGAGTTTGTTATCACCTTACCGCCCGTGATACACACAATGTTTTTCATCACATATGCAAGGATACAAAAAAATAGACTATTAAAGAAAATAACAATCCAAAAATAATTTGCGCTCGACTCGCTTAAAGAGATTGTCAACATGTCAACTCAACTTTTTTCAATATACCTAGTCTTCCACAGATAATGCTAAACTGCCATTAGTTTTCAAACTTGACAGGCTGTACCGCCAGATTGTACGGATTTGAATGTACAATTTAATAAAAAAAAATTGCAAATATCTCTCAAATAATAGTAAAATATCAATATAATGCAGATGTATGTTTCATATACAGTAAAATTGGTTTGTAGCCAAATAAGGAAATTAGGAAATAAACCTTGGCTGTTTTTAAATCCATAGTCTGAAATGACGTACGATAGTAGGTTCTATATTTTAAAACTAAACCTATAACTCCCTTGGGAGGTAAATCCTACTAATATTATAAACGCGAAAGTTTGTGAGTATGGATGTTTGTTACTCTGTCACGCAAAAACTACTGGACGGATTTAGGTGAAATTTGGAATGAAAACAGCTTAAACCTTGGATTAACACATAGGCTACCTTTCATATCGCTATTCCCTCGGGAACTGATTTATACGCGTACGAAGTAGCGGGCGGAAGCTAGTAGGCTATAACTGCCTGCCTGCGTGTTATAACACCCTTTCCAAGCATGTGTGATGACAATATTCTTGTGATATTGAAGACGCTGCAGCGAGTTTCTTTGGCTTTGACAGAGGAGCTCGTTTTTAAGAAAATTACAGATATAATACGTAAGAGGTAGGTACAGACAAGTACAAAAATATGTATACACTTTTGTATAATGTAGACATGTTGTGAACATGTTGTTGATTGAATTCTTGAGATTTCAAATGTCTATGGGTCTCAGACCCCACTTAGCATCAGAGGCCCGTTTCATGAAGCTACAAGTTACAAATTAAAAATATTTGTGTTTTGAGTGCTCATATTTGTTTTTATGCCTTGGTTTTTTTCTATGTATTTAAGTAATTATTTCTCTATATAAATATTTCTTTCGTTATCTAGTACCCATAGTACAAGCCTAGAGCTTAGTTTGGGACTAGGTCAATTTGTGTGATTGATTGTCCCCCGATATTTATTATTTTTATTTGTTTTGTAAACACCGTTGTGTTGATAACACGAAATCTAACTATACATGTGGGTTATGTACTGCGTCGAAATTTAACAGATTTACTCATGTCCGAATATCCAAATATTGAGCATGTATGTACTCTTACTTACTAACTCATGGAGGAAAGTAAGTGGCATGGTTTTGGGTTTTAGCCAAGTTTTGGTTAAGTACCGCTTCGGATTAGAGAATTTCTAAAATATTGTACGTACGTCAAGTTCTCAAAATAAAATTCGTTATATTATTCCTTTCTTAACGAAAATTCAACAATAACATGATTGTATGACAAATCGTTGATACTTAGTGGAACAAAGTTAACCTCAGTTTAGTTAAGTCCTTAACTTCTAACACAATATAAAAAAAATACACAGTTCTCGTAATATTTTTTTTTATTATACTCGTAAGTTCAAATTGTACGAGTTTTAAATTTGAGTAGTCCATCAGGGTTTGAAAACTTACTTTATTGCTTTTATGGCAATGAAAAAACATTATGACCCTCATAATATAACTTGATCCGATCACGTCTTTTCGGCGTGACTCAATTAAACTTTCAATGTGGTTTCTGACAATAAATTATCTTGTATCTTGTATTTTGTATCTTGTGACCTCCAAATGGTGCACAAGGACAAAGTTAATGCTTTCAAATAGATCCCTCTAGAATGTCCTGTTATTTAGGATCATTGAAACCAAAGTACGCTTGAACAGAAGCGCTGAAACGCGCTGATACATTATAAAAGGGTATGGGTAAAAGTGTTGTCATTTGGAAAACTGCTGTAATTTTTTAACTGTAAACGGGCATTCGTAGATGTTGTATTTGAAACATCTATTCATAAATATACACAATTGTATAAACATTTCCGCTAATGCATGTAAAACATAAATTGAGTTTCAAATGTTTTTATTTCGTGAGCAAATTACATCACATCATTTGTATCAAACACAGATTATAAGAGTATGTCTAAAGACAACTACATTTGACGTGTCTATCAATCTTCCTTTTTTACATAATAAAAAGTTTGTGAGAATATTTAATTTTTGGGTTGCCGACTGTACCAAACGATGTGAGTTATAAAAAGCTTGTAAAATTGCAACCATTAGGAAAATAACTAAATAAATTTAAATTCAAAGAAAATCGAAAACTACTGGAAACATTATTTACAGAATGATTCTATTCACTTAATGACTTTTTTCAAGATAAAACTGTGTATACGTCAGTCCCTCACCTACCCTGCTATTGCTATGCCCACCAGGGTTTCATAATGTGCTTAGAACGAATGTAAGGTGACGCTTAAATCGCGTACCTATTAAGAAAAAAATGTTTCTATCCAATAAATATTTTGTTATCAAGATAAACGTATAACCCTAGTTTTCCATAATTTCTAAATACCAACCACATATTAAAAAATCGAACAAATCCCACCAGTTTTAAGGGGAATATTTTGATTTAAGGCATTTTGTATGGATTTTTTTTAGTCTCTCAATCCTCTTTACTTGCCTATTTGAATGTGAATATTCTGTAAGTTAAATGTGAATTTTCGTAATAAAATTGTATGGATATGAATATATATACATAGATGACGGTATCAAAATGTACTGTCGGATGTTAAACGCTAGTTTAGGCTTGTTTATTTCGCAACAGGGGGTTATAATGACGTATCTATGCAATTCAGAGCTATATAACTATAATAGCTCTGTCTTTTACGCTCTCCTTAAAATGGAATGCATAGCTACGTTATAATACCCCCTGATAACTAGTAAGATGCCAACGTGTAATACCTGCGCCTGCGCGCCTGCCCGTCGGTGTGGCAGTAAACGAATTTATTCGCGTCAAAATTCCATTAGGTAAACGAGTTTAAAATTCTGCAGTAACCTCGACGTGACAGGTTTTTATTAGAAGGGTATTTAAAATTCTTAAAACATAATGCTTAAAAAGCATTGTTAGGGTCAGACTAAATGCGTCTAGTGAACGTACTGGGAGCCTAGTTAAGATGCAAAGCGGTAAGTTAGCTATTTTCGAAAAACATGTAAGATTGACGTAAGCTGCTGACAGATCGCATCGACCGACCGCTATGTCAACTCGATACATTTCGAGGCGATAGAAAACCGAAACGTTAGCCTGCGTTCGCATCTATGCTACGCCTACTGGCAATGTCATTTTCGAGCTAACTCATGTTTTACTTCGACATTCGAACACGGGATTCTCTAGATAAGATGAAGTACGACACGAACTACGATGACGACATGGTGGCCTAGTTCGGAGTGACCCTGCCTCCGTAGCCAGCGGTCCTGAGTTCAAATCCCGGTAAGGGCAGATATTTGTATGATGAGCGCGAATATTTGTTCCTGAGTCTTGGATGTTTTCTATGTATTTAAGTATGTATTTCTCTATATGAGTATGTTTATCGTTGTCTAGTACCCATAGTGCAAGCCTAAAGCTTAGTTTGGGACTAGAACCATTTGTGTGAGATCGTCCCCTGATATTTGATTTGATTTGATTTGAACATGGTTACTGCAGTCTATGAGCCTGAGGTCAATTACCATCAGGGCAGCAGGGGAGACCGAGGAGAGTTGTAACAGAGGTGAATTGTGACATAGCCGATTTCTCTCGACTGTGTTTGCAAGCAAGCTGCCGAAAGAGCAAGGATTTTGGGAAGTTGCCAGCTCGATAAACTGTCATAAGATCAGAGAAATCTGCTTTGTCACAACTTACGAGTACATACCTCTGTTACAACTTCCCTCGGTCTCCCCTAATACCTATTTCTGTAGCGCATTAAGTGATGGTGTTTATACACCGCCAAGGCGAGGGGAGACAAGAATTGAAAATTGTACTGGAACAATTAAATTCCCTCCTCGCGCATCTTCGGTGGAAATGGTTTTTTTAATAAAAATTAAGGTTCTCGCTCCGGTCGTATCGCCTCATCGACGGAAAAGCACCTTAAGTACCAATTTCACCATACGATGTTAACCACTTAACAGATGATTAGGGCGTTAACAGTTGTCAAGATGTATAATCCCGGTAAGGGCAGATATTTGTGTGATGAGCGCGAACATTTGTTTCTGAGTCTTGGATGTTTTCTATGTATTTAAGTATTTATTTCTCTAGATAAGTATGTATATCGTTGTCTAGTAACCATAGTACAAGCCTAGAGCTTAATTTGTGTGACATTGTCCCCTGAAATTTGATATTTATAACAGTTGTTTAACATTAAATAAATTTGACATCGTTTGGTGAAATTGGTACTAAGCCTGTTTGTCCCGTTTAACAACTCGTACAGGATGCTGATGGGGCAGCCTCGGTTTTGTAGTACATCGGGGATGATTGCAGAGGCTCGCTTAGAGTATTTGCACACCATCATGATGGAAACGGACCGCGTAAACACAGCACAGGGTGGGCAGGACCATCTCGGTTCTCAATGTATAGTAATCACTAGAGATGAAACGGATAGTGATTTAGCCAGATACCGGATACTGAATATCCGGCTGGCTCACAAGCCGGATGGCCGGATATCCAGCAGGACTTATAAATAATTTTTTTTTATATTTGCCCTAACGGGCAGAATCAGACTCAAGAGAAAAACGCAATTCCGAATGAACTTGAATATTATTTGAATGCTGTACGTATCGGTCGTACTTCCGACGCTTACCTTAGGTAATCAGTCAATGCGACACAATATCCAAAGTTGTCAAAGTTTGCAAAATTATACTTGTCAGCTCCATGCAGCAGTGTTTACAGTCGGAGGTTATTTTCTGCAGCTGGTCTTGTCTATGAAAACAAGCGCAATCGACTTTTACCCATAAAAGCAGAGAAAATTGTGTTCATGCATCATCATTTACCGCTTTGTAAATTAAAAAAAAAATACTTTCTTTCCTCTTGTTGTTTTACTATCCGGCAGCCGGCCGAATAGTTACCGGATATCCGTTTCGTCTCTAGTAATCACATTGATGAAGTGGTCGTAGTTTTTCTTGACTTGTCAGTAACAGTTTATGTTTAATTAGTAACTTATTCTGAGACGCTAAATTTGACAACTATGCAATTTATTTCCGACACAACTTGTTCGTTGTGATACGAAACGAACACCACCTGAAATTATCGAAATGCTATACAGCTTGGAAACTACCTAAACAAATTGGTATTTGGAGATCGTGATACCCTCCTTGTAACGATATGATAACGATATAAAACCACTTGGACAAAAGCCCCAGATATAACGCCATCTCAGTTAGTTATGTCGTACAGTGATTATATTTCCCTTACTTAGTTATTTGACCATACACTAAGGTGAAATGTGCCGTAACGCATTCTATGACTGACGAACGAACAATTCTAAAAGCATTTAATTACATCAACTACTACTAAGAAGAAGTACTTTAAATTTTTGGAATAACTTGTAAAAAAGCCTTTATTCTTTCACCATATTCTAACCGATCATTGCCACCTAATTAGTTCACCTGGATATTTTAACTGAGTCGACGAAGCTCCGCTGCAGCGGAGCTCATATTTCTAGGACGTTTTGGCCCTTCGGGCCCTCTGAAGGACTAAAATAACCTAATCCACAGAAGTGAACTAATTAGGTGGACCACGGGCAATGACCTATTCTAACAAACACAATACGCTTCAAGTGATTAAGTAACTTTTCTTTTGCAAAGTCAATTCGCAATGACAGAAAATGTTATTTCAACGCTTAATCGATACGCCAGTTTTTTTAAGAAACCCTAAAAATCCTTTCTCTTTTGAAGCAGTTTTTTATACAATTTCCTGTCGCCGACGGCCTTCCAAAACGGCCGCGTAAAAGAAATTTAAGGAGTTAAATAGACGTCCAATTAGGTTGAAATGGCGTTTGAATTGTATTTTTTTAGTACAAGTGGCAATTTGAAGACCGCGGGTGTTGATGCTTCTTGTTTCAATTTAAAGAAGCCTATCGATATAAAAAAACTACTCTGAGTATTTTCTTAGTTAGTCAATATTTTATGACTATACTAGAATTTGCACGCGACTCCGTCCGCATAGAAGTCGTTTATCTCGCTGGGAAATTGTCTAATTTTTCGAGATAAAAATTAGTTTAGCCGTGGCATTCAGCCGTTTTGGCGTGATTGAGAACGAACATCCATCCAAACTAATTGAGTATTATATATGTTAGTAGGATTAACTTAGCCCTGTTTCACCTGCTTAAAACGTAAATAGCAAAAATACATTGATTCTAACTTAAAGTTTCAAAGTGGCTAAGAGGGCTTTCCCAAAAGTTCGTACGAAGTCGCATTAATTCGTTATCATTTATATCATGATTCAGAATTGTCTTCTTTTTGTGCATATGGTTGTAGGTACCTATTTATACTCGTAAATATAACGTAATATATTGTCATAATGAGGCCCATTACGGTATTTCGTAAAAATAAATTATTAATAGTCAAGAACTATATTTATTTGTGAATTTTACTAAACTTCATTCTAATAATTTAAACACCAGACTCGCGCACCGAGGGTTCTGTACCACCCCACAGTAGGCATTATTATATTCAGATTTTGTTTTCCTTGGATTTTTTGGATTTGGATTTATTTTTTTCGAATTGAATCAGCGTGAGCCAACTCACACATGACCGTTTATTTGTATTTTTTGTTTTTCTTTAGCGGCGGTAGGGTTTTGTTTCCGAAGGGTGACGTACTGAACCCTATTAGGTATTAAGCCTCGCAGTCTGTCTGTCCGTCCGTCCTAGCTTTAAAGAGTTGTATCTTTTCCTCCGACTCGCAACTTAACAGGCCTTTTTATATACTTTTCGGATGTTACAATTATTGAAATCGAACAACTCTATACATATAAAGTTGTGCGTGGTGGTTATGACTGACTCTTTTATTAAGAATTGTGGTATACATAAATTAAATACTAGAAATAAATATAAAATCGCCATTTGAAAATTGTATGTCCGTATATAAAGTATATAAATCATTTGTGGATCTATGGGTTCATTTCTATAAAAAATAAACCGACGTAGTTTTATCGTTTTTTATATTATCTTTGAAAACTTGATTTCCCAAAAACTTACTTATTTTCCGCCAAGCAGCAGTGTTCGCATTGTTGTGTTCCGTCGTGGGGATAAGACAACCGGTGAAATTTCTAGCATAGAGGCCTTCCATCTTAGTCCTCAGGGTTGGCAACGCATTTGAGGTCTTAGGATTATAGTCTTGAGAATTCAAATGTCTATGGGTCTCAGATTCCACTTACCATCAGGTGGCCTAAGTGCTCGTGCGCCTTCTCCTTAACATAAAAAAACCCGCAAAGCAATTTCTCAATTATTGTCTCAAATATTCACAAACCACCAAACTTTAATTTACTTGAACAAAACCAATCCAAAACAACGAAGCCTTTAGGGTTTCATCACAATCATCGGATCTCGAGTAAATCTAAGTCTACCCGTCGAACTTTCCAGATTTCCGGAGAATCTCGGAAAGTTTCTCGGCAAATGAATGAACAATCGAACGCGTTTCGCCTTCGCCTGGAAAGGCTTTGATCCTTGAAGACTGCGATTTATTTGGGCTTATCTACTTTGCTCGCCACGTGTAAAAATATAGCCTAGCGCGGAGATGTTGATAAAAACCACTGACCAGACAAAGTCCATTTTTAAATTCGTACTAGCTGCGTGTCACTTTTCAATTCAATTGAAAAGTATTACAAATTTAAGTTGTCTCGTCAGAGCGTATAAACAACAGTTTAGGGCGTGCAGTCTCAATTAGGTAGCTTGTTACGCCATAGAACCACAATTCAAATTCAGTCTCAGATTCCACTTATCGTCAGGTGGCCTGAGTTCTCGTGTGCCTTCTCATTGTCATAAAAATTAAAAACAGAAAAAAATATTTAGTTAATTAGCCACATGAAGGCATTACTACTAGCGCTTCGGACAAGACCCTCATTGCGAAGAAGAGCTGCAAGAAACTCCAGCTGCTCATTTTTATCAATCATAAAATACTATAATACTTAAAAGTAAGTTACATTGCTAGGTAATACAAATAAATAATTATTATTATTATACACATACAACATAACATCACGCCTTCATTCCCAGGGTAGGGTAGGCAGAGCTACAGAAATACCAACTAATATAAAAAGACTGGTTGATAATTCTGTAACCACGTTTTGCACAAGTAGGCTAAGATGTTTACTAGTGTATTAGTGACAGATTGCAGGCCCATCGCCTAATATTATTACAAGCCCTTATTCCCTTAGTCGCCTCTTACGACATCTACGAGAAGACATGGAGTGGCACTATTCTAATCCGGCAACCACACGGATACAAACATTACGAATGTTAATAACATTCAATTAAAAATAATGACTAGGAGAACATCACGACGGGAGGTCTCAACGTCTACGGAAAACAGATCCAAGCAAGCGTGAACAGACCGGACCCTACAGACAGCAGCCGTTCTCGATTATGACTTATGTCAGCCATCGGAACGCGCCCACCAATCAAGGAAGCTACCGTAAGTAAATACCTCTGAGTAACCATGACATGCTCGCTAAATGCGTGGCGAGAAATATCAAAATGTGCTCTCGTTTCTAAAGTGTACACACAAGAACCAATAAAAAATACAACAAGAAACATTTAATACCCTCCTAAGGCCCAACGTCCTACTCACGTACTTACTAACTTTGTCATTCAGACCCAGCTCCTTCGACAGTCGTGTAGTCATAGCGTACCACGGTCATACCAGTAGGACTTATAGAAATCCTACTGGTAAGACCGTGGTACGCTAAGATTACACAAGCACAAAAAAAAAAAAAGTACTTCAGTCTGAATGAGTATAAAACAATAGTACCTACTACTGGTAGGACTACGGGCCGTACTGACTACATGCTGAATTTTTCGTTGGGCCTTAGGAGGATACGTCTACATGAAGCGCTACCCAGTGCTCAGCTATTATTACCACTCGGATATACAAAATAAGTATCTCACACTATACCTAAATACGTTTACGACTTGCCCAGCAAGCAGCACTTAATACGAGAATTAAATTTATTGAACGCCTTAACAAAGTCAGTAGGTATATTATTGTAGACACCATAGCAGGGCATTAACTCGTTATTCCTTTAATCGTTAATTAACGAAGTTACCAGCTTGAGTAACGGATTAACTTTTAAGTTGACTTTAAAAAATGTTAACGGACCCAGTACCTACTAATTACTAAAGACTAAATATACCGCACGCACCGTTCCGCGCCGCGAAAAACACGTTCAGCCTTGCGTACGTTACCTGTTAACATCCAGAACCCAAACCAACAGATTTCTAAGTAGATCACTAACGCAACGATATAAAAAATGCAAATTTTTATCACGTGTAACGGATAAACGATTAACGTTAACATGAGTTAAATCTTCCGAAATGTAACGCTTTAAAGTTTAACGAAGTTAACTTTTTAGTGACGGATTAGCGATTAACGAAGAACGGATACAGATCCCTACGAACGATGTGCTTACTTTACGAAGACCCACACCTCGCCATTCACGAATTTTTTCAATGCTGGTTAATCTTTTTTTAAAATTTTAGCCTCCTGGATCCCCGCATCCTTTATAAAGAACGAAATGGACGCTCACTTTAAGTCCTGAAACTACGCAAATAAACTCATCTGAAAAAACCGAGTGTACTTTATAAAGTACATAATATTTACCGCTAAAATCCACTTTGTTCTAGCGAAACACGGTAACAATTCATAAATCAAGCGGCGGAAGGTTCACGACTTAAGTGCAAAGTACTTTATAAAGGACTCTCCGTTTTTATGTTTTTATGACAAATAAAAATCAGGATCCAGGAGAATATGTGAGTGACCCTGCCTCCGAAACCAGCGGTCCCGGGTTCAAATCCTGGTAAGGGCAGATATTTGTGTGATGAGCACGAGTATTTGTTCCTGAGTCTTGGATGTTTTCTATGTATTTAAGTATTTATTTCTTGATCTAAGTAAGTTTATCGTTGTCTAGTACCCATAGTACAAGCCTAGAGCTTAGTTTGGGACTAGGTATATTTGTGTGACATTTTTACGTGATATTTATTATTTACATAAGGTGCGATGCTGCAATTACATCGGCTTGCATCTCTGGGGGTACGAAGCAAGTGGTACTAGTTCGATTTCATCATAGAAAACAGTAATTATTTCTCTATATAAGTATGTTTAATAAGGACTAGGTGATTCCTGTGAGATTGTGCCCTAATATTTGGGAAGCAAAACATTGTTAGTAAGAGCGCTTTCTGTTCTTGAACCATTAATTATACTTAGTATATGGATTGTGAATTTGATGCGAGGTAGCGTTCGATATTTCCACTAAAACCTCTTTTTACGTTCGACCTATTTTCTCTATCTATTGGATCTCGAACTTGGCTAGCTTTATGGACTATTTTCGATGGAACAAATATTGTCTGACCTTCACCTACTCGTGTAAATGTGCTTCTAGTGTGTGAAAAGACGTCAAAATGGCGCCGAAACGCCTACTTAAAATACTTTTGTTCAGATACAAACGAAATAGTGGAAATGTTTGAATTATCGTATGCTAAACAAGATTTTCACTTGAATTATTGTTACAATTTGATTGTGCTTGTCCAGATTTTGATGATAGGTTAAAAAGTTGTTTAACCGATGAACCTGTAGAAGTGTTGGTAATTGGAGGGAGTTTAGTGAAACACTTCTCGTAGTTGTAACAGAAGAAAATGAATGATTTTTTTTCTTTTTTTTTTGAGGGATCTACGTAGTTAGCCTCTGATGGCTTTGACTACTTCGCCGGAGAGAGGACGGACTCCTGATGGAAGTCCACGCGGTTGAATATTTATTTTCAAAAAGTGATTACTTAAAGCTAACAGTATACACATAAATATATTATAAACGAACGAGTAAACTATTTACAAGTGAGAGTGAGAGGTCTAGAGCGAGACGGGGCGTAGGTCGTAGGTGGCGTGATGCGCGGGCGACCTGCGCAGAAGCGTATTTTGATTTTCTCGCGCGCCTATAAAATCGACGCGCGCCGAAAATCGTTCTTTTCCGCTCCTGGCTGTTGTAGTGAAAACTTCGTCGCTCCGCTGCGCGTCCGCTCCGCGCTCCGAACATAATTATACTTCGATGAATAAAGAAGATAATAATTCAAACTGTTCTTTTCAGAACTAAAGCTTCGACGTCATGATCAATCCTGTTTCCTTGAGACAGATGTCGAATCAATAAATCAGTCAGCTACAAACCGAAATCACTGTTAGCCTAGTCAAGATGCATAACGCTAACGTTAACAAAAGTTAACGATTTTCGAAATCGAAAAAATATACAGGATTGACGTAAGCTGCTGACAGATCGCGTCGACCGCTATGTCAACTACGTACATTTCGAGTCTATAGAAAATAGAAACGTTAGCAGCGATTGTATCTTGGCTACGTGATACGAAAAGTCACTTTATCTACCAGTGACGAGATTGGTTTAAAAACAAAACGAATAGAAACGCTAGTTAGTTATCTTGACTATAGACTCAGTGGGGCTAGTCAAGTTGCATTCGACAATCGTTAGCGATTATGTTTCGATTGAATAATGTATGGAGTTGAAGTAAGCCACTGAGATAGTACCACGTGACTATCTCGGTGGTGGCGGTGGTGTATATTCATGCCAAATTACAGCTATCTAGTACTAAAAGACTCTGAGCTAGGCTGCGAACGGGCGGACGGACATGGCGTTCCTAGTTCAATTACGGAACCCTAAAAGTACATTCGTCAACAAAATCTTGTCCCGAAAATGTTATTTTTGGCTGAAACTTTCGTGTATCTCAGGTAAAAAAACAAAAAACATGTAATAATTTAGCAAACACATGCCAGAAATTATATCTTTTTCCGTTATAATAAAAACCAAACGAACTGAAAAAATATTACAATTGAAATAAGGAACGAACGCAGTAATTGAATTACGAATACGATTCCATTTTCATACATGATTTGCGATGTGGCGCGAGTTGATCCGACGAAAAATTTTGGGTTTACCGCAGAAATAATTCGTCGCCGCCGCTTGACAGTTGATACGACATACCCAAGAGCAAATGAACCATTATAATGTAAGCGAAGAAGAAGAATAATGTACATTTGAGATAATATATTACTGGTATTCTTAGAGAGCATTTCAAAAAAAAGTACAGGTGGTATGGAAGAGATTTTTTAGTCTTGACAAAAAAACCTCACACCCACACATACTCACGCCTTCATTCCCAGAGTGGGGTAGGCAGTGCTACAGAAATACCAACAACTACAAAAAGAGTTGTTGGTAATTCTGTAACCACATTTTGCACAAACAGGCTAAGATGTTTACCAGTGTATTAGCAGGTTGCAAGCCCATCGCCTAACAGTACTACAAAATACTATTTATAGAAATTGCAGTTTGTTACATAAGAAATTATAAAACGGTGCCATTGAAACCAGTTCAATCTTATATATATATACTAGGACCACGATTTCGTAACCGTAGGATTAAACAAATAATAAATAAGTAAGTCGGGAGACAATCTCACATCAATTGAATAGGCCAGGTAGCAATAAACATAAATACTCATTTAGAAATAAATACTTTTATACATAGAAAACACCTAAGACTTGGAAAAAATACTCGCCCTCGTCACACAAATATTTTCCCTGACAAGGAATCGAACCCGGGACCGCTAGCTTCGTAGGCAGGGACAATACCAACTAGGCTAAAAAAAAATAATCCCGCTTCTCCTCAGTCCTATCCTATCTCTTTAAGATAGGCGTTAATTTTGGAAAATCTTCTTAATGTACCTTATACCGCTATTATTAATAACTAGATGCTACCCGCAACTCCCTCCGCGAACAAGTCGTTTAACGCTATCCCATCTTCCTATTTTCTGGGATTAAAAGCCTTCCAATTTTTTGGGATTAAAAGTATCCTATGTCCTTTCCCAGGACTCAAACTATCTCCTTACTAATTTTCATCTAAATCGGTTCATCAGTGCGGTAACAAACAGACAGACAAATGGAGGTTACTTTCACATTTATTTTTATAGATGTAGATATTAATGTCGTTAGCGGTAAAAGAATACCCCTAAAGCGTTTTCATGGAGTTAACAGTTCTATAATGAACGTTATTACGGTAATAACAATTCCGTAACCCCTATTGCATAATAAAAACAGTCCTGCAGTAATTGTGCCGATTTAAAATCGTTCAAAGAATATATTTTGATAGTTGACTGGCCGTGACAAATCTGTGTAATAAATCCAACGTTTAACGTCCCGGCATAAAAAAAAACAACATTTCTGTACTTGCGTAAATAACAGTTTCTCCCGAGCGGCGTCGAATGTCGATTTAAAAATAAAATGGTGTAGCCACCCGAAACGTAGCGGGTTATTTGTTTGGTCACAGCTTTTATTCTCTTATAATCTTGCATGTTCGCTTGTCGGTATGTCGAAACACTTTTTTTCAAGCAACATAAGTCACAAAGCGCACAAGGACCAATAATACAAATATTTTATTATATAGTTATTTGTGTCATAAGGGAGCAAAATGACATATTTACGGCGAGTGCGTAGGGTAAAGGAAACAATAGTCAGACTTTTAACGAGTTTTCGAAGCTTGTAGTCTTATTAAGCGGGGTACCTAGGCTGCATTAATAAACGTGCTACACGATTTTATTCGTGATCCATTTCAGTTTCTTAAAAAACTAAGTAGAAAATAATAAATCTGTTTATAAATAAACTAAATGAATTTGATTTGATTTGAACGTACTGTTCTTATCTCATCATCATCACTATTTTAAATGTATTTCTTTCTTTCTTTCTTTCTCATTTAAGAGCTGTACTCTCGTCGGTGGAGTAATTTCAATTCTTCCCTATTCCGACCCTTCTCTTTAACACACTGATACGGCCCCACTTCTTCTTTTAATTGGTCTAGGTAAGTTCTCTTTGGTCTCCCTCTTTTACATTTTCCTTCTATGTCCCCTTCAATTATCAAATTAATGTACCCGTCGTGCCGTAACAGGTGACCAAACATCTTCCCTCGCCTATATTCTATTGTCTGCAATAGATTTCTCTTTTCCTTCACTATGCAAAGTACTTCCTCATTCGTCTTCTTTTCCCTTCAGCTAATTCTTTCCATCTGTCTCCATCATCACATTTCGAAGGCTTTCAGCCTTATTCTTATCTACAGCACAAATAACCATTGCTTTTATACTTGAAAACGCTTAAGAAAATAGTTTTTGTGTCAGTAGTATATAGGCTACGAAACCCTGGACTTATCATGGCCAGACATTCCTTTGCCCGGTGTTATTAGGATTTGTCTATCAGCTGTCTGTGTCTAATGAACCAATGAGTAGACAGTTGGAGTTTTTTCACAGAGTGTAATAAAAAACAACTACCATATAATATTTATAACCGTCCTTTGCCTATCCAAACGGAAGAAAGCGAAGCCTTCGAAACTCTAATACAAGCGCTACTGACACATAAACCCGACAACCTAACGAGTTTCGGGTAACGAGGTCTTCAAATGACAACTCCATTACACACCGGGTGGCGAGAATTTTTTCAAGGAAAATATTTCACAACGTTAAATGTTAACTTAAGAGCCAGCATAAACAACTAACATAGCACCAACCGATGATGGGTCCTCTCAGGAATTCCTTTAGGATGTAAATTAGATTTTAATAATAATAAAACTTTATTTCAGACATACATCCATATTATGTTAGTAAAATCTTAAAAAAATATATTAGTAATACAATTTCAATTATAAATTCAAATCACAAAAATTAATTCAATCATAAGAACCCGTAATAGTTTGCCTTGGGCGTGTGCCTGGCAGCCCAGAAAGCGAGGATCGGGCTATCCATCCTTTCGGCTACCGCTGCCAGGAGGCTGTTGGCGCCGCCGCGCACGCGCCGCATTAGGGAGGCCACTTGCTTACGCATGATTGCGTGGAAGTCGTCTGTGCGCGCCTCCGCAAACATCCCTGACGAACTGCAGTAACGCGGCAGCCCCAACAGCATCCTGAATGCGTTGTTGAACTGGACGCGTAGGGCAGGCTTGATGATGATGATGATGATGATGGGTGGGGACGCCCGGCCGGAACAGGCGGGCGGTCGATCAGTCTCCCGGTCATTCCGCCCTGTTCCCCTTGGTTGAGCCGTAGGTTACTGGCCCGGCGACGCTCCCATCCAGCATGGATCCCATCTTCCGGTTTTCCTACAGAACAAAAGTGCGTCCTGTAGGTTGATGCTTTTAAGTGCTTCTGACGATAGCTTGTCCTCTCCGAATGTGTGGTATCTCAGTGACGAGTACATGACGCACTCGGCTAGGACATGTTGGCTTGTTTCCTCTTTGCCGCAATGTGGGCATTGAGGATCTTGTTTAATGCCCATTACCGTTAGATGTCTGTTGAGCGGGCAATGCCCAGTCAGCACACCAGTTAGTATGCTAAGATTGTACTTACCAAGATTAAGGAGATACCTTGTCCTGTTTTGGTTCACCCTTCCTATCATGAGCTTGGATTGTCTGCACCCCTGTGTCGCAATCCATTCCTCATTCGTCTTTATTTCTATTTTTCTTGCAATGATTCCCTTCGTTACAGTCGCAGATATTGGGAGCACTGGCTCGGGGCCTAGGTACTGTTGGTCCGCTCCTGCTCTTGCTAGTTCGTCTGCTATCTCGTTTCCTGCCGCTCCACTGTGCCCCGGTACCCATGCCAGTGTAATTTGGGATGTGTTGCCAAGGGTATTTAATTCATTTCTGCACTCCTCCACTAGTGCTGATTTGACCTCTGGGTTGTCTAGTGCTTTAAGTGCTGCTTGGCTGTCTGAATATATTAAGACATTCTCCCCTGCTGTGTTTCTTTTTTGCCTGAGGGCCTGAGTACATTTCATGATAGCATATATTTCTGCTTGGAACACACTAGTAAAGCCGCCTAATGGTAATGTAGTATGTTCCTCAGACTTTTGGTTGTATATGCCAGCCCCCGCTCTTTTAGTTGATGATTTCCAGGACCCGTCAGTGAAGCATGTGGTTTTGGGTTCCAGCACTTCCTGTTCCCAGTTATCTCTTTCTCCTATGTGGATTCTGTATTTCTTGTCGAAGATCTTTCTTTTCCTGATTAGATCATTGTTAAGCATGATCATGTCCATGTTTATCATTGACTTTTTCTGGATGCTTGCGTGTCTCTTGTCCATCTCGGATCCTATCCACTCTCTACTCATTTTAATTCTATACCATTGTTCTATGGCTCTTTTTTCCACCTCAAGATGTACGGGGTTCAGTCCCAGCATTATCTCCAGGGCTTGTGTCGGTGCCGTTCTCATTGCCCCGGTTGTCATTAGACATGCCAGTCTCTGGACCTTTGTCAGGTCTTTTCTTTGTTCTTTTATTGCCGCTCTATGCCACCAGACTAGAGCTCCATATAGGAGTCTGGGTAAGATCACTGCCTTATATATCCATTGCATTACTAGTGGTCTTAGTCCCCATTTCCTGCCTATCGCTTTCCTGCATTGCCATAGTGATATTACGGCCTTCCTGCATTGTTCCTTTACATGTGTCTTGTATAGCAACTTGCTGTCTAGTATTACTCCCAGGTATTTTACTTCCTTTATTGTCTCTATCTCTTCACCTTTGATCTTGATGGGTGTTAGGATAGGTATCTTCCTCTTATTGGTAAAGATAACTATTTTAGTCTTGCTCGGATTCAGGTCCAGCCCTCTGCCTTGGCACCAGTTCAGAACCTGCTTGATTCCTCTTATCATGACTTCTCTCATTACGCTAAGGGATTTGCCCCTCACCAGGAGTACTCCGTCATCTGAGTATGCCTGCATGTGTATCCCTCCTCTATTACTTTCTCTTATGAGCGAATCCAGCAGGAGACACCAAAGGAGTGGTGACAGGCAGCCTCCTTGCGGAAAGCCCCTGCTAGTCTTTATCCTTATTGAGTCCCCCCCCAGCTGTGCTGTTATCGCCCTACCTGTAAGCATGGTCATTATCCATTTGCTTGTTGTGGGATCTATGTCATTCCTACGTAGGCATTTCTCTATTGCATCAAAGGTAGCTCTGTCAAACGCGCCCTCCACGTCGAAGAAGCAACCTAGTGCCATTTCTTTATCTTCTATTGCTCTCTCTATTCTTG
Source organism: Acleris holmiana (assembly GCA_949316455.1). NCBI lineage: Eukaryota > Metazoa > Arthropoda > Insecta > Lepidoptera > Tortricidae > Acleris > Acleris holmiana. The sequence goes on along the minus strand of OX438780.1, from coordinate 11,829,529 downwards.
TGGTCAGGTTGTGTAGGGCTGTTTCTGTCGATTTCCCTTCTGTGTAAGCATGCTGTTGCCCGTGTAAGGGCATCCTTGCTTTCTGCATGCTCATTCTTATCTGTATATCTATGATCTTCTCTAGTGCTTTCAGTGCAAACGATGAGAGGCTAATGCTCCTAAATGATTTTGCATCTTTATAATTTTTCTTGCCTGATTTGGGTAGAAAAACAACTCTTACTTCATTCCATATTGCTGGAACGTGGCCTAATTGCAAACTTCTTTCGTAAATTTCTTTTAGGCTGCCCCAGATGTGTCTCAGTCCTTTTTGTAGTAATACGGGTATTACTCCATCTGGGCCTGCTGCTTTATACGGGGCGAAGGATTTGATGGCCCAAGCCCCCACCTCGTCGCTTATGCTGACGTTTGCTGTACCTGATACAGTTGTTATCTGGTTGCTCTCCTCTACGGCAGCCTCTGGTATGTTGTCCTCCCTGCAGTCGGGGAAGTGTGTTCTTACCATGTGCTGTAGTACTTCCTTGGGATCTGTTAGTTCGGTTGAGCCCACCACCAGACTGCCTAGTTGGCAGGATCTTTCGCTCGTCAGAACCCTAACTAGTCTAGCCGCCTCCGAGTAGCGTTGTATCTCTCCTGTGAATGTTTTCCATCCTTGTGCTCTCAGTTTCTCCCTTGCATTGGTGTATTTGTTCCTAATACTTCTGTATTCGTTCCAGCCCTGATCATCCCTCTTTGCCAGGGCTTTCCTCAGCGCTTTCCGAGTTCTTTTACGAAGTTTTTGCATTTCTTTGTTCCACCATGGCTGGCCCTTATCTCCGTCGTACGTTCTTTCTGGACATGCTAGATGGTAGGCTTGTGATATGGCTCTGGTTAAGTCCTCGGCCGCCCTGTCCAGTTCCTTGCATGTCCTTGGGCTAATGTGGCCTGGTGTCCATTCGCTCAGTATGTTATTGTACCGTTCCCAGTCCGTTTTCCTTGGGTTCCTTATTCTTGTTCTTTCCGTGTAGTAGTCCAGGTCGTACAGCAGTCTTCTGTGGTCTGACATGCTGTCTTCCCGGTCCACCTTCCAGTCTTGTACGAGTTTGCTTATTTCCCCTGAGGTTATAGTTATATCTAGCACCTCCATTCTGGCCCTGGTAACAAAAGTTGGGGTAGTTCCTTTGTTGTGTATATCCAGGTCGTTACTTACGATGAATTCTAGGAGTGACTCCCCCTTTTTGTTAGTGTCGCTGCTCCCCCACACCTCGTGATGTGAGTTTGCGTCGCAGCCTACAAGAATGGGTGTCTTCTTACCTTTGTATCTGGTAACTGCTTCTTCCAGTTCTCTAGTTGGCGCGCTACTTTCACCTGGGATGTAGCACGTCGCCACTGCTATTTTAGTTTTCTCTCCATTTCTCGTCGCAAGGCTAATTTCCACTGCAACTAGGTCTCTGAAACATATGGTCATTAGGCATCCCATATTCCGTACGTTCCTACTTACATATATGCATGCCCTTGGGGGCAACTCACCATTTCTCTCGAAGTGGAGGTCACCACCCAGGCTTCCCAGTCCCGTTACCTGGTTTTTCCATACATACGGTTCTTGCATAAGGACAATATCAGTCTTTTCCCTCAAAATGTGTTGGCACAGTTCGGACATTGCATCCTTACAATGCTGGAGGTTTACTTGACATATTCTTATTTTTTTGTATGTGTCTGTGTGTGTGTAACTGTGTTGTGTGTGATGTTTGTCTGTGTTGTCCATAGCTGGTTGTATATGTGTGAAGTGTTATCCGCCTCCCGGTTTCCTAGGCTAAGGAGCCCCCGTCGGTTTCCATCTGTGATTGATGGTCACCGGCCTGGGCTGCCTCTGCCTGGTCCTCAGGTTGCGGGCTAGAGTTCCCACAGCTGCATTTGCAGCTGCAGGTCCCTCTCCCTATCGGGGTCTCCGGTGGCTTCACCCCTCTTGGTTTGTGAGGTTCGGACCTCGTCAACCGCGCCCGGATGCGTGTGGCCTGAAAGAACAGCCATTGACTGGCTTCCTCGCCCCACGCATCTTCCACGCTCTTGGGCACCGAGTAGCAAACCCTGGTACCCGTGACGAGCTCCTCCCTACTCACTGGCGTCCACTGCTGGATTTTCAGCTCCTCTTCCCTATCCCAGTTTTGGGCCTTAAGGTAGAGGAGCGGATCTTCCTGCAGTTCTTCTGGCGGGCCCGGGATCCAGATGTTGACCCTCGTCTTGTCCAACATCCGGGCCCGCAACTTGTGGCCCAGCGGCTCACCCAGGTCCTTCTCGAGAAGCCACTCCCTCGCTTCTGCCGTGGATGGTGTCACAAGGAAAAATCCCTCTGACACCAGCCCCGACATTGCGAATTGGAGTGGCCTCCCCCGAACTCCCTGGGTTTTGATCGCCTCCGTGATTAGGCGGCCTACAACTCTCCTGACTTCGGTCCCCAGTGCCTCATCCAGCGGTACGCCATCCTCCCTGCAGATCGCCACCGCGAACTCCCGTGCCTCCCTCGCGGTGGCACGGAGGCCCGTCAGTGAGTCACTGCGGTTGGGTCGCTTTGCTGGAGGCCGTGTCGAAGGTCCTTCGTCAGGATCAGTTGGCTGTCGCTTTATCTTCGGTGCTCTCCCCGGCGGCGGGGGCCTCCCCATCGCCTGACTGCGGCTAGGGTTTTCTCCCGCCGCCACCGCCAGCCTGTTCAGGTTTCTTCGGGCCTGCCTCGCCTTCTTTTTTTCCGCTTTCGTCCTCGGTCTGGTGAACCCATCACCCTCCGTCGGGGTTGCCACGTTGGTGGTTCCCTCCTTCGAAGTCGGCGGTGGGTTCAGCAGACGATCCTCCTCATCTGGTGTCAGGCTCTCCTGTACCAGCTCACTCCACGGCATCTGCGGGGGTCCCCCTTGCACCATCTTGTCGGTGCTTGGCATCCCTCCCGCTTCTGCCCCTCTCTCCGTCTCGCTTGTCGGGGAATCCTGTACGGGTTTCCTCCCCTGCTCCTCTATAGTTTTGTAGTAATTGTTTTTTCTAGTTTGTTCCATATAATGTCGGTTTGATGGGAAGAAATAAAAAGAAGAGGTGCGGCAGTGCTCCCTTGCCACACCTCCAGCTATATTTCACCTACACGGGGTACGCCACAGCCCGTGCAGAGTCGTACGCGGCAGCAATCGTGCCGAGTGCGCTCGCCGCTAGTAAATTTACTTTAGTAGGGCAGGCTTTGTAAGAATAGTTGAACCACAGGCTGCAAGTGTAGAATGACTGACAGAATGATTTAAACAGAGTTATCTTAACACTTTTCGTACATTTTGCGAACCTGCGGATCAACATATTGCTCCTGACCGCCAGCGCCCTACGCTCCCGCTCCACGTCTATGTCATCCCTCTGCGACTCGGTGACCCAGTGCCCCAAGTATTTGAACCGTGAGACTATCCTTAGGGGAACGCCCGCAGCTCAACCGGCGGAACTATTTTGTACGTTTTTGTACCAGCCTTAAAAAACTTACAAACAAAGGTTAACAAAAGTGGTCATGTAAGTGTCGGACTCGCGGACCGAGAGCTCGTATTGTAGATGGCGCCAGCCCGCACTCTTCTCCGAGAAAAATACTTTATTACTCGCGGACTATTGATTATGATAACTTTGTTATACTTTTCCTGTAAATAGATGAATGTCTATTAGTCTGGATAATTTCAGAATTTTCGGACCCTAAAAGATAGTTATAAGGAGATAAGGCGAGAAGGGGCAACTTTTTGTACCTTTTTGGTCATAAATCAAAAACTAGAAGACTAAAAAAATTACAAAAAATATTTTTAAAATTTGCAAATCAACCCCTTTTAAATAATACCCCATTTCCTGTAACAATTTTACTTGATATATATATATCTTTACATACATAAATGTATATCATACGCGGGCCGGGTAAGCAAGTTATACCTACACCTATATGCCAAATTTAATTTTGATAGGTTCGGTACGGGCTAATAAAAACTGCTGAGACACATAGATAGACAGACACATCAATTAATACTTGCATACATACATAACATCATGCCTTTCTTTCCCAGAGTGGGGTAGGCAGAGCTACAGAAGTACCAACAACTCTAAAAGGACTTCTTTATAATTCTGTAACCACATTTGGACAAACAGGCTATAAGATGTTTACCAGTGTATTAGTGACAGGTTGCAAGCCCATCGCCTAACAGTACTACAAGCCCTTATTCCCTTAGTCGCCTCTTACGACATCCACGGGAAGATTTGGAGAGGCACTATTCTAACCCGGCAACCATACGGCAAATAATGTACTCATATATCGCAACAAAATAAATTAAACCTTACTTAGGCTCAAAAAAACCGTGACGATGAGACTCTGGGATATTACTCGTACGTCCCTTCCCAACCCCACTAAAATGAAAAGGAGGCAAACATCGATTTACGGCCGTGTGAAACGCTAGATCCCTTGTGACTAACCATTATCGAGATTGGCAAAGTGACAGATGCTCTCAGATTGCCAATTTATTTTTTCCCACGTCGCGATGGAAACGATTTTGGTGTTGCTGTAGGAGAAAATATGCGTTATTTAAATTACTGGAACATAATATCGTATTACCATTATTTTTCATGAAGAAGCTTTCAAAGCTTGCCCGTGAGTCAATTATCAACGAGTTTATTGAATGGATATTAAAAAAACCGTTTACCAACACGAACGGCACTGACTAATTCATCATCAAAGAATGCGTGCTTCCTAACATTACAGGGCCTCTATTCCGTGGTGCTAGTCAAGTTGCATTCGACAATCGTTGGCGATTATGATTCGATTGAAAAATATATGGAATTGACGTAAGTGTCACGTTACTACTTATCTCGGTGGCTTACGTCAATTCCATACATTTATCTCTAGCACCACAGGTGCGTTAAAACGATGTCGTATTTGACGTGTTTCCGTATTGTCAACGTTTTCATAACTCTTATGTCATTTACAATGGCGACTGTGACATAAACGATTCTTAAACGTGTCAAACACGATATCGTTTTAACGCACCTGAATAGAGGCCCAGGGCCTCTATTCTACTGGGGTTAGAACGATATTGCGTTTGAAGTAATTTATTGTCGTTTTAATCCAGGGGGGTTATTATGACCTAGCTATGCAGTTCATTTTACGGTGAGCGTAAAGGACAGAGCTAAGGCACTTATATAGCTCTGTCATTTTCTCTGAGCGTAAACAGAACTGCATAGTTTTGTCATAATAACCCCTTGACCTATTTAAATGATACACGGGGCTTAGTTTTTAAACTGTAGCTGGGTGTGTAGATAATTGTTCGTATCAGTTCCTTTATACTTGTGAAATAACCGCGATCGCATAATGTACAGTGATATTCCTGTAGCCCTAGTATAAACGGATACAAGTTGGATTAGTTTTTAGGGTTAAACGCGACCCTATTACTAAGACTCCGCTGTCTGTCTGTCTGTCTGTCAGCACGCTGTATCTCATGATGGATAGACAGTTGAAATTTTCACAGATGATGTATTTCTGTTGCCGCTATAACAACCAATACTTAATTATTAAGGGAGCTCCCATAGAACAAACGTGATTTTATCCGTTTTTTGCTCGATATTAATAACGGCAACAGGTAAATGCTTGAAATACTCACATAATATTTAGTTGTATATTCGCTTTAAGGATTCATATAATAATAATACTTATACAGTGTGTAAATGGCATACGGGCGTTCCTTTTAACTGTGGTTAGTACAGTCAAGGACTTTCATTCTTATGCCACTATGGAACCCTGTCATAATGACAGCGTCAAATAACATGAAATAAAGCTAAAATTAATGAATAACGCTGTCATTATGAAAGGGTTCCATATTGGCATAAGAATTAAAGTCCTTGACCGTACAACCCCTACTGAGCACATTTAGGCAGCTGTTGTAAAAATTAAATAAAAAAAATAACCATAAAAAAAAATTTGACACGCAATGTATAACGAAAAATGCAATTAATAAAAACGAAAATAACACCTGCGGATGGACTTCGATGTACATTGCGGGTCGATAGTATGTTCAAAAATTAATAACGGTGTATACGTTAGCGTAATCAAAATAATTCTTTCTGTTAATGATTAGTAGAGTCTTAATCTATGTCCAGTTTTAATAAACGCCCGTATAACATTTACACACTGTATACTAATAATATTGGTCTAATGATTGATCACTCAAAGTCGCTTACTACATTTATTTTACCTATGAACCTGAAAGTTCCAACATTATGTTACGAAATTCCTGACAGCGTTATGTAACGCAATTTCAGCCTTGTAAAAGTAGGTCGTTATCAAAACTCCTTTTGTTCGCAAAACAAGTCTTCACTAATATCTTTTGTTTTACATGTAAAACCGTGAACTGTACTGTACCTTCCCATACAATTTTCACGATATATGCACGCTGCACGAAGGTAAGCGTTAAAATTAAGAAATTATAGGCGTACAATCGAAGACACTGTTAACTGCACATTTACGAACATAAACCTTATCGCAACGTATTAAAGTCTATGGGTGGTCAGTTAACAGTGTGTTTGTTCTTCATCCCCAACGTAGTATACGTGAGATATAGGTTAATATGGAAATGATTGAAAACTTTTTACAGGATTAGGATTTTGAAACCTTTCTATCTACAGTGTTAGGGGTCTTATAAAGTCTTTCAGATTCGGGGAAAGTCGGTTAGGCTAGCATGAGAGCATATCGACAGTGGAAAGGCAAAAACGCTTAAGCGCCATACTTAATAACGGCGATTTAGCTTAAGCGCCATATACCTAATAGGGCGCTTAAGCTTAACCTCCATACTTAATAGTGGCGCTTAAGCATTTTTACCTTTTCACTGTCGATATGACTGCCCTAATACCAAAAAAAAAAAAATATATTACCAAGGGACAATCTCACACAAATTGACCTAGTCCCAAACTAAGCTCTAGGCTTGTACTATGGGTACTAGACAACGATAAACATACTTACATAGAGAAATAAATACTTAAATACATAGAAAACATCCAAGACTCAGCGCAACAAATATTCGCGCTCATCACACAAATATTTGCTCTTACCGGGATTTGAACCCAGGACCGCTGGCTTCGAAGGCAGGGTCACTCCCAACTAGGCCACTGTGTCAAAGGCGTTTAAATGCATTGTACCTAGTAGTCCAAGCATTATATGCTCTATTAGTAACTGAGTTGAATTTAAAATGCTTAAACTATTACTATGCAGATAGTCGCCTTCTTTCAAAGCAGATGAGGGCAAGTGAGAGAGAAGCACAAACGCGAAGGTTGTTTGTACTTAAGAGGACTGTGAAGCAAAAAATGTCGTACTTAAACGTTGTACGATTCACAATTTTGGAATAAGTTATAGATATTATGAAAAACAATGTCTTTACGTTTTCCATTTCAAGAAAATATTAATTGGAATGAAAATAAAATATTTAAAAAAAAGCGGAAACGTACAGACCTAGTTTTTCATAATATCTACAACATATTCAAAAATTGTGGAAATCGGATTAGATTTAGGGGGTGAGAAACGTTATCGCCCGGAGCTAAATTTCTACGGATTATTTTTGACAACTACGCGATTTAGGCATCGCTTCACAATCATCTTAATTGCACTGTAAATGTTGCTTTAAATGAACTTAACTATTCTCCCGTTGCTTTAAAACGCCTGATGACAGAATATAATCTCAAACACGCCTCAAACACATATTTTGTACTGAGTTGACAGCTGTCAAAACGGGTCTTTTATAGCGACGGGAGTATAATATAAAGAGGTCTATACAAAAGTAATTTTAACATGTTTATTTTTTTTATGTATCTGGGCTTGAGCCTCTTGTAGGTGTTCCTCTTGGGTAAGGTAAAACCATTTAGAAACAGGCTTCAATGGCCTACAATAATAATAACCCTCTTATTTTTAATATACGTCATTTTATTGTTATAATTCTTTATATCGACGCCCGCGACTTTGTACGCGTATAATTAGTTTCCCGCTATTCCCCCTATTTTAACTCCTTAGGGGATGAATTTCCGAAAATCCCTTCTCAGTGCACCCCTATGACATCCAAAGGAATATTCCCTCCTAATTTCAAGTCCCTAGGTCCAGCGGTTTCGGCTGTGCGTTGATCGAGCAGCCAGTCAGCTTCGTTTTACATATACTAGTTACCTATGCGACCGAGCTCTACTCGGGTGTATGTAGACATCGTTTATCGCTATTCCCTCGGGAAATGTTAATATTTCCCGGGTAAAAAGTATCCTGTCTATCCCCGGAACCTTACTTAGACCAAATTTCATCTAAATCGGTTCAGTAGATCCAGAGATCCCCTACAATCTCAGAAACTCACAAACTTTACCTCTTTATAATATTAGTATAGAATCCGTCACATTTGACATACATAATGTAAGAGATAAGAGATCAGGACAAAGAGTTAACATACAAACAGCCACATAAATAATTGGATTTCACTTAGTACTCAATAAGTAATGGATTAAACAGGGAGAAAAAGGGGAATAAAGTCCTGTTAAATAAATGACTGAATTCGAGAAGATTCCTGTGAATACATATGGAGACCCGCTATAGTTATGTAACTGGGTTGTCTAGACCCCAAGAGAAATCGTACCGAGCAAAAACAAACCTGATGAATTAAATATTACCTGGTGAATATTTTCTAGTCTGGCTTTGGAAAACTTAAAGGTTAGGGTTACTTTTACGAGTTTATAACAATAAAATTTACTTTAATAATATATGTCTTCCGATCATATTTTTTTTGTATTTTAAACGCTTACAAATTTCATTTTCGATAGCCACCGATAACCCTAAAAAATGAAATGGGAAAATTGGGAAGTAAATAGTTTTTAGTCCGTGTGGTTGCCGGGTTAGAATAGTGCCACTCCAAGTCATCTCGTGGATGTCGTAAGTGGCGACTAAGGGAATAAGGGCTTTGGGCTTGAAACTTGTCACTAATACTCCGGTAAACATCTTGGCCTGTTTGTTAAAAATGCGGTTACAGAATTAATAACAATTATTTTTTGAGTTGTTGGTATTTCTGTAGCTCTGCCTACCCCGCTCTAGGAATGAAGGCATGATGTTTTGTATGTACCTATGTATGTAAATAGCTTTTTGTGTGTTTCAGTGTCACTGTACATACTTTAATTTATTTTAGTAGATGTTCGAAGTGACCACCGTTACAATATTCAACAAGTTCAGGCTTGTACGATTGTCTTAACTAAAATAAATTAAATTAAAGTATGTGGAAACAATGCATTTTATTCATTTTAGACATCATAGTTCATAGAGCCATTTACTGCTTAAGACCTACACAATTGATATCTAAATAGAAATAGTGAAAGTTTATTTTTTTTTCAAAACAACCGGGTTCGTTTCCCGAGCTGAGTACAGTTTTTTTTAAATGTATGAATGCAGTTTTTCTTCTTATTTAAATCGATGTCATGGTTCCTAAGAACAGATCTTCGCATGTCTTATAGTTTCAGAATTTCCCATACTGACCGATTTAAATGAGACATCCTGTATATGTATAATGTAAAAAATGGAACACAAGAATAGATTTTATGTTATGTCATCACATGTTTAAGCAGATATTGTCGAAACATTTGCTTAAACATTTCTTCGTACGAGTACGTACGCACTAGTAGATTCCACACACGTGGAATTTTAGTGTCCTGAAACTAAGGCATATTTTAAACGTGCTCAATATTCTCTCGTGTTAAGGAATTTGGCCTTCGTGTACTAGTTATACGTGGCCTAGAATGAATTTATAACTGAACTTTTGTTCGTAATGAGTAATCAAAAGTCTTTAAACCTCTTAAAACCTGCAATCTCTGTCCTAGTGATATTATAATCGAATGGTTTTTATATCGCTTTTATACTTTGTTTTTGCTTTGTCATGAAAGTATAGGAAATAAGAGAAAACCGACCTCGGGTACCGTGCGGTAAACCTCTAATAGAGTTCAGCTAAAAAATATGGTAGCGTCTCATGTTTAAAAAATGTTATCTTTTGGGTACCTTTAGTTCCATCACTAAAGGTCTTCACTTTTGTAGGGTCCGTTAGAATCGCTACCACCATCTTATCCTTTAAACTACCGCCAAGCAACAGATTTCGCATTGTCGTGTTCCGGTGTGGAGATAAGACAACCTCTGAAATTACTAGTAGAGAGGCATTCCATCTTAGTCCTCAGGGTTTGGATGTTATCCTATGGGTTTCAGATCCCACCCAGGCTAGGTTCACATGAACGCGAGTCAACGCGCGGTTGGCTCGGCGCGTGTTACATGGCGGCACACACGTCAACATGCGGTCATGTATTCGATAGCACTACTTTGTTAAAATCTTAAAACGCGCGCGCGCGCCGAGCTAAGCGCGCGTTTTCGCACGTTCATGTGAACCTAGCCTAAGCCTTACTATCAGGTGCCCTGTGCTCGTGTGCCTCTCCTTGTCACAAATAAATGAAACACAACTATAACTTCTTAAAGCTTACATATTCTTGCTGTGGACTGTACCAGAGTAATACAGCCAGCTCTATACTTCACAGTTTCGTCTTCCCAGCGAAAATTATGTTTCATATTGGCTGACATAAAATTGTTCGCACGAAATTTTCTCCTACTAATAGATTTACTATCGTATTCATCACGAATTTTAAGTTTTGTATATTTCTTTTCATGAATAAGTAATGTTGGAGTTCATAACAGACTGTATCTAGAAATTGTTTTGTACATATAATAATATAAACAATATTAATTTCAATTATACTATGTTTACACTCCGTTTCTTTAACATCTCAACTAAATTGGACGACACGTTGGCCTAGTTGGGAGTGACCCTGCCTACGAAGCCGACGGTCCCGGATTCAAATCCCGGTAAGGGCAGATATTTGTGTGATGAGCACGAGTATTTGTTCCTGAGTCTTGGATGTTTTCTATGTATTTAAGTATATATTTCTCTATCTAAGTATGTTTATCGTTGTCTAGTACCCATAGTACATGCCTAGAGCTTAGTTTGGGACTAGGTCAATTTGTGTGACATTGTACCGTGATATTTATTTATTTATTTATAATGGCATTACTTAGATTAAATTTGGACATTTAACCTCGTGAAACCCGATGTGCTATAGGAAGTACATGATCAAGGTAATTTAGTTTGAGCTATATTTTAGAGAGAATAAATTTCATTTTAATCAATTTTAAAGTTAAACAAGGTATTTAAGAGCAAAGGTAAAAGAACTTCATGTCCTTGTTGTTAAATTCGAATTCCCACTTACAAATATCTTCCTGTTTGTAGGATGGACAGTATGGTTGAGCCTCACGACAATAATGTTTATGTAATATTACTATTACAATTCTATTTGGCTGAAAATATTGTGGTCGCCGACTTCAGTTGGACTAACCTATTAGGTGCCTACAATTTTAAAACAAATTATTTTTGCGTTTTTGAAGGCGGTTTTTGTTTTTTTATATCCTTTACCAGATCGGTCCTGATGCAGACCCCTGCAGCTTGCGCTTTGATGGATTTGTTTATTTCATTTTTCTCCCTATCACGTAATTAAGACATAAATAGGTAGATTATTTTACTTACACCCCTTAATTCATAAGCGTACAATAAACCAATTTTAGCTTAATTACAATTCTAATAAGGTGTATTTCGTCAATGTCAAGTTATTTATCGAAACTTCCATGGACTACATACAGAGTGGGGTAGGCAGAGCTACAGAAATACCAACAACTCTAAAAAGACTTCTTGATAATTCTGTAACCACATTTTGCACAAACAGCCCAAGATATTTAACAGTGTATTAATGACAGGTTGCAAGCCCATCCCTAACAGTACTACTACTCTTACGGCATCCACGGGAAGACATGGAGTGGCACTATTCTAACCCGGCAACCACACGGCACGCGCCTGTCTAGAAAGAATTCTTTATCACTTTCTGTCAAATTAAAATGTGACAGACAAGGACAAATCATATCACACAATTGCACTTTTTTGAATTAGAGGGTAAATCTTTATGATTACAAGTATCTACTGTGATTGTTCGAGATGATACGGTAATAAACGGCTAATATCGTTAGCAATGTCAGTAATTGATACTAATTCAATACGAAGCTGCCTCCGGTAATCACGTAAATTACTCACGACGAGGGTAAGTGATTAACGCTATGATAGGATAACTTACCTCTTTGGTGTTATAGATAGCGTGCAGTTGCTTTAACAAACACTTCTATACAACGTGTAATAAAATAATCAGTAAAAAAATAATTACAAGAGTAGTGTCAACCCTTATTAAATAACATCAGTTCAGTATCTTAGGTATACAGTATACTAGGGTTGACACTACTTTCCTAATTTCTTTTTTACGGTTTATTTTGTAACACGTTGTATATAATGCTAGTCCGGCAATGTAGAGGCTTCGGAGGCAGGGTCACTCCCAACTAGGCCACCGTGTCATCACCAACCATATAACCATGTAAAGGAACCATATTGTAAATCAATTACGGATACCTTCACCAACGAGATAAACGACAATACTATTCTTCAGCATTTTCCCTAGTGTTGTTACGAGATGCAAAACGATCCCTTTTCGCATGAACAGCCATCCATTTTACCAAATTTGTGTCTCGCTGAAACGTTAAACTTGAAAGACGACCCAAAACGGTTGAATTACAGTTCAATTTCCATCTAATGCGTTGGCCTCATTCAACCTTGATATAATAAGCGAGCGTTATGTAACCATATGTAAAAAGGAATAGTTTGATAAAGTAAATTTATTTAGTAATGCAATACAGGGCCTCTATTCAACTGCGTTATAACGATATCGCGTTCGACGTGTTTTAGAATCGTTTATGTCACAGTCACCATTATTGTAAATGACATAAGAGTTATGAAAACGTTGACAATACGGAAACAGGGCCTCTATTCAACTGCGTTATAACGATATCGTTTTTGACCTGTTTCCGTATTGTCAACGTTTTGATAACTCTTATGTCATTTACAATAATGGCGACTGTGACATAAACGATTCTTAAACGTGTCAAACACGATATCGTTTTAACGCACCTGAATAGAGGCCCTGGTCAAATACGATATCGTTATTACCGTGTAGAACCCCAGCTCTGGGCCAAGATTCTAAAGGTTAAAAACGACATCGCTTTTGAAGCGTTTCCGTATTGTCAATGTTTTGATAACTCTTATGTCATTTACAATAATGGCGGCCGAGTCATAAACGATTCGAAAACACGTCAAACGCGATATCCTTATAATGCAGTTTGTAGAATAGAGGCCCTGTCCGGCTGAGACAAACGGTGGTATCTCAGTCAAAACTTTTTGGCTGAAAATATTGTGGTCGCCGACTTCAGTTGGACTAACCTATTAGCCTACAATTTTAAAACAAGCTATTTTTGCGTTTTTGTAGGTGGTTTTTTGTTTTTTAAAACATTTATTTTATTTTATACTTTTTAGTGATCGTAATACGCTGTTCCGTAGTCCCACTTATCAGTTGATATGAAACTTTAAGTTTCAAGCGCGAAGCAAGCAACGCCGCTGGAAAGTCATAGTCATATTTCATCAAGTAAATATTCTTTGTTGTAGTCGCTCAACTATCTTTATCGGGATATCTTATCGCCACCCTTGAGATAGGTACCGTTCAGGAGTTCCGATGGCCATCTGTGGTCTTCATCATCAGTTCCACTTCCCCAAACGATACTTTCTCAATGCTAATGCTAGACTTGTTACTAAAAATACTAAAATCGCTATATGTTTGCCTACAATATTTGAAGAGTTCCCTCAATTCCTCACTGATCCCCTCATCAGATTCAGATTTGGTGATAATGGAACTACCTTGAAAGCATACTCTATCAAACAAAAAAATAATTTCAAAATCGGTCCACAATTGACGGAGAAATCGGTTAACATACATAATAATAAAAAAAAAACAGATAGTGGAACGTATAACCTCCTCCTTTTTTTGAAGTCGGTTAAAAAGATGTTTATTCAGTAAGTAGGCCGCACGGCCACTTGTACTCGTCAAAAATCTACCAGCGCTTCCTAAGATACGACTCAACAGTCAGTCATTTAAACATTACCTACGAAAATAACTAACCTAGCATTAAATAAAACAATGAATGTAATTCGACCCGTGTGGTTTCCGGGTTAGAATAGTGCCACTCCATGTCTTCCCGTGGATGTCGTAAGAGGCGACTAAGGGAATAAAGGCTTGTAGTATTGTTAAGCGATGGGTTTGCAACCTGTCACTAATACACTAGTAAACATCTCAGCCTACTTGTGCAAAATGTGGTTACAGGATTATTAACATGTCTTTTTAGAGTTGTTGGTATTTTTGTAGCTCTGCCTACCCCACTCTGGGAATGAAGGCTTGATGTTATGTATGAATGTAATAAAAAAAATATCATGCGCACTCAGAATTATAACAAGAGCCTATAATAATTTAAAAAAAGTGAGATTCTACTTCAGCATGTGATACTCTTTGGGTGAATACTAATCTAACGAGTTACAATAATTGTAACTGGATAATTATTATCAACATATGAAACAAGAATAGGGCACCGAACCAATAAAAGGATTTAACATTATAGTGAATAAGTTGCTTTTAAGCATAGTACAAACTCCAAAACGGCACTGACACACTTGAGCAAACAAAAGTTTAAACTAAAATTACTGCTAAATACCAGCCAGAGGTAAAGCGCCAAAGGTTTATTTCCTATAAGTTAAACTATTGGATCCAATTTAATAAAAGGCGTGTCATATTATTCGTGAAGAACGTGTATAGTTGCTTCATGTCACGAATGAAGGTAGTTGTAGAACGCGCACACGCACACTACGGGGATGCTTAGCGACAATAGCTCCACACACAGAGCCTACGAGCACGTGCTTGTACACGCATAAGTATGGCCCACCCGCATTCGTGAGATATAACAACTGTAAGAGACTATTTCAGAACTCGATTATTGTCACTGATTATTTCACTTTATCTTGTACAGGGCCTCTATTCTACTGATTTAAAACGATATTGCTTTTGACGTGTATCAGTAATGGCGGCCGATTCATCGAAACGAAAAAACGATACCAAAACACGTCAAAAGCAATATCGTTTTAACCTAATAGAATAGAGGCTCAGATGGGCCATACGATCTTTAATGCAATCATCCCTCTTACACACTCGACTGTTAAGGTAATGTCAACTAAATACACGTTCTTAAATGGCAAATACATTTATACGCCTCAATGATAATGACAATAGCGTCTATGTTTACATTTATTTAACTAAAAGCATTGATTCGAAATCGGCAGGTACCTTACGATTTACGTTAAGTATCATTTTAATCTGTCACGCCAGTAAAATTGAAGCAGGACTACGCATGTCTTAAGCCGCGAGTTGACGTTGAAGACATTTTAACACAATAAATCAAATTCCGTATAAAGTACGAAAAGTTACAGCGTATTTTGTTTCAAAGCCTGTTAAATTTCATGACTCGACGGATCGCTGGAACTCCCAGAATGGTGTCAGTGGAGTGTGTGTGTGTGTGTGTATAAGTGTGAAGAAAACGGAGACAAACCTTGTTTGTGCCATTCTTCATACGTGAAGCATGTTATACATGTAAATTTGTACGTGGGTACAGTCGTCGTCTAATATATTAAGGCGTACAGTCACCAGCAGTAACTATATATAAATATAAATATCACGGGACAATGTCACACAAATTGACCTAGTCCCAAACTAAGCTCTAGGCTTGTACTATGGGTACTAGACAACGATAAAGATACTTAAATAGAGAAATATATACTTAAATATATGTAGAAAACATCCAAGACTCAGGAACAAATATTCGCGCTCATCACACAAATATTATCTGCCCTTACCGGGCTTCGGAGGCAGAGTCACTCCCAGCTAGGCCAACGTGTCGGTCAAAATAATATAGGTTCGTATTTACGATGCGGTTAGCCTAGTGCATACTAGCGGATGAAGCTAATGGTCCCAAGTTCGATTCCCGGTAAGTGAAAATATTTGTGTGATGAGCGCGAATATTTGTTCCTGAGTCTTGGATGTTTCAGTGTGTATTTCTCAATATAAGTATGTTCATCGTTGTTTAGTACAGTCACCATCAGATAGATACAAATAATAAATACCCACATACTTAAAAAACACATAAAATATATCCATGTTCCGGAAACTATACATTTAGTATTGCACATTTATAATATTAAGTAACTTAGTTATATTATACATTGATCAAATGCAATTGCCAAAAGTGGAATACGACGAAGTAAGGCCCGTATTCATAAACTGATCTCGGTTCAAATGCCCGTCTCAAGATACGTCAAAAAATACAGTTTTCTATGGTTTAACGTATTTTGAGATGAGCATTTAAACAAAGACGAGTTATTTAATATGGCCATAAGAGTTGTTTTCTTGATCTCTTTAATCCATTTTGCGTTAAAAATAAGGCGATAAAACATTTTCCTTTCAGACAGAAGTTTCACATAAAATGGTTTAGTTTTTTCACGTCGCTCACTCGTCTCCTTATACCGTTAGAACGGCTGTTGCATACAAATTACATACAAAGTTTGCACGTGTTTCATTTAAGAGAGAGACTTGCTCGAGACGTCATTGAAACTTAAAGTTGTGAACCGTTACAAATGTAGTTCAAATCAAATCGAATCGAATTATATTCAGTTAAAAAGAGGTTACAATGGTCGATTACGTAATAAGCAAATTTGGTCAGCGCTCTCGCCGGCTTAAAGCTAATAAAAAATAAAAAACCGGGCAAGAGCATGTCGGACCATGCTCAGTGTAGGGTTCCGAAGCCGTTAACTACTACAATCATAAAAATCAACAAGTAATAACTAATTCTCTATTAAAAGTCATTTGGTGCCGTCTTAGATGATTTCAGTAGGTATAAACACTTTAATCGCCTGTATCTCAAGAACCAATGATGTCTACTTACGTGATAGTTTTCCTTTTAAATTCGTTACATGCGCTGTCGTTTAAGATTTTTTCCAGATTTTGTGTATTTGTAGTGGGACATTTGACAAAATAGGGGAAAATTTGCGCTTTAAAGGATATATTTTATAGTCGGAACACTAACTTGACAAACCTACCATCTTTTTAAAAGACTTATCTAACGACAGCCCACACTATGGGGTAGACGAGAAAAAAAATACATCCCCTGTAAAGCGTAGGACTTTTTTTTTTAAATTACGGAATTAATACAATTATACTTTTTTTTTTCTCTTTATAATATTAGCGAAGAATGTGGTGAATTGTGAGTACATAATGATTTTTAAGAGCTATATCTTATTTGTAAGGTTGTCTGGGAGAGATCGCTATTTTGCAATAAGACCGCCTATTGACTCACTTTGGAACATTTTCTTTGTATTTAACTTTTCATGCTATTATTGTATGTGGTGTTCAATAAATAATATTTGTATTGTATAGTATTGTATCGCGGGCAGAAGGACGGTTCTTCTTTGGAACCCTAAAAACGAAATGCTTGTCATTTTGTGATGTGGGCGTTTCTCAGAAAGTTTGATACTTTTCCACTGAGTTACGAAAATTTGTCGTACATTTAATTACTACTCTAAACACCAATTAGCAGTATCTTGAATTCAATAAATGAAGCAGATTCAATCCTCACCCGATAGTAATATGCTTGCAATTGCTACAGGAGTTTTATCTGAGATACCACCATTTGTCTTATAACAGTATAGCAATTTTCGTAACTCAGCGAAAAAGTTAACGTTTCTTAATTTTTGCCCTTAAATAGGTATAAACTTTCAAACAAATGCCCATGTGTGTTTCTTTACGCAGATAATTTTGGGAATGGCTATCGTACAATGTGTGTGTGTCGTGTGCATGCGTAGCGTACGCCGCAGCGGGAGTCGGGGTTAAATAGCTTAAGTAAACTGTTCAACACGAAATCAGTTAAATAAAAGTAGGTAGAGGTAATACGTAAGTAAAGCCCCTAATGTGGTTGTAACCTTTTCTTAGAAAAACTATAAATTTTAAAGTAGCGCAGACGCATTCGAGAAACAAAAGCCCTCAGGGATATTCAGTTTTATCTTAGCCCTGAAAAGAGTCAGTTGTATTTTAGTGAGTTAATCAGTTTTAGCCTAGACCTAGATAGGGACAGTCATAGTTCTTATTTTCAGAAACTACCAAAAATCATGATTCCAATTCTGTAGAATAATTCTCTTAGACCTAATAAGGAGGAGATTTGATATCAGTGTTCATGTGAAGTTCTCATTTAAAAGTTTGTTACAATAATACATAAAACACAGGTCTTATTTGGTGAGTTTGAACTAGATTCCTAGAAATATGACTCATGCTTATGGTCATGCTTTTAGACAGTGTTCCTGAGATTCTTCGTCTTAAGATTTACTAATCAAACTTTTCCTAAAGTATTCCTCGGCTTGAGCTTCTAGATTTACTACGTCTTCATATATAAAAATCAAGAAAGTAAAATGTTGTGGTTTTATTCTAATCATCTTTTCATTACAGCTTTATACTACAGTTCTTCTATGTGTTATGTTTAATACTTATTCCTTCCACAGCGTTTCGTCTTTACTGACCTGACTAGGTCCTGGTTCAATAAAACCCAGTGCTATACTTTATCTTTATTATAACAAAAGCTCTACTTTAGTCCTTTAGATTTGTGTAACTTCAAGTGATGCGGACTTAAGCACCAAATGATGTTTTGGAGTCCAGAGTAGACTAAGGTCTTGCTGGACGATGCCTCAGAGTTCCTGCACAGTCTCCACGGAGGCTAGCGTAGCAGACGCTTATCACAAACCTGAAATGGCTCTAATGAAGCTACCTTTATCCTACGGGATTATAAAAAAGGCGGTTGAATGCCCATTATTAGGGACTAGCACTGGAAAAAATGTGCTAGGATCTGGAAGCAGGAATGAAATCCAAAGGCTTGCCAGATCAGCTTCTTCATCACCTTCATCCTTATGCATTATCATGCCCTCCATTTCCACTATCCCTTTGGCAGTTTATAAATCCTTACTAGAGAGCGTAAATATTTTCATACTTGATAAAAAATGTAGGGCCAACTCTCTATTGTGGATCCCTCATATTCCCCTTGATTGACTGTAACGTACAATATCCAACAAAGACTTTTAGTTCGTTATTTTAATTTCACCGTAGCTTCATACTCCTTCAGAGTTCCTCACTGGAAGACTGTCCCGTAAGGAGACGAGGTCTAACAGAAGGGGGCGGCGGTGGTGCCCCCTTCCACACTTTGTGGCGAGCTTTAAACAAATTTTAATAACATCTCATACATCAATCTTCTGAAGCTGGATTGCTACGTCACAACATATTCCTACCAATCTTCTAGACGATCTCGCTGGCCTTTTGATTATTCTATCAGTTACTAGTATTCTGAACGTTTAGTTAGATATTTAGTTTCTTTTTAGTTTTCCATGGCAGTGTTACAAGATCTGACAGTACCTATACGCTGCATGTGCTATCGAAAGTTCCCAAGTCAGTTGTTAATGCCTACAACTTCATCCCAAACGGATGGTCTCGAGGCATAACTACCGCTTCAAGAGAGATCTGTCTATTGTCTTCCTACAGTATCACTTACCCAGCATCCTGATGATGGCCTTCCGGGACTTGGCCTGGCGCGTCTCACCGTGCACCTGCCCATTCAGCAGGCCCAGCTTCGTCTTCTCTGTTACCCTGGTGGACCTGGTGACAAAAAACAGTTGAAGTTCAATCATTTACGTGAATTCAGTCAATTGGACAAGTCAGCCCTTCTATGAATGTCATCAGAACTGATTGACATTTGATCTTAGATTTACTGTTGACTTTTGCATTTTTGCAATAAGAAAAAGTGATCAATTGATCTATTCTGATATAATTTTAAGCGTTATTTTACATATGTTGCACGACAGCTAGCGAGTTCAAGGGTGAAATTGAGAATGTAACCCGAGTTAAACTTTTATTTTGACTGAGATAAAAGTGAACAAAAAGTTATTGTCCCCAATTCACTTCTTAATTATTGTCGTATGAAAATTATGCGTGTCATTTTATTAAAAATAAAATTAAAAGTTTGCCCATCAACGCTTAAAAAGTACAAAAATTAGATACTTTATCTTGACGTTGACTCTCAATTATCGTCATCGAATAGTAAAGGCAAAGTTAATGTATAATTATATAAGACAACGTGAGTATGTTTAGTCTGTTTGTTCGATAGAACACGTTTTCAAATAATAGTACCGATTCGAAAACGCAACTTACGATCTACAAGTATCTTCTAGTCTTCTAAGCTTCATGTTAAAAAAGGGTATATAAGTCTAGAATACTCTGTATAAGATTTACAACCTTTTTTGTTACGAGTTAAATCGACATATTCGTTTTTCGTACCAGCAAAACTCCGGTAGTTTGGCAAGTACCCTATCAGTAAGTACTGCAGCCGAGTTATGAGCAACCAAAGTTGGTCAAGTTCTAGTTAAGCGAAGACACAGATTAGACGTGACGGGGACAGCACTATAGGATTAACATATCTATGTCCTGTTCGCTGCCTCTGTAGAAACAACTAAATTGCTCCTCATCAAGGACAATCTCAAACAAATTGACTTAGTGCTAAACAAATCTTTAGGCTATAAACATACTTATATAGATAAATGCATTCTTAAATACCTATGTAGAAAACATCCAAGACTCGCAATAAATACTTGCGCTCAAATCTGTAATCTAGCATACGTCCAAAGTGTCTAATTATTGTATAAATTCTTAACGAATTCACTACCGGTAACGCATATAAGCGTTCTCCTAACTTTCAGCTAGTGCCATAAACGCATATTTGCGTTCTATCAATATGTAGGCTACGTATAAAACAAAAGAAACGGCACCTGGTGAAAGTTCGATAAGTGACGCCGGCATTGAATGCATTAGAATATTTTAGAGGGACGTCTTGTGGAGTTGGCTTGATTCAATAGCACGCCATTTGGCTTTTTAATAAAGTGTTTATTCAGCAGTTAACTAAGTGAATTAAAGAAGAGCATTATGTAATGAAATATGATAAGAGGAAGGCGGCGAGGAAGAAAATAAACTTTTCGCCTATATACATACATATAGTACGTGTATATGTTCAAACCTGACAGGGCTGGGATTCCGCACGGTATTAACGATATCGTATTTGACGTGTTTCCGTATGGTCAACATTTTGATAACTCTTATGTCATTTACAATAATGGACACAGTGACAAACGATTCAAAAACACGTCAAACACGATATCGTTATAACGCAGCAAAATAGAGGCCCAGGTCTTTACTACAAAAGGCATAACAACAAGACAGATCGTCGTCTTACTTACTCAAACTGGTATCTTCATATTTTAATTGCTGTTGGTAAACTTACCTATTGCCTCTAAGTATTACTAAATGAAAATGAAATTACCAACAGCAAAAAAATATGCAGATACGAGTTTGAGTAAGTAACACGACGAGATGTTTCAGCCCAATGTGGGACATAATATTATTGCTGATTGTACGCTACGTTAAAAAAACCGGGAAACCGCGTCCGCGATAACACTCCCTGATGAATGACTTCTAACGACTCCGGAACACGTCGGTCCGTTTCCGGAGAAGACATCATGTAAGCCGTAGCAGTGTTTATTTTAAAACGATTTTTTTAGGCCTAATAAAAAGGCACACGAGCGCAATCCCACGTGATGGTAAGTGAGGTCTGAGACCCATAGACATTTGAATTCTCAAGACTGAAACCCTGAGACTCCAAATGCGTTGCCAAGCACTAAGTAGAATGCCCCTATGCTAGTAATTTCACTGGTTATCAGATCTTATCCCCACACCGAAATAAAACAATGCGAATACTGCTGCTTGGCGACAGGTTAAAGAATAGGGACCCTATCATTACATAACCAATGTTTCACAAACATATCATTTGACAACCCGCGTTTTTTTACGAAACTGTAAATAATTCTGGATTTGTTTCAAGACTGTTTTATAAAAATCCTGAAATATTTGTAGTTACAGAAAAAAAGCGGGTTGGAAAATGAATGCGGGATAGAAACGATGCATTTGTCAAAGATTTTTCGGCGTAAAGGCAGAGAACCTAAAGAATACGATAGTGGTAGCGATACGGACGGCCTAGAACAAGGTCATACCACTAAAAATATTTTGAAATCACTTTTGAATATGTCACAGTTACCTAGTTGTGTATGTTGTTTCTGCAATCATCCATATACGTTTGTTATGCTTAGACTGATTTTGGTTATTTAGACGACACGTTAGCCTAGTTGGGAGTCCGAAGCCAGCGGTCGGGCAGATATTTGTGTGATGAGCGCGAATAATTGTTCCTGAGTCTTGGATGTTTTCTATACAACGTTTTTACAACAAGATACCATCTGATATCGTCAATATGCCGTTCAATGAATTTAAATCTCACATCAAGCGCTGCTTGTTGGGTAGGGCATATTATACTGTAAACGACTTCATTGGTGACCGAGATGTATTTAAGTAGTATCTATCATGTAAGCTATTATTAAAGTAAGATCATTTCGTAAGCTAAGCATATTTATAATATTTGTATTTTAAACACGCCCTTAAGCAAGCTGTGTATTCAAACACTACTTTTTATGTTTACTATCATGTATTTGTGCTTTATCTTTATTAGTTCTTGTACGTACGTGACGCTTTTATGAGAACACACTGTGATGTTTCTCGCCGGACAGCTGTTTCACGCAAAATTACTTCTATGTTGTCCGGCAGCTTAAGCAAGTCATGCTCGCTTAAAGGTCTTTGCTTACGGCGGCGTCGTTGATCGGGTCGCCACTTTCCCGAACACATGGTTGAGAGAGGCGATGGCTGAGATACGCGTCATACTCGTGAACGGGTGCTGTTTGTGGGGTCCGGTCTGTTCACGTTTGCAAGGACTGGTTCTTCAGTTTATTATTCTAGATATGGCTTTTGACGTAGAGACCTCGTCGTGTTGTTCTCCTAGACTTATTATTTTTAGTTTAATGTTATTAGCCTTACATTTGTATTGATTTTATTTGTTCAAGCTTTAATCATTATTATTTATTACTTTATTAAGTACTTGTAATGTAACTTACTTTTAAGTATTTCTGTACTTTTGTTTGAAAAAATGACCTTCTGCTGGAGTTTCTTGGCGCTTCTTCTCCGCAATGATGGTCTTATCTGAAGCGCTAGTAAATTCACTTCATATTACCGACGTGTAAAAGAGCCCCATGGGGGCCTATTTACTGAATAAACATTTTGATTTTGATTTTTGATTTTGATTATATATTTCTCTACATAAGTATATTTATCTTTGTCTAGTACCCATAGTAAAAGCCCATAGCAAGCCCCATAGTAAGTAGGTTAATTTGGGACTAGGTCAATTTGTCGATATTGTCCCCTGTTATTTATGTTTGTCTAGCCACTGTCTGATCTGTCCGCCTTTTCTGTCTGTAAATCATAGACGTAACAAAAGACAACCCGTTTCGTACACTTAGCAAAGAAAGTAAAATCAACAATGGCACAAAAGTTCGTAGAATACTTCTACAAGATCCATAATAGTCCCAATTCTGGGCCATTCACAGATCAACCAAGTCGTGTTAAGTATACAGATCACAATAGAAACACACATTTGAAATAGGAGCCCTAGTGAAAAGAGGATACAAAGTCTTCCGACGTTCAAGTGAAAAACGACAAAAGTCTAGTGTACCTACTCTGTACATGATGTTAACCTTTTCAATGTCGAGTTAAGTAGACTTGTATCCATTTTCACTAGTACCACAGTGTAATAAAGATGTCCTTTTTGTCGGTGGAGTGCTGATCTCTCTGCGACATGAGATAAATTCGATTAAAGGCCATATTGTAACCTTTCTTTGTGATGTAGACAAGTAAGGACAAGTTGCTTGCTTTGAATAGCTTAGGATTTTTAAAGCGCCTCCGGAATGTAATGTGATTGTCAGGGATAGGTAATGACTTCAAATATTAAATCGGACGCTAAGCATAGTTACACAAATGCGTTAAAGTTCTCTAAGTTTTTGAATGCTTTGAACACGGTAAAATAGTTTGAATACGGTAATTCGGTAAATATATTTATAAGCATATTACCCTAGTAGCCATCCCCAGTAATCCATAAACTGAGAGTATAGAAAATAATTGAATATATAAAACAATTACAATCATATAATTGACAGAGAAACATTATTAAAAGTTAGGTATTTTCAGGGTATGTTTACGTGTCGGAATTATCAACAAGTATTTTTAGAGTTGTTGGTATTTCTGTAGCTCTGCCTACCCCACTCTGGGAATGAAAGCGTAACTTTATGTATGTAGGTATGTGTGTATGTTTACGTGTGTAATTTTTTCTTGTAACAAGTTACGTTTCAAGGGTAGGTTGATTCATAAAAATTCGTAAGGTATTAAAAATATAGTAGATGCGGCCATATTGTTAGCATTCTGGAAAAAAAATGGCAATATTTTAAATTTGCGGAAAAAGTATGCGTTATGTAGTAAGGTAAATATTGGTAACTAAAGCTCTAGAACATTCGTGCCTGATATTAAAACTTGACGTAACAACAGTGTAAACAAAATTATTAAATATTAAGCTCTTTCCAAATTTTTATCAAATTGTTCAATTAATTCCTAATAAATTTGACATTCAAATATTTAAATCCGATTACCAAAAACTTGGACGACCAAACTTCCGTTTTGACGGGTTAGTTATGTACTTTAAAAACATTTTTACTGACTATATTCCGACTACGTCAGCGTAGAGCTCGTTTATCGTACTTCCCTTTACGGAAAATCCCGAAACTAGAAGTATCCCATGTTCTAACACGGAATTTATATGAATACCTAGTCCTTTTTTATAATTTAGAACTTGGTGCAGGCAGTAAGTAAACCGTATTATTGCTATGGTATTATTTACCAGCAGCATTCTATAATAAATACAACAAAACTGGCGCAAAATCTCCAGGGATAAGCCGAACGTTCCAGGTTAAAGATTAAGTCGTTGAAGTTCTAGTTTATTTATCGGTTGGGTACGTGGAAACACACACCCTTACTAATAAACATTGAATAAGCTTGGAAAAGTTATAACATGCTTTGTCCTTATCTGTCAATGACAGATAAGGAAAAAGCATGTTATAACTATTCCAATACAGCATTCGATGAAATAAATAAAATAAATATCATACATTCGATGAAGTAAAATTCGATGAAGTGATAAGTTACACAATAAAACCCATCCAAATGCATATACAGGGATTCCGGGAGACAATGGGATTTAAAAAAAAAAACAGCTTTAAATTATAGGCTATTACAGGCTATTACTACACTTTTTTACAACACTGTGTGATATCAAAATTGTCGAAAAAATACTCAGATTCCTAAACCTTAAATTTGAATTGAAATATTAATAAAATCTGCTAATTATATATTAATTTCGTTAGAAAGGTCTTAAGGAAAATTTAATCAGCCTTCTTTTACAGGAAATGAAACTGAATAATTGTAATAACTGTAGTCGTGGCATCGAAAACGGTACGCGCATTAACATTTTTTTTTAAAGTTGACATATTCGTTTTCGATATGACTTTTACTAAACATGATTATCATATTTTGGATGCTCCTGAGCTATGCTATCAATGTAAGGTTGGTCACTATTTAAATCTCTATGTTATGAAAGCGCATAAAAACCAAATCTTATAAGATGACATGTGAGCAATGAATTTCTTAAAGCTGCGTTTTTCTCGGAAACCGTCATAAATTTATTAGTCTCATTTCACAGAGGAAAGGCTTGTCTATCAACAGCAGGTATACATAACTCAATTTCTTGTTTTTCCTTTCCACCGACGATATTCATATCAAGCAGGAGCCGATTATCAAAGCAACAGACACCGCGTTAAATATACGTAGCTGAGAAACCAATAATGTTTCAAGTTGGTAGAGACTTGAGAGTATTTCTAGTTTTAAAGGGACTTAGAAGCAAAGTTGCGTTCCAATCACCCAGAGTACTTTGACGATAGCAAAATAATTGAAAATGCCAGAAAATCCCAAATGCCGCCGGGGACAATCTGGAATATTGAAGGTTTACTAAGTTCCTACCTTTGCCCGCGACTCTGTCCGCGTATAAATAAGCTTTCTATTATAGTCTGTATTTTTAGGTATTTAAAAAAGTGTAAACAAACCAAACCACGTGGCTCTGCTCATCAACCAATCCAAGCTGTTTGGTCGAGCTTTGACGTATCAGTGTTCTGCTCCTATTGGCTGACAAACTGTCATCTGTCAATGTCACGTGGTTTTTTTGTTTACATTTTTTTAAATGCCTAAAAGTACAGACTATAGCTTGCAATGTTTGTACGTAGGTATGTATGGTTCGGGTCAAATCTAGCAAGGGAGATTTGAACCACTTACCGGAGACCGATTGAGCTGAAATTTGGTATACCTACGTAACTTCGATGACCATACAATAATATGACATCATCGAGCTGGTGGGATGAGGGAGTCGGAAGTTGGTGATAGGATCTCCGCTGCACTTAAAGTAGACCACCATTTTTGGACTCATTAGGTTGGATAACCATTAAATTACTTTGCAAAGAAAAGTACAGTCGGCAACAAAAGCTTACTTACTTTCGACTCCTAATTCTCATTCAGTAATGTTCAAAAACAACTAAGTATATAAAAATCAAGAGCTGATGATGACTTAGTGAAGGTACAAAATTTGACCTTCAAAAGTACAAATATTTTTAAATGGATAAAATAAAACAATTGAACGACGTTATTAAGTTTTTGCAAACACAGAGTATGCATATTCCAATAAAAGTGTAAAGATTTACTTATCTCCCATTTTTATACTGATTATCAAAACTTATGGATCACCCCTCGTACATCGTGGATATGTCATGTTAACTTTGGTGTCTCATTAATCTGAAATATTGGAGGGCTGCAACCTTTAGACGAGTATACGAGCATTGTAGGGGGCAGACGGTGGGATAACAAGAATTCCATTAACTTTACAAATTATTATTTTATCTTAAATTGATATAACAATATCGTAGGACGAATCAATTTAACAGATCAGAGGGGTTATCATGAGCTAGCTTTGCAGTTCTGTTTACGGTCAGCGTAAAGGACAGAGCTATGGCGGTTATATGGCTCTGTCCTTTTCTCTGAGCGTAAACAGAACTGCAAAGCTAGCTCATGATAACCCCCCAGGAATAGCGATAAACGAGGTATTTGGCATAATATAGACGACACTATCAAATTGTGATTTAATAGTGTCGTCTACATACACATAGGGGGAGCAGCGGACAAACTAATTCCACGCGGACGCAGTCGCGGGCGTCTTCTAGTGTAATCTAAAAATAAAACCTGTCAATCGGTTTCACCGTTCGCACTATAAGTACAACAAAAATAAAACTACGTCGAAAAACCGTTTCTTGTATGAGGAGTGGGGTCCGCACTCTGGGGTCTTTTTATCACTTACATGTAAAAAAAAACCGCCGTAATAATACATTCTGAAAAAGTAAAATATTTATTACAGTTAAAAAGATATAGGCTATTTTAAGTTAGGACGGACTGACGGACGGACGAACAGCGTAGGCATATAAATGGGTCCCATCGGGTACGCCTAAAAACGAAGCAAAGACTAACGTCGTCAAAAACATACATATATAACTTTTAAAGTCGTTGACCATACATATATTTATTTGCGTAATTTACAAAAAGTTTACACGTTTAAGACAAGACCACAGAATACTAAATCAATCATGTATGTCTGTATCGAACGCAGTTCAGAGGCCCTAGCCAAGATGCGTTCGCTAACTAGCGATTCGATTCGTTTTGTTTTTAAACCAATCGCGGCACTCGTAGATCGCGTCATACGACGAGTCACGTGATCTACCAGTGCCGCGATTGGTTTCTAATTAAAACGGATCGAATCGCTAGTTAGCGAACGCATCTTGGCTAGGGCTTCAGTACCCCAACGAAAATCTTAAGCACTTAGTGCCTTGTCATAATAAACGTCAAACTGAATGTCAAACGACCAGCTTGACAGTGACAATCACAATAATAACAAGGTTCTGAATATGACCAAAATGTTCACTGGGGGACGTTTTCATTTCATTACATAGGATAAGCCATTTTAATTTCATTACATTACAAAATGACAAAATAATGTAGAGATATTTATGTTTCTTAACGGTTTTGATGTGTGTCAGATAAACAGCTGAATTCGTTCATGTTCCTAATGAATGCCCCCGATTACATAAAACTTCTACTTGTGTAAGTTCAATTAAGAATTGTTCGGGCTGTTTAACTGTCTTATTTGAAGAAACGCCAAGCTTTGTTTCTTTAAATATTTGAACGCACTCATAAATTTACTTATTTCATAAAATAAGCGTAAAGCAACCGCCTAACCGAATTATGGGAATGCTGATAGCAGAAAGGTACTCGTAATCAGTTCGAATGATCATCGTCATCTTCAACAGCCTACATTGTAGTTATCTAGTTCTCTGTGAAGATTGTCGCCCCACCTACCCTGAGGGCGTCCAACAGTGCGTTCGCCGTTCTTTGGTCTCCTTCAGGAACACAATAAGTCTAACGGTTAACAGTTCTGTCTGGAGGTCGACTTTTAAATCTTGCAAATTACGATTTTTAATGAGTAATTTTTAACGTCACGACCATTTATTTACTCGTATATGACATTGAACCTTGCCATTCAGAACAGAGGAAGACCTCATATGAGATGGGAAGATGAATTTAAAATCAATGCCGGGCCAACATGGAGAAGGACGGCTAGGCTTGAGAGAGTCGAATGGAAGAATCTTGGGGAGGCCTATGCCGCAAGGCAAATCGACCACAATATTACAGATGTCGAAGAAGATTAAGTTATGCAGATCTAAAATGTTTATTGAAATTGAAATAATAATAATAATAATAATAATAATACTACATTAGAGGCGGAGGAATTTAAAACAAATATAATGTTGAAAGGATATTGAGAGGAGGGTGAATGCAGGAAATCAGATAAATGGAGCCCTTCACTCCTTTGTGAGCAGAAGGGGCGTTTCACAAAAAGCCCGACTGGCTGTTTACAATGGAGTGTTGGCCCCTACTCTGATGTATGGTAGTGAATGTTGGGTGTGGCAGGATAAGCATGAAAGTCGCATAAATGCAGTAGAAATGCGCTCTTTGCGTAGTATGTGTGGTGTGAAACTGTGTGATAGAGTAAGGAATGAAAACATCAGAGAGAAGTGTGGTCTGAAAGAAGATGTAGTGACTAAAATTGAAAAGGGCATGCTTCGATGGTTCGGTCATTTGGAAAGGATGGATGAAAAAAGATTGACGAAAGAAATTTACAGTGCTAAAATGAGTGGAAGGGTCGGAAGGGGGCGCCCTAGGCGTACTTTTTTGAATCAAATCGGGGAAATACTGGAAAAAGGCCGAATCTTAAGTACCCGAAACCGACGTGCATGCATGACTCGATGTATGAATGTGGAAGAAGCGAAAGAGCTTTGTCAGGATCGTAGCAGGTGGAAAGAAGTGGTCTCTGCCTACCCCTCTGAGAAACAGGCGTGATCTATGTATGTATGTATGTATAATGTTGAAAATTTCTGTACAAAATGCGGTAACGTTTTTCTCACATTAAACCTTGTCAAATAAAAGTGAAATTCAGAAATCGACTCCCTGGCTTTACACTGTCAACGCACTGTGAATTCAGGGCTGCGATTCTACACGGTAAAACCGGGCAAGAACATGTCGGACCATGCTCAGTGTCAAATCAACAAGTAATAACTAATTTTCTATTTAAAGTCAATTGGTGCCGTTTTAGATTATTTTAGTAGGTATAAACACTTTAATCGCATCAAGAACCAATGATGTCAACTTAGTCGTAATAGTTTTCCTTTAAAATGCGTTATATCTTCTTTCAGTGAAGGTTTTTTTCTGATTTTTAGTATTTGTAGTTTTGGCTGTAGGAGGGGGGGGACACTTGAGTCTTACAAAAATTAGCGCTTTAAAGCTTAATATTTCATAAACGGGCTACTTAATCAAGAAATTGTTTTAGCAAACCCGTCATATTTTTGAAATAACTATCCAACGACGCCCCACACTATTGGGTACGCGAGAAAAAAATACATTCCAAAGTTACGTGTATGGGAGAACCACATTAAAAAAAAAATCTACCACTTTGTTGGCGTGACTAATATGTACATTCATGCCAAATTACAGCTTTCTACTACTAAGAGTCTCTGAGCTAGGCTGCAGACCGACGGACGGATGGACGGACGGACATGGGGAAAATATAAGGGTTTGACTACGGAACCCTAAAACCGATATTGCCTTCGTCGTGTGTCCGAATTGTCAACGTTTTGATAACTCTTATTTACTTGATAGTAATGGCGGCCGAGTTAAAAACTATACAGAAACACGTCAAACGCGATATCGTTTCAACCCAGTAGAATAAAGCCCCAGCTTGCTCTTACTGTTATTGCTTAACTTCAAGGATTTCTATGTTATAAGCAAACTTCTAAATTAACAACATAGTACGCGGCACTTGCGTATACTAATAATCCCCATAAAGCCCGATTGGACAAATTGGAATTGGTCTCACTTAATCTTAGATTTAATTGCAAATTATTTACTAATCTTGTGTTTGCCTTAGCTCTTAGTCCGTTTAAAGGTTGACGCACACATAACCGCTCGGCACCGAATCGGCACCACCTTAAATCAGTATTCTTTGTATGAAACGGACACGTAACGGCCTCGCCTTATCTAAAAGAGGTGAAGCGGTGCCGGTCCTTTGCCGAGCGGTCATGTGTGCGTCAACCTTAAATCGGGTCATACCAAACTAGCAAGTATAAGTTGCTACTTCAGCTCTGCGTACAATTGTGGAATAGTGAAACCTTTGAACCCGGTCTAAGGGAGCAGTCGGGATAACTGTGCTTGATCCTTTGATCGGGTTTTGCAGCCAATAACCCGTTTGTGAATAGTTTTAAATTAATTCACGGAATGTGAACCAACAAATGAAGGTTGACGGTCGGAATTGAATGAAATGTTGCTTTAATATGTGAACAAAATTAACTGACGTGAATTTGGTTTGTCGTCACTGTGGGGTATTCGATACTAATAATTCCTAGGTTAACGCTTTATGCATTTACTTACAATCTAAAAGGTATTCTAAACAAGGTTTATTGGTTATGATATAGGGTGTATTTTTTGTTTAAGGGGGTTGGAGTAGCAAATTTCCAGTGAATGAGTAATACATTCATTATAGTTCAATAAACGTTTTACTAAAAAAAACTTAATTTCCTACAAATGAAGTTTCTCAAATAATTTCCAACGTTTACAAACTCTGAATGAGCTATAAAACTTCGTAAAAATTAAGGGTAATACGAAGTTAATGAAGTATTGAGTCATTTAAGCTGTGTAGATTTTTTCTAGTAACTTAAGCGAAAAAGTTGAAAGTTTTTACAGAAAGAAGCAATTTCCAAGGTTATGGATATACGTTATATGGAATACAAGTTTTTGACCTCAAACACAACGTATACAGGGTGACGCTCTAGAATAATTGTTTTAAAAACATCTCTCCTGTGGGTACTAAGCCTTCCCTTAGGTCTCGTGTTGTAAAAGCAATAAGTACTATATTTTTTAAGTTTTACTTGGTCCTATTATTTTTTTTATTTAATTTAGGTTACTGCACTTAGTTGGGAGACGAGCTGTTGGTAGGCCTCCAACAAGATGGAGCGACGACCTCGTAAGGATTGTGGGATCGCGATGGATGCGGAAGGCACAAGACCGGTCTAAGTGGACAGCCTTGGGGGAGGCCTATGTCCAGCAGTGGACGTCTTTCGGCTGATATGATGATGATGACTTAGTTAAGAGTATAACCAATTTGAAACTAGTTTAAATATTCATCTTCATTATCATAACCGATAATTGATGAATAATCTGTCTGACGGGTTGACGTTACTTGTCATTAACATTCAAATAAGCATCGTTTGTTATTTGCCTTAACGATTTAGAAGTATTTACTTGAGAATCTTTTGTTTTGAAGAAATTAACAACTGGCAATTGATTACAGATATAAGGCAGACTGATAAGGTAACTTGATAAATGTAACATGAGAGCTGTTTCACGTTACGTAACCACATTATAGGATTCTTGATTTTGGTTTATTTTTGTTAGACGCTAAAATTAAACAAGACAAATCTTAACAGTTTGACGACACGCTAGCCTAGTTGGGAGTGACCCTGCCTTCGAAGCTAGGGGTCCTGGGTTCAAATCCCGGTAAGGGCAGATATTTGTGTGATGAGCACGAGTATTTGTTCCTGAGTCTTGGATGTTTTCTATGTATTTAAGTATATATTTCTCTATATAAGTAAGTTTATCGTTGTCTAGTACCCATATCACAAGCCTAGAGCTTAGTTTGGGACTAGGTCAATTTGTGTGACATTGTCCCGTGATATTATTATTATTATTATTATTATTATTAGTTTAATTAGTACATTATATTATTTACCATCGACCGACCCGGAAACACTTTGTACTAGCTTTTTCCCGCGATTCCGTTCGCGTAGAAGTCGTTTATGATTATTCCCTCAGGCATCGTCCATTTTTGGAATAAAATGTTCCCCATTTTCTTTCCCGAGACTCAAATTATCTCCATATCAAATTTAATTTTCAGCGGTTTATCCGTGCCAGCGTACTAAATCGACAGACAGAGCTACTTTCGCATTTACATTTATAATAATAGTATAGATTATGTCTTGAGTGTCACCCTGTATACACAGGGTGTTCAAATTACTCGCCGTCACATTACGGGTCGTGACCACGGAATAACAAAACTAGTAGATGGGCCCTTGAACCGCGTTTGAACGGAACCCTGTGGTTTTAATATACTCCTCGAATTTACCACGTTATTTGTGCAATTAATCTTTCTTAGCCCTGGTCTATAGCCTTCTCCATTCAAAGACGTGAATTCTGGAGCGCAGTGGTGGTCCCCGCTTACCACCACAATCGAATAGTGTGGTGGTTATGTGGGACTCTCCCCCCACCCTCTTTCCCTGATGTAAAGGGGGCAGGATTCCTAGCCACTAAAACCCCTCGGCGTTCCCTCTTTGGCCTTAGGTACGTATAGCCGTACGTATCCCTTGGGAGTATACCAAAACTGCGGCTACGGCCTCCCTGGTCAGGTGGTAGGATCAGGGCATTCGTCGTTTACGGGAGGGAGATGCCTTGAACGTGTGACAGCTCTCTCAGCGGCTGCCGGGGGTGGTGGTCCCCTGACCTAACCTAACCGCAGTCAGGCCTCCTTAACGACCATCTGGGCCAGCCTGTCGCATAATCACGGTCTCCTCAGTCATAACTATTTCCTGATTTAGCTAATTTTTCCTGCCCTGTTCTGACTATGCTGTTTGCCGGTCCGTCTATTCGGATATTACGTCACGAGTCTCCTGCTCAGAAAAAAATATTAAATTAAAATTTATTGAATTTATTTTCTAACTACTTACATTGAAAAGATGAAAAAAATAGTCTTACTCTAACGTGAAGCATGTAATATTTTTTTACAATATTTTTACTGAAAACATAACGAAATGGAAAGTCTTAAACATTGTCAGTTTAAAACTATCATGTAATTTGTAACCTATCAATAACCAGCACATTAAGATCTCTGATTTCAAACATTTTCTAATGTTTATTAAACAAACAGTTAACTTGATGACAATGCAATTTTATGTTGTTTAAGAGTTGACTGTACAGCGAAAGAGATCTAAGCATTTTCACAGTAATAAAATAAATTTAAGACCGCCGAGTTTAAACTTGTTACGGTCTCAAAGGAAAGTTGAAGACGACGCAAAAATAAAGTGCTGTGAGGAAAAATACTTGTATAAAAGTTAGAGGTACACAATTGGAGGTCCGGACATTGACAAAGTGTGCTTTTATCCCGTAAAATACGGAAGCTCCCGAGGGCTACAGGCTAACATAATTCGAACTAAGATAAACTTGTATGTTCATGTACATACAAGTTCCTTGTAATGTCTAAGCTAAAAACCATTAATAACAACTAGGTATACTAACCGAGACATGAATTGTTCAAGTAATGAAGATATTGCATATCAACGATAAGATTGTAAAAAGATTCTTACTTTCGTTGTTTATTTTTTTCTTTATGTACTTTTCCGTGATCTGTTTTTTTTGGTGTTTAATAAAGATTATTTGTATTGTATTGTATTCTTACAGAATACAGAAATACAGAATACAGATCTTTATTGGTAAAAGTACATTTTACAAGTCATAATTTGCAATTACAATTAACTTAAATTAAATTAGGTACACAAGTAACACATAGGGCTAATTTTTTAGGGCTGATTTACCAATCTCTACGATAGAGTTTACTTTCATGTGATAAAAAAAGGAATCCAACAATAAATAAGCGACACCAGAGCTAAATGTTTAAAAGGGAATTGATCAAACAGTTATTAAAAAAAAACGTTATTGAATTCATAAATGTAAAATGACTACTCGTAAGTTTTGAAATTTAAGTTAAATAGAATTATAGTGTGTTAGGAATTTGTGCGTGGTAATTGTCTTTATTGGGTCGTTATTGCAGCTCTTTTCTCATTCAAATGTAAATTTTATATTTTCTATAAAAAAAGGTAAGTAATATGACCACGTCTCTAATTTTCGTTTGCAACTCAAGTGGCTTCCTATCCGTTTTCGCCGGTACTTTCATATCCTTAATCTCCTCTACTGTGTTCTGTTCTTCCCTGCAACCCCGCGTTACCTCAAGGAGCGTTTTAACTTTTTTACGTCGATTCGTTGCTCCCAAAATTGTATTTTAACTGTACCCTCCCATCATCTAAATTCTACAACAATTCCTTTACTTTTCAGGCTGTCCATCTGTGGAACTCCCTCCCTGTGGAGCTGCGGCAGGCTAAATCTTTACCTGTATTTAAGAAACTTCTCCTTGAGCACTTTTTGTCGCAGTCTTAATTGTATTGTCTCAGCACATTTCTCTCACTATGCATTTCTGTCATGTGGCTGGTTTTTTTTTTCCCTGATGTGGATGTATTGACATTTATGTATGTATTTATTTATTACTATCTATTTATTCATGTAAGTCATTATAATGTATTAGTTTGTATTAGTATATATTTGATTATCTATTTATTAGTTTGGTAAGCGTGTATTTATAGGTATATTGTATTTTATAGCTAGCATAGTTCCTTGTAATTGTTCGAAATTGGTCTGCACCACCTACCGTGTAAATTGTTTTAACTTGCACCTTATCCCTTCTAAGGTTGTCTGGAAGAGATCGCTAATCAGCGATAAGACCGCCTGTTGTTTACCTGGGTCTTCTAAATTGTGAAAATTCTGTGTAATGTTTTTGTTTGGTGGACAATAAAGTGTTTTGTATTGTATTGTATTGTTGTAAGTAAGGTAAGTTAAAAAAATACTGCGTTACGCAAATTGATATACTCCAAATATACCGATTTGAGAGATTATACATTTGAAAATGTCACAGATTTTAATTATCACAACCTGGAAAAACGTAAAAATTGCTTGTGATTACTTAATTGCTACATTCTGTCTCATGTGACCTGATGCTGTCTGATGTTACTAGGGAGACAGTTCATTGGTGGTTCAAGGGTCGCTATCCGAATCCAATTCCGACTGAAATTTCAATTCGATTGACTAAATCAGGATTTTTTGTATAATTTGATAATATTTACATACATACCAAATCGGTAGTGCTCGGCGATAACTTGTATTTTTTAATAATTAAAGACACAATTATTAACAAAATCCTCAGAATCAAAATCAGAAGTCACCTTTGCCGCATATATTATAGGAATAAATACACGTGGACGGCATAAAAGTATTATAATTATGATCACTAAAAGCTATGAAATAAAATTAATGGTTTAAAAAACTTAAACTGTCTTCAAAAAGCAAGAAAAAACTTCTTATAATAGCTTCAGACCAACTGAAGTCGGCGTCCCACTATATTTTTAACCATAAGCCGAATTCAGTTGAACTGACCTATCATTTTAAAAGAAGTTATTTCTTGCTTCTTGAAGACGGTTTTTAGTTTAGGAAATCATTTATTTTATTAATTATTTTGTTCGGATATTCTCGGCTTATGTCAAAAGTGGACAGAGAAGCGACTAAAGGCTCCAACCGTCGGACTACCAGGCCGAGATGGAGTCAGAGCAATGAGAGATTTAGTGTTCGCATTGATGTGTTCCGGTGTGGGGATAAGAAAACCGGTGAAATTACTAGCATCTTAGTCCTCAGGGTTAGCAACGCATTTAAGGTCTTAGGATTATAGTCTTGAGAATTTAAATTTCTATGGGTCTCAGATTCCACTTTCCATCAGGTGGCCTGAGCGCTCGTGTGCCGTCTCCTTGACATGAATGGACACTATTTTGAAAAGATATAACAAAAGTTATAACTCGCTAGTTTACTCAGTTTTTGATTTTCTAAGAACTTTCAGTATGACCCTCGTAGTTACTACGTACTGTAGTACGTGATTATAGGAGTTGTCCGCAAAACTTTGTCTAAATTCCTCGAACACTACCCACGTAGCGCCCACAGCATGTCAGAGGGAACTGAGCCCCCTGATCTTCACCCGTCAAACTTAATTTTAATTTGTTTCAATATTGAAAATGCCATTTAAGTTCAACTTTATTTCATAGCTAGTAGATTCAAATTCCCACTCATAGAAACTCCATGCTACAAAAAATGATATAAGAATAAAATATATAACATTTTCTCCAGTGCCTTAATCCACAGACGACAAACAAGTTTGGCAAACCTACCATCACCCGCAACTTCAAAGCCAACGTCCAATTGCTTCCGGGTGCGATGTAATCCTTACAAATTAGAACACGTATGAGGAACACGACCCTTCATACATTTCAATACTGCTCGTTGATTTCCATTAAAAATTGGCTCGAATTCGTGCCCTTGGCGCCTAATGTGTAGTAAGATATCACGAGGGTAATTTTATACGACCCATTTTTCAAATAAATCTGTGACAATAGTAATGTTCTTGATCAGCCTTTAGCCAAGATGCGTAGTAGTAATTTGGTATAGATTGCTCAAGCCCCGAGGAAGGACAAACGCGGACGGAGTCGCGGGTGAAGGTTAGTATCATATATGAACATAATAAAGCGCTTATAATACTTGCCACGTAGTATTAACAGTTATGTATTAAGAAAACTTGCACTGCTCTCACTGCTAGATCAAAACAGTATCAACCAAAATGGGCTCCCTTCATTTGGCATAACTTCTTTTGGCATAAACATCATTTGGCATACAGTCTTTTTTTTTTCTGAAACTGTATAATTTTCAGGATTGTTATAAAATAAACCTAACCTAACCTAATGAGGTCTATGCAATGATATTTTAAATGCCAAATGATGATTATGCTAAAAAAAGATTTGCAAGATGAATATAACCAACTAAAAAACTTGCTAGTCTTGTTTCAAGTTCATAGGCGTTGTATGAAAGTTGATTTTAAGTTGACTTAGCAATGTGTATACTCGTAGTGATGAGTGCCCACACAATCAACCACCCGCCAAGCAACAGTGTTCGCATTGTTGTGTTCCGGTGTGGGGATAAGACAACCGGTGAGATTACTAGCATAGAGGCATTCTATCTTAGTCCTCAGGGTTGGCAACGCATTTGAGGTCTTAGGATTATAGTCTTGAGAATTCAAATGTCTATGGGCCTCAGATTCCACTTACCATCAGGTGGCCTTAGTGCTCATGTGCCTTGTCATAAACATAAAAAAACAAAAAACTTGGAAATAGTCAAAAAACACAGCACTGGGCTGGGATTCTACACGGTAATAACGATATCGTAATTGATGTGTTTCCGTATTGTCAACGTTGTCATAACTCTTATGTTATTTACAATAATGACAACTGTGACATAAACGATTCTTAAACACGATATCGTTTTAACGCACCTGAATAGAGGCCCTGAAAGGCACCGGCAAATTTTAATTCAATCAAGAATTCCTACTGCTTATTTATTCTTTTACAGAAAAATGTTGGATTACTATCCAGAGATTGTAATGTATAATTCAAGAGAATAATACCCTCGCAAAATGTCTTAAAATATATCTATGCAAAATTTCACTCTCATTTTTTTCTATTTTTTTACCGAGAGGCAATATGAAAAGTTACGG
Source organism: Acleris holmiana (assembly GCA_949316455.1). Taxonomy (NCBI): domain Eukaryota; kingdom Metazoa; phylum Arthropoda; class Insecta; order Lepidoptera; family Tortricidae; genus Acleris; species Acleris holmiana. Next base: position 11,791,323 of record OX438780.1, on the reverse strand, counting down.
ACTGAATAGGTACTAAATAAAGTATTTACTCGTAAAACGTTATATATCAGACAAATGACATAAGAAAAAATGGTACCTTCCGTAAATATATCCAAAGAAATGATGAAATGTTTTTTATTTTCCAACCTCGAATGGGGTGTCGATACCTAGCTTTTATGAAACGTTTATATTCAAGTTATTATATTTTTTTAGAATCGACTGAGCGTTTAGGAAGTATTTAACTCTAAAAGTGTAATTTTCAGCCAAAATTACGGTTAATTACTCGTAAGACATGGTTAAATATCAAATACCAACAATTTCGACTGTTCAATTACAATTATTATTTTTAGATTGCTTTAAAACAAAGCTAACATAACCAACAGTTTCTGAAGGTAAAGAAGGGAAGGTAAGATGGGTTTCTCTTTTTACATTTTGATAAGTTAATGGGCTCAATATAATATATGAACTTACAAATATTTGGACAAAAGAAACAGTTGGGGACAAAACTTCGAATTTGCATTAGTTTACCTACCCAAAACTACAAATCCAAAGAAGCTGGAAGATATGTAAATAAATATAAAAAAGAAATAAACTGACTGAGTGACTGAATGACAGGCATTGTAAAGGATGATAATGTAAAATTATTGTTACACAGATAATGTAGGAAATTATAAGTAATATATGTCGCATCCTGTGCAGAATGTCGTGTTTACGAAGATGATTGCTACTCGATGACAGCTATCAGCGAGCTGTCAAACGAATGACAGCTATCGGTCGTAGATTTGTAATAACGGAACGTTACATCAAGTGACAGCTGTCAGTGAGTTGTCAGACAGATGTCGCTTGGGTAAGGTCGTGGAGAGGGCGCTACTGTGGCATTATTAGGTTGGTAACACTGTGTTCGAAAGGACTGGAGAACGGTGGGAGGCGAGGCAATGCCGGGAATCATTCATTCAATTGAGATCGGCTACCACGAGCGCTGCTCTCTGCGAACTTACCGTGTGACGTTAAAATCCAATTGTATCATTTTAATCCGCACTGTTTTATTAAAACTTATTGTGAATTACAATAAACTAGATCACATACTCCGTGTATCAGAGGTTATTTTAATGTTCACTTGAACTATAACGTACTATTGACATTAAATACCACGTGTGTCGAGCTTCCCGCTGTCGTCAGGAAATAACAATGGCTAAAGATAACCCAGGAGACGCCCCCGCTGAGGATCAGCCGACATCAGAATTGGGATGTGAATCCGCTTCCTCACAAGAAAATAATGATGTTGACAAATGGCGACAGTTGTTAGAACAACAAAATAAGAATTTCATGGCAATTCTGCAAGCCATGAAACCACCGGCTGCAAATCAAAATCCACAGTTGCCAGAATTCAACCCGGACGCACCAATAGTTGACGCACGTGCATGGATTTCTACGGCTGACATGTGTATGGCAGATAACCCGTTAAATGGGGCAGCTTTGATGATAGCGCTGAGTAAAGCCCTCAAGGGGCAGGCTTCAGTGTGGCTTTCACAGGTTTCTTACACTGGAATGATGTGGAGCGATTTTAAAGACCTTTTTATCTCCAGATATGATTGCCCGGAAACAGCAGCGTCGTTCCTTGCAAACTTAAACAACAATAAGCCTAAAGAAGGGGAGTGTTACGCCGCTTACGCTGCTACCTTAATGAGTTCACTTTTGTCTCGCTGGAAAGATTTGAACAAAGAGCAGATTGCTATTGCCACCGTCATGGCACATATTGGAAATTTGGATTCGCGTGTTCAACACTTGGCGTTCACGACAAACATCGATACGCGTTCAAAAATGCATCAAGAACTCAAAGCATTGTCGTTTTTGAAAAGAAAAGCCCCTGCTACGACGCACAGTGACATGAATGAATCAAGTGCCAAACGAACGAAATTTTTGCCGACGGCATCGTCGATCAAATGCTATGTATGCGGTCGAATGGGCCACAAAAGTTCCCAATGTCGATTTAGAAGAGACAGTCCTAGGAACGAGTTTCGACCACCTGCACCCCTGTTCGAGGCAGGCTCTTCAAGCAAGAATAATGGATCTGCAAAGTCAACCCCCCTGGCGACGTTAACCTGTTTCAAGTGTGGGGGTCAAGGCCACTACGCGTCACAGTGTACGAGTACAAATGACGCGGCGAGGAACAGCACCGCGACCAAACCTGTGGAGCGTCGTGTGGACATGTGCGCAGTAAGCGCGCCTTCAGGAACCTTGATGCAATCCGGTGAGCGATACTTATTTTCTTACGATTCAGGAGCTGAGTGTTCCCTCTTAAAAAAAATCTGTCAGTACTAGTTTCACTGGAAAACGTTTTAATAATATTGTGAGAATGACGGGCATTGGTCAAACTTCCGTGAGTTCAACTTGCCAAATACTGTCAAAAGTTTGTATAAATGATATAGAGCTTGAAATTCTGTTTCATGTTTTACCTGATGATTATATGACTCATAATATCATGATAGGACGGGAGATCTTGAGCCAGGGTATAAAGGTACATATGGCGTGTGACGAGTTACAGTTGACCAAAATTATGAAGGTTAATTCGTGTTCTAAACCGGTTCCCTGCATTTCCTTTGACAACATTGACACTGATATTCCTATTGACTTTAAAAACAAATTGTTATCAATTTTAGATGAATTTAGGGACAGTTTCACAGAGGGTACCCCTTCCTCTCCAGCTAAAGTAGATCCACTTGAAATTCGGCTAAAAGACCCAAATAAGACTGTTTCTCGTCGCCCATATAGATTGAGTCCCTCCGAGTGTCAAGTAGTACGAGAGAAGGTGGACGAGCTTCTCGATGCTGGAGTCATTCGTCCTAGCTCTTCCCCGTTCGCAAGCCCCGTACTTCTTGTTACAAAGAAGGATGGTTCTGCTCGCATGTGCATTGATTATAGGGAGCTTAATGACAACACTGTTCCAGATCGCTTCCCCCTTCCCCTGATCTCGGATCAGATTGATAAGTTGCATGGTTGCCATTATTTTACCACGTTAGATATGGCCAGTGGTTATCATCAAGTGCCTGTGCATGCCCGACTCTATTGAAAAGACAGCATTTGTGACACCCGAGGGCCATTACGAGTATGTCACCATGCCGTTTGGACTTCGCAATGCGCCATCTGTTTTCCAACGAGCGGTAGTAAAAGTCTTAAGTCCTCTTACCAATTCATATGTGGTGGTTTATATGGATGACATTCTCGTCATTGGTACCTCAGACATCGATGAAACATTGGAAAGGGTACGAACTGTAATTAAAATTCTCACTGATGCTGGCTTCACATTCAATATCAAAAAGTGTACCTTTATGAAAAAAAAGGTTGAGTACCTTGGATTTGAAGTCAGCCGAGGTGAAATTCGCCCAAACAGCAAGAAAATAGAGGCCCTTGTAGCTCTATCCCCACCACAGACTGTGACGCAACTCCGCCAATTCATCGGATTAGCGTCGTACTTTAGGAAGTTTGTGCCTAAATTTTCAGAGATTATGTCTCCCCTCTATGCTCTCACGAACGTTATTAAAGGCAATATTGTCTGGACTCCTGATCATGAAGCTATTCGACAGAAAATTATTTCGATTTTAACTAGTGAGCCAGTACTTATGATTTTTGACCCCAATTGCTCAATAGAGCTCCACACGGACGCAAGTTCGATTGGTTATGGCTCTATCCTACTCCAAAAGAAGGAAGATTTAATTCACGTCGTTGCTTACTTCAGCAAGCGGACTACGGCTGCAGAGTCAAGGTACCACTCATATGAGTTAGAAACTCTTGCAGTCGTAAACGCAGTGAAGCACTTCAGGCATTACTTACACGGACGTAAGTTTACAGTAGTCACTGACTGTAACTCACTACAGTCAGCGCGTAAAAAGTTAGACCTAACCCCGAGAGTCCACCGTTGGTGGGCCTTCCTCCAAGCCTTTGACTTTGATGTGGTACATAGGGATGGCAAAAAGATGTGCCACGTCGATTTCTTCTCTCGAAATCCCTTGCCTGTGGTGTCAAACGTTTCCATCGAAAAGGTAGAACAGCGTCGAGTAGATATTCTTAATCTCCCTGACAATTGGTTACTTGTAGAGCAGCAGCGGGACGCTGAGATCGCTAAGTTAATAAGTGACTTGAACGACAGCAAGATTGATGAGGATCTAGCAAAAACATATGAAATTCGTTCTGGTGTGTTGTATCGTAAGGTTCAGCGAAATAATAGGACACGTTGCTTACCTATTATACCTAGGTCCCTCAAATGGTCGATGATTAATTCAACTCACGAGGCGCTGATGCATTTAGGCTGGGAAAAAACATTGGAGAAGGTGTATGATCTTTGTTGGTTTGACAGTATGTCCAAATTCGTTAAAAAGTTTGTCGACAACTGTGTCACATGTAAGGTTTCAAAGTCGCACTCTGGAAAAGTTCAAGCTGAAATGCATTCCATACCAAAAACTTCTATTCCGTGGCACACCATACACATTGACGCTACAGGTAAATTGAGTGGCAAGAACGATAAGAAGGAATATGTGTTTGTTTTAGTGGACGCATTCACCAAGTTTGCCTTGTTGTTCCACACTCTTCGCATTGATACTGCCAGTAGTATAAAGGCTTTGTATGGTGCAATCTCTTTGTTTGGGGCACCTGCACGAATAATAGCAGACCAAGGTCGTTGCTTTGCGAGCTCTGAATTTCGAGACTTCTGTAAAACTCACAATATTGATCTTCATTTGATTGCAACGGGTAGCTCACGTGCAAATGGGCAGGTAGAGAGGGTTATGAGCACGCTGAAAAACATGCTTACTGCTGTGGAGACAAGTCGTGAAAGATCCTGGCAGGAAGCCTTAGTCGATGTCCAATTGGCCCTAAACTGCTCCGTTAGCCGTGTCACAAAATCAAGTCCGCTTGAGTTGTTAATCGGTAGGGTGGCTAGACCACTAAATTTAATGTTTCTAGGGGAAGATGAACCTGTGATTTGTGTTGAAGACGTTCGTTTACAAGCTAGTTCTAATATGGAGAAAAACGCGTTGTATGATAAGCAGCGATTTGATCAGACTAAGTCCAAAGTAAAGAAGTTTGTTGTAGGCGATTTTGTATTGTTACAAAACGAAGAAAGGAATCAAACTAAACTGGACCCTAAATATAGAGGGCCTTTTCGGGTTATAGAAGTGTTGGATGGGGATAGGTATGTCCTTAAGGCTCCTACAGGGAATAGAACGTACAAATACGCTCACGATAGGCTGAGAGCAATGCCCGATATTCAGGTAGTGGAAAGTGATGATGATGTAAATGATCCCCTCCCTTTGTAAATAAATATGCTAAGTTATATTATGTTTGGTATTAGGATAATAAATGTGTACTTGGAGCTTTAGTTGCCATATCCGTCCTCTGGTTAGAGACGATGAAATTGGAGCACTTCGGTGCCATATCCGTCTACCTCGTGGTGACGATGTTTTGGAGCATTTAATGCCATATCCGTCTTCAAGTGGGAGACGATGAACTTGGAGCACTTCGGTGCCATATCCGCCTGTTGGCGATGGAAATGTGGAGTACTTTTGTACCATATCCGTACCCTTATGGTGGCGATGAATTTGGAGCGAGTATATCTATTCTAAATGGCAATGAATGAGTATGTAAAATTGTATAAATGAGAAGTCTCATTTAATTTATATTGCAATTAAAATTAGGTTACAATGCGTAATTATTTGTAAAAAATAAACAGTGGAAGACCGAGTAAAGTTTTATTGAGATAATCGTGAAATAGAACTTGGTCAGGAAGTGACCGAGTGAATAAAGTTACTGTTCTCTTCTCTTCTTTATTTTCAGATTTATCACACGAGGACGTGTGACAAGCAGGAAGGCCGTGTCGCATCCTGTGCAGAATGTCGTGTTTACGAAGATGATTGCTACTCGATGACAGCTATCAGCGAGCTGTCAAACGAATGACAGCTATCGGTTGTAGATTTGTAATAACGGAACGTTACATCAAGTGACAGCTGTCAGTGAGTTGTCAGACAGATGTCGCTTGGGTAAGGTCGTGGAGAGGGCGCTACTGTGGCATTATTAGGTTGGTAACACTGTGTTCGAAAGGACTGGAGAACGGTGGGAGGCGAGGCAATGCCGGGAATCATTCATTCAATTGAGATCGGCTACCACGAGCGCTGCTCTCTGCGAACTTACCGTGTGACGTTAAAATCCAATTGTATCATTTTAATCCGCACTGTTTTATTAAAACTTATTGTGAATTACAATAAACTAGATCACATACTCCGTGTATCAGAGGTTATTTTAATGTTCACTTGAACTATAACGTACTATTGACATTAAATACCACGTGTGTCGAGCTTCCCGCTGTCGTCAGGAAATAACAATGGCTAAAGATAACCCAGGAGACGCCCCCGCTGAGGATCAGCCGACATATAAATAAATCCTGTACAACATCCAAGTTTGCACGCCCAGCGGCAGGACATGGCAAGACCCTTAGTTTACGTCACAAACGTAACGGTTACGAGAGCTACAGCGAGTAATATCTTAATACAAATACCTACTGAAAATCATCTAAGATGAGACAAACTAACTTTAAATATGTAAATAATAAACTCATACTTGTGTAAACAAAAAACCGCCTTTAAAAACGCATCAAATTACTTCTTTTAAAATTGTAGGCAGGCACCTACGTAATAGGTTATTCCAAATGAAGTCGGCGACCACAATATTTTCACCAAAAAGCCGATTAGGTAGGTGCCTACAATTTCAAAAGAAGTTATTTGATGCGTTTTTAAAGGCGGTTTTATGTTTTTTAATTAAGACGTGTGAGTCTAAGGCTGGAAATAAATTAGCTAAGGCAAAGAAAACCAGAATCAAGTGTAAATAGTACACAACGGTCGTTTACAATTTAAATTTCGTCTTCAACTTGTTTATCCTCGCCCAAGATACTAGAGGTTTTATTTGAATTGCTTTACAGGTTGGTTGAATAAATAAAAAAGTCATGTCGTTATCTAGGGTCAGGTGGGGTAAATAAAAGACACGGGTAAAAATAAGACTAAGTTTTTAACACTCAAAACGTATTCTCCTTCATTCCTATTCCATTTAAAAGGAAGTCTACGCACAATGCTTTTTTAAATGGAAAAGGAATGAAGTAGGTAGAATAAGTTTTTAGTGTTAAAAACTTAGTCTTATGTTTACCCGTGTCTTATATTTACCCCACCTGACCCTACCTGTATCAATAAAATAAAACCTAGAAGGTAAATCAATTAAATAAAACACTCAATACACACCAACTATTGAACATATTACTTTCCTTGGTGTAACGTTTTCGAAAAAAGAGAAATCATTAGTAGATAAACAGTACCTACGAGTAATATGTTGTCTGTCGTAAGAGGCGACCAAGGGAATAAGGGCTTGTAGTACTGTTAGGCGATGGGCTTGCAACAGACTTATAAACAAGCATTTTTAGAGTTTATGGTATTTCTGTAGCTCTGCCTACCCCACTCCGGGAATAATGGCGTGATTTTGTATGTAATGTAATCTGTATATGTACATAGCTATAACAGAGAAATTTGATCTAAAGACCTTTATTTAGTCGTTTTCCCTATATCGTTTTATTAACAATATCGTAGCTCTTATTAACTAGTCAGTAAAGGCGGCTAATTAGTCACCAATACCATTGCAATAGAGGAAATAAACGCAGTAAAACAGAGGTTTAATAAAGCTAGCGAAACTCGTATTTTATTCGCTTATCACTCAGTGAGTGTCTCTTGTTATTGATATTATATATTGGATTACCAAACGATAAATGAATCGCTAGCAAGTCGTATTAGTTTCCTTTTTAACATACATCGTGATGATAATTGAAAGGCTAACTTGTAAAGAACGATGCCAGAGTGCATTGGAGATCCATGCAATATTATTATAAATGCGAAAGTTTGATGGACAGATATTTATTTTTAGGTTTGTCATAAATTTCTAAATAATAATTCTTTGTGGCATAATCTATATAGCCATAATTGGCTTGGCGCATAAACTGTTATCGCAGAATCTACATCGCAGTTTGATTTGGCAGAATTATGATTGTCCGAATATTATTTGGTCATATTTTTCATGCTCCGAATCATGTTTACGCATAAATATAATGTGCATCAAATTGTTTGGCCGAATACTATAGTTGCAGAAATATGTCTTGTCATAACATTTTGTTATGTTATTTGGTTCAGTGTATGTATAATGTGTGTAAAAATAAAACCTTGTTATTCACAATGTTATATCTACTTCACTCTTACCTAACAGATGTTTCTGTAGCAGATAGTTTTTGCTACTATAAGTCGACGGGGCCCCGCTAGGCGGGCCCCTATTGCTGGGCGGTTTGCCCTTCAGGCGTATATAAATAACTAACAAACCTAACCTACCTCTTATTTTTCACTAAGAAGAATATATAATGAATAGATAATAGGTAAGTAAGTACCCCAATATCAATATAGACTAGACATGAAGCCCCAGATAAAAAAAAAACTGGTAGCAGTTAAGTTTGTAAGTATGCAAGTTAGTTTCGGACAATCGACAATATGCCAAAAAAATATGCTAAACAGAATTATGCGCATAAATAGCACTGATAGTATGCGAACTTAATTTCGGACTAGCTAATTTTCGAGGTATTACAAATAATGTCAAATAAGGTTTCTGCCACATTCGGCGAAAACCGATTATGCCAAATCTGTTATGCTAAAGTAGTTTCGGATATATTTTTTATGCCAGACAGAGGGAACCCTTATTTTTATTACTGGATTACGCCGCAGGACGTCTTAACGGATCTGGTAGAATAGATGACATACATACATAATATCACGCCTTCATTCCCAGAGTGGGGTAGGCAGAGCTACAGAAACACCAACAACCCTAAAAAGACTTGTCAAAAATTCTGTAACCACATTTCGCTCAATCAGGCCAAGAAGTTTATTAGTGTATTAGTGACAGGTTGCAAGCCCATCGCCTAACAGTACTGCAAGCTCTTATTCCCTTAGTCGCCTTTTACGACAACCACGGGAAGGCAAGGAGTGGCGCTATTCTAACCCGGCAACCACACGGGTAAGATATAGATTATATTCAGGTATACATAGGCTTCTTTTTATCCCGGAAAATCGGACAGTTTCTAAAGAAATAGTAATAAACGACTCCTATGCGGACGGAGTCGCGGGCAACAGCTATATTATAAATGTGGCGGCGGCGAACGGAGTTTAGTGGTTATGCGCCTATTAAAGTATTAAAAATCCTTGAATGCAGTTTTTCTTCATCATTTAAATAGCATAAATTCCTTACAAAAGCCCCCATCTATTTAGTTTCTAAAATCCCCATACTAACCCACTTGGATTGCTATCACCCTGTATATATGTCGATACTGAGTGATTTCACCGCCCCTTCGATCCCACTGCGTGACGTTTGGCGATAATGCTTCTAGGCATCCTATTACCATAACAAGAAAAAACAGACGGTCAGTTAAGAACACGCAAGAGGTCGAAAACATCTTATATAATCTTGAATCGGATGTGAAGATTACGTACAATTTTATATATCACTTTGGTCCAAACAATGATAGAGCAGAAATAATGCTTTTCATCTTGATCTAATATATCACAGTCAAAGTGCGAGAACGTTGAGACAGAGGGCATTATACAGGGTATCCTGAATTAAGTGAGCTACAATCAACCTGTATATAACCGAGCATTTGTTTTGGTTCTCTGCCTTTTCGCCGACAAATCTTTAACCAATGCATTGTTCCGCAACAACATTTGCCAACCCGCTTTTTTTCTGTAACTATAAATATTTCAGGATTGTTATATAACTAACCTAACCTAACATATAGGGTTCTACACGATGGACCTGAAATAAATTCAAAAATATTTACAGTTTCGGAAAAAAGCAGGTTGTCAATTGATATGTTTGTGAATCAAATCATTAGTAAAACATTAGTTATGAAATGATAGGATCCCATTTGTTTTATTTAAAAATGTTTAATACTTTTAATAGAAGTATAATGGTTGTAAACAAAAGTAGTTGTAGCCTAGAGCATAGTTCGGGACTAGGTCATTAGTTACTGTCTAGCAAGTTGTCATGTTCGGGAAAACTTGGTTTTAACCCCACGCTGCGTCTCGGTAAGCAGGAAGTTTTCGTACAGCATCCGATTATAATAAGGTTCGAGAAATTTCGTAGCAGATTATTTTTTGATGGACAAACCTAACCTACGTAACTCATGCTTAAGATAACCTGAAAACATTAAAGTTAAAGCAGAAATTAGATTTTTATGAAATGAAATTTCTGTGAAGTTATACATTCAATGAAATGAGTTTCCGTAAAACAAGGGGACACCATTTTTTACAAATAAGAACAAGAATAAAATGATAGATAGATATTTGTGTGATGAGCGCGAATATTTGTTCCTGAGTCTTGGATGTTTTCTATGTATTTAAGTATATATTTCTGTATATAAGTAAGTTTATCGTTGTCTAGTACCCATAGTACAAGCCTAGAGCTTAGTTTGGGACTAGGTTAATTTGTGTGAGATTGTCCTGCGATTATTTATTTATTTTATTTTAAAATAACGTTTCGTTCTATTGGATATTATTTCAGTCTTATAAATAGTAACATATGCTTCATAACTTCATATGTATATTTTGTGATATCAGCAAGACTTGGACCATAAGCTAATGCGTTGATTGACATTTGACATAACGATACGAGTCAAAAGCAATATTGTTTTACCAAGTAAAATAGAGCCCCAAGCAGTTGATTTTATTTAAAGTAGCTCCTACCCGCGTAGTTTTTGATTATCGTCATTCCCTCGGAATTTTATAAGTCCGGGATTAAAATAGCCTATGTGATAAAAGATAAAAGTTGTTTATTCAGTAAGTAGGCCGCACGGGCCTTTTTACCCTTCAAACTCTACTGGCGCTTCAAAGAGACCACTGCTGAGAAGAAGCGCCACAAGAAACTCAACAGTCAGTCATTTTTGAAAATATTGCTTATGATCATACATCGTTATCGCGGGTGCAAATACGATTTGACAGTACTCAAAGATTATGACAAGTAGGCAATAACAGAAGCGACACTCGCATAGTGGCGCGTCTCTACAGGAAAGTTATGACTAGGTACCTTAAAAAATACAAAGATGATAATTTTAAATACTGAGTAGCATCATCCTTAAAAAGTTAAAAACGGGTTTTAAAACCTTTTATGAATCATCTAGTATCAATGTCATTAAGCTAAGCAGTACCATCTACAGCATCTGGATTTAAAGATCGAAGTTATCGTAATTCTGCATGGTCACGGGGTCTCAATACGTGTATGTTAAATCGATTGTAAGATTTCAAGCTAACAGCCACTAACAAACAAATATACATGGTGAAGATAAATGAAACCGTTGTAAAAAAAACACATTGCTGGCTTATTTTGAAAATTTCTTTGACCAAAACTATGTTTATCCAGAGAAAACGTTGTGTAAGATAATATATTATGAAGAACTTCTTAGAGGTTTAGAATGCGTAGGCATAATATTCCTTTTTTACTAAACAGACAATCTGTTATATGTGTTCTATAACAGATTTGTTTTTGCACCCGCGATAACGATGTATGCTTATGATAATGGTAGAACTTAACTTAGCATTATACAGGGTGACCCGCGAGTAATCGCTTTTGGAGTCAAGGGGTGATAAAGTACGTTATACTGAATAGGCCTATGAAGTTTTCATTCAGCTACTCACTTAAAAATAAAAATAAAAAAACATAATATAAAATATTAAAATAGGTGTGTTCCTACCTTTACTATTTGTAGTACTATCGTAGTATTTAATGTCAGAGCAGTTCAAGATCAAGGTCACTATCAATGATCCCTCATTGTTGACACATGCCAAACTTACCGCAATTTACTTAAAATATTCTTCAACATATCGAGAAATATGAAGTGCGTAAAGTTTTTCTTACTGCATCATACCGTTTGTTAATCCATTTGATCCTCATTCTATCATTATGAAATGATTAACCACGTTCATAAGTTTCCCGTTTCTCGATTTCAAACACTGCATTCTCATAAATACAAGTATACATAATAATAATATGTGTACTTACTAATATTTATTACTTAGTATTTTAATAAGTTTCTATTTAAATAAGCAAATTAAATTTTTATTCAACAAAACTCAAACAAAATATGAAGTATGTTGAAATGACAGAAAGTTACGTGACAGTAAGTATAATTTACTTTTAACTAGACAGCTTCCAGGCGTTTTTCGTGAAATAGGTATTGAATAAGTAGTTTGAACCCTAAACTATCGTTGTTTAATGACATTTTATAAATAGAACCTCCTCGAAGTCGGTGGCGCGGTTTAGCGTAAGCACACCTACCTACATAAGTTCAGCTCCGCACTGGGCGACCTGACCGCCGAGTGCGTAATGACCTTGATATTATTAATTAGTTTTTTAACACGTTCCCTGGTCCGTTTGGCCTCAATGAGGGAACTACATTGTGCTGTTTGATTAACGGACAAATAAAAATAAAACGTTTTTGGTACTTTTTTATTATGTTGACGTAAATAATATCGAGTACAAAAAACACATAATGCATAGTCAGAGTGCAGATGATTTGTCACTTTCGGACCTTAAGAACATTGATATAAAACCTAAAAGTAACGAATCATTATTTGAGTGGACAATAGCGAAAGAAGTTTAAATAATAATGTTTATAACCGAAAAGCGTTAAGGTGCACTTGCCATAGAATAAGATTTAAAGGCATAGACACGTTCACTGTCCCCAAACAAAAACCCATGTTCATGACCCCACATTGCGGGCACCAGAGGGGCTATTGTCTAACGCACTCGCAATCGCAACCGGCTTCAAAATGGAGCAATTGTTTTCATATTGTATGCAGACGAGCGTTCGATTTTCAAAATGAAAACGATCGTGATTGCGAGTGCGTTAGACAATAAGCCCTCCGGACAGGGAACGTGTTAAACGAAAGCGTAAATCTATACCCGTCCGAAAATTTCAATACGTTAAGTTAAAAAAAGGAAAGAGTACAGTTCTTGCTAATTACTAGCCGTACACAGTTGTCAACTTGCGTAAACTGGACTCCAACGACACCAACTGGGCATCATGGTCGCAGATTATACATGCAACAGTGTGCGACAGCAACATTGTACGACCATGATATTTTAGCTTACAGAGCCGTCTCTTTTCGGCACACTGAATCCCAAAAAGACTGTGTATAACAGCTATCTGTATGTTACCTTTTATTTTATCGCTCCTTCTATGCCTTTAGTTCTTATTCTTTGGCACTTACACAGGCGACCAATCATTGTTCTGACACACCGGTGACACTTCACTATGGGTGCCACAGGTGCAGAATATTTACGATTTGTTTTACACGTATAAGTCCTCTAACCCTAGTTTTTTTATCTGAATTCTTTTTTGAAGCAATACAGTGCAATTGAATAGTATAGCTTTTGCATCGTTGCAAACGCGCGACTGTATTGATTCAGCATCGCTACTAAACTTACGCGCGACACTGTTTTGGATAGACAAGTATAGGAAAAGAGAAAAAATTAAAGAATTTTGCATTATGACTGTATCGATGCTGCATCGCGGTTGTAGCAATGGCTTAGCGATGCTGTATCGCGACTGCAATACTTGGTAAAACAATATTGATTTTTACATATTATCGTATTGCCAATGTTATGATGACTCTTATTTACTTGAAAGTAATGGCGGACGAGTAAAAACAATACGATACGGTGTTAAAAGCAATATGGTTTTACCGACAGGTTCTGTAGCTATGCAGGATCGATATGGCTCGCATTTGGATTATTCGTCGGACTTAGTTCCTTTGACAACCTATGGCTACATGGGTATTATTGCTTTGCTTTATATGCGCAAAATTAACAGACCGCACCTAACTACCCTATTTTGAGCATTATTTATGAACTATAACTATGATATTAACATTTCTTCTGATAGTCTTGAAGTTCATATTACACTTATAGCTTTATTTTCCTCAAATCATTGTTTCCTTCTTTCTTCCCTTATTAATTTATGATTCCTTATCAAAATTAATAGTCATACGTAGTGTCTCCTTCTTCTTCAGTTAACCTAAAATTAAAATCAATTAGTCTAAGCATAGGTACAACAACAATTTGACAATGTACGTAAGGATCGAGAATATGTAAAAAAGTGATACATTTCCCATGTTTCACTTGACCACATTCAAAATTCCGCCACAAACCGACTCCATCATCAGATCAGGTCTTAGATACCATAAAATAGCATTATCAAATTTTACTCTTTCAAATTTCGTGTACATAATATCACGCCTTCATTCCTAGATTGGGGTAGGCAGAGCTACAGAAACTCCAACAACTCTAAGAATACTCGTTTATAATTCCTTAATGACATTTTGCACAATCGGGCCAAGAAGTTTACTAGTGTATTAGTGACAGGTTGCAAGCCCATCGCCTAACATTACTACAAGCCCTTATTCTCTCGCAATTGAAAGGTAAAAAGTAAGCAACAGTGTTAGCATTGTTGTGTTCCGGTGTGGGGATACGACAAACGGTGAAATTACTAGCATAGACGCATTCCATCTTAATCCTCAGGTTTGGCAACGCATTTGAGGTAATAGGATTGCAGTCTTAAGATTATAGTCTTGAGAATTCAAATATCTATGGTTCTCAGATTCCAGTTACCGTCAGATGGCCTGAGTGCTTGTGTGCCTGCCTCCTCCTTAGCTGTGAAACCATAACAAATAATCAAACAGGTTAACAGAGTTACTTTCGCATTTAGTACTAGTGACCAGTGACCCGCACTCGGTTCGCTTCGCTTCGGTTTACGTGTGTTTCTGTAATACCCGTACAGAAAACGGAAATTATTATACATTAAAAGCCTCCCGTGAAAAAGAAATCTGATATTGAAAACCGCATCAGAATCCGACGCGTGGTTTAGGAGGAGTCAGCGGGTATGCAGACAGACAGACAGATGCAGAAAGCGACTTTGTTTTGCACTATGTAATAAAATAGCAATAATAAAGAAAAGATAAAGACGAGTTAATATGGAATATGGACATGAATAGTAAGGAAGGCCCATTTCAATAACAGGACTTGTAACATTTGAACTAAATGTTTTCAAATTGACTTGTAACATTTGAAATAAATGAAAATACTGGCGCACAAACATCATGTAAAGCTAAAAACCGAGCAAAAGCATGTCGGATCATGCTCAGTGTAGGGTTCCGAAGCCGTTAAGTACTACAAACATAAAAACCGCGCAAGAGCATGTCGGACCATGCTCAGTGTAGGGTTCCGAAGCCGTTAAGTACTACAAACATAAAAACCGGGCAAGAGCATGTCGGACCATGCTCAGTGTAGGGTTCCGAAGCCGTTAAGTACTACAAACATAAAAACCGGGCAAGAGCATGTCGGACCATGCTCAGTGTAGGGTTCCGAAGCCGTTAAGTACTACAAACATAAAAACCGGGCAAGAGCATGTCGCACCATGCTCAGTGTGGGGTTCCGAAGCCGTTAAGTACTACAAACATAAAAACCGGGCAAGAGCATGTCGGACCATGCTCAGTGTCGGGTTCCGATGCCGTTAAGTACTACAAACATAAAAACCGGGCAAGAGCATGTCGGACCATGCTCAGTGTGGGGTTCCGAAGCCGTTAAGTACTACAAACATAAAAAACCGGGCAAGAGCATGTCGGACCATGCTCAGTGTGGGGTTCCAAAGCCGTTAAGTACTACAAACATAAAAAGCCGGGCAAGAGCATGTCGGACCATGCTCAGTGTAGGGTTCCGAAGCCGTTAAGTACTACAAACATAAAAACCGGGCAAGAGCATGTCGGACCACGCTCAGTGTGGGGTTCCGAAGCCGTTAAGTACTACAAACATAAAAAAACCGGGCAAGAGCATGTCGGACCATGCTCAGTTTAGGGTTCCGAAGCCGTTAAGTACTACAAACATAAAAACCGGGCAAGAGCATGTCGGACCATGCTCAGTGAAGGGTTCCGAAGCCGTTAAGTACTACAAACATAAAAACCGGGCAAAAGCATGTCGGACCATGCTCAGTGTAGGTTTCCGAAGTCATTAAGTACTACAAACATAAAAACCGGGCAAGAGCATATCGACCCATGCTCAGTGTAGGGTTCCGAAGCCGCTAAGTACTACAAACATAAAAACCGGGCAAGAGCATATCGACCCATGCTCAGTGTAGGGTTCCGAAGCCGCTAAGTACTACAAACATAAAAAACGGGCAAGAGCATGTCGGACCATGCTCAGTGTAGAGGCACATAAAAATCAACAAATAATAACTAATTTTCTATTTAAAGTTAATTGGTGCCGTCTTAGATGATTTTAGTAGGTATAAAATATTTAATGGCCTGTATCTCAAGATACCAATGATATCTACTTAGCCGTGATAGTTTTCCTGTGAAATTCGTTAAAGTAATATGTTAGTTTTTTTTTCTGATTTTTAGTAAACAGAAAATCTAGCTTGGTATTTATACCACTTACTACGCATACCATTAGATTTCGCTCGTGACTTTAACAGCGCAGAAGTAGGTTTTCGTTAATCCTCGGGAACTGTTCTATTCGGGAAAAAAAATACCCGTGTTCGTATCCGGGCTATAAAATATTCCATCGATTGGTTGAAGCCTTATACTCTGAAAATTTAACAAACAAACACTAAGTAGGTACTAGGGCAGTAGGGGTAGCGAAAATAAGTAGGAATGGTTAAAAACTATCCCACAGAGCCTAAGGCATTTTCGGGGATCAATGTAATACTTTGTGAGACAGACAGACACAAATTCGCATTTATAAAATTCTGTGGAGATCCTATTGCCACTTTCCGGTTGTATTTTCAGATTAGCTCTAAGTCATCCAAATGTTGCATTGTCTTCAGATACTATTATACGCTAAAGCCCGCGCAGGTCGGCGCAGAAGTTGTTAATCGCTATTTCATCAGGAACTACAATTTCCGTCTTCCGATGGTAAAGTAGTTTGTGCAGTGTTTAACTATCTGGGATAAAAAATACCCCAGGACCAAAACTGGGGTTAAACTATTTTCTTATAATTTATATGAAAATCGGTTCAGTCGTGTAGCGATGAAGGCCACATAACAAGACATACATAAGGTTTTATAGACATTGGAAGAACAATTTTATACTAGAATTTAGCTAAAATTGAACTCCGTTCACATAAAAGCCGTTTGTCGCTCTTCCCTCGGGAATTATGCAATTTTCCAACATAATGTGTACCCTATGACCCTCTTCGGGTCTCCGGGCTTCAAGCTATATCCTCAACAGATTTTATTAAATTTGGTTTACCGGTTGATCTGTGAAACCGCAACAAACAAACATACAAACAGACTAGTAGGATTACTTTCGCATTCTTAATACTAGCATGGAAGTATGAATCAGTTCGTACTCCAAGAAAAAGAGACTATTTCCACTATTTCCACATTTCATCAAAAATGGTTTAAGCGTGTAAACTTAATATACATACACCCAGACTAACCAGCAAACTAAATTTGGCATTCGTTTTATAATAAAAGACAGAGAAGACAAGATATTATTACAATAGAGAAGTAAACAGCAAATCTGTGCCAAGCTGAGTGAGTAGGTACTTAACTAAATCGTTCCGGTGTTCTTGAGCAACTGGCTGAAACGGATTCCGAGATCGTTCCTTGGAGTCCCGACTTACACTCTCTTCGTTAAAAGCTTGCATTGGAATACAGTCCCCTTCAATTACTTTTTTAATTTCATACCTTTGTGCTGTAACATTAACAAATATTTGTTTAAGATCCTTGTATAAAATTGGCTATCCACTACTGAACTTAAGTTTTCCACGTAAGGATCACCTTGAATAATTTTATGCGATATTAACTAAATACTCATCGTAATACTTACTGTATTTATATTTATGTATACTTTTTCAAAAACAGAGAACAACAATGTAAAATTCCTGTGACATTTGTCACATAAAAAGTTCTTCTTCTTCTCTTTTAATGGCAGCCACAGGGCTTGTACCACATAAAAAGTTAGTCGATGTGTGTCATTTAAGTATGACCATGTCATCCATCGTTAATCAATATCACACGGAAAGAGGTTCATCATAAGAATATCATTTTAGTTGTAAATCTTAAAAGACAGAAACATCTTTGAAAATAATGGTAAACTTGCTGCGCGTAGCCTCGTCGAAAGTTGCCTGCGCGTTAGCGCCTTGTGTTTGAATGTAAGCGCAGCCATGCCGTTGATGCGCTGGAGCGGTGCGGTCGTAAAGGGCCAGGATCTTCACGGTTCTCCATGCTACGTATACCGCTTGTTGCAGGATAACTTAAAGATGTAAGGCAACTGTTGCGAGGTGCGTCGCAGTTGCCTCCGGTAGCGCTTAATTTCCTCATTACCGTCAACTTTAGCCAACCTACGGGCTTGGGACGATCATAATTATTTGTCGTCTGTCTGTCTTCAATTTTAAGACTCTAGAGGGCGACTGAGTGCATGGCTGCGTCCACAGCCTTAATTAATTTGCAAATGAAGGTCAGTAGTGTACTCGTTATTAATATTGAGAAACTTCTCTATTCCTCTTTCACTACATACTTATAAAGAAGTTTAAAAACATCTTCCTTTACGTACTTAGAGAAAGCATTCTACGCCTTTTTTGCCAAGATACTGAGGACTATGAGGATTTCTGTAATCGGTATCCGGTTTTAAATCGCAGTCTGGTAGGGTTGTTCCTAAATATGAAACTTCGGAAGCTAGGTATATCCTTTACACTCAACAGTTTTAACGCAATCGAAAGAAAGGGAAAGTGCTATTGTAGCGTTAAACTTCGATTTTAGCAGTAAGGCCGACTTTTCCGCCAGACTTTCATTAAATTGCCGTTGAAGTAATAATTATACTCTTATACTTAAATGAACCACTCTTGAAATAATGGTTTTAAAAGCCTTTATTACCGTATTAAGTGATCACTTGGTTTATTTTGCTCGGCAGGCGGTGAAGGTTTGTTAGCGTAATACCTCTTTAGAGGATCTAAAAATCTGTCATGACTCGCCTTGGTCTATGGTCGATTGATTAATGAGTAATGACGTTAACTGGTCATCTGCTAAAAATAATTCAGTGTTTTTTTATTAATTCCTGTGTAAAAAACGGTTTAGTACTATGATTCTTGTTTTGATAACTTTAGGAAGTGCGATGGACATCTATGTGTGCGATTTTTACAGTGACGTAGGTTTAATGTGCTTAGTTTGTGGAGACTTAATCAATCTTAACATTCAGTGTTTACTCAACTGTGTCTCATGTAATTTGAGTTTTAAACTGTTGATATAAACACAGGACATAAGAAATAGTAGTTATTCATCAAATAACTTTCAAGATTAGTTGAGAAATTAGGTACAATTTCAGGCGCAGTAAGTGTTTTTTACTTGTATTTTTACTTCCTAGGTACATTAACACAATAATAACTTTATCTGTGCAAGAAATAAACGTAACATTTCCAATAAATTATCTTTCAATTGCTTTTCACTGAGTAGAGGTGCCTATTAATTGAATTGTTGTGACAGAAGACAAACTTCAATTAATTCCTTATTAAAAATGGTGTATCTGTTATAAAAAATATTCCAGATTCAACCCTATTTATAATTGTACAGAGTTTAATATCCTTCAGGTATTGCAATGAAGATGTATCCTTTTTGACGATGTCAAAATTCCGTTGGTGTCAAGGTTAAAGTTTAATGAACTTTTGAGCTATGAATGGAACCCACATGTCCGTCATTGAGTGTATCGGTTATAAGGGCATAACCACACTAGGAAATATTTATGCTTAAATTAAATTATGAGGAAGCCTAAAATTAAAAAAAAAAAAAAAAACTTGTAGTTAGGTTTAGTTTGACCTACTCTATTACCCCTTAACTCAAAAGTCATTTATCGTGGGTCACCCTGTATAAATCAATTACTAAAATTTACAAAATATATATATCATGCGTAGTTAAGCAGGAAAAAGTGTAGAAACTATTAATAAATGCAAATGAATAAAATAATAATAATAATTATACCTATCCATGACGATGCTAAACTAAATGAAAAAAAAAAGTTTCGATACGTTCTCCTACAGAAACCGTGTCCAATAATCCAGGATATAAGTTGTTATCTTCATTCCAATATTCATCCTAATCCACCCCGTTGCAGCGAGATGGTGTAAAACTAACACACAAACTTTCGCATTTATAATATTAGTAGGATATACTGGCGTTTTGTTTATCTTGCCTTTTACATAAGCAGGGCCTCTATTGCACTGCGTTATAACGATATCGTGTTAGACGTGTTTAAGAATCGTTTGTGTCACAGTTGCCATTATTGTAAATGACATAAGAGTTATCAAAACGTTGACGTTGACACGTCAAAGAAAATATCGTTATTGCCATATAGAATCCCAGCCCTGAAAGACTTAAAAAATTGTTGAACAAAGTTTTAATAAGAAAACTTTTAAAATCAATGAAAAAGTTTTCCAATCGCCTTTCTAGTTCTCATTCAACATTTAACTAAACCGTTTGATACGTGTTGTTTTACTCCGATACCCAATTATGTAAATTCGTTTTCTTTTGATCACGTCTTTTTATAGCACAAAAAAAGTATTTTTCTTTTTTAATCTGTGATGATACGGTTCCTTTATACTTTTTTTTAGGCTTGCTTCTTTAAATGACGATGAACTCAAACGTAAAAAACAGTAGATATAATCTTAATAAAAATGCAAAGCATGGAAGAAAGAACACTCGCAGGGGACTGTTTCATTTTCCTACGATTTTTCTACCCAAACCTTTTAAATGTGTTTGAATTAAACTACTGGCATCTGAAAAAAAATAAGCTTTAAAAGAATTTTACACGCAGTGTGAATATTACAATGCATTAAAAGCTGCAAGATAAGGTTTTTCATTTCAACGAACAGTATCATCAAGATCAATGTCAAAATCTTTTCCACGGAATCATTTATTTGTGATTATACATATTTACGAGTACGAGGAGGTTGATAAATCTCATTTAAATGAGGTACTTAATGAGTGAAGATTTTAATGGTCATATTTTTTAGTTCAGTTGTTAGACTGTTTTAACACAATTTGATGAGGAGACGGGTAAAATTATACGTAATCTAAACTATTATTAGTTTTTATGCAAATCATTACACACTGCACGACTTTAATACCTACCGGTTTACACTGGAACTTCGGAAGCCTTAAATCGAACTACACTAGAGCCACAGAATTAAGAAAGTTCAGCATTATAAAATAAAATAAATATCCGGGGACAATCTCACAAAAATGTAACTAGTCCCAAACTAAGCTCTAAGCTTGTACTATGAGTAATAGACAACGATAAACATACTATAGAAAACATCCACGACTCAGCAACAAATATCTGCCCTTAACGGAATTTGAACCCATAACCGCTGACGTCGGAGGCAGGGTCACTCCCAACTAGGCCACCGTGTCGTCTATGGTCGTCGTGTTTATGGTTGGCAAATGTAGTGGTCTTGGCGGTGGGGTCCTAGCACTCTAATCCTCTTCAAATTTGTGAGAGCTCATTGTCGTCACGGAAGACCGACGCATTAGTTTCAACGCATTAGTTTAACTTTAGCAAGGAAATGCTGCCGGCATCTACGGTACAATTCCACAGGGCCCTTTTTTACCCGACTTCGGCAAAGCAAGGGAAGGGTAATGATTAGACGAAGCATTTTAATTTTATCTTTGGTACTTTATACCTATCGTGCACTTCTTTTTCGCCGAACAATGTTTCCCAAACTGATTCATTTCCCAACCGTATCGTTTGGCATACTATTTTTTTCCGAACTGTAAATATTTCAGAATTTATTTCAGGATCATCGTGAAGAGCTATTAGTTAGATTAGTTTTATAAAAATTTAAATCGTTGCGTAAAGGCATGAACCACTTTATATGGGGTGTCTATCATTTCATCGAAATACCTTTCATCGAATGTATTATTTCATCGAATTTCATTTCATCGCACGCTATTTTCTGCTGAAACCAATGTTTTCAGGGTATCTTAAACATCTAACCTAACGTAACCTACGTAATTAATGTTTAAGATACCATGAAAACACTATAGTTTCATTAGAAAATAGCGTTCGATGAAATGAAATTCGATGAAATGATACATTCGTTGCAGTGAAATTCGATGAAGTGATGAGTTACCCTTTATATGGTTATGTTATACTTATGGTAAATATATGTTTTGAGGTTTGAAAAATGTGGTTATTACTTGATATGCAGCCCCATCCTGACGTAGAGGTAGAGAATGAGCACGGCGGGTACGAAGAAGAAGAAGATGCTGCTCAGCTCTAGCAGAGGAGACGGTGCCATCAGCGCGCAGAACGCTGACTCCGCCGAGAGGTTCCCGGAACCTACGGACAATCAGTCAAACTCATATAATAAGACCCCATTATAGGAGGTGCAATTTGGTAGCTGGACGTTCTTAGGCAGGGGTGCATTCCCAGCTCTACAGATTCCCAATTCTACAGATTCTCATTCCTACGGATTCCCAATTATACGGATTCTCAGCTCTATAGATTCCCAGTTCTACATATTCTCATTCCTACGGATTCCTAAAACTACAGATTCTCAGCTCTATAGATTCCCAATTCTACAGATTATCATTCCTATGGATTCCCAATTCTACGGATTCTTATGTTTACAATTCCTAATTCTTTGATTTTAATTTCAAGAGAATTACATTTTTTCTGATTTCCATTCCCCTTTATTTCATCTAACTGTCTGTCATAGAGTCGACGGAGCTCCGCTTTTCGGAGCTCCTATTTCTGGGTCGTTTTGGCCCTTCGGGACAGATTTAAAAATGAACCTAACCTAACCTACCTACTTTATTAACAGATTATAATTATGTAGAATTGGGAATCCGTTTAATTAAGAATCTGTAGAGCTGAGAATCTGTAGAATTGGAAATCTGTTTAATCGAGAATACCTATGTAGAGCTGTAAATCTGTAGAGATAAAAATCTGTAATAAAAATCTGTAGAGTTGGGAACAAACCGACTTATTGTACTATTCCAGACTTTAAATCTATCTTTGTACTAAATTTCATTTAAATTCAAACTTGTGAATATTAATACATAATAGTAAGATTAGATAAGATGATATTATAATATTATAATTGTAATAATACTATCTTTCCGCCCATAACTTCCTCTGCAGGAGTCAGTACTTTCATTTAAAAGTAAAAAAAAAAAAAATTACCAACTTTAACAAAAAAAAAATCTAAAACAGGCGGGGCTTTTCTATTTATCGCGTTAAATTCATACTTCGCAATTTATTTAAGACATGTATTCACGAAACTGCCAACTCAGTTGTGAATAAATAATGTTCTAGTAAAAGTTCACGTTAAAAAACAACACATCAGACCCAAGAAAAAGAAAAACCGTTTCTGAAAACGTGTTATTTGCGTATTTCAACAAACTTTCGAGGTCGTTGAAGCCTTATGGCGATATAAAGAGTTGTA
Organism: Acleris holmiana; assembly: GCA_949316455.1. Taxonomy (NCBI): domain Eukaryota; kingdom Metazoa; phylum Arthropoda; class Insecta; order Lepidoptera; family Tortricidae; genus Acleris; species Acleris holmiana. The sequence goes on along the minus strand of OX438780.1, from coordinate 11,767,791 downwards.
TTTTTTGGATTACTGTGTATGTCACATTATTATATGGACAATATGTAGATAACTATTGTAAATGTGATTAATGTGATGATGTCATGTGATGGTGTGATGTGTTTCGTCACAGTAGTTGTGAAAAGCACTGTAGCGGCCTCGATGGAAGGGACAATTAATGAACTCATGCAATTAAATAGAGGGCCTCAACTTCGTTGTGTTGTTGTTGCATAGGAAACACGTAAGGACTGTTGTAATATAAATAATTGAAGGTAGGCTCTAGACTGGGCAGTGTACCCTCAATGGAAATATAATTAGTCGCATTTCGGATATGATGTTTTTATTGCGTGCTCCCTATCTATAAATACATCATGGTGTCAGGTGTGGGATGCTGAGGATTGCAGTGATATAAAAGTGTGGAGTGAACGGATGCGGAGATGGGGAACGAGAAGCAGACACTAGATACGGCAAGTGCCGCTAGCAGTGCGACGATTTCGTTGCAACAGCCGGCGCCGTTACCCTGTGATGGCAATATGGCCACTAATTGGAAGGAATGGAAAACGGCATTTGACTTTTATTTAATGGCATCAGGCCGTGATCAAGCTACTAGTAAAGAAAAATGCGCATTATTTTTGCACGTAATCGGAAAACACGGTCGCGAATTATATGAGGAATTCGATTTTACTATTGATGATAAGAGTGATTACTCAAGTTTGATTGAAAAGTTTGCAAGTAGATGCGACCCGGAAAAAAATGTCAACTTTGAAAGGCATTGTTTCTTTGAAACGACACAATCGGGTGAGAGCTTTGATAAATACATTTCCAGGCTAAGATTGAAAAGTAAGACTTGTGATTTTAAGGACCTGAGAGAAAGTCTTATTTTAACCCAGTTAATTAGAGGAATTGGTGATACACAATTACGCGAGCGCCTTTTACGTCAAAGAAATTTGAAACTTGACGAAGCGGTATCGTGGTGCAGAGCGGCCGAGGCGGCGAGCGCCCAGGCGAGCGCCGTGCGCGGCGGCCCGGCGCAGGGCACCGGCGCGCTTGAGGCGCTGCGCGTGCGGCCCGCGCCGCCGCGGGGTCGCCGGCTCCCGGCTCCTACATACCCGCGGGTGCACCAACGAGACTCACCAAACTCCAAGTGTACGCGATGTGACTTCATGCATATGAAAAATAAATGTCCGGCATTTGACTCACAATGTTATCGCTGTAGTAGGCGCGGTCATTTTTCGAGGTGTTGCTTCAAGTTTAATAGAAGTGTTCGTGAAGTGGAGTGTTCGTCGGAAGATAGCTCGTACGACACGGGCGAGCCTGGTTGCGAGGAACTGATTGTGGATGCCGTCGGCGACGACGACGCCAACGATTCAACAGGGTGGTACGAACAAATCCGCGTTAATGGTATGTCAATTACGTTTAAATTGGATTGTGGTGCAGATACCTGTGTGATTTCACGTAAGACCTTTGTTGCGACCGGATTTAATGATAACTGTTTAAAAAAGGATTCATTTATATTGCGTGAAGTTAGCAAAAGGCGTTTGCCCATTCTTGGATATTTCGATGCCACATTGTGTAAAAATAAATATAGCGTCATACAAAAAATATTCGTTCTCGATGTTGATTGCAACAGCTTGTTAGGGAGGGATGCGTGTAAAAAATTGAATCTTATAAAAAGAGTGTCTGTTGAAAATATCGATTATTTGTCAAAAGCATTTACGGAGGATTTTAAATGTGTTTTCAAAGGCATAGGGTGTTTACCCGGCAAGTACAATATTCCTGTTGACGAGTCGGTTCAACCTGTAGTCAATGCCACGCGAAAAATTCCTATAAAGTTAAGGCCGAAGTTGCAAGATGAATTGGATAACATGGAACAGCTGGGGGTGATAGTACGCGAGGAGGGGCCCACGGACTGGGTGTCCAGCATCGTGCTGGTGGTGCGGCCGGATGGGCGCCTGCGCGTGTGTCTCGACCCGCAGAGCCTCAACCGAGCCGTGCGCCGGAGCCACTTCCAGCTGCCGACTTTCGAGGAGATTAGCTCCAATCTCACAGGTGCCAAGTACTTTTCCAAACTAGACGCGAATAAGGGTTTCTGGATGTTGCCTTTAAACGAGGCCAGCTCAAAGCTTTGTACATTTTCAACTCCATTTGGGCGTTACAGATTTTTAAGGCTGCCATTCGGTATTAGTTGCGCATCTGAAATATTCCACAACGAAATGCTAAAAATATTTCGCATGGAAGGAGTGGAAATTTTTATCGATGATATTTTAATCTGGGGCAAGGACAAGGCTGAGCATGATGAGAGACTTAAAAAAGTTCTTGAAAAAGCGAAAAAATTCGGCGTTAAGTTTAATGAGCATAAATGCGAATTCTATAAAAGAAGTGTTTCGTACCTGGGCCACATATTTAACGAGCACGGCATGAGTCCGGATGGGTCAAAAATAAAATCAATAACATCTATAGAAACTCCCAAGTCACGAAAGGATTTAGAAAGATTCTTAGGGATGATTAATTACCTGGCACGCTACATCCCAAGATATGCTGAAATATCGAGTCCTTTGAGAGAACTAATGAAGAAAGATCGTGAATGGGAGTGGCACGAATGTCATCAGCAAGCGATGAACGAGCTGAAGCGGTGTGTGAGCTCGGCGCCCGTGCTGCGGTTCTACGACCCGGCGCTGCCGGTGACGCTGTCGGTGGACGCAAGCTCGCGCGGCCTGGGCGCCTGCCTGCTCCAGGGCGGACACCCCGTTGCGTATGCCGCGCGAACGCTGGCCCCCGCCGAGACGAGGTGGGCGCAAATTGAAAAGGAGCTGCTTGCCATAGTGTTTGCATGCTCAAAATTTCACCAATACATATATGGGCACGGATCTATAGAAGTAGAAAGCGATCATAAACCACTGGAGGTGATTTTTAAAAAAAGTCTTAACGAAACGCCCGCAAGGCTGCAGAGAATGCTTTTGCGCCTGCAAAGATATACGCTCAATGTAAGGTACGTTCCCGGAAAGTACATGTTCATTGCAGACACGTTGTCGCGATCGGCGACAGAACCTTATACCGATACAGATATCTTTGATAAAACCGAAGTTCATATCAATGTAGTTTATGAAAATACCAACTTCTCAAAAGACAAACTAAGTCTAATTAATGAAGAGACCAAAAAAGACGAATGTCTAAGCAGTGTCGCAAATTATTGCAGGAACGGGTGGCCGCATACAAAAAGTGGAGTGTCAAGTTTAGCAAAACCATACTGGGCAGTAAAAGATGACCTACATATAGTTAACGGCGTTATGTTTAGAAACAACCAAGTGGCTATTCCTAGTTCTTTAAGAAAGGACATGTTACATCGCATTCATGAAGGCCATTTGGGGATAGAAAAATGCAAAAGGCGCGCACGAGACGTGCTATACTGGCCGGGCTTGTCGCGCGACATCGCGCAGACTGTGGAGCAGTGCGAGGCGTGCCAGTGCCGGCGCGACGCCAACCGCCGCGAGCCGCTCGCGCCGCACCCGCTGCCCGAGCGCCCGTGGCAAGTGCTCGCCACCGACATATTCCAGGTCAACAACAAACATTACCTGCTAGTAGTTGACTACTATTCCAAATACGTAGAGATTGCTAACTTGATTAACATGCAAAGCTCCACAGTGATATCCCAGCTTAAAAGTATGTTTGCTCGATTTGGAATTCCTGACAAGGTAGTATCAGATAACGCCGGGACATACGCATCGAATGAGTTTAAAGTGTTTGCGAAAACATGGGAATTCAATCACGTCACTAGCTCTCCCCACTATCCCCGATCGAACGGACTCGCAGAGAGAAATGTGAGAACCGTCAAAAACATTATTTTAAAAGCACAGGACACCGGGGAGGACCCGTACATAGGTTTACTGAATTTAAGAAACTCCCCAATCACGGGGGAACAACAGTCTCCCGCGCAATTATTAATGGGCAGGAGATTGGCCGATAAATTACCAAACACCAGTCGAGACTCCCATAGAGACGAGCGATCAAAGGCAATACTTAAAAAAGATCGGATGCTTAGAACACTACAAATGAAAACTAATTACGACCACGGAACTCGCCCACTCCCACCGCTACAAGAAGGAGACAGTGTTCGCATGCGAGACGGCGCGGAAGGATGCTGGAGACGCGCGCGAGTCGAGAGCGCCGAGCCCGCACCCACCGGCGCCCCGCAACGCTCCTACTGGGTGCGCGACGAGTCCGGCGCCCGCTACCGCCGCAACCGACAACACCTGATCCGCGCTCGCGAGCCCGCGCCCGCACCGGTACACACGCCACGGCCCGCGCCACCACGCGAAACCTACGACGACCTTATGCCCGACTGTCCCCCCACTGTTCCTAGCGCATCTACCAGTGGCACTGCGGACAGGAATGAAGCGGCTCGTCCGGAGTATAGGACTACTAGAAGTGGCCGGAGGGTTAAAACACCCGATTTGTTTAATATTGAAGTTACGCAATATAAATCAACTCATGAATTAAATGTATAAATGTTACTTAAGCTACAAAACAAAATACTAAAATTCTGCATGAAAAGTTGATTACATTATTGTATACCTGATATATAAATAAAGTTCCTTTTTATTTTTCATGTAAGTATGCAAGTTAATCATAGATGTATTATTAAAACTATGTTTACATTTGATTGTTAGCATGTTGAACCACCTTAATATTTTGTTATTTGGGTTTAGTTACCCCTAGAGTTACATTAATGTAAGAATGGATAAAGTAACAAATATAAGAAATTAAATTTGCATTCTCTTTTGTTAGATTCCTTGTACCACATCTTGTTTATGTTTGTAAACAGATTTAATTAGGAATTATAATTTTGCACGTATGGTATTAATGTAAGTTCTAATACAAGTGTACATTCTATCTAAATGTATTAATTTATATTTTAATTTTGTTTATAATGAGAAGAAAGATGTTGTAATATAAATAATTGAAGGTAGGCTCTAGACTGGGCAGTGTACCCTCAATGGAAATATAATTAGTCGCATTTCGGATATGATGTTTTTATTGCGTGCTCCCTATCTATAAATACTTCAAGGACTACTTCAGATTGCATTTTACATGCAGTTGTTTTGCAGATTAGCATAACTGCATCGAAACTGTTAACCAACTATGCTTGCAGTTAGAATGCAGTTCTTAAGACTGCGCACTGACTGCAGGCTAACTGCGCGGTTGTACTGCAAAACTGCAAGTGGAATAGAAAGCCAACAGCACTAGCACCAGTTTAAGGCTAAAAATAATATTATGTCACCAATTTCACTCCAAACAGCCGCTATAAATGCTCCAATTTCTTTTTCGCCATGTTGCACATCAAAAACCGTGCAAGAGCATGTGGGACCATGCTCAGTGGAGGGTTTCGAAGCCGTTAAATACTTACTACAAACATAAAAATCATCAAGTAATAACTTATTTTCTATTCAAAGTTATTTGGTGCCGTCTTGGATGATTTTAGTAGGTATAAACACTTTAATGATGTCTATTTAGTCGTGATAGTTTTCCTTATAAATTCATTACATGTGCTTTTATTTAAGATTTTTTTCAGACTTATAGCATTTGTAGTTTTGGCTGTAAGGGGGGGACACTTGATTCTAGCGCTTTAAAGCTTAATATTTCATAAACGGATCCCTTGATCGAAAAATGTATGTCACAAACCAACAATATTTTTGAAAGACCTATTCAACGACACCACACACTCTTGGGTAAGCGAGAAAAAAAAATACATCCCCACGTTACGTGAAGGGGAGGTACCCTAAAAAATATTTTTTATATATTTTATTGTACCACTTTGTTGTAGTGACTAATATGTATATTCATGCCAAATTACAACTTTGTACTAAGAGTCTCTGCGCTAAGCTACGGACGGAGGGGCGGACGGACGGACGGACGGACATGGCGAAATTATAAGGGTTCCTAGTTTGACTATGGAACCCTAAAAATACACCTTAATAAAAACCCAACAAAAACGAAACTTACCTACTATAAAACTGTCCCGTTACTAACTAGACTACCTACAACTTAAATAACCTGAGTCTGAACGTAGGAACACACTGGAATAGAACACTCCACAGTAATGAAATCGTCTAACTCCTTTAATAATAAGTTCTACACTGAGAAGAAGTTTAACTCCATACGGGACGAAATGGGTCAGTAGAACAGTCATAACATCTAAACTCATAAGCCTAGATTGTAGTGACCCTGCCCGTGAAGCTAGCGAACCCGGGTGCAAATCCCGGAAGGACAGATATTTGTGTGATGTTTGAAGTTTAAAATTTCTGAATTAGGTCACTATTGTTCTGAACATGCGAATTGTCCGCTGATATTTATTTATTTATTTATATAGTTTATCTGGACTTTTTCGTAATTTTTAGGGTTCCGGAGCCGAATTGCAAAAACGGAACCCTTATAATTTCGTCATGTCCGTCTGTCCGTCTGTCCGTCTGTCCGTCCGTCCGTCCGTCCGTCCGTCCGTCTGTCCGTCTGTATGTCACAGCCATTTTACTCAGAGCCTATTAGCACTATATAAATGAAATTTGGAGGATAGATGTATTCTATAAGCCGCTATACAAAGATGTAGTAAAATTAAAAAAAAAAAATATTTAGGGATGGTACTCCATACATGTAACTAGGGGACGAAAAAATTCTTTTTGAGTTACATCAGCGTGTGGGGAGGTTTTTAAGTGACATTTTACGTAAGTGAACAGTTGGCGAGATATACGCTTCTAAAGTCCTTCAAATTCTGTCCGGGTGGGTAGCTTTTGAACTGTTAAATAGAACATTCTAATAAAAATTACAGTAGTAGAAGATACGAAATACTTCCAACCAAAATTGTTTTGAACACGATACGCTGTGTAGTTTTTGAGAATTTAATTTAAAAAAAAGTGTGAATTTCAACCATGAACGTTCATCCCAGCTACGGAACCCTTCACTGTGCGTGGTCCGACATGCACTTGGCCGGTTTTTATGCTTTCGACACATAAACAGAGCCTATTGTACAGGGTTAAATCATGTTTCTTTTGACTTGTTATCGTTTTGTACTGTATTGTATCTTTACGATAGCTCGTATTTACTCGACAGTAATGGCGGCCGAGTTAAAAGCAGTATGATAACAAGTCAAAAGCCACCTAGCTTAATAAAGGCCCAGGAGTAAATCATATAGCACGGAATAGTTTTACTTTAAGTCTACGTGCCTATATCGGCCATATTGTTTCTAGTGTCTATGACACTACATATAACACACATATATACATATGACTCGACATTGGCGAAATACACTTTAACAGGAGTGAAAGACATTAGTTAAAAATATAATTACAATTAGAAAGGTAGCCGGGTATTCAACGCTTTATATTTGATAGATTTATTGCGTAGACATGGCTTGCTGGCAAGATTAGTAGACTCTGGCAAACGAAAGTGTGACCTGAGAAAGCGCAGCAATTCAAAAAATGTACATGTGGTATTACTAATTATAGTAGGAAAAGAAAGATTTGATACTTATATAAGTCCAGGTCACGCCTTCGTAAGCCAGACTCTATCAAATATTTTTTTTCCTACTATACACCACAAGTATATTTTTTGAATTTCCGCGCTTTCTCAGGTCACGCTTTTGTTTGCCAAACTTTAGTACCTCCATCGACTAACTACTTAACCTTACTTATAAACGGATAATAACCGTCGGTTAGCTTATGCCATGCTTTGTTACTTTCTGTCAGACGCAAATGTCACAATTACTGATAAGGACATAAGTATGGCGTAAGCTACCCTAGGGTTATTCCACGTTTATAAGTAAGGAGGTAGATAGAGTTTATAGATATTTGTTCTGCTACTGAATGACACACTGCTAGTCAATCTACCTTTTTATAAAATACAAATTAAATACTTGAAAGGAAATTAGACTCAATTTATTATGGAAATTGAGTTTAAATTGAAGAAAACCTAATAAATTAAATATACCCTGCTTTCAGCGTCGCTCGGATTGAAAACGAATTTTTCGAAAGATGACAACTTGACAGTTCTATTTTCCACCCGCGTAAACCCCTATATTGCAAATTTCGTCGAAATCATAAGAGCCGTTTTCTAAAACGTTATTAAAAGTTTATTGCCCGTTTAGGGCAGTTAATTAAATCAATGTTTCCCTGTTACATAGCGTTCGTAGCTACGAGTATCTTTTACGTCTCACCGGTTTCCGGGAACATTTTAAATTAATTTGCATCTGAAATTCTTTCAAATTAATCAACTTGCCAATGAAAGCCATCGTTGCATACGATCGTGAAAATGATCTCATGTAACCCTATACTTGAGAGAATAACACTCTTTTGAAAAATCTAGACAGTTAATTACGCACTTTATACTTATTTTTAATGCGATTTATTTTAACGTATTAGTCAAAGTACATTGTATTAATTGAAAAATGATTTTGACGGTAGCACGCAAGATACAACCTTAAAGCGCAAAAATAATTTGTTTCACTACGTAGAAAAACCGGGAAAGAGCATGTCGGACCAGGCTCAGTGTAGGGTTCCGAGTCACTTGAGTCTAACAAAAATTTGCGCTTTAAACCATTATATTTTATAAACGGATTACTTAATCGAAAAACTGTTTTCACAAACCGGTAATATTATTATTTGAAAGCCCTATGCTACGACACCCCATACTAGGTTAGACGAGAAAAAAGAAATACATCCCCCTTGACGTGTAGGGGGGATTTTTTTATATTTTATTGTACCACTTTGTTGGCGTGACTACTATGCATTTTCATTGCAAATTACACCTTTCTAATAATAAGAGTTTCTGCGCTAGGCTGTGGACGGACGGACATGGCGAAACTATAAGGGTTCGTTTATTCGAGAATGGACTTAGCCAGAAAATTAGGCCTTAAAAACGTTAACTTCCGGCGTGTCTACAGAAAAGACGCTAACCTAAATCTGTGTACCTATGACCCAATTAAGTTTATTTCCAATTCAGAGAAGCAAACTTCGTATACTAAAACCAAAAAATATAGTTTAAAAAGAACAATGCTTTGGGCTGTAACGTGACATTTAGGCATAAGTACCTACTTAGCCAACTACACTATGTATTCGAGTAAGGTATGGTTGATCCCGCTTTGTATCTTTAAAGTTGCATTAAAAGCTACGTTGTACGTTTGCTATATATCTGTGCATACTCAGCTAATTTAAGTATTCTTATGAGGTGGTAAAAAACACCTACAAACTAGGTAACTGCCCAAGTTATCTTTTGTCTTCAAATGCGATTTGTTGATCTTCTCGCGATTGCTTTTCAGTCATCCTTATACCGTCATCTTCAAGGGTAAGTTCCTACCTTACCTACCTACCTACCTACCTACCTTATCTTTACTACCTACCTTACCTACCTACCTACCTTATCTTTACTACCTACCTTACCTTACTACCTACCTACCTACCTACCTACCTACCTGTACCTTTTGAATTCACTAGAGCATCATAAATGCGTTTCCGCGGAAGACTAGACTCTCGTCTTTATCTGATTTTCAACAGTAAGTAAAAGGGAAGCCAATTTTAAAATCATTTTCTAAACAGTATCTATTAGTTAAGGTATCACTCACATGAATGTGCGCGTTTAAATTTATTTCTGCAAATCAGAATAGTTATTGTAAACTTGTGACTATTGGAAATCAGAATACCTAAGTCGGATCTTGTAAATTTAAAGCCTTTCAAAGTAGAAATTTCGACGGTTAACCACCAATACCTCCTAACTGACATATTTGGTCAAACAACTTTTTTTCGCAATTCATGATAAATACCCTCTAACGCACATAATAGAAAGATCTCCTATTTCAAATATTTATAAAAACTGGTGTTTTTATTATTCTGGCAATACCCACTAAATGACTGCGCGCCATTTTTGCGCACAAACCCTGCTAACTACAGTGTGCGCGTCGCAATTAGTTTGAATTGGCGGCCGTTACGCGTGCGCTCCGCTTTAAAAGTAAGTTTTATTGTTTATTTCTACATTTTTTGATTGATTTCTTTGTATAGTTATATTTTAACCATATTTGAACATAATTTGAGTAAGTAGGAATATATTTGATGTATAAATGAGTGATTAAAGGAGAAATAATGTAGATAGAAGTTATTAGTTCTAACATATTACGCGTTTCTTGACATATTACCGCTGAAATGTAATAGTAGTTAGGAGATATTGGGCATTTAGCATTTGAGGAGATTGTGGATGTTTTAACCAATTTTAATGACTGACAGATAATTATAAAATATAATTAATCATTTCAGGATGATTTCTCATCGATCAAGGCGTTTAGTTCAGCTTTGCAAGAAGCCTGAAACAAATGATAAAAACACAAGACTAACTGAATACCAGGCGGTGAGATCACTACCTATTGCACCAATATCCAGTAGTGAACCTCGGACATCTACACACATTGATTGTTTAGACCAAACCCAAACCTGCCCTGTTTCATCACAGCCGTGTCATTATGCCAGTTTAGTCATCGATAACAATAATTATAGTACCTCAGGAGAATTACTTTCTACTACAGGTATTGAACAAATTTTTGGGTTCACAGTAGATAATAATGCTGAAACTACTGAAATGTCGTGCATAAACGATCAACTACCAACCTCCCCTAAGATGATAAGGGAATTAGATAACGTAGAACTTCCTATTGATATGGCCTCATCAATTCTTACGACACTGGCACCAGAGGAAGATAGTGATTTTCAGAAGATGGCTTCTTCTCCTGAAACATATTTAAAAGAATTGAATAATGTTGCACCGCTCATTGACTTGTCTTTAGATAATGATTTAACCCTGGTCCAGCCTTCAGACTTAGGATACGACGAAGAACAGCCACATGGAGCTGCAACTAGTTTAGATTATTCATCCCCAGAAGATGAAGAGTATTTACCAGGACAGGCAGATAGTTCCTCTTCAGACAGTTCAATGGGTGACCTGGAAAATCCAGCTCAAGAAGTCCCAAGTAACAATCCGGAAATAGACAATCATGATCCCGAAGTGTTTTATGGCAATATGTCAGAGGGTAGAAAAAGGAAAAAGAAAGCTGAACCTCAGTCTTGGAAAAAGAATCTCAACAAAAGGCTTCGGATGCAAGGTAAACCTTATTTAGGCTATGAGGCTCCACGAGGCCAAAAGATTCAGCACAATAAGAATAGGCCCGCAAGATTAATAGGACCAAGATGCACATCTGATTTTTGTAAAAATTCAGCAGTACGGCGCTGTGATGATATTCCTGAAGAAACTCGTCAAAACATTTTTGAAACATTTTGGAATTCTATGGATTGGTTTCAACGTAAGGTTTATGTGGGAAACAACGTTATTGTCGTTGGTAAAAAACGTGCAACTACTTCAGGTCCATCGCGACGCGGGGGGTACTTTAAAGTATTTCCTACCGGTTATGAAAGAAGACAATACGACAGAAAAATATCCAGTATGTAGAATACCTCCTATCTACCCTACCAGACTTTTAAAAAATAAAAATATCTACTATCTTACCTACTTAATTAACTTAATAAAAGAAAATGAAAAAAAATATCACATTCTTGTAAAAAAATGTATTTTGAACCAACTATATTTTTGTTTTGTGGTTTTTAGCTCTCCTGTCCAAAATATAAAGTTTTTTGTGTCTACTGTAAAGTTTTAACATTTTGAGATAGGAGGGATTGGTGGTTAACCGTCGATTTGTAATTATTTATTTGTTTAATAATAAAAAAAAGTACTCATAATGTTAACTTTAACGTACCTTATGACTGTAAATATTTTAAATAAATCAACTAAATTTGTATTTAGTACAGATTTTTATTACGTTAAGTGCTAAGCAAATCAGGTAATAATAACTAGTTATTTTTTATTAAAGAGCCCTATTTAGATATTTATTTTTTAACAGCTATTCGCGTTGTGTCTCCCGAGATACATATTCTTTATATACACCGTGTTTTTTTTGATTTACGATAACTTTAAGGGCACGTTCTTCAAGTCAAATTAAGCTAATTTCCCGAAGACAGACATATGATAACTCGTACGGTTATAAAGATATTCAATTATTAAAATTAATCAGTTAATCACGTTAAACTAATGTAAAAGGCTCTTAATTGATACCTAACAATTTTCTTTTAATTACCTATTATGAGTAAAGAGTTTTCAATTGTTAGGTCGTGCACCTGTCAAGTGTTATCTTTACTTGTGTGTGTGTGTGTGTATGTCACGCTGACTTGACGTATTTGACACTAACTATAAGTTGACTCTAAAGACCCTTTTAGAATGATTGAAGACACAACATTTAATTACTTTGTTCTAAACAATTTTTTTTTTTTGCAATATTTTAAAATCTAATGTACCACGTAGTTTCTATACGTGTACCTAACAATATGCCGAAGTTATCGTAAATCAAAAAAAACACGGTGTATAATATATTTGTAACACCATTGTAAATTAAGCACAAATAAAAACGATTAACTTAAGCTTTCTACAGACCCCAAATACACTATACATAAAAAAAAAAAATTGAAAAATAATCTCCCGTGTAGTATAAGGAATATCTTGACGAATATCTTGATGTAATGACGAATATCTTTCTTTCCATCTTTATATTACACATTCAATGCCAAGCTCACTAATTTTCATACAAATTGTACACGATATCAAGTTCATGGCAATAAAGGGGGCCTGAGCAATTTCCTGTGTAATCAGGACTTCCCGACACTTCGTATTTATTGACACATGCTTGGTTTCTTTTACTCTACAGTCCTCACTGTAGAGTAAAAGAAACCAAGCATCGCGCATCACGCAATCGAGAAAAGGACAGAGCTAACGTAACTTATAGCTTTGATATTGAGCCTTTTTCCATGACGGTCTCGTATCAGTTCACAGATAAGGCGGTCGTATCGTAAAAAAAACAATACTGGTTCAAAATCAATATGAATTAAAGGTCTCGTTTGAGGTTCCAATTGTGCGGTTTCGGGAAATTTCGATGCTATTCAGTACTGAAAATTCTCGTGACTGCACCCCCTATAGATCAGTTTATTAATGTGACCTCTAGTCACCTTTACACATCCTAGAACTGTGGACCTGGTCCAATCGGTCAATCAAATGCAAGGATGCCAAAAAATGTAGCCCAGTCACGACGTTAATGGGACATTTCGCGTTCGACGAACCAGCAAAATAAATGGGAGTCAGTTTGTCTATTTACGGGCTTAAGCGTTTACCACGTAACTCTTATTTAATCTGTGTCGACATGTCGGCCCACGGCCTACGGGGATAGGTTTTCTTACTCACGATCAAATAGCGTGACGACAAATGGCAGGACGGGAAAATCTGTCGATCATCATCGATCCAAAATTTAGATGAGTTTACATTCACCATCAAATTTAGCTAGACGCTGCAAATGCCACGGTGACCAGACAGTGATTTTTCAGCTTAACCTTTAATTGGTCCTGGCGTGAGAATCGTATTGTATCGAATATTAGGGCGTTAAAATATACGTGTATTTTTCTATATGGGCCAAGGATAAAAGCGCCATTTTCTGTATTTATGAATAAGTTTTTAGTCATTAAAAAAATGTGGCAATGATACTCCCTCTGACCTTTGTAGGTAAGTGACTTCTACCTTATAGAACATATTTTTGCTCCTAGGGTCAGTACTCCTAAAGTGAAACGTTTCTAAACAAAGAGCACTACATAAGGTTGCTATTTTCGTGGGAAATATACACTATCTATCCAATCAAGGGAAGAAAGAGTGCTTATATAAACGGCAATTTAAGGTTCGGTTAAATTCTGAAAAACTAAACCCATATAAAATGACTGCCCATCTATCTGTTATCTGCGATTCGATTTCAGTTTAGAAAAAATATATATGAAATATTTTTTCTAAACTGAAATCGAATCGCTATTTAGCATACGCATCATGGCTAGCGCCTCTGAGCGCCAATTTTTAATTAAAACCTGTACACCTATACTGTAATTCTATGGAACTTGCTAACTATGTAAACAAACAATATATTGAAATTGACATCTAATGTCAATTTTAGTATGGCGGCTTATTTACATAGTTAGCAAGTTCCATAGAATGACACTTTACTATTATTTATGTATGTATGTAAACAAGACAGATGTTTGCATCAATATAGATATTGTAAATAAGTAAGCGAACTTAACCCATACATAATAATAATAGTTCTTATTAATAGTTGAATATTGAAAAAAGTGAATCAGCCAAACATATAAGCAAGATAACATTTAATTTTCTTATGTTTGAGATGACGCAAATGAAGAGGCTGATCGGCTCTTGGCGGCTACTTATAAAGCATTTTATTAGTAACTGAAATTAAACTGACTTTAACGACAGAGATGAATACTGAATAATTCATATTTATTGACGTGACGTGACTTAACAGATTCGGGGCCCTAATTTTCAGATTTCTATACAAAAGTCGGTCAAGTGCGAGACGGACTCAATCACCGGGGGGTTCCGCATCTAAGTACGTCT